>JAENPR010000369.1:0-588708 GCA_018135685.1 Themeda triandra
TGACTAGATAAAGTCAAATAAAAAAGTTTTCAACTACAAAGTTTCATAACTTTTTGAGATGTACAAACTTCATGTAGAAAGTTTTTTCATCCGACATCGTTTATAAAATTTGAATTTTAAATTTGAGAAACTAAAACGTAGGTTTCGCATGACGATGAAGTCAAATCAAAAAAGTTGTCAACTACAAAGTTTCATAACTTTTTGAGATGTACAAACTTCATATAGAAAGTTTTTCTATCCGACATCGTTTTACAAAATTTAAAATTTTTTAAACCCGCTTATACACCTAGACCATGTAGGGGCGGCTCAACACCCGGCCTTACCACGGTGGTCCTTCATCAGTATGGCCGGGTGATTGAGCCGCCCTTATAGTGACCCTGACCACTCGTGGCGCTGCTCACTCACCAGACGCTCTTACGGTGAAAAGGGAGCGCTCCCTTGGTGCTTTTTCACGTAGTGACAAGAAGAAGAAAAGACACGTTACGGCTCTCAACACCAAAAACTTTATCAATATAAAAAATGTGAGACTAAGAGACATCAACACAATGATTGTCTGCGTAAGGGAGCCACGGTGGCAAAGTGTCCATCCGAGAAGACAACGAGCATCCATTAGTAATGTCAGCAAAGTGTCCGCTAACGTAGACCGAGGCGCATGTGGCGGCAAACCATCTGCCTAGGTGGGGGCCATCGCGCTCACGACAACAAAGTATTTGCAAGAAATGGGGCCACTAACAGCGGCAACAAAAATATTCACCAGCGCACACTGAAGACACAAAGCGGTACTACTCCCTCCGTTCAAAAATCTTCTTCATATTAGTCTTACCACGAGTGACCAAGGAGAGAAGTAATAAGTTAAGAATAGCCAATGAGCGGCAAAAAGATAATAAATGGAAACAAGTGGCAGCCGATAGCGATACAACGAGACAATAAATACATGCAAGTGGCAGCCAATGAGTAACAAGCTGAGACAATAAATACGAGACAAGTCCCAAGCTAATATGAAGAAGATTTTTGAATAAAATGTTTTGTTTAGATGAAGGAGATTTTTTGAACGGGAGGAGTACCGCTTAAGTGGTAGCCATCTCTCCTTCACGCACACACCCGGCTCTCTCTCTCTCTCTCTCCCTCTCTCTCTCTCTCTCTCACACACACACACACACACACACACACACACACACACACTTGCATCCTCCCTATGCCCTTACAGCGCCTCCACCTTTGCCTACGCAGCTACTTCCTCCCATCACCGCCTCTTCCTCTTTCATATAGCCGGGGTTAGGCGAGATCTAGAGCAGCCTAGAGCGAGGCATGGCGTCGGGTGCGGGTGTGGTGCCCCGGCTTGGATCTATGTGACGACGGTGTTGGTAGTCTAGATCCTCTAGATCGGATGATGACAAGTGGCGAGTTTGGTGGCGAATGACATGGGTCGG
The DNA here is from genome assembly GCA_018135685.1 of Themeda triandra. NCBI lineage: Eukaryota > Viridiplantae > Streptophyta > Magnoliopsida > Poales > Poaceae > Themeda > Themeda triandra. The sequence continues at coordinate 1,431 of JAENPR010000369.1, forward strand.
CCAGAGGCCTTACGATCTTGGCGAGTGCGGTTCTGCTTCTTTTTATATATAAAAATTTCACCACCCATTTTCAATCCATTAGCGGTGAAGATTCATATCATTCCCTACTATCACCGTTGATTTGTGAAATCAGCGGTGAAAGTGTTTTTACGAGGTAACTTGATGATGAAGTGTCTATAGTAGTACATGTAGTATATGAGCTATCATGAAGAGCGAATCAATTGCACTCTTTGCGCATTAGAAAGCATTTTAGGAATTGGGCCTGACTCATCATTCCTATAATTGATAGCTAATTGGTCATTTGTTATCAAACAATCTTCGGGAAGATTTGGTTCGGAGGAAGAATGTGTGAGAAAAAGATGAGAATCAACATGTAAGTTACCTATATAACCCTCTGTCCAAAAAACATACAAAGTCTAGATAGTACTAAATCAAACAACCCTAAATAAGACAAATTTATGTAAAAATACTAACATGTATCATATACTAAATAACCATTAGATCTGTCGTCAAACAAATTTAAATAGTATGTTGATACTATTTTTGATAAACTTAGTCACACTTAAAATATTTTCACTTTGATTAGACCTTGAACATCACATTTTTAAGAAGATATAATAATATAGTATGTTTTTATTTATAATATCTTTGTATTATAAATATCTATCTATTAATAATATATCTATATCTTTAAGATTTTTTCTTTTTATCTATTTACTTATAGTATCTTTTGTTTTTAGAATTACTTACAATATCTTTATACCTTTAAGATTTGTTTACTTAATATCTTTATATCTTCACAATTAGGCTCCGTTGTTGACTTATTTTGGTGACTGATGAGATAACTAGTTAACAAATTTCTTATTTTTAATTTCTATAAGATCTCCATCTATCTGTTTTTTGAGCAACAAGGTTTCTAGCTATCTGCATGAAAAGGGTGCGGCGTGGTCCTCCTGTCATTAATGTCATACCATAACTTCGAAATGTATATATTCCTTATTAGTTAATAACTTAATATTAATAAAATAAAAGATAAGTTGGACATGCCTTATTATCACACTTATTGAATAGTCACAATCCAAGACTACCACAAAGAGCCTGCAGAAATGGATGATCCAAATATCCACTCCAAGTGATATATTATTTCAGCCATAGAATTAGCCCTTTTCCATTGTGACCTATTCTGCAGGAACCTATATATGTGGCCCTACATGATTATGTAGTCAAAACTAGCCAAGTAATACGTCGTATCATCTGGATAGTAATACTGTTTTGAAATGTTCGTATTTGATGAGCTCCTAGCTTGTATCCATCACTTTACATTTTCCACCTAATCTGCTATAAAATTCGAAGTTATAATTTAGTCCCTATGATTTTGTTCATTCCTATGTAAAAATGTATGCTACACATATTGTAAATTTTAACCTATATAATATAATATATGAAATATGATTCAACCACATTCTTCTAAGCGTATATTTTTAAGGAATGTTTAGCCGTGATACAGTGAAAGAAACACACACAAACATGAGACCACTACCACTGTCTTGAAACACCAAAATGCAACATAAGGCCACAATGGTAAAAAAAAAAGTCATGTCATTCATGACCGCATTGGTCGAAAACATAACAAATGCATTTAATTGCTACGAAATATGCTCGACCTAGCACTCATCTTCGCTTTTTGTGTATGGTTTCCTCATACGCCAACTCATAGTACATTAAGCCACGTCATCAGATACATAGTGCGCGACGACGCGTAAGCGTGCGCAGCTGTATGGCCAGTGACGCCACGTGCGCGTGTGCAGCTGTACCGCCAGCTGGAAATGTTTGGTGGCGAGGTGACCGTTGAGCACTTCAAATCGTGTTCAATGCGTCACCCGCCAGCGTAAACTATTACATAGATGAGCCCCTCTAAATCGTCCAATTTTTGTTTCCGCGCTGAAATCATTTCCTCTATCTTTGAGAAGAACCTTTCATTAGAATAGTCCAAAAATTCAGGTACTAATTTGCAAATTTAGAGACTGATGCAGCCCTCCATTGGTATATATATACCCCCCCCACTACTCTCTCGACGGTACACAGTGCACACACAGCTTACTGGCATTGGACCCCACTCGTCAGGTACCAAGCAAGGTTGCCACTTGCCACTTCTCCCCTTGCTCGCATGCAAGGAAGCAGAATCCCGTGGACGGCTAACCCTCGGTCCCCTTCATGGAGCTAGAGCAAGAGCTGGCGCCGGCGCCGGCGCCGGCGTCGCCGGTAATGAATGGCGGTGGCCCGGAGGCACGCCGCATCGTTGTGGCCCACCGGCTCCCCCTCCGCGCGGCGGAGGACCCGGACTCGCCGTTCGGCTTCGACTTCTCCATCGACCCCGACGCGGTGGCGTTCCAGCTATCGCGCGGCCTTCCGGCGCCCGTCACTTTCATCGGTACGCCCGCCTCCGCCGAATCCAACGTCGTCCCGTCCGAGGAGCTCGACAACTACCTGATGGAGAAGTTCTGCTGCCTCCCCGTGTACCTCGACGGCGCCCGCCACAGCGAGTTCTACGACGACTTCTGCAAGCATTACCTGTGGCCGCTGGTCCACTACCTCCTGCCACTCTCGCCGGCGCACGACGGCGACCTGCGCTTCCGACGCCGGTACGTACGGGACGTTCCTCGCGGTGAACAAGCAGTTCGCGGAACGCGTCATCGAGGTGGTCTCGCCGGACGAAGGCGACCTCATCATCGTCCACGACTACCACCTGTGGGTGCTCCCTACCTTCCTCCGCCACAAGTGCCCGCACGTCGGCGTCGGGTTCTTCCTCCACTCGCCGTTCCCCTCCCCGAGATCTTGGGCGCCGTTCCCGTGCGACGATCTCCTCCGAGGCCTCCTCAACGCGGACCTCGTCGGCTTCCAGAACGCCGACTACGCGCGCCACTTCATGATCTGCTGCTCGCGCCACCTCCCGGCGTCTCCAGCAGCGCCCTGACCGGGCGCACGACAGACATCAACTACCACGGCCGGACCGTTGTGGTCAAGATCCTCTCCGTCGGCCTCGATTTGGGCCGGATCCGGACTACGCTGGCCACGCCGGGAGGCCGCCGCCAAGGCGAAGGAGATCGCGGAGGCGTACCGCGGACGGACGCTCATCGTTGGCGTGGACGACGTGGAACTCTTCAAGGGCGTGAAGCTGAAGCTTCTCGCCATGGAGAAGATGTTGGAGAACCACTCCGACGTGCACGAGCAGGTGATGCTCGTGCAGATAAACAACCCGGCGCGCAGCCGCGGGCGCGACGTCGACGGCGTCCGCGGCGAGACGCAGCAGATACTGCAGCATCAACGCGCTTCGCGAGGCCGAGACGGCGCCAGTGGTGATGATCGACGGGCCCGTGCCCATGTCCGAGAAGGTGGCCTACTACGCCGCCGCCGACTGCTGCGTCGTGAGCACCGTGCGCGACGGGCTGAACCGGGTGCCCTACTTCTACACGGCGTGCCGCGAGGAGGCGCCCAGCGCGCGGAAGCACAGCGCCGTCGTGGTGTCCGAGTTCGCCGGGTGCTCGCCGACGCTGGGCGGCGCGATCCGCGTGGACCCGTGGGACCTAGACGGCATGGCCGACGCCATGCACGCGGCGGTCACCACCATGAGCGCCGAGGAGAAGCAGGCGAGGCACAGGAGCAACTACGACTACCTGCGCGCGAACGACGCCGTCACCTGGGCGCAGGCGTTCGACGACGCCCTGCAGCTCGCCTGCAGGACAACTCGACGACGTGGTTCGCCGGCCTCGGGTTGGGGATGAGCTACCGCGCCGCCGCGTTCCAGCCGAGTAACAGGTCGCTCGTGACAGCCCTGCTGTAGTTGTAGCCTTGTAGACACGCAAAGGTGGAATACAGGCAATAGCAGGTTTCTCCTTAGGAGGACTATGTGCTCTTGCGATTTCAATCCTGTAAATTACAAGAACTGTAAGCCCCGTTTCAAATAAATGCTGATTTTTTTCTTGTTTCCTGTATTTTTCTTATGAAAATAAATTGGTTCTTGCGAATTTCTTACACCATTCATTTAAAATTCTTGCATTTCATAGAGACACTTAACTGTTACCGTTTTACTGCCTTCCTGTGTGCTTGCATAATACTAGAACATCAGGCGCCCTTCGGACACCCTACAATGAATTAAAGACAATAAGCTATTGATTTGCTCGATAAAACATGGCTATGTAAAGTTATATTAGATGATAACAGTAATCTCTAAGCACACACAGAGCACGTTGACATAACCAAGGCGTCAGCACCTTAGGAGGCACATGAACATGCATTAATCAAATAGTCTGTACATTGCAGCCGAATATTAGACATGGCAGATCATACTGGGTCTGGTACATTGCAGCCTTGCAGATCATACTGGAAGCACCCAGACCAGAAATCTTCACTTCCTCCACCTGGGTTAGCCATGGCCTTCATCTTGGCCCTCTAAAACGACAGGAGCCTCATCTAAGCACCTGAATGGATGGGTTCAGATATGTTTAGTCGAATTCCAAACAAAAGATTACAATAAGGACAGTACTCTATGCAAATGGCAGGACAGAAAAAGCAACGTCTAAAAAAATAAAGACTACAGAAATAAAACATTGTCTAAACAAAATGTAGCTGAATATTCATCAAACAATTTATGTTGAAGTTATGGCTTGGTTTGTGAGATAGTAGTTGGATATTAAAAAAGCATTGGACTACCAGAAGAAAAAATAATATTGTCTTGTCACTCAGTTTGCAGAAATATGTCAGGATCAAATCAGCAAATTCCCAAGTATAGAGCTTCTATATAAGAGTATCATTTCAGAAAATCAATTTTCCAATTATGGACCACTTGCTGATGTTCCTAGCAGAGAGTTAGACTCAAATTCTATTAGTATTTCCCAGGTTCCACAACATAAACTGACATGATGAGCTGTAACATTCAGGACAAGATGGAGGAATGGACCATCCTGTTACACATATTCCTGAACTTTCTGCTGGTTTGCTTATTTTAAAAGTTAAGATTAGATCAAAAGTCAATCAACTGAGGAGCCCCAAAAACATTTTTTTATTCCATATTATGGATTAGAGCCTCACAGGCAATGCAACAGCATAAACAATGTGCTCATTACAAAATACTGAAGTTCAAACGGCATGCGAAGGAGAATGCCTAGCAGACAGTTTCTGGGTTTATTAAACAAATAGCATGAGCAACATATGGTTTCTGCTTCAATTCCTTATTCAGTGTATACTGACAAATACTACATGATGTTTGCTCTTCACTGTATACTAATTAAGGATGAAAACGGAAATGAAAATCCCCGACCGAATCACATCGTTTTTACATTTGATCCGATCGTTTTCACTTTTCTCGGAATAATTCAATACGGTATGAAATTCGGTAGAAAAATTCGAAAACGGTGCGGAATTCGGTATGGAGTTATTTCGACCGATTTTCTACTTTTCTATATTATATTCAGTATGTAACCGTATTCGAAATTCGGTAGAAATTCGGTACGTACAAAAAAATATATTTTCTATTCCCATATCGTTTTATTTATAGCTCCAAATATAGCAAATAATATATGCATTTTGATCAAGCGTGATGAGAGCTTCGCAATGGTGCAGTCTATTTCATTGTTTGAGATACTTTTATTTTGCATGAAATAATATGTTACCCGCAAAAAACAAGTTTGAAAACCAAAACTCGTAACTTGTTAAATAAATAATATATTTGCTATGATGCACCATGAATTTGGTCATTTTGGATTACTTTAGCGGTCAAATTATATGCAATAAGGGAGCGCCAATAACAACCCTAGACACCACCACTCCTCGTATCCTACCACCACTCCCGTATCGCCTTCCCTCCACTCACGTATTGCGGCACCGCACGGTCGTGAGTCGTTGACTCGGGTCCTCCACTCCGTATTGCGGAGCCACGAAAGAAAATGACATGGAAAATGATCATGACATCATGGAGAATGCCGATGAACTTGTAGATGTTCATGTCCTATTGATTCCTTGTTCTAGACTTGTATTTGTGTGTCGGCGACTACGTCATCCACCCTTATTGTATTATGTGCACTTGAACTAAATCATGCAAACGTGTTAGTTTGGTTATGCACATCTTTAATGTGGGTTGGTATTTCATGCTGAATTTTCGTACGCTGACCGTTTCCGACATAATTCCGCTCGAATTGGTTCGTTTTCGAAATATCGTAGGATTCGTTTTCGTTTTCATTTCCGACTATACCGTTTTCGTTTTCGCGTTCGTATTTAAATATAAATGTAGAAAACAATAAAGGAATTTTTCGACCGATTTTGACCGTTTTCATCCTTAATACTAATAATACACTTATTTCGGTTTGATGCATGCATGAGGAGCAGCAACTAACACATCATGTTTTTTTGTCTAAACATAGATGGCCTTTGTTTGAAACTTAAATACACATCATTGAGAAGCAAATTGAGCGTCATAAGTTGTGCCGTTGAGTAGTTTAGTTTCAAATGGGTGAGAAAGATCAAATCAACAGTCGACCATGAATGCTACATAGATTATATATATATGTGCTGGACAGCAATTGGCATATATTTTGGACAACTAAAGCCAAAGGAGCTATTTCATTCTATGCCTGAGAGTGAAATGGTAGCAACTGCAAGCAAAATATTTTGGAACTGAGTTAAACAGAACAAAAGAACAGAGCATAAAATAAGTTAGCTGACCTACATCCTTGAGAATCATGTGTGCCGTAAATTTGCGATCTATTGTATGGATTTTAAGAGGCATAGCAGTACGTACACTAATAGATCTAATAGATATTTCAGCTGTGCAAAAAATTTCAGAAGAATGTGGGCATGGTCTTCATAAAGATGAGCAGACGGCAAGCAGGGAAAATATTTTTTTAATGTTAACAGAAGGTAAGCATATATACTTTTGGAAAAAAATTTAAAGATTGTACACACATCTACTATCGACATTTGACTGCACATATGTGATTTACATCTGCGTAACATGCATTGCAATCATTATTGACATCTTACTGCATATATCTGCGATTTGTATCTGCATATTATTTGTGAGATTGGGAAAATAAAAAGAAGGAAAGGCAGACCATACCTCTCGTTGACACTGGAGGGGATGGTGCTGGTCCAGCTACCGTACTGAGGGACAGGACCTTAGGTGTGGTTATTGCTGCTGCGGGGGTTGCGCGAAGATGACGTCCCGTCGAGGGAGATGGCCGCAGGAGGTGTGGCCATACACGGCATAGACATCCTGACGGCAATGGAAGTAGTTGTCACCACCGCGCTAGATCTGGAGGAGGTTGTAACGGCATCTGGAGGAAGGAGACGGGGGTTGGGGGGGACGTGAGATAGAAGCAAGTTGCGCCCGAACAATGCCACACTTTTGCCGCCGCACTTCTCGGCACGCGTTTGGTTCGCGCCCGAAGTAACGGCATGCCGTAAACGTGCCACACTCCCGCAGTTCATTTTTCATGCCAAATCGTGCCGGAGTTGGCGTGAAATTTGGCGCCGAAGGTGTGGCATGCCGCTTGCGGCGTGGCATCCTAAGGGCACCAACCAAAGCGCAAAGTCCCCCACTCACCTGCGTACTGGAGCTCGCCGCGCGTACACCTGAGCTTCTAGAGGACCCGGCGGATCGGTGGGCACCCGGATTCGGAGATTGCACGGGCTCTTCTCCTACTCCCCTCGTCCCGGTCTGCTCATGGAGGCGAATCGGGGGAGCCGGCATGGGGCGAATCAGGGAGGAGAGGACAAGGTGGGAGAGGCAAGGTGGCGGCGGCGGTGAGAAAGGAGAGAGAAACACGGGACGGAGGCTTAGGGTTTGGCTGGATGTCTAGTTCATTTGTCGTGGTGGCTCTCCACAACGATTTCGGGGTGGTTTGCAAAAAAGCTACGAAAACGCGTGTCACCTCACCGAGGAGCCACCGATGCTCCAATTCCTCTCAAGTGCGAGCAAAGGGTAGGAGGTTTAAACCAACCCCGATGTAAGTTTACTTTAGTCATTTCGAATATATTAATATTGTTGACGTTGAATTCGGTCCAAGCCAACACACCACGAGGGCATTGGACGCCCGGGTCGCCACGGACCGAAGAACGCAGCAGGTAACCAACACCTTTCGCGGTGAAGAGCGGCAAGGTTTATGAGCAAACCGGCAAAGGGTAACCAATCGTGCTTACATGACGTAGAACGGCTAGTTTCCGAGCAAACTAGCAAAGAAGCCGTCGAAGCTCTCGCCTGGGAGGGACCCCGTCAGGGCGAGGACGTCGCCGGGTTGCCCTAGGTCGGCCGGCAAGCCTAGGGCACCATTCTTGGTCGCCTGGATCAAGAGATGAACAGCATGTGGAGGGTTGAGAGAAGAAATTAGGGCTAGAGGTAGAAGAAGATAGACTGATCTTGATTGATCATGTTGTGTTTGTGTCGATTGATTGGATGGGATTAATCGGCCGTGATCCTCTCATATATATAGGGGGTGGTCTTGTCCAGCAGGAAACATCTCCAAAACTCGTACATCAAGTTTTCCACGAGCAAAACTACCAAAAAAGCGCGACTCGTAACCGAGTCGGGCTCGCGCGCACGACGTCGGACGCGCCCGGCACCTCGCGCATGTCCGGGGCCCTAGCACGCGTGGACCGCTCGCGTAGCGTCCGGCGCATGGCCGAGCGCGCGCGTAGTGCCCGCGGCGCCTACGGGCACGTCCGGCGCCCGGCCCCCGCGGACCTCTTCGGGTCGCGTCCGCGCGCCGAACCCCCGCGACGTCCGGCGCTCGGTGATCGCGCGGGCTCTCGGACCATGTCCGCGCATGCGGACGCATCCGACGCGGCCGAGCGGCGTCCGGCTCTGTTTGTTGCGCCGAAGTTGCCCGTCTTGCCGTCCGTCGATGCGTTGACCTCCTTTAGCCATTTCGAGCGTCAACATGCCCCTATTTTCGGGTGAATATGACGATGATCCCGAAACACTCCTTGACCCGTAACCAACTAGCAACGATACCCATCACGTCGGCTAGTCGGTGACTAAGGGCGATGCATACATCGGCCATTTTTGTTCTAAGGGCAATACATATATCGGCCATTATTTGGAAGAGCACTAGGCTTCTTGCCAAACACTTGGGAAGTATTTTTTAAGATACCTCCCGTTGATTGTCTTTTCGAGACGCTTCTTCTTCATTGTCTCTAGCACATAGGAATTTCCGCGTATCACCTTGATCACTCTCAAAGGACCCTCCCAATTAGGAGACCACTTGCCAACCGATTGCTCTTCGATCCAATAGGGAGTATGGTTTTTCACACTAAATCACCTATTTGGAACGATTTGCTTTTTGCCTTCTTATTGTAGGCTCTTGCAACACGCATCTTGTCCTTTTCAATTTCCTTTAGAGCTTTCAATCTCTTGTGAGTCACTTTATCTATGTTGTCCATCATGAGATATTGGTACACCCACAGATAGATCATTTTGTTTAGCATACCGAATGCACTCAAGTTCACTTCAACGGGCAACATAGCTTCTTGACCATATAACAATTCAAAAGGAGTAACTTTTGTAGCACCATGCTTTGATATGCGATACGCCCCACAAAGCTTCGAGACAAGACTTCATGCCACCTCCTCGGGGTCTCTTCAATCTTCTTCTTGATGAGCTTGATCAAGGTCTTATTACTAGCTTCAAGCTTGGCCATTAGCTTGAGCATAGTATGGAGATGAATTAACAATCTTTATTCTATATGATTCAGCAAAAGCCCTCACCTCTTTGGCCATAAAAGATGTTCCTTGATCCATATGCAATGATTGAGGAATACCGAATCTATGAATAATATGCTCTACGTAATAAACTCTATCACCTCCGTATGTGTCATGTTCTTCAAAGGAACCGCCTCGCACCACTTAGTGAAATAATGTACAACCAAGATGAACTTCGTGTCCCTTTGAAGATGGGGGATGTATTTGGCCAATGAAGTCAAGCCCTCAACCTCCGAATGGCCACGGCTTCATGATAGGATGGAGCTCGAAGCGGGCACCATCGAATATTTCTAAACCGTTGGCATTTTTCACAACCTTTGTAGTAATGAAAACAATCGGCAACCATAGTAGGCCAATAAAAACCAGCCCTTCTTAATAGCCACTTCATCTTAGGAGCCGAATGATGCGTACCACAAACACCTTCATGGACTTCTCCCATAGCCACTCTTGCTTGATCGGATCCCAAACACTTAAGCAACAAACCATCTTGTTCTCCTATATAGCTCATCATCCGCAATGTATATTTGACTGCAAGCCCTTGGATGCTCTTGTCAACTTTAGTATTATGATCCCTGCCAAAAAACTTATCAAAAGGAGTCCTCCAATCCTCCAAATCGGCACTAGGATTACTAGAATCGAACTAGATCGATTTGGAACATCATCGATAGCATATGCCTCGAGAAGAATTGGTTAATCCGACAATTCGGTCGGTTGATCAATTCACTTGTTCTTGCACAAAATAAATATCTTCATGCATCGGCTTATCTTGTATGTGAAATTACGCCTTACCGACGTCAAAGCCGGATGCTTGTTGAGCTAGCATATTAGCCTTTTGATTTTCATGTCTAGGAACATGCCGAATCTTGAATTCAAGCAAGTTTGGCAATTATATCAAGACAAGCTTGTAGTGATCCATCTAATCATTGAAACTCTTCAGCGACCACTGCACCATCAACAATTCACTGGCCTCAACATGTTCTACGCATGAAGTGCAATAAACCCAAGCCGAATAAAAGGGCCTTATATTCGGCTTTGGTATAGATGCAAATATGGTTTTAATCGGTTTGATGTTTCATGCCAACACTTGTTCTTTTACAAGCCATTTAATCAAAATAAATCCTCTATGATTAGTAAACAGGCAATTGATCTCATATCCTAAATCAATTCCATGCTCAATAATAAAACCAGCAATGACTTGACCCTCGAATGATCCTTTAATGGCTCAAAATTCGAGTCATATTCAGATAGAGTGTATGCCCACTTGCCCATCCTAGCAATGAAGATTAGCCGATATAACATGCATAAATCAGCTTGGCATGCAACGACACATGTACTTGGCAAAGGATAATTTTAGCATAAACAAAGTACAGTGACGAGCATATATATATTTTTAGGATATGGGCATACCTCGTTTTGGGATCAAGAAGACATCAATCAATCTTTATGATACACCCTTTCTTTTGTCTTCTTGAATCAAAGCAACACCGATGTACCCTCTTCGGCAATAATATATAATATGATTGGAGATCAACTCCTAGATGCATGAAGAACAGGTTGTGTTGATAGAGAATCCACGAGAAGCTCGATTAACCGAATTTATAATCGACTTCTAAATTTCATCTTGCATGCGTCGGCCAAAGTTAAATGTAATTCCATATGAATTAGCCGACGCAACCTCTTATTTCAAACTATATGATGATATGGAGCCGATTATCAATCGGCTCTAGAGAGCTTTTCTAGTGACCCAAAATCAGCAAGCTTCTTCTTGATAAGCAAATCATATCATCATGCCCCCGGCCTAAAAGCCATCAAAGTAAATCACATAGGGGTCTTTTCAATAGCACGATGGTTGCAAGCATTCATCGGCTAGTTGCATGCTAAGGACGATAATAAAGTATCGGCCATATGAATTCATCCGCATGAGCATGCATAGCTGAAATAGAATATTTCGGCTTTTGATTATTGGTAAGCATAATAATTCGGCAACCCTCCATAACATAAAGATCCCCACAAGGATCAAAATAAGAAACTGAGGGTTGACTATATATACCATGAGATGAATTCCACATAAACATAGGCAGAGAAGATGGATGATACAAATACCAAAGATTTTGATGATTCGGTGCAAATCTCCAACTTGGCAACTGTTTCTTGAATCTTCTCTCTTTCGTCTTCATTGCACCACTTGCTTGAGCATCATCCTTTTGAGATTGAATACTTCCTTTAGGAATCCAAGCTATGCCCTTTTCCTTGCTTCTCGCACTAAGCTTTTGCAACTTTTTTCTTGCCACTTTGGTAAACCGATTGAGCATATCGATTTTGCTTTAGTTTTGGACAGTGGTAATTCCTTCTTGTTCTTTGGCACTTTTGCTTTCTTTTGTTTAGATTTGGCACCTAGAACATCATTGGATGATTTTCCTACTTCTTTGCCATCAATAGCCAGATTTTTCAGCAATGTAATCGGCTTTTTAATAGTTGCATTCAGATCTGAACTTTTCTTATTTTGGCCATCATATTTCACACGGTAGACTTGCTTCACCACTTTCTTCTTTAGTGGAGCTTCGGACCAATTTTGATCAAATCGGTCATTATGAGATGGTGATCTTTCGAATATCTAGAGCTGCATTCTCTATATATTGTGGCTTGAAATATGATGGAACATGTGCCTCTTCATCAAACCAGCCCCAAGATGAATAAGGATGAAAGTATGCGGGCCGTGATCCATAAGACATGGGAATTGGCTGCTCAAAAGAAGAATATGTTGCTACCGCGTGAGATCTATTCCCTTGCCAATTCCTCTCTCGAGACTTGCACTTTGGAGGCGATCTTGATGGCTGGACTTTCTTTGATCTAGTGGCCATATTTGCTTTGTCTATCTTCTCATATTTAGCTAGAAGCTCTTCGAAGCTAAGCTTCGGTCTTCTATCTTTTTGCTTGTAGTGAGCTTTGCCTCCATTAGCATTGTGAGCATCCTTCTTCTTTTCTCCATCTTGATAGATATGCTCTAAAGAAAGATCCTCAACCGATTTTTCTTGCTCAATGGGATCAATCGGCTTTTGCTCTAGTTGGAGAGATTCCACCGCCCCCCTAGTGTCTTTCGAAATTGAAGCGACATTGCTATCCTCGAAACATGTTCAATTTGCACATCTTGGACAACAATCTTGTCTTCGCTGAGGGCTCTTCATCTCTCTCTTGGGCACTTGAACCTTGAGCTTTGAATGAATCGGCTAATTCAAGCCGATTTAAAACCCGTTTGCCATCAAGACCAATTGAATCCAATTGGTCTATTTGTTGAGCTTCAAAAAATCTCAATCGGCCTTTATCAATGGCCGATTGGACCACACGACGAAACATATTGTAATTACAAGTATTATGATCATAAGAATTATGCCACTTGCAATATGTAAGCTCTTCTAAGTTTTGAATTTTGATGGCAAAGCATTGTGATCAATGATTCTAATAAAATTATTTTTGAGCAAGATATCAAAGACATGATCACAAAAGGTAAAGTCAAAGGTGTACTTTGATTTCTTGAGCCGATTCTTTTGTGGAGTCGGCTTCAAAGCTAGGCAAACGAAGGGATCGATTTGACATCAATCCATTCACCCACACCTTTGCAATTGTTGCTCGAAAGCTTCATCTTTGACAAATTAGCACTATCGGCCTTGCCATATGGAAAAACTTGTTGGCCGGTAGAATCTGAATTTATCTTATCTTCAACAAATATAATGCTATTCCTAATCGGTCTTTTACAACTATTTACAAGGATGTCTCTAATAGATGCAAAAATCAAAATAGTTTGACCCGATTGGAATTTGAGCAAAACATTTGTATTTTGTACCTTATTGATCATGTTGGAGAGATGCGTATCCTTGAGTTGAATGATGTTACTTTTTGTCTCCAAGGCATGATCAACGACAGGTGCCGAATTATTCAAAGATGTATCAGCAGCCACAGGAACTGAAGAAGTCGGCTCAGCTGACTGGAAGTCGGCTAGGCCGACTTGGGCACTAGTAGCAGGCGGAGTTGGCTTAGCCGACTTGAAAGTCGGCCCAGCCGACTCAAGGCAGGCGCCATGGGCAGTCGGCTTGGCCGACTGAGGAGTCGGCATGGCCGACTCGGGACAGGCTGCAGAGGCAGTCGGCTTAGCCGACTGAATAGTCGGCTTAGCCAACTTTGAGCAAACAGGCAGCCTTCCTTTCTTGCTTATAGGGGTTTGATCTTCATCAATGTTGCGATAATCGCTAGATAGGTACACGACCCCTTTAGCTCCTGAAAAGTCAAGTCTACCTGGTTTTTGGCGCTTTTCATGCTTTTCAAGACTTGCTTTTTGAGTGCCCACTAGCAATCCACTTTTGGCCGATGACTCAATTGTAATCGGCCTTTTGCTAGTACCTCTCAAGTATTTACGAGAGAAATCTTCGTTTTGCTTCTTAAGCATTCTTTTAAACTTTGACAATGCTTCTCTTGATTCATCTGACAATGCAAAACCTGAATGGGAATATCTTGTTGAATTCTCCATGATTCGGCTAGAGTTATTACTAACATATGAAGCCGAATTACGAGAATTTTCATTAGTGCACCTTGCTGAATTTTTATTGATTCGGCTTGAGTTATGTGAAGCCTGAATTATGAATATGATTGGCATAAGGTGCGAGTTTTGAGAGTAATTGGCTAAATAATTAGGATTGTCATAGCCAATTATCTCATTCATCGGCTTGTCTTGTGGTGGAATCAAATAATGTGAACTTGTAGCTGATGAATATGGATTTACATGTTGTATACTGCTAGAAGAATCAAAACTCAAAGAATACGGCTCTTGATCATAATATGCATATTTAAAGGAATTAGCCGATGTAACATATCTAGCATGATCATAACTAGCAACACCAACATGGCAATTTATATCACTTGCAAAACAATTACTAGAATCATAAGATGCATTTGCAAGTTGTACCTCGGGATTATTATAGTAGTAACGTGATGAATCACCTTGGTACTCCATGATTTAGAGCTTGACCGCCTTGCTGAATTTTCCAATATGCAGCACCACACGTTGCAAAATAGCAAACGAGATCACAAGGGGTCAAAACTAGATGCAATCAGCCTTTTTGGGCCGGATTGAACGATAATGGCGATCACAAAAAGATAGATCAGCGAAGAATAAGGGTTAGGGCCAAGAGATTCGGCCGCAAAGTAGAGCCGAAGCAATCGTTCCCTAGCGGAGTCGCCAAAAAGTGTGTTGACGTTGAATTTGGTCCAAGCCAACACACCACGAGGGCATTGGACGCCCGGGTCGCCACGGACCGAAGAACGTAGCAGGTAACCAACACCTTTCGCGGTGAAGAGCGGCGAGGTTTACGAGCAAACCGGCAAAGGGTAACCAATCATGCTTACATGACGTAGAACGGCTAGTTTCCGAGCAAACTAGCAAAGAAGTCGTCGAAGCTCTCGCCGGGAGGGACCCCGTCGGTGGCGAGGACGTCGCCGGTTGCCCTAGGTCGGCCGGCAAGCCTAGGGCCCCATCCTTGGTCGCCCGGATCAAGAGATGAACATCATGTGGAGGGTTGAGAGAAGAAATTAGGGCTAGAGGTAGAAGAAGATAGATTGATCTTGATTGATCATGTTGTGTTTGTGTCGATTGATTTGATGGGATCAATCGCCGTGATCCTCTCATATATATATAGAGGGGGTGGTCTTATCCCGATAGGAAACATCTCCAAAACTCGTACATCAAGTTTCCCACGTGCGAAACTACCAAAAACGCGACTCAGTAATCGAGTCGGGCTCATGCAGAAGACGCGCCGGACGCGTCCGGCGCCCGGCGCGTCTCCGGCGCGTGGCCGAGCGCGCGCGCCCAGCGTCCGCGTCCGGCGCTACGCGCGGCGCCCGGGGCCCTCGCGTAGACCTCTCTTCGGGTCGCGTCCGGCGCTCGGTGATTGCGCGGGGCTCGACCGACAGCGGCGCGCGTGCCGACGCGCGACGCGGCCCCGAGCAGCGGCGTCCCGCGCTCGTTTGTTGCGCCGGTTGCCCGTCTTGCCGTCCGTCGATGCGTTGACCTCCTTTAGCCATTTCGAGCGTCAACAAATATTATTAAATGAAGTAGGTTATACACAAAGATTATGTGGAGTAGACATATGCTATCCGATGTAATTTCCAATCCATCCCACCTGTAGGTAGATATACTATATGAAGCTATTGCAATTGGGGAAACTTCCAGCAGGCTCAGTTGCCTTGCCCTCACTCTCTATTCTTATCTTCATAGTTTTACATTCAAGTCCCCATACAATTTAGTATTTACACCAACACTCCCCTCAAGATGGGCTAAAGATATCTAACATGCCCATCTTGTTACAACTCAACTTATTTTCACTAGGTCCTAAACCCTTTGTAAGACAATCCGCTAGTTGATCACGTGATTTTACATACTTTAGCTTTAGGATCCCACTATCTAGTTTTTCCTTGATGAAGAATCTATCAATCTCAACATGTTTAGTATGGTCAAACTGAACCGGATTGTTTGCAATATTAATTGCAGCAACATTGTCACAATGAAGCATCATGGTCTCATTTCTCAACACCCGCAACTCCTTCAACAAACCTTTTAACCACAACATCTCACATAGACTCAATGCCATTGCCCTATATTCGGCCTCTGCAGTTGATCGAGCCACAACTGCTTGCTTCTTGCTTCTCCATGAGACAAGATTGCCTCCCACAAATACACAATACCCTGAGGTAGACCTCCTATCATCTTTGCTACTTGCCCAATCCGCATCACAGTAGCCTTCCAAATCTAGGTGCCCATTCTTCCTGAACCATAATCCTCTCCCAGGGGTTCCCTTTAGATACCTCAAAATTCTGTAAACAACCTCCATATGTCCTGTTCTTGGATCGTGCATATACCTGCTCACCACACTCACTGCATAGGAAATGTCGGGTCTTGTATGACACAGGTATATCAGTCTTCCCACCAATCTTTGATATGTTTCTTTGTTCACAGAATCTCCACACTGGGCACTGATTTGATGATTTTTATCAATCGGAGTACTACATGGCCAACATCCAAGCATGCCAGTTTCAGTCAACAGATCAATGACATATTTTCTTTGAGAGAGAACTATCCTCTTAGGTGACCTGGCAATCTCAATCCCAAGAAAATACCTTAGTGGTCCAAGATCTTTTACCTCAAAGGCCCTTCCCAGATTCTCCTTCAAGCATTTGATTTCCTCCATATCATCTCCTGTAATCACAATATCATCCACAGACACTGCCATAATGGTGATAAATATCCCTCTATGCTTATAGAAGACCGTATGATCACCATTACATTGAGTGTAGCCCATACCACAAACTTCTCTCCTAAACCTGTCGAACCATGCCCGAGGTGATTGCTTTAGTCCATAGAGTGACTTTTTAAGTCTACACACCTTCCTAATAGTTTGACTATTTGCAAACCCCGGTGGGATTTCCATATAAACTTCTTCTTGCAAGTCACCATGATGAAATGCATTCTTCACATCCATTTGATGTAGAGGCCAACCAAAGTTTTGCCGGGGGAGATTAGGGTCCTAACGGTACCCATCTTTGCCACGGGAGCAAAGGTCTCATCATAATCAATGCCATATGTTTGACTATAGCCTTTTGCAACCAACCTTGTCTTATATCTGTCCACCTCTCCTTTTGGGTTTTGCTTCACAGTGAAGACCCACTTGCAGCCCACAACCTTTTTCCCTTTTGGAAGCGGGACCAACTCCCAAGTCTTGTTTTTCTGAAGAGCATGCATCTCTTCTCTCATTGCTGCATTCCAGTTAGGATCCTGTTTTGCACACCTCCAGTCTCTTGGAATAGGCACTGTTTATAAAGATGCAACAAATGCTCTATATGCAGGTGAAAGACGAGAGTATGAGAGGAAGTTGGCAATGTCATGATCAGTACTAAGGTGCTCAAATCCAAAGCGAACGGGAGGTTTTCCAAAATTAGATCTAGTATCTCTACATTGTGCAAGAGATAACTCTACATGCTCAGGAGTAGGAGAGACATTACCAGTTGACCCAGATTGGGTTGAGGAGTTCAATGGAGAGAGGTCCGAGGAGAGATTTGGGACTGGTGAAACAGGCTGTTGTGGCTGTGGTGTACTGACTTGCTCCCACTGACTCCTGAACCGCCTCCTTTGGTACACTATTGGCTCTTGTGGCTGTGGTGTACTAACTTGCTCCCCCTGACTCCTGAACTGCCTCCTTTGGTATACTATTGGCTCCTTTGCAACTATTTCCCTATTCTCTGCTAAACATGGGTTCGTCCCAACAATCATCTCTTCACTCCCTTCAACAATCACCTCCTCACTCTCATCATCAATCATCTCTCCATTCTCATGGTTACCATTCCTGATATCCACAACATTATCCTGATCCACCACTTCCTCCTGAACTTTAGGCACATCCATTGGACATGGGATAGCACCGACAATCACCTCCTTTTGAGCTCCTTCTCCTTCATTCTCCCCCTCTCTACTGTCACCTTCAGTGACTGAAGAGAATTCTTCCAACAATGGATCAAGATCCCATGGTTTTATGTAGTATGGTTCGAACACGAAACGTCACATCTATACTCACAAATAATTTCTTTCCCACAGAGTCCCAACACTTGTAACCTTTTTGTGTAGAGGAATATCCAACAAAAACACACTTACGGCTCGAGGATCTAGCTTGCCAACTGAAGGTCTGTGGTCCCTGACAAAGCAAACACAACCAAATACCTTGGGGGGTACCTTGAATTCATGTTGTCCCAATAAAAGTTTAGCTGGAGATTTCATGCCAAGGATCCTAGATGGCATCCGATTAATGAGATATCTTTCTTGTCATTACCGCCTCACTCACGAGATACTTTGGTACATTCATTTGAAACATCAATGACCTTGCCACCTCCAACAAATGTCTATTCTTCCTCTCGCCTACGCCATTCGGGGTGGAGTGTTGGGGCAAGTGGTTTGATGTATAATTTCGTGATCCGACAAGTATGCCCCAAAGTCATTATTCACATACTCCTTCCCATTATCCATACGGATAACTCGGATCTTGGCATCAAATTGATTTGTGACTAGTTTATGAAAGTCCTGGAAGCATCTAAGAACCTCATGCTTACCCCTCAGCATATATATCCACGTCATACGAGTATAACAGTCAATAAATGTGACAAACCACTTAAATCCACTCACTGATGTGACTGAGCAGGGACCCCAAACTTCAGAATGTATTAACATAAAAGGTTCACAACTTCGAAGACAAATGCTAGGATAAGTTTATCTTGTATGCTTTCCAAGTTCACATGCATCACACACAAGTTTGCTTCTACCACGTCCTTAAATCATCAGGATATAGTTTACTCAAACTTTCAAAAAGGAAATGTCCTAACCGACGATGAAGCAAGAAGATCTCCCTCTCTTTTACTTCAACAGCTGCTGCCAATGCTGACTCCACATGGTTGATGAACCACAACCCATCACGCCTAACTCCAGTCCCAATCACTCTCCCCGTCCTCTTCTCCTGAAAGATACAAGAATTTTCATCAAACGTAACAGTGCATTTGAACTGATCAATAAGTGAAGTGACAGAGAGAAGATTGACTGGGAAGGAAGGAACATGCAGAACAGATGATAAGCAAAGGGATGGAGTACACTCTATAGATCTTACACCATGAATGGGTTGAGAGGTGCCATCAGCAGTTTGAATGGTTTCAGAGTATGAGTGTGGAGTGTATGTTTTGAAAGGACTAGATATGCCTGTGACATGCTTAGAAGCTCCTGAATCTATGACCCATTCAATATTATGCCTACATATGGATGCAAGTGCCTGTGCCTGAGTACCTTTGCCCAAATGGGCATAGTTGGCAAAGTTACCACGATGATCGGAGGTGGCCATCACGTAACCACTGGAGTAGGTTTGGAAGTCTCAAATGCTCTAAACTTCTGCCATTGTTCCCACTTTGCATAACTCGTTCCCCTATTAAAGTGAAAGGTGAAGCCTTCTCCTTCAAAAATCGACTCCCTCTTCTTGGCTAACACATCAGCCTTTAATTTCTCTATCTTAGACAAGGCAGTAACCAGCTCGCTCCAAAATCTGCATCCTCAATTCCATCTCTCGCTTTGGTAGCACGCAAAAACTCCAATTCATCTACCTTTGCTTTCACCTTTGCCTCCATTACCAACCGATATACCTCAGCTACTTTCCCACCGAACACCATCGGAACCACCTCCTTATACATCTCTACTAAGTGACCTGCCATGGCTGTGTCAGGGACCCTACAGGCAGGACTTTAGCCATTTCTGTTGTGGTGGCAGCAGCTAAACATCTGCCTTGAGCACCATCTCGCGCGCTCCTTGTCCGGTCGTTGCGTCCGTCATCATTCCCTTGCCATACAGGCTCCTTGACAATCAACTCCATCGACATTTAGACGTCCTGCAGCAGCACTTTCACCTTCACCAAATCACAGCACCATCTTGGGGACCGGGAGTTCCTTCTCGCAGTCCGGTCCGACTCCGTGTGATCACTGTGTATGCGCTACGGTGCTGCGGGGCCACAGAATTCGGCGGGCGCCTAATACCGTGGGGGTGGTCTTCCCCACCGCCGAAGTTTTTTTTTGATATACTATATGAAAATATATTCGATGATAGGATACCAATTAGATATCATTATCTTTTTATACAACTTAGAAAATTTGACTAAACCTCTAGAATTGCATCTTTTCGTGGTCGGAGATAATATTTGAAAGATATGCATCTCATTTGCATATATGGACCGTATTCTACCGTAACACATATGGGTGTGTTATGGTGTATTCCCATAAAATTTTAAGTAGGCTAGCTGGAGCTAGCTTTGAGCAACGCAACCCGTTGCTGTTATTTGGTTGCATTGGCTAGCTAAGCTTGTATTAAGATTTCTTTTGTTTGGTTGCCTCGGTTTAATACTTGCACACGCGCTTGCCCTCATCCCCTTCTCCGTCACCGGTGCACCCTCTCCTCTGTTGTGCACATGGAGATGGATGGTCGCGCGCCCTCCATCGCACCCCTTCCTTGTCGTCGGCCATGTTCGTCTACTGCTTGGTGGGGCTCTTTGCCTCCTTTGCCCCGTCGAGGAGCTCGTTCTTGGCCGGTGCTTAGGGAGATGCCCGCGCCACGCCTCTCGCGACGCCCACCTCTCGCACCCAATAGAGCTTAGGGAGATGGACGACAACAGCCATGCTTGCCATTCTCCACCGCACACTACTATAGTTGTGCTCATGTGGGCCCCTCATGCTAATACAAGCTAGGCTTGCTGGAAGTGGAGCACCCAAGTGTTTTCTAGAAATGCAGGCTTGAACCCTCGTTTTAGTTTCCACAAGCCTGGCTTAGGGATACCCAGCCATCGAAACACGCTAAGCCTACATTAGCTAAGTCTAGATAGGCCCAAGCCACCCAACCAAACACACCTTATACTTCTAGGTTACCAAGTGCTTACAACGGTAAACTCTCGAGAATTGGGAGTAACCGGCTAGGGTGTTATCCTTCTGCTTTACAAATATAACACACCACCTATGACATCCTCGTGAGGTTTTAGTGTTCTACATGTTCATATGCTAGCCAAGGCTACTGTGTGTTTGTCGCTCCTATTTCCGAAGCAATCAAAGCAATCCTCCATCATGGGAGCAATAGATCCTTAGCAAGAGGAAGAGGGACTAGATTCGTTGAAGCCCCCTTTTGGTGTTTTGTATCACCAACTAGTGAATTTAGTGTCACCTGTCTGGGTTTGGATCACCTAGTGTATCGTGGGTTTGGAACCGTGGCAAACATTGAATTATTCGTCGAAAGTCGATGTATGGCTCTCTAGTGGCCCGGACACTTAAAGCACTCAAAGACACGTGCAATTTTATCCAAGTCCATGCTTCTAAGCCCTACTCCAACAGTAAAGTGTTCTAAATATTTGAGTGGAGAAATCTCCACCGAAATATTTCACATGCGGTGTTGCTAAAAAAAAAAATCACATGTGGCCTAATATAAATTCAACTACTACCTTTTTACTACTTTATTTAGTTGTACAAAATATGACATCAAAACAAAACATTGAGTAATAGTATTTTTAAAAAAACATATCTATATCTATATCTATATCTTCCACCATGGTCCAAATCAAACTTTGAAATGAAAATTGGAGTTTTTTTTTTGTCTAGTTTAGACTAATATAAATATCTCCAAATGCAATCCTTGATGAGGATTATGTAAAAAATCTAGAGTCTTTCCATAATAATCATCAGCGGATAAACGAGTGTTTAACACATTGCAACTGACACACCTTGTCGACTTTATTTATAGATTAAAATTATATTTTTTATGGGTCTTCCAATGAAGTTGCTAAGACGATATTTAGCTGTACCAATGCATGTACATTATGAAATTAAAATTGTATGATATATTACAAATATTTTGGTATGCTTTGCAATAGGAAGAAAAACTGTCAAGATAGTATTTTAAATCAGATACATGCTTTATAGGGCAATTGTTATGTTGTTGCCAGTATTAGCTTATATTACAAATGCCATAGTCATCATATTGTTTTCCATGAATGTTCTATTTTTCCCCATTGCAATGCACGAGCATGTTTACGTAAAAAGATCGTATTAAAGAGTGATAATACATCTTTGCCCTTCAACACCTAGAGACTAGAGTATAAATCATATGAGACTAGTTATTGGCGCGCGCCCATGCGCGCAGTTAATGGCCATGGTTGTATCAACCGTTAAATGAAATAACAACGGGCAACACATTCGGCAAAGAAATGGACAGATCAGCATTTGAAAACAGAATGCAATGTAGGCATTAGATGGCTAGATATTAGGTAAATATTACAATATTAGCGGCTTGTTCAAATACTATCCAAAGTCGCATAGGATCTTACATGGAGAGTTTACGAAGTAGCTAATACAATGGAAAAAATCTTATACGGTGCTAAGCTTCAATCAGACTACAAGCTGCAACCAGATGAGTAGTCTGCAAATCGGAAGTGTTAGTTGCATGTTGGTTAAGAAGTAAAGAAAAGGCGCATTTGTAAAGAAAAGGTAATATAGAGATAATAGATAGATATCCGGATATTAGCTAAATATTAAAATACCAGCTATTGCCCCAGCTACACATTTCATAGTCCTAAATCACAGGGGCTATATTTTTTCCAACACACATAATATCAGTAGCGAGTAATGGGATCATCCGGCCAAATGTGTGTATACAGTTCCGTCACTCCAGGCAACATCAATGCACCAAGGTACACATACTATATACAGGCCTAATGGCAGGGCCGACCAAACTAAGGAGTTTGTCATGCCTAAATGCCCATATACCTTTTGCCTACAATGTCCACTAAAGTGTCATCTACTCGTTTAACGGCTGTCTCTTTTTCCTTGGAGTCCTATGTCAACTGTGTCTCCCTAACTGCCAAGATGGAGACCCTCGTGGCCTCCCTCCTGAACCTACAGGGAAGGCAATTAAGAGATCTTGTTAGTAAGCTATGGTCAGCGGGTTGGCTAATCTAAATTAGAGTGGTATCCTGTTCGTAAGATGTGGAAGTGGGTATCCTGTTCGTAAGATGTGGAAGTGGTAAAATAACTGTTGGAAGGATGACAATACTAAAATTGTAAAAAGAGGCATAGGTCCTGTTACAAAATTGTTGCAAACCAAATTAAAGGAACATGAATGAGTGCACGCTAAACCTAGATCATAATCAGACATCATATTGGAGGAAAATCATGTAAGCCGCAGATGAACATGGGGGCGGTTAAATAACACACCTAAAAATGGAAGATAATTTGAAAACAGAGATCACCTAGTGGAGCCTGTCCTCCAGGATCTGCAACCACATCACAACCAAACTTTTCAGCATTCATGCATATGGCTAAACGACCATTAAAATTTGTCAACAATTTTGAAATAGAACTGCATCTGCAGCACATGCTGAAGCTGCACACACTTGAAAATTATCAACCAAGTCTTAACAGATACTTGCATGCTTTAGCTGAACTACCTTACAACTTCAACTCCCTTTTCAAGCAAGGAAAGAATTTATCAAACTTATATTAAGAAAAAAATGCTTTCAGCATACAGAAACAATTCAAACATAACTGAAAGTTATGGAACTCATCAAATGGACCTATTAGTAGTCATAAGCCTCATGCCTGTCCTGATCCAAATGGACCCCTCAGTCAAAACATGCAGGTCATACCAACTTTATTGGACCAAAACATGCATGCTAAAAAAGCACTAATTATTCTCTGAGCTCCCAGCAGGGACCAATCACTGGCAAGGCAAAATTGTTAATGACAGATCATAATAAAAGCTTTTAGAGGAATGGTTGATTTTAGGTTATTAGCTAAAGAGAAGTGTTAATAAGAAGAATAGAGGAATGTTTTTTTTTCCAATAATTGTTGCATGGTTGATTTTAGGCTGGTGTCCAGCCTGTGTAAAAAGGATGCAACAGGCATTCTTCGAACATCTTGAAGGCACTTCCCCAAATATTCTACCTATAGAGCATGTATCTGTAGCTATCATGGATGCATTTGAAATATGGACACAGAGTGCTAGATAACAAATTGTCTACCTTCATCTGAGTTGATTATGGACACTAATCTCTAGAGAGAAGCCTAGCTCTATTTACCAAGTTCATATGTTGCACAACAAATTCAAGGGGATAAATTTGCGTCAAAGAATGAAGAGGAATAAAAAATAGAATATATATCTAAAGGAAAACAGGGAAACCAAGATATAATAGCATGAACGTGAGCACAAGAGAAAGATCATGAACCAATACTAAGATTAAAAATGCAATGATCATAGACCTCTGGTGCATCCATCTGCACTGAACCTAAAAGCAGGAATAGAAAACAACAACAACAACAACAACAACAACAACAACAACATAGCCTTTTTATCCCAAGCAAGTTGGGGTAGGCTAGAGATGAAACTCAGAAGAGACAAGTTACAGAGCAACACAAAAAGTCATGGTTCAGGCACATTGATAGCTAGTCTCCAAGCGCTCCTATCCATAGCTAAATCCTTGGAGATATTCCACTCCTTAAGGTCTCTCTTAACCGACTCGCCCCCAAGTTAGTTTAGGTCGACCTCTACCGCTCTTTACATTATCGACCCTTTTTAGAACCCCACTACGCACTGGCGCCTCAGGAGGCCTCCGTTGGACATGTCCAAACCATCTCAACCGATGTTGAATCAGTTTCTCCTCAATTGGTGCAACCCCAACCCTATGCCGAATATCATCGTTTCGGACTCTATCCCTCCTAATGTGCCCACAAACCCAACGCAACATACGCATTTCCGCTACACTCAGTTGCTGGACATGTCGCCTTTTTGTGGGCCAACATTCCGCACCGTATAACATCGCCGGGTGAATTGCCGTCCTATAGAACTTACCTTTTAGCTTCTGGGGCATCATTTTGTCAAAGAGGACGCGAAGCTTGACGCCATTTCAACCAACCGGTGAGATTCTATGTCTAACATCTTCATCGTTGTCTCCATCCTTTTGAAGCATTGATCCTAGATACCGAAAACTATCCTTCTTGGCCACCACTTGCCCATCGAGGATAACGTCTCCCTCCTCGTGCCTACGTCTTTGAAATCGCACCTCAAGTACTCGGTCTTGGTCCTACTAAGTTTGAAACCTTTCGACTCTAACGTGTGCCTCCATAGTTGGAGGCACACGTTAGAGTCGAAAGGTTTCAAACCCTAGGCACATACATCAGATCCATGAAGCAATATCAGAACCAATATGTAAATGCAATTAGTGGAGAGAAGCACACACCTTCCGTTTCAGGATTATCACTTTGCTGATGGGAAATCATCTACACCATCCTGTTTCCAAAAGATAGAACCTGATTTTGCTTTAGCCCCAAGCTACAAAAGGCAGTGATAGAGATCAATCAAGAAGGACAATAGCTAATTGTTTTTTTCCATGTATAATCAGAGGTTCTTTAGTAACCTGTGCATCGCAGCTTTCTTCTCAATGCTCGCTTCTTTGATCTTCAGAAGGTTGCCGGCAGCATCTCAGGCCTTGAAACCACAAATTCACTCACTCCGCTGCCTGCTTCAACCATCATGCAACAGGTTAATCATCCTATAGTAGTAATAGTAGTAATAATCAACAGAAAAGCAAGATTGAAATTGCTCACGTGATCCATCAGATCGATTTCATTTCTCCATAGGAGGCAATACTGTCTAGTTGCATATCAGTGGATCATTGAAGAATCCACAAATATTTATTTATTACATGGAAACATGGCTGGAGGAGCTCCAACCGGATCGAGAATCCCCTGCTTGGCCAAAGAAAGGGGAGAAAACAACATTGAAACGACAAACATGTATTCTTCAATTGCCGCAGATTCAGAATCAAGGGAGAAAGGGAGAGGCACTGACCTGCAGATGCACATGTGCAGATCGTAGCCTCGTCATCCATGGCCATCCAGAAAATGGAAAAGGGCCATGCTGAACGGAGCCTACAGTCCTACAATCGCCGGCCGTACAGGGGCCGAAGCCGCCAGATCTGCAGTTAGGGGAAGGGATC
Source organism: Themeda triandra (assembly GCA_018135685.1). Classification (NCBI taxonomy): domain Eukaryota; kingdom Viridiplantae; phylum Streptophyta; class Magnoliopsida; order Poales; family Poaceae; genus Themeda; species Themeda triandra. The sequence continues at coordinate 27,776 of JAENPR010000369.1, forward strand.
GCGGCCATCCCTGGAACGTCGTGCCACAGTCCGCGGAAGAAGGAGGGGCCGCGCGGCGGAGGTGCGGGGGCCCGCGCGCTAGCGCTCCAGGGAGTGAGGGATGCCGGGGACGCCGCCGCTCGTCGCGTTGGGAGGGAGCTGGGTCGTCGCTCGTCACATGGGGAGGGGAAGCTGCGCCGTCGGTCGTGGAGGAAGGCCACGTGCCGCACCGTCGCATGAGCCACGTCGCCGCGCGCCTAGGCCGCACGCCGGTGAGAGGCCCTGGATCGGAGCCGTGCCGCCGGTCCCATGGCCGCTTGGGCCTTTGGCCACGAGATACGTGGGAGGGGGCGGAGGTTCGCCGGCCTCGCTCCGGCGGGCGGCAGCGGCAGTCACTCCAGGGTCGGGGAAGGAGCAGCGGCGGCCCTCACGGCCTCACTCCGGCCACCGCGGCCACCGCACCCGTGGCCCGTGCTGCCGCGCGCGCGTCTTGGGAGGAGCGGCCCGCGCCGTCGCCAGCACCGAAGCTCGGGGACGGCAGCGACAGCGCCGCAGCGGCTCGGGAAGAGGCGGGACGTCGCGGCACCGGTCCGCCGGCTAGGGAAAGGACGACATCGTGGAACCCGTCGCCCAATGGAGGAAGCAGCGCCGTCGCGAGCATGGGTTGAGGCGATGCCACCGCGCTCGAGCTCGTGTCCCGCGCGCCCGCGGCCACCGCGCTCGCGAGCCCCGCGGCCAGCGCCCGTGTCCTGCGCCGCCAGGTGGAGGGCCTCCACGGATCTCGTCGTGGCAGGCAGGGACCCCGCGACCGCCGGGGGTTGGCGGCGGCGCTGGGGCTGGGGAATGGGGAGGGCGTCGCCGGGGGCTGGATGGGTGGGGTTTTTTTCACGAGAGAGAGAGAGAGATAGAGTCATTGGACGCTTACTTTCCACTCGCTCTCTAATGGGGAGACGGTCTAACCATCTGGTAGAACGAACGCCATTACTTGCGGCGTGGCGGATGTGTCGGGAGGTACGGGCCGAGAGTGCTCACACCCTCCTTAACCAACATAGTGACCCCCTTGGCCAGCACTATGTCTCACGGGGCTCCCGCGGCCGTGGTCGAGTGGCGGGATGGTATTTCGCTCTGGGTTTATGGCGATCGATATCTGCCTAGGTGAGTCGACACACCTATGATGGCTATCTTGTGGAATAGTAAAACCTCTGCAGAGTGTATGGTTGATCGATCGATACGCCGACTCGTCGGCTATGGACCAGTCCCGTGTGATGCTTGCTTGTCTAGGAGAGGAGTCTTCTGTCTTCCTTGGGACATGTGTAGGATACATCCGGCCGTAAGCCTGGGAGGCTGCGGGTCGTTGAGGCCTGACGAGAGGGAGTCGTCTTGCCGGCCACGTGAAGCGTGGTGGGGTGTGGTGTGTGGGGAGGGAGAGGGAGGAGTGGCTAGGGTTGAGGATTGGAGTCTGTATATATATGATGTGGAGGAGGCAGTGACACCGTCAGATTGCGAATCTAAGGGCCAAAAAAAATTTCGAACCACGTGGCCACTGCTAGGCCGCGGCGTGGCTTCCCCTTCTAATCTCTTTAGATGTTTTCATTTTTTTAACTACATTGCCTTTGCTATATTTGGATATACACAATATTCAAGTGCATAGTAAAAATATATAAATCTAAAAATTAACTTCAACGGGCAGTATTTGTTGGTAACATCAAGCGGCAGCACCTAACACTTAGAAGACGTATTTTCTAGTTATTACTAGTGGACCGCGCGCCCTCGCGCCGAGGCGCCCTCGCGTGCGTAAAGGGAGGGCGCGCCTCAGGGGCACACAATAGATTGAAACCTGCAATGCATAATTTGTCACGGAACACAATGGTTTGAATTTCAAAATATTATAATTTAAAATTTTTAAGTGACCTAAGTTGGGAAAATACCAAAAATAAAGTTTGTAGCTCTCAAAAAGTTATGGAACTTTGTAGCTGAATTTTTTTCATTTGAGTTCATCTTGTCATGGTAAACTACATTTGAATTTTGAAAGTTCAAAATTTAAATTTTTAACCGATCTCGATGAGAAAACACCGAAAATAAAGTTAATAGATCTCAAAAGGGTATGAAACTCGAAGCGGGAAGTTTTTCACTTGAGTTCATCTTGTCATGGTAAACTAAGTTTGAATCTAAAAAATTTAAAATTTGAATTTTTTAAACGACCTCGGATGGGAAAACATCAAAAATAAAGTTTAAAGATCTTGAAAAGTTATGAAACTTTATAGTTGGCAACTTTTTCACCCGAGTTCATCTTGTCACGCTAAACTATGTTTGAATTTGTCGAATTTGAAACTCAAATTTCATAAACGACCTCGGATGGAGAAACTCTCTAAACATCTCGAAAAGTTATGAAACTTTATAGTTGGCAATTTTTTCATTTGAGATCACACTGTCACGCTAAACTACGTTGGAATCTATCGAATTTAAAATTTAAATTTCATAAACGACCTCGGATGGAGGAACTCCCAACACGAAAAGCGTTGGTTTCGAAAAGCCACAAAACTTTGTAGTTGACAACTTCTTCATTTGAGCTGAATACATCGGTGAAAGATAACAGAATCAATTTTGAGCAACGAGAAGCTGTAAGAAATAGATTCTAGCTCGAAGCTTACTGTACGAAGCGGCTCCAAACAATAAGGACCGTGCTATCGAGGATCGGACGGCCACGAGAATTTGGGCCGACGTGGATGGCCTTCCCTGCATGAAGCCCTACGGGCTATGAAGGTTTTAATTACTACTATTATTATTATAAAATAAAATAGAAATAAAAGGAAAAACTATTGTCCTCCTCATAACTTACAGGAGGCCCAATAACGCGGCCCGTATTATTTCAGTCCCCGCCGCACCGCCTCTCTCTCCCCCGCCGCAACGGAATCCTGCGGCGGCGTTGTTCGCGGCGGCGGCGATGGCGGCACGGGCCAGTCAGGGGCTTCTGCGTCAGCTAGGCGTCAGACTCGGCAGGGCGAGCGGCCCGATGAAGCCGGTAACGTCCTTTCCCCGTGTGTTTTTTTTTCGATGATGAGAGATGGAGACACATAATTGGGATGTATCGTCTAGATCGAGGGGGAGGAAAGAGGGAGGGGAGATCGCTGCCGGCTGCCATTTGTTCGGCACCGTTGGTCCTCTTTTGTTCTCCTGTTGCAGTTACACTTACATCTTCTTTCGGCTGGGGTTAGGGTTGTTGGTGATTTGGAGGATACGGTTCCTTTTAGAAATTTGGGGGAAATGCTGCTCGAATTCGAAGTGGATCTCGTATGCTTGAGGCCTAGCTCTCGGTGGTGTAGTCTACTCAAGTCGTTGATTAATTGAAAACTCTATGAGTCTCAAAAAAAAAAAAAAAAAAAAAAAAAAGATGGATGTCTGTAGTCTGCACTCTGCACATTTCTAGTTGGATGTTGATTAATTGATGATAGGTCACTGGTTCCAGTGCTTTCCTATGTTCAGGCTTGGAATGCTTCATCTGTTACTTCTGATTAGGGGTTGATGTTACTTGAATAGCAACGTGTTTGTAGTGAAGCTGGAATGGGGAATCTCCTGCAGCTTGCAGCTTTGGCAATCAGCCAGTCGATGCTACTAGAGATTTATCCCCAAATCTCCAATTGGATGTTCAATTGTTCATTATTAGATGGTGGGTTAGTGTAGTCCTTTGTTTTGTTCCGACTTCTAACGGTTCGGTGATTACTTTGGATTCAAGGTGTTAACATTGCTGTTGATTTGCTGGTAATAGGGGGTTGTACTACTCATTTCCAGGTCGATGTTGATTATACATGGTGTGTGGCTTAGTGCCAACGGGAGAGGCAGTTCTAGTTCTAGGTATTATTTGTGGCTAACTCGAAGATGAGGTGCAGTGTGACTTGTGCAGTGGTGGCTGATGTTGCTGACGACTGGCTAATTTGGAAAGAGCTGGTACAGTGGTGGCTGCCAAGGGGAGCAGCTGTATTGAGGCGGGCAACAAGCACCTTGCCTCGCTGCTCATTCTGCTGCAAGTCTGATGGCTGCTGGATGCTCTTCCAGTCACAAATCTATATCTGTATAATCGTTTCTTGTTTGTCTAATCAGCTCATCAAGCTGTGGTTTGTTTGTCTAATAGTGGTAGGCCTCTTGCAGCCTGCTGGTTGTCGAATGCCATGTTTCTGTAATGAACCTTTGCCCTCTTAATGGAATACGTACAAATCCATGTTTGTCAAAAAAAAAAAAAAAAAAAACCCTCTGAAGTTGATACCTAGAATACGGATCCAGTGTAGAAAGGAATATGTATCTGGGTTATCCACAAGCTCTTATTGTTCTGTTGACTATTTTTTTTCTTGATGATAATTTTTCTTTTCTCCTTGCAATTTGTTGTTTCTATATAAAGAAGAGGTATTAAAGTTTTCATCTCGTTTCCCTGCAGGAAGGTGTCAGCACCATAAGCAATTGGGCTGGTTTGGATGCTGAAATGAAAAGGTAAGCCCTACTAGTCAATCTTCTTGATAAATATCGGATGTGTGGGTCTATTAGTTTAAATTATACTTGCTTTGCTTTTATGTATGAATGTGGCATTTCTGCTCCCTGTGTTTGAAAATTTGTACACTTTCTTTTATATCCTGCCACCAATTGACCAATGTTGCTTTCTTAGTTTTCTTTTACTGGTTACAATTTAGGTCAGGTTCAAAGTATTTCCATGCACCTCTACCTCGCTCATTGGCATTATCCCTATCAGTTTCTTTTGTGAAAATTTAACGACCAGTACAATTTAGGTCAGGTTCAAAGTATTTCCATGGACCTCTACCTTGCTCATTGGCATTATCCCTATTTCCATGCACCTCTACCTTGCTCATTGGCATTATCCCTATCAGTTTCTTTTGTCAAAATTCAACGACCAGTATTAGCATGATTAGATTTTGGGAATAATATTTCAACATGAAGCAAACTTAATAGCTCTGAGCAGCTTTGTAGAATTATGGCTAGATATTGTATGCTGACATTTTTTTTAAAAAAAAAAATATGCATGTGTACAAATCAAATCATAATACCTTTAGGTTTGCAAATAGCCAATTACAAATCAAAAGCCCATCATTTTTCTTTTGAAATAGCCAACTTAATTGAAGACTGAAGATGCATATATAGCTATTTGCAGATCAAATTTGTGTTAATATTGATTTTGTAATGTTTTTTTGATTCCAATGCTTATAGGTAGGCAAGCCACAATTTTAGTTTCAAAGTCGTTATTTATCTTTTGGAACAACGGTTTAGTCTTATGTAAGCTGTTGGCTCTTAATTTTATTGTTTTAACATTTGTTTCTTCAGGAGAGATGCTGCTTTGATGTGGGTATGTAGTCTCTCTTGCTCTCTTTGCGTACTTGGGATTGCTGTGGAGGAAGAAATAAATCACATAAGAAACGTCAAGGCCAAAGCAGCTCATGTTGCTCAAGAAGCTCCCGACCTACCGCATGTTAGAAATGGAACTCTGTAGAAGTTATGTTCTCCATTTTGGATGGTTTTCTGGGTGTCCAAACAACGCATGGTTGTAAAAGTTCGGCAAACTTTAGTCAGTTGTGGAGAGGAGGTTGTTGCTGCAACTCTCAGATAATCGAAGAAATAGAATTATATATGTTTGTTACCAGTACCAACAATATTGTATTTGAAACTATAGCAGAACTATTTCTGCATTTGCAGCCCTGTGATGTATTGAATCTTCAAATCCTAAGTTTTTTTGTAAGTTGCTGCCATCCTTTCTGTTGTGCTTATCCTTTTTGGTTTCTGTTGTTGTTGGGCTTAGAGCTCTGAATGATGCATGGTCGTTGCATCAGCAAATATATCACCAGCCAAGCCCCTGTTGTTGCCGCTGTGCAGGACCAGACTAGAAGGCTCTCTGTCCCCTTTCCCATTTGAGCCAAACAGTTTAATTAAATTCGTGCCCTTTGCCCTCTCTCGGATCAGAGATCCTTATTTTCTAAAAAAACTTTTTTTCCCTCCACTTATTGGAGAATATTGTAGGATAGCAGCCATGCATCATAGTCACATACTCTTTGTACCCTATCGCCATGCATCATAGTCACATACTCTTTGTACCCTATCGCCATGCATAAGGGCAACACTGCAGCAAGCAGCAACTACATATTTTCATTACCTGCACAAACAAATTCCTGATCATCCATATCAACTGAAAAATCCATGCATTATATTCAGATGCATAACTCCAGCTTTTGATCTCTCAATATTGTGAAACCGTATGCAGTTGCCCCACAATTGCTCTGCATTGTCACGACGCTCATGTTCTACTCCAAAGTTTTGGCAACCTCCTCATGTATGATGCATGCAGTCTTATCAAGGGACTCATCTGCCATCACGTTGCAGATTTATATGCTCTTATTTCTCAACATCCACTGGATAATATAGAAAAGCAAATTAAGAAAATACACAGCACGGTCGTGCCACTCTTGGGACTGACCTACTCATAACCACCTTCACATCAATAAAGTGCAAACTTTAATTGTGAGGTCTCATTAACCTTCAATCGGCCACACACTTTATTCATAACAATACATGCGTGTATTAATGGAGTAAAGCATGCTTTGCTTTCAGCTAACGCCAAGAGATTTCACTGAACAAATCTGTTTTATGGAAAAGCCGAGGGGTAATTAGAAAGAAAAAGCCTTATGGGCGACTATATATACAATAATAACCATTTGATATATTATATTTTATAAAAAAAATTCCACCTCTCAGAAAAAATTATCCATATTTGACCCCTCAAGTCTTTGGTTCGCCGAGCGGTATGCTCATTGCACCCATCTTTTCAAACCATTCAAACAATTGTTTGGTATGGGCTTAGCTTCACTTAAAAACTGTTTTTTGGATTTTAGCTTTAAAAATAGCTTTCTTGGTGAAGCTAAGCTGTTTTGATCATCCTATTTGGTAAAACAACTTCCTAAGATGGACCAAACGAACAAATGACGAAAATGACCTTTCTATTTCTTTTCTATTTTTTTCCCATCTCCATCGCACGGGTGTGGCTCGTGGTCCACGCCAATGCATGCAGCTCGCGTTCCGCCTCGCCATCATGTTGCCGCTGTAAACAAGCGCACCGCCTCGCCGTGGCCACGTGTGCAGGGGCAAAAGAGTCTGGGCCCACATGTTGTCAGACGCAGCCGGAGGAAGCTGCTATTTCTGGCTTCACCACGCGCTATCAGCTTGTATCACCGGGTTTTCCGGAGCTTCATGCGTGAAGCACTTTTGCTTTGGACCGTTTGGGGGAGAGAGAGCTGAAAAACAGCTCCTGAAGCCGCTCAGAAAGCTGTACCAAACGACCCCTAAAGCTCGGGAAAGATTGGTTTATTTGACGTGGACCGGGATTGACCACACCACATTGGCGTTTACTATATGTTTGATTCCTCTCTCTCTCTCTCTCTCTCTCTCTCTCTCTCTCCACTATCTTCTTCTTCCTGTAACCATAAACCCTACTTGCTACCGAATCTCACTGCCCCTCCATCCGTCACCGCTGAATTTCACCAAAATGACTTGCCCATATGATGTGGAGATGTGACGCACTAGCCAGCATCACATATAAAGACATATGCTAAAGACTACGCAGGGGCGAAGCTAGAGCAAATTAGAGAGGGGTGCCTTGCTCTTATCGGTGTGAGAACTTAATCTATAAACATGGTGAAAATCTGTTTCTAATAGTGATTTCTCGAATTATTGTGGGTGCCTGGGCACCCGCACTTGTCAACGTAGCTCCGCCCCCGAGACTATGAGAACTCATATATGGATGGAGATTGGAGAGTGCCAAACTGCCAAGTGGTAACACACCCTGATTCCTCCTTTAATTGAGGTATCGCATCTAGTGTATACTAATGAGAGTTTTTTTTTAAAAGTACTAGTATAATGCCCGTGCTAACGCCACGGTTTTATTTCAGAGATACACATAAACTAACCAAATGATAATATTTTTCCATAGTATAATTGTCATACTAATGCTATGGTGACGTCTAGAAAAAATAAATCATATAAAACCAAATTAAATCAACTGATGAAAGAAACACAAGTTCACTGTCACACAGAGTTGGTCATTTCCCACTCAGAAAAGGTGTGAGAGGCAAAGGTGTGAGAGGCAAAGGTGGCACACCCTGATTCCTCTGCCTTATTTTTTCACCACACATCTGCGTCTAATATGCATTGAATTCATTGAACCTGTTAGACAACAATTGTACACATCTGCATCTAATATGCATGAAATTCATCGAACACAACAATTGTGAATTGCTCATGCGCGCGAGTGCTAACACTTACTCCTTTGCTCTAAGTTCTAGGTTACTTTAGCTTCTATTCTAAGTCAAAAAATTATGGTGGACCAAGGTTTTATGAAAGTATATTAACGTTTACAAGTTTAAATAAATACACTTAGCAATAAATATATACAAGATAATTTAATTAATAAAACTTATTTTATTTTGTAGATATAGGTAAATTTTCAATTTGGTCAAAGTTTGAGGAACAAAATTGAAGTGCCCTACATAGTTTAAAAAGCAGGAAATAACAATAAAAAAGTTCTAGAAGCTTGTTGGCAACTATTCTCTCTTGATTTTTCCCATCCAAGAACATCATTTGTGTATTGAAATATACTAAACTATAGTACTTATGTGTCAAGTGCACCGACCAATCAAATTAATATGCTTGCCAAAGAAGGTGAACAAGGGCCACAACACAAAAATTAGTCAAATAAGGGACTCTCTAAATATCAAATGTATTTATTGATACCTTTATAAATTATATTATTGAAATTAACAATGGATATACTTGGAAGATTCTATAAGGATCTCGATATTAGAAGAGGTAATATAAGGTATTTACTATCCAAGAGTCTAGAGCTAATTTATGTTAATATAAGAAAAGACTAGAACATGCAACTATGCTTCATGGTGAATATAAGAAATTTCTAAAAAGGCTTGGTGACTACAAGACTAGATTGTTGCATACATAAGGGTAATATTATGAGAAAGTGTACACAATATAGAAGGTAGATATTTTTCTGATACATAGAAGGTAGATATTTAGCACACTATGATAGAAGGTATATATTTAGCACACTATGATATCGATGAAGTGTGGAATGATCTTTAATTAAAATATTTTGTGTGGAGTGATTTGGATGGTTGCCACTTGGCACCAATCCAATGCTCATGTATCAAAAAATAAAATAATCTAATAAATACAATAGCCATTTGTTGTTTAGTGTGAACTTTGACTATTAAATACTAGAGACATCTCTAACAAGCACAAACCAAGGCAAGATGTGTCGATAAATGAAATGGATTTCAAGTTAAAAGATAAGTAATGATGGCCCTAAGATTATGTATTTATGCATAAATTTTGAGAAAAACAAAAAATCTGATCAAAAAATGGATCATAACAAAAAAAAAAAAAAACAAGGGATGAGATGCGAGAGAATGAATAGATGTCATTGTTGCCAAGTATAAGTAAAGGAACACAGAGTGCTTTCGATTACGAATGGACGACACATGAGCCCTCTTAATAAAACAATAAACAAATATTCAAATTTCACCAACCAAAAAATAGGCTAGATGATCGACTAAGTAGTGCTATAGTCTATGAAATGTAAATGATGTTTAACCCATCGTCATCTGGAATGTAAATGGTATTGGAAAGTTGGTTCTTCGACAGTGTACCAGGAAGGACCAGGGTTTGGTTTGCCACTAGGTATACTGCAAAGTTGTCTATGTCACGCAAAATCACTACTAGAGAGGCAGTCCAGATAGTAGACTGTACAACTCACCACATCTTCATCGCACACAGACCGTAACATGACACAAAAATACACTCTTTGGCCACATCTGAAGACATGACTGCTATAACTGCTCCATGGCAGCATCACTTGAGCCCCTCTGTTGGTATATTAAGGGGAACAAATTCCTATGATATAACAGGACTGTAGACCTAAGTGCTAGGACCAGGATATGTGACTTGAACTAGCCTAATCACCAGTTACATCTAGAAACCAACACAACTTATAGGTGTGTCGGTGTGTCCTCGGTATCAGGATAAAAAGCCCACTGGCGGTGCCCATAATCATCAATATGTTGATCAGTAAACATAGTTGGGAGGCCTGAGCACAATATATTGATTAGTGGAATGGACATATATATATGTCAGTTGATGTAATTTGCAATCAATCAAATATGATTAAATATTAATATTTTGTTTGGCCTAATATATATGCGGTAATGCTACGGTTAAGATGTCTATCATATCTGTATGCTATTAGACGTGATCCGCCACTCAGTAATATCCACATGTTCCTTCTTATGTGTTCCCCTCACTAGCCCATTGAGTCGCCTATCCTGCTTCTTCTCCACTCGGTCGTCCACCTCGCCCACTCAGACGCGTGCACACCCGCTCCTCCTTATTGCTGCCCCTGCCACTACTCCTCTTGCTGCCTTAATTTGCATTGCTCCTACGATTGCCCGCGAGGCGCGACACAACGCTCCCTTCACCGCTACACCGGTAGGCCTCCCCAACCTCGATGGCGGCCGTTGTGGCCTCCCCTGTGGTGGATCCATGGGAGCACCGGTCTCCCCGTGATGGATCTGATGCTGCGGTGATGGCGGCCCATCACCCCATCCCATCCATGGGACAACTCGATCTGCAGTCCTGACGCCACCTCAACCCATGTGCCTCCCCTCTTTCCCCTTTATCTCGTGACTGCAGTAGATTTTGTGGTGTTGCAACAATCGGTTTGAGAATGTTGCAACATGTATTTATGGATGTTGCGGCTGTGGTTTTGAGCTGTTGCAACATGTGTTCTTTGAATGTTTGAAACAATTGATTTTTTGAGATGTTGGAACATGTTTTTTCCGCTATTGCTACTATCGATTTGAGATGTTGCAGTATATGTTTTTTGAATGTTGCAATAGTCAATTTCAAGATGTTGCAACTGTTGATTTTTAAATGTTGCAACATATTTTCCTAGATGTTGCAAAAGTCGTTCTAAGATGTTGCAAAAGTTGATTTCAAGATATTGCAAGTGTCGATTTAATGTTGCCCTTTTTCCTCGTCTCTACGCCCGACGTGCACACATACACGCGGCGCGCATGCTTGTGGGACGCACGTGTGCAGGCGGGCAGAAGGGCGTCCGATGGATTTCATCCCAATCGGACGTCTGAGCGCCAGTAACTCCCTTATGTATGCGTGAAGTGGCTCGTTTGCTCCATCCCATAAGGATGCAAAAGTCTGGTTCAAGTCAAATTATCTTAACTTTAAGTAGATATACTATATAAAAAATATATTCGATGATAAGTTTAATTATACCTTTTAGCAGTATGTTGGATATCAACATCTTTTTATATAAATTTTGTTAAACTTAGAAGATTTGACTAAAGTTCTAGAATTGCATCTTTTAGAGGATGGAGAGGTAGTGTTAGATAGATATGCATCTCATTGAATGCATGGACCACATTCTAGGATGGTACGTGCCCATGGATCAACACATATAGGTGTGGTTTGTTATATGGGCTGTAGGCCTGGCTAAAGTTTTAATTAAGCAGTGCAAAGCTGTTGTTTGGTGGCATTTGGCTAGCAAAGTTTGTATTACGATCGATTGCTTTGTTTGGTTGCCGGTTCAGCACTTGCACACCCGCGCTTGCCCTCCGCCTCTTTCCCTTTGCCGGTGCACCCTCCCTTCCGTTGTCCTGATGGAGATTGATGGCCACCGCACCCTCCTGTCGCCGCCCATGTCTGCCCGCTGCTCGGTGGGGCCCTTTCCCTCCACTGCGCCTACCGAGGAGCTCAAATCTTGGTCGGAGCTCAGGGAGATGCTTGCTCCACGCCTAAACCTCTCCACCGCACCCGCCTCTACACCCAACATAGCTTAGGGAGATGGATGACGACAGTCGTGTTCATCCCTCTCTGTCGTGACCGCCTCTACCGCGTGCTCGTGTGTGGGCCCCACAAGCTAATACAAGCTAGGCTTTCTTGAAATTGAGCACACAAGCGTTTTCTAGAAATGCAGGCTTCAACCCTCTTTTTATTCCCACAAGCATGGCTTAGGGGCTAGTTAGCCATCCAAACATGCTAAGCTAGCATTAGTTAAGCATGAATAGGTCCTAAGCCACCGAACCAAACACATATTTTTGGATTGTTTCAACATAGGTTTGTGGATTTTTTGCAAAATTTATTTTCTAAGTTATTTCAACATATTTTTACGGTTTGTCCGAGCCAGTGCTGCGGGAGGACGCATACACGGCCCACTCGGCGGGGAGCCTTGAGTCGCTCGTGGATGCGGAAACCCCGACGGCAGGGCCGGCTGGGGACGCCCCGGATCTGGCAGGGCAGCTCACGTGCGGCCAGGACGGGGATGCCGCGGCCGAGATTGACGCCACTATGGACGACACGGAGGAGGGTACCGACTCACGCTACTCGGTCTCTGGTGCGAGGACTTCACCGAGGGGCCGCACGGGTTCTGTGCACCGGACTTGCGCGAGCGTGCTGGCTGTGCTGAGGAGGAGCCGGTCACGCTGCGTAGATCGGGGAGCCACCTCTTACGCCGACCCACCGAGGAGAGAACTCAGTGGAGGATGGCACGATGGACCTCCTCAGCCGCGGGTGTGAGGACTTCGAGGACGGCCCACCCGGCTTCTGCACCCCGGGCGCCTACGGTCGCACCGGCGGCGAGCTGCTGCTGCTGGAGCCTTCGTCCGCCGAGCTGGGCGGGGAGCCCAGTACGCCGATCCACCGTAGGGCGGGGAGCGATGACGATGCCGCTCCGGGCATCTGTTCGCCGGCACAGGCTGCACTGCCGGCCGCAGGGACCTCCCCGGCTGGCAAGTCCGGCTCCTTCAAGAAGGCGACCACCCCGCTGTTGCCGCAGCCGGTGGCCGAGTCCTCCTCCGCTAAGATGCCGCATAGGAGCAAAAGAATAGCGGCACAACCGCTCTCCAAGATCCCTGTCTCCAAGAGGGGCGAGGTCCTGATCATGCAGCGCCTCGGGTTCATTCAGTCACACCCCACGGAGAAGGGGCAGCAGAAGCTAGATGAAATGTTCGAGGGGAGACCCGGAGACGCCCAGACCATCTGCGAGCTCTTCCCCGATGAGGAGAGGCGACGGAGGACGCGGCGGCGCAGCGGGAGCCGCGCATGAGCGCTTGGATCGACGTCGTGGCGCGCAAGCTAGAATGGTTAGTGCGTGAGTAATCCGTTATGTATCCAAACCGAGGGTGGTGGAGCGTGTTTAAAATCTTGTGACCACCCGGGGAAAATTTGTTAAACTCTCTTCTACTTAAATACAATGATGTGCAAGTTTTTTGCGTATTCGAGAAGAAAAAAATTCGATCGCGCATATATATATTACAAATTACAAATATTATACCCAATAAATGCTATTAGCTTGGTTGTACAATAAACTTTTTTGATATTATATCTAGTTGAAGACATAAATGTTAACATTTCTTCATGAAAACTTATTAATTAGTCAAACTTTGAAAAGTTTGACTTATCCAGAATCTAGAATTGATTCTTTTTTTTTAGAATGGAGAGAATAGAAAAGAACTTCTACGGACGCCCACAAAATCTGGAGGCCTTGTTCATTTTGGTCGTATGATCTTTATTTGGCAACACCGTTCTCTTATTATTTTTTGAATTATTTCAACAGAACTGAATATAAAGAAAAAATAAATTACCTTATTGACTTATGAGAAGTAATTTGTAACTTTTATTGATGTGTTCCTAAGAAGCACCGGGCCCTTTGCACTGCACTGCACAGTGGGAAATACTAGTTCTGTACCAACTTTTTGCACTGCACTGCACAATGGGAAATGTACTAGTTCTGTACCAACTTATTGCTAGCACTATAGTAATTATTGATTAACATAAACAAGTATTTGATTAATAAATACAAGATATTAGTCAATTACATAATTACTTTTCGCGTGTTCAGATCTTTATTAGGTTACAATTACCTTCCGTTGCGAGTTGAGATGTTTTGGAATCAGGCCTACTCGATCGGCTACTCCTGGCAGCTGGCCTCCTCTACTATCCATCGGACTCGCTTTGATCAGGGAGACCACCATGGAAACCGGGACGGAGACAGATGGACGTACGTAGCATAGATGGATTCTGCCGGAGTCTAAAACTTAACCTTGAAGGTTGTCTACAAAGTAAACCCTGCCGTTCAGTTGACTTGATTCGCTTCCCAATTGCATATATAAGTAGCTTGGCTTTTGCCTGGATCCTACGTAGTAAATTACTTGCATGGATATGTATGTGCAGTCCTCACGTCAAGACTCGCCACCGCCGCCGCCGTGGCGTCCGTGGACGATCGACGAGATGAAAGAGAGACGTGAGAAGTTGGAGCGCCTTATTGGACCTCCGCCGCCGCCGCCGCCGTCTCAGTCGTTGCTCGCGCGCCTCGGGCGTCTGTGGCGCCGCTACTTCGTCCCGTTCGATCCCAACTCCATCCCCGTCGGCCAGGACCTGACTGGGGAACAGATGGAGATGCTTCGACGGTAACCAACCCTCCCTTGCTTCCATCCGATTTTCCTGTTCTCGATTTCGATTTCGATCGCGCAAATATGTTACAACTCAAGCAATGCCGTCCTGTTCTATTTATTTATTTATTTATTTATTTATTTATTTATTTATTTATTCAGACATAGATTGCCGGGCCACTTCGAGCGATTAGCTATGGAACTCGAGTGTGTCAAGCATTGCCTGGACCACTACAACCGTACGCATCCGGTTCGTGGTCTCTATCCTATCACTTCGAATTCGCCTTGCCTGCATCCTACTCCGCTCTGAATTTGTTTATTTGCTTTTCCAGTTGCCCTGACCCTGATACACTTGCCGAATTTCCTTACCCCTTAATTGAATGGTTGGATAATTCGTTTGAATCAGGGCAATGAGTATGAGCCTGCTCCAGGACGAGTGCACGTGAAACGCTGTTTTCACAAGGGCACGTGCTGGCGTCACGGGAACTTTGTGGCTCGCAAGAAGCGCTCTGGTTGGTTCTCGTTCATCCCTGCTCCAAGGACTCTCTTCTTCTTCGAGCTTGTTCATACAAAAGATTTCGATGGCGTCGTCACATGCACGCCCTTATTAGGTATGCTATACTACTAGTTTCATGCATCTTCTCTCTCTAGTTTCTCTTATAATATACAACACACCTATCTCATATATGTAATTATGTATTCGTTGGAAGATCATTCTCGTTTTTAGCGCCAACTGTAGGGGAAAGGATGGAAATAACATATATAAGACCCTCATTAGAGGGCAAAATGCACACCTTGTAGAAATAAGCTAGTGCTGAATGCCCTACCACAAGTGCATAATTAAACAAAGATGACGCGTTGTGCATATTTTAGGACCCATGCTATCGTCGGTCATGAATGATGATGCATTTGACTAGTACGGTTCACCTTTTGCCCAAGGGAGATGCTAGCGATCGAACGTTCTATCGTAGAACGCTCGTCGCTAGCGGCCCGGCCCACCACCCGATCCGCACATACACAAATCCCGCCCCCCACTTTCCTCGCCCCCGCAAAACCCGCAGCGTGCGCGTCGCACCCCTCCGCGCCCCAGCACCGTCCACGCGATCCCCCTGCCCGCCGCCGTGAGCCGTTCCCGCAGATTGGTCAACACCTGAAAACACCAGAAAAAAAAACACATTAAAAATGAAACAAATCAAAAAATAGGGTTAGAAACATGAAGAGACAGAAAATGAAACGAAACTGAAAAACGAAGATTGAAACATGAGATTAAATGCAAATGAAACAAATCAAAAATAGGGTTAGAAACATCAAGTGACAGATAATGAAACAAACTGAAAAAAAGAAGACTGAAACATGAGATTAAATGCAAATAAAACAAAATCAAAAAATAGGGTCGAAACATCAAAAGATAGAAAATGAAACAAAACAAACACACATGTAGAAACAACAAGAGACACGGTTAGAACACAGCAAAGAGATGAAATGCAAATGAAACAAATCAAAAATAGGGTCGAAACATCAAGAGGAAGTGGCGAAACAAAACAAACACACATATAGAAACAAACTGAAAAAGGCGGTATAGAAACATTAGAAACAACTTTGTTGTTAGTATAGAAACATTGGAAAAGGACATGCGAAACATAGACAAAAAAAGACAAACAAAGAAACAACTTGATTGCAACACGAGAAACACCAAGTGAAGTCTGTTGAAACAACCATAAAAAAACAGTTGAAACACCCCCGGCGAAAACATACAAACCCATGAAAACATCCCCTCATCAACTAATGAAACAAGGAAGAAGATGTCAAAGAAACAAAAAAGAAAAACCATGTCAGAAACATGGCTAAACACGCCAGAAGGGGAGGACAAAAGACGAACAGAGAGAGAGAGAGGGACGCCTGAGACCTACCTAGACCTCGAATCCCACCGGAGACGAAGAAGGAGAGGGCCCGTGCGCGGGTTGCCGGATCTGCGCCAGCAGCCGCCGGATCCGGCGAATCCGCAGCCGCTAGCGCCGGATCCGGCCCAAAGCATGACCGCTCGCCGCATTGGCGTCCCCATGGCCGCCATCGCCGGAACCCTAGCTCGCCGCCAGGGGGAGGAAGCCGGATCCACCACCACTCGGACCCGACCCGTGGCCACGGCCGCCAGATCCGCGCGGATCTGCGACAGCCGCCGCCGGATCTCGCGGTTCGCAGCCACCACCGCCATTGGGGATAGGGAGGAGGCGGCCGGCGGCGGGAGCAGCTCGATACAGCCATGGTGAGGAGGGAGGAGGGAGGAGGAGCGCGGGGAGCGGGAGGAGGTCGCCGACGTCGTGGGGAGGAGGGAGGAGTACGGGGGCGAAAGCTCCGCCGTCGCCATCGTCATTCCGAGAGAGAGAGCCGGTGAGAGAGAGTGTGTGTGAGAGAGCGAGGGAGGCGGATGCGAGTGGGGGTGTCGTTCAGGCAGGCGGAGCGGCCGAGGCGAGGCGCACGCGGACGAAATTACACTTCTGCCCCCCGTCCCGTTTGATGGCGCGCGCGGCGGTGCGATGCGGAGATGGGCCGGGCCGTAAGCGGTGCGTTCTATCAGTAGAACGTAAGAACAGTAGCATTACCGTTTGCCCAAGCTAGGTAGAGGCAGGAAGCACGGGGATGGAACTATTGCAATTGTTGTTACAATTACGATCTGTTTGTATGGTGTATTTGCTAATTGCTATTACAATAGTTGCTACAACTGTGATCTGTTTGCACTTTTTTTATATAGAAACTAACCTCATTACTGTCTTTGCAGTCACGTTCTAATCCTTTATGTATAAATTATGTTTTGCCTTTTGTTTTCAGATGAACCAGTTACTGAATCCTACAGTGTCTTGGGTTTTCCTCTTGGGTGGTCTACTCGTCGTAGTGGCAAATGTATGACCTCTCTCTCTCTCTCTCTCTCTCTCTCTCTCTCTCTCTCTCTCTCTACCTCATCATGATCCTTCACTTCACTCATTTTTTCATATATGCTTAGTTTCATTTGTTTTTTCAGTGCACTGCTTTTGCAAAGACATGCTACCGTTGCTTTGATGGTAGCAGGCCTTGCAATCCTTCACTTCACTCATTTTTCATATTGCTTGGCTTCATGTGTTTTATTTTGCAGTGGACTGCTTTTGCAAGACATGCTACCGTCGCTTTGATGTTCCACATCCTGACATACAGAAGATATTTGCATGTGGACATAAGAGCGTGGAGAGAGTCTGTCAAATGTGCTATCTTCGTTCCAATGTGCTGCATCCGTCCCCTGGAGAGTTCGCGTTTGGTTATCACCATCCTTACCAACCGGGGGTGTATGTTCCCTCCTGCTGCTGCTAAAGTTTAGCCCCCATCGCATCCAATGTTTAGACACATGCATGGAGTATTGATCCTGGCGCCAGGCAGACTTGCCCAGTCCGAAACCAAGCAGACCGAATATGGATCAGTGGATCACCGTGGATGGGGAGAAATTTGGCCTTGCTGGTTGGAAGAACTTAACGCCTTCCATATACTATACAAAGTTAATTTAAAGCTAGAAATTAGCCAAGTTTCTTTTTAGAAAATGGAACAAATAGCCAAGTTTCTATGTAACTTGAAAAAGGAAGAAGTCCAAATTACTACCTCCATGTATACGCTAGGTCCGGATGACCTAAAGTAACAAAAGGTTTACTTAACCCTCTTTTGCTAAACCGGTTCAGATTTCACCTTTAATCCATACACAGAACAAAACTTGCTGACTTGGCCGGGTTTTTTTAGTACCGTTGACACCTCAGCTAAATTCCGTGGCAAGAGTATACATGTTTTGGTTCAGAATAACCCTCAGCTATACTACACCTCATGTATTTTTCCATTATTCAATAGTTTGACACTGCTGGTGATGTGCAAAAATGTTAACGTTTCCTATGGCTGCAGTTTATTATGTTTTATATGATACTAGGAAATATGCCTGAGACGATTCTTCATTTTATTAGAATGCCATTTGAAGTAGAAATGCAAACTAATCAATACCATATAATGTGAAAAATCGGAGGCAAGTGATGAGTCAATACCTAACAGTTTGAAACACATATTGGAGGCAAGTGATGAGTCAATGGAAGCTTCCATGATCGCATCATCAACCTAGCTAATTGGCAAAATTTTGTTGTTTGGGACCGTTAGAGAAGAACCCCCCGTTCGTTCAGTTGATTCAGGCTTGCACTTAAAGTTCGACATTGAGAATGTGCAAATTTCTATAACCAAATTACATAGTTTGACTTTGGTCTTACTTACCAAATTATTACGTCATATAAGTGGATGCATGGTTGCAAAACTTGCAATCCTTACGATGATATAAATTAGATGCAACGAGTCTTGACATGGAACTTATGTCTGTCATCGACACTGCAGATTTGTGTGTTGCTATTTATTAACAGATTAGACACCAGATTGTGCAAATTTCCAAAGCCAAGATCCACGGATTTAGGAAAAACAAAAGAAGGGAAAAAAACACGGTCACGCCATTGTTGCGAGTGACCTACTCACAACCACCTTCACAACAGCACAAGTGTGTATTAATCTGTAAAGCATGCTTTGCTTTCAGCTAAGTCCAAGATTCCACTGAACAAATCTGGTTTTATGGATGGAAGACAGCCGAGGGGCAATTCAGACAAGAAACGCCTGTGGCCTTGCAATACACGCATATATAATAGTACTAGCACTGCCACACATGATGCAATGGCAACAGTCCTCGACTGGTCCTGCAATAGAAAGGATTCTTCAGTTAGCAATAGCTTTCAGCTGATTCACTTCTCCCCCCATCCGCTGAATCATTACCTGCGGCGTTTCGTCACCGCTTTCAGAGGTCAGAGAGAAGTCACCAGGAACAACACAGAAAGGTAGCTTTATGTTTCCCTCTGCTTATTCTCACAGATTATACCTAGGAATGACTCTTGGGTATCATCATCGTCGTCAGAATGTTCTGAAATGCTTGTGCACAAAAGGTTATTACAATTACTTGTAGACTCCTTCAGTTCAGAAAGTTCAGAAATGGACGGAGGTTCAGATGACGACCATGCATGCTAGTTCTTATTTACAGTTTCCAAGCTTGATTTTGCCTGTGATCATAGATGTAGAATACTAGCATCGAGTATATGACGCCGAGAGACACAGCACATGAACAGGTCAGCAGGTCAGATTGTACCCTTTGCGTGCCGTGAATTATCCACAGTCTGCCTCAAGTTTTCGTTTCTTGCAGCCTTTTTTTTTCCACACCACAGCCATGACATCAACTGATCTGATCCTGATTCCGCACACACAGCACGGAAGCTAGTAGGGACTAGGGACCCTCGCGCATGCGCGCTGCTGACGCTTCCATTTTCATGGATGCTGCTTCTTGCTTCGATGTGCAGGCGGCAACAGCCAGAGTCCTCCAGTGACTCCTAGGGGTGAGGCGATCGCGGGTGCTCTGCTCACCGGCCGGCCGGCGCCATGGGAGGGGGAGGTCACCCGTGCGTGGCTGCCGGTGGCGATGGAGCCGGGGCCAGCGTGGACGCCGCGTTGAGGCCACTTGTCGGCGTCGACGCCTGGGACTACTGCATCTACTGGAGGCTGTCTCCTGACCAGAGGTAAGAGTAGCTAGCTAGCATCACTGATTTGCCTTGCTTCTTCTTTCTTTTCTCTTTTTTTTTTTCTTTTGGAGCTCAGAAATTAGAATCATGCGAAGGAAAGTGTGTGATGACATGTCTCCCTGTGGCACATACTGCTTGCAGGTTCTTGGAGATGACTGGATTCTGCTGCAGCAGTGAGTTCGAGGCACAGCTTTCAGCACTGGGTGACCTGCCTCCATCAATCCAGCTCGACTCCGCATCTGCAGGGTAATACAATCTCCTTGCATCAGTTCAGTGTCACTCTGCATCAATTGCCTACCGTGCCAGGTCGAGTTCTAGCTAATCCCTGCAGTTGTATGCATCTTTCAGAATGCACGCCGAGGCAATGGTGTCCAACCAGCCGATTTGGCAGAGCAGCCTCGTGTCAGAGCTCCAAACAAGTTACTCCAGTGTAAGCACATCAGCTCTTGTCATCGTCTTTGTATCCAACTGCCGTCTGATCATCGTCTTGCATCCATGACATGGTGCAGGAGCCCGGGTCCGGCGGCGGCCCCAGGACGCGGCTGCTGGTGCCCGTCGCCGGCGGCCTCGTCGAGCTCTTCGCGGCGAGATACGTACGTAATAGGCCACGGCTGAATCTGCACAGTTTTTCTTTTCTTTTCTTTTCTTTTCTTTTCTTTTCTTTTCTTTTCTTTTGGTTCTGTTTGCCGCCATCATCACATCAGAAAATTCAGATTTTGTTAGTTTGGGCTGGGGATCAGTTTCTGTTAGGCGGGTAGTTAGCCGCAGAGGCCAGAGCTGCCAGAACCAGGAGCGCACGGCTTCCGCGTGAGCCAGCTGCCAGCGCCGCCGCCCCGGCGAAGATGGTGGCAGTGAACCGCACGCGACACCCACGGCCTTTGCATTGACATGCCATGCGCCATGCGCACACAAACACATGACATGACGCTCTCTTCTTTATATGTATGTATGCCGTCGCGCCGCGGCGTGCGGGCGTGCGTGCGCAGATGGCGGAGGAGGAGCAGATGGCGGAGCTGGTGATGGCGCAGTGCGGGGTGCCGGGCGGTGCCGAAGGGGGCGACGGCGGCGTGCACGCGTGGCCGGCGCCGGGCTTCGCGTGGGACGGCGGTGCCGCGGACGCGTCGCGCGGGATGTACGGCGGCGCCGTGGTGCCGCCGTCGTCGCTCGGCCTGTTCGATGCCTCCGGCAGCGACCCGTTTCAGGCGGTGGTGCAGCAGGCACCGGGCTCCGGTGGCGGTGCGGTGGACGACGCCGGGTGGCAGTACTCGGCGGCGGCGGCCGGGAGCGAGCTTGCCGCGGTGCAGCAGGAGCCGCAGCCGCAGTCCCAGCCGCGCGGCGCGGCGGACTCGGGGTCCGAGGGCAGCGACATGCAAGTGGATCCCGAGGACGACGGAGACGGCGACGGTGACGGCGACGCGCAGGGGCGTGGCGGCGGCGGCGGCAAGGGCGGTGGCGGGAAGCGGCAGCAGTGCAAGAACCTCGTGGCGGAGCGGAGGCGGCGGAAGAAGCTCAACGAGCGGCTCTATAAGCTTCGGTCGCTCGTCCCCAACATCTCCAAGGTCGGTACCCGTCAGCCCGTCGTCGTCATCCATGTCCATGGAACAACGCTTGCTTTCTTGCTTCTCTGATCGATGTCGCCGATGGATGGTGTTGTTCAGATGGACCGCGCGTCGATCCTCGGCGACGCAATCGACTACATCGTGGGCCTGCAGAACCAGGTGAAGGCGCTGCAGGACGAGCTGGAGGACCCGGCGGACGGCGCCGGCGCCGGCGCCCCCGACGTGCTCCTGGACCACCCGCCACCGGCGAGCCTGGTGGGGCTGGAGAACGACGATTCGCCGCGCACGAGCCACCACCAGCAGCCGCTCGCCGGGAGCAAGAGGGCCCGTGCGGCGGTGGCGCAGGCGGAGGAGGAGGAGGAGGAGGACAAGGGCCACGACATGGAGCCGCAGGTGGAGGTGCAGCAGGTGGGGGCCAACGAGTTCTTTCTGCAGATGCTGTGGCAGCGTCGCCCCGGCCGCTTCGTCCGGATCATGGACTCCATCGCCGCCATGGGACTCGAGGTCACCAACGTCAACGTCACCTCCCACGAGAGCCTCGTCCTCAGCGTCTTCCGTGCCACCGTACGTACACCAGTACACCACCGCCGTGCCATTGATGAAATTCGTAGCAGCACGTGCTTATTCTTTTTGGTGACAATGGCAGAGGCGGGACAGCGAGGTGGCGGTGCAGGCGGACAGGGTGAGGGAGTCGCTGCTGGAGGTGACGCGGGAGCCGTACGGCGTGTGGTCGTCGACGGCGCCGCCAGGGGTGGGGATGAGCGGCGGCGGCATCGTAGACGTGAAGCTCGACGGCGTGGACGTGAAGCTCGATGGCATCATCGACGGGCAGGCGGCGCCGGGCGTCGCAGTGGCAGTTGCAGAGGATCATTACGGCGGCTACAACCATCTCCTCCAATACCTCGCTTGATCATCATTTACTAGCATTTTTCATGTGGAAAAATTGAATCAAAGGATGGATCAACTAATAAACAGGTTTCCACAAAATCCAAAAAATAAACTATATTTTGGCTCTTTGCATGAGTTGTGCACTTAAATATCGTTTGTTACAAGTTTCGGGTCTACCAGATCGTTTTCCAGGCGCTGCATGGCACAACTTTGTACACTTCTCAGCAAAGAGGAGAGGAAGTATTTTTCACCTTCACTAGCTTTCCTAGGAATTAATGTGCTATTGTTATCTTCTTCTTTTTTTGTCTCTAACTATTTTCCTACTATTACCAATTTGAGTTGAGGCCAAATCAAGTTGTCTTCAATCTCATCTTGGTTAGCTCTATCAGCAATAAAAACCACTTTTGAAATCATTATCCAGCTCCTTAGCTCTCTTACAGATCGAAATAATTCTGCTGATCTTGCCTTTTCTATTATGGTTATATAGTTTCTATTTGCCTATAGTATCATTTGATTCGTCACAATGCTTTTCATGTCAAGGAGACACCCGCTAGGAGTCCGTCACCATCTTTTCGTTCCACGTAATCATGAGTTACCATAATAGACCACTTATACAGTGAGTTGTTCTTTTAAGTTATCTCGTAGAAACTCATAATTTCTTAATTTGTGCGTAGAATAAAAGGAACATTATGAGTTGCAAGGCAATCATAACTCATGTAACATAAACCTTAGCTTATTAGATGGTTGTTTAGCGAAACAACAACCTCTTTCTCTCACCTTGCTATTTCTCCATGTTATCAAAATTCCTATATGGCTTTGCATTAGACTACCTACTAGACCACTAACGCATAGCAATATATTTGGGCTTAGCTAAATCACTATGGGAGCATCCGGAGATGTTCAAAACTGGGTTCTAATGGTTTGTGACATTGACTAATTTTGTCATTGAACTAATGTCGGTCAGGATCTTGTTCTCGTCTGTGTTGTTTGGCTATCGCAAATGTTGGATATACTTGATGACATCACTGAATGGTAGTGAACCTAAAGAAGTTTTAAAACCAGATTAGTCCTCATTGTTCGATGCATATATATGTCCGTCCAATTTTTGTTGTTCTCAAGATATTGCCTGAAGATGCGACTTAAATCTCGTTCTTTGTGGTCGGTGCTCGCTTGATGTTTGCAACCTTCAACAATATTATCAAGCAATATTCATATTACTTTTTTATTCTTCATAGCAAATATTGCTGGAATTTATTCTTTGGCATCATCTAATTAATATGCAATTGAGTTGGCACCTACAAAAGCTTTAATTTGCATCTACAATATATATGTGTATTGTCTTATTCATCATATCTCAGTGAGATAATAATAGGTTTTTTCTTGCCATATTGGATATGAACTAAATTGAATTATTTATTAACTATATTTTGCATATATACCTTTTATTCTCGATCGTTAGATCCATCATAAAATGAAATAGCTGACTGATGCTTACTAAATCGAAACTTTGACTTCTATATATATAAATATGACTATTGCTTTCCAATTAGCTGTTTTTGCATTAGTTGCGACTTCCTCAGTTTTAGTAATTAGTGTACCTCTTGTATTTGCTTCTCCTAATGGTTGGTCAAATAATAAAAATGTTGTATTTTCGGTACATCATTATGGATTGGATTAGTCTTTCTGATAGCTATTCTGAATTCTCTTATTTGTTGAATTTGTTTAGTATTTAGTAACTCGATACTAAATAAAAAAGCCTTTTTCGAAATAAATCAGATTTTTATAAGCCGTGGGATGTCAAAATGCATCGATAGAAGAGCGTTCTGCCTTAGAGGGAAGCAAACGCGAAAGCGGGGGTGATGAAGCTGAAGCAAGAATGTCTAGGCATATATACCCTAAAAATGCCACAACACCGTGTCTTTGTCCCCTCGTGTGTGTCTCTCTCTCTAAGGACCAACCTGAATCAAGAAGTGGACGAGGTTTTGACGGTTTGGTTTGACTGGTTCGCACGGGTTAAAGCAGTGCTCGACAAAGCCGGCCGCACCGCCGTAGGCGCGCGCGCTGTGTACACCGTGCACGGCGGCGACTTCCGTCGGAGCCCTCTGCGACGCACGGGGCGGACGAGCGGTTTCCGTCGTCCGACGCATGGAGCCAGCCCACCCGCAGACACCATCGGTCATTCGGAAGAGTAATCTGTATAACCTTTTTTTTTTAACTTTTGTATAGCACATCCTTGAGGAACTTGATTGATGTATATAAGAGCAACAGTACCTGGACCTTTTTTTAAAAAAAAATAAGAAAAGCTACAAGGAATTTGTTGAGAAAACCCACACAAACATTTGCTGGCTGACAATTGCTGCTGTTTGTTTCTTTCCCTGTTGCAGGATACTTGATGGGCATCACCGCATCAGCCTCAGTTGTCTTGTGTATGTCTTTGCAGCATGTGAAGAAGTTGATGGACGTACCGATGAGAGGAACCTTAGAGTTGTAGGAACGCTCTGGGAGGAGTCTTTGAAAGGTCTGGTTGTTGAGTACACTAGGTTTCGTGTGTCGAGAACCCCTAAAAGATAGCACTTTTCTCTGTTTTTTTTTTTATTCTGAATGAAAGAACGGTTGCATGAGGCGCATGTTGGAAAAAAAAAAGTGATAATGGCACGCCCTGCGCATGGGTTGGACCATAAATATTGTTATGTATATAATACTCAATATTAAAAAAAACAAATGCAATCAGCAAAATACTTGGGGTATCATAAACGGTGTAGTTTACGAACCGCTACAGTAAAGCACACCAATTTTTACATAAACAAACTACAATATGTGCCTACCAGTGGCGGATCCAGAAACCGGCCACGAGGGGGGCTAAAAATAGAAAGCTTGAACTATGATCCGCCAATGGTGCCTACTGTATACAAAATACATGCTGCTCAAAAATAATTTCAAAAACTATACAGAAAATCTCAATATCAAATCAAAGAACATAGAATTCAATTTAGAATTCAATTTAAGTCCAGCCATATCGTCTTTTTAATCCGCAAGAAGGCTATCAAATAGCCTGTCAGTCCTAAAACAACCTTATTCCATGCATGAAGAAAGAAGAAAAGATAGAAGAATAATAGACACCGACTAATTAACGAGTCCAAAGGCTGCTTTGATAGTTGCCAGGAGATTTAAATCTAGAAACCAAAAAGTTCCTTGGAAGCCACATGGAATCATGGAGCCAATGTCTTACGGCATGAGCACAACAACCTGCATCCCAATTTTGATCAACCAGATTGGCACCAATTTTTGCTACACGTGTTTTTTCTGAAACATGCAAATAAGAAGATAGCAGTTGATAAACAAACGAGTAACTGCATTTTATAGCATTGATCCTAACTTGTTCATCCTAAGGTCTGTGTAGATGAACTGAGAAAACACTATCAGCACAGCAGAGCACCTTCTATACTAGTATAATGCCTGTGCTAACGCTACAGTTTAATTTCATGGGTGCACTTCAAAGGTGCAATTGTATATTACCATGTATATAATCAGAAAAACACTTGTACGCATAAGAAGGCATCATAAAAATGTCTCTTCTTCGACCATGTAATTTATAAACTGCTAATTTATAACAAGGCATGATAGTTTCGCTTGCCCCAGACTCCTTGCAGTCACCACCACTCGGTCCATTGACGATGCAGGTAGCCATGCTATGCCATGACGTCCACCTCGCGCTACGCCAAGGTTGTCACCGATTCACACCATCTCTGCTTACTCGAAGCCGTTCGTCGTCCTTGTCACTGCCCTTAAAGCAAACCAAGACATAAGCATTCAAACAAATCATGTGTAGTCATTCTCACACAGAGACCAACCAAGTAAATGCAGAAGCAAAGGTAGCAACAAGAAGCCAAATGAGAGACACCATAGGATTACCTCACCTGAAAAGCTAGTCATCGACTCTAGGTGTTCCCTTCCAATGAAAAGCCAAGACAACCTAGATTACCTCACTTGTAAGAGTTAGAGGAGCATCATTGGTCATGAGAGAATCAATAGTCCATCAGTTCAGGTTAGCAAATGAAGTATACATATGTCAACCTAATTTGGAGTATGCTTTACATAGAAACACCTCAAGAAAGTGATGGAGCAATCAATTAATTTTGAGATAGTGACAAAAACTTTGCAGGGCCTCTTGGCTCAACCATTTTTTAGGGCTATTACAGTTTACACTCAATAGTTACCAAGGAGAGATACACAGTAAAATAATCACAAGACTCAAGTTTCCTCGGCACCTTAAAACAGCTATCCAGAATATCATCACTGAGCAGAATACAATGTACCCCCAATGAACAAACTGAATGTAAACAACTCTCAAGTTTTTAATCATGTATCACAAATCTGTTGCAAGAAATCGGGAGAAAAGGGCCAATGCTCTGTTACCTCTATTCAAGCCTTCTTTTCTCAGTGCTACCATGAGGACCTAAAATGCAGAGTGACAAAGTGAGGATCTAAAATGCAGTCGTTATCCTTGTTATAAATACATATGCTTAGGGGCTCAGAGCATTGCATTTTACAGATCCAGAGATGCAAAATTAAGGAAAAAATAATATCAACAAGACATTTTATTATGCCAAAATATTTTTTTGTCTCAAGCAGGCTCCAGCACTCCTATCCTTAGCAAACAGGCAAGACTGACCACATCCCATAAAGCTTTCTCCATTGTTTCCTTGAATTTTACCTGATAACAAAAAGGATAGGAAATATCCTGAGCAAAATGTATGTTAACTGTACAACCCAAGCACAACAGTAATTCAAATAAGAAATAAATTGTGCATCCTTGAACGAGGTAAATTGTTATTTCTCCAAAAATTCAAGATCCACAAGTCATGTCAATTAAAGTTGTGCTAACCTGGGAGAAGAGAAGCAATATCGTGTCAATTAAAGTTGTGCTAACCTGGGGGAAGAGATTGATTCAATTTGTTTGCCTTCTCATCATCAAAGACACAGAGGTTGTACAAGTACTTGGAGCAACACACCTGCAGGTGCACATGCTTAGGCAGCAAGACGGCTTCATGTCTTCAATCAAGCGCCACTATCTTCAGAAGGTGCCCTTATAGATTCCATTAGCTGGTGCTTTTTCTAGATGTCCAGTTAGCGAGGTCCTCTTTACCCTTGGTATTAGAGCTTCAAGCATAAAGCACCATCTTTTCAACTGGTGCAGATATCTGATATGGCATAGTTGCTCCCAATTCTTGATTTTGGACAACATGGGCCACTAAAGCTGAAGAAAACCTTGCCACATGCCAATGGTTTCAAAGTTACTGCAAACTCCATTGAGTAGTAAAAGTTAAAGCATTGAAAACATTATTTTTTTCCTCACAAATCCGAAACTTTTCTATGGACTAAAAAATATCCATATTATGCCACCCAAACAAGACAAGTAACTCAACATTTGTTTAGCTACAACACAGGCAAAGAAGAAGCGGCAAAACATGCCCCCCATATTGAGATTGTGCCACTTTCAGGGCTCAACGAACACCTATGTAACATTTCTGTAGCAAGAGATCACTGTCTGAACTCTGGAACTTAACTCCCTTTTGAGTTTAGGCAAAACAAGCCCCCCATATAATCACATCCAAAACATTCATAGATGGAACATGTTTTTTATAATTTCAGAGTTCATTTAGCCAAAAGCAATCCCAAAAACATTAAGGTAATGCCCCTTATAAGTTACTGAAAGTTAACTTCTGAACGACTTCCAAAACTTAGATTTTTTTGACATATTAAAGAAGAGACTTATAGAAACTGAAATATTAAACTGAAAGATTTAAGAAAGAGGATAAAAATGATTGGATATTATTGTTTTGGTGTTGGATAAAATTTTGGGAAATGAAGAAAAAATGATCTTGAATTGACATGAACTCACAAAAATGTGTCACACCAAGAAGAACATCTCTATTGTTGTATGCCACAACAGAAAACACATATCACTGTCTCACAGAGATTGTCATTTCTCACAAAAAAATCCAGTTAGACAACCTGGAGAAATAAAACAGGTCAAAAAATAGCATCATGTAGACACAATAATGACTGCATCTCTAGAGCTTGTGCTAGCGTTAGCCTACGGTTCCTCCAAGCATCTTCTGCCCACTGCTTCATCTTTTCACCTTCGGCCTTCCTATTAGACTGAATTAATAACAGCTCTGCATACTCACTTATAGTAAGTGAGATGATATCTCTCCAATCGACCTGCTTGCTAGTACTCACAGAATTAATAGCAGGATCTTTCAATACTTCTAGGGCCTTCCTGTACAATCCCTCCAGCCTGGACCCTAATGAAAGCTTTCCTGTACAATCCCTCCAATCCCTCACAGAAGCAAGCAACTTCTATGGTGAGATAATCCTCTGCCTCAGCAAACTTCCCAGAGTGAGATAAGAACTGGCCATATGAGCAAGTGATCCCAAGAGAAACCTCCTTGTTTCTGGCTGCTAAAAGGTTTCTAGACATATCATCCATGCAAAATGCCTCAAGAATTTTTCTCCTATACTCATGGTAGCATTTTGTGTTTGGTTTTTACCTCCAGAAATGTCTCTACTATGAACCATGGGCTGGACAGCTGATTCTGTTTCTCCATTCAGAAGTGCAACAAGTCCTTTGAAAGCATTAATCCAAAATTTAAGATGGTCCTGATAGAGAAAGGACACTCAAATACAACAGTGACCATTTAAAGTGTTTACTTGCGTGATGCAATAATCGTAAGAAACGCAAATAAATCGTCCATGCATCTCTACTGGAAACAAATGAAAGACAACATATTCATTTAACAGTAGCATTTGCCCACCATTGTTAACAGGCAAGGACACAGATTAGGCACACATCCATGCAACAATGTAAGCAGAAACATCAGAGTTCGTGCAATGCGATTATTATGACAGAAACGATTAGCAATCTTGGGGAATTAAACATGCACACCAGAATCATCTCTG
The DNA here is from genome assembly GCA_018135685.1 of Themeda triandra. NCBI lineage: Eukaryota > Viridiplantae > Streptophyta > Magnoliopsida > Poales > Poaceae > Themeda > Themeda triandra. Next base: position 57,290 of record JAENPR010000369.1, read on the forward strand.
TGGCTGGAGCATTGGCACAATCTTGTTATTTGCATGAGCTGCGTATTTGCTTCACATCAAAATTCAGGCTAACCAAAATGACTGCACGCTTCACAAGTGCTAGTCAAATTTTCCCTACACAAAGTTGAAGCGAACATTTAAAGCTTTGCCACGCAAACCTAACACCGCGTCAAATAGATTCTTTCGGATGCGACGAATGCGTCAGATCTAAGGCAGCGATGCAATTGGATTGCATGACAGAGATATCCCGATCGGATCGCCCTCAGGTGAGCGCAGGGTGAGGGTGCGCGGGTCTTACCGGGTGACGAGACAGCCTCGGCGCCTGCGCCGAGGAGCTGGAGGCCGAAGCGGCTTCGCTCGGCGTTGCGCGCGTCTGTCGCCTCCTCCTGACGCCCGAGGCGGCGCGTCACGCCGCGGCCTGGCGACGGCCGCCCTGGCACGCTGCCGCCGTCACCCCAACCGGCGAGCACGCAGGCGCAGGCACGGGCCCTGGCAAGCACCATCTCCGCCGCGTCTGCCGCCGGCAACAGCCACTCCTCCATGGCGCGCATCTGGAGAAGTCCGTGAACGACTTGAAGGAGTCGTTGATCTGGGCCACCTCCCGTCCTCGATGCAGGGTTCAGGAAAGAGGAAGAGAGATGCACGCGCGCCGAGGGGAAGGGCACCGAAGGCGCGACGATTGGGGAGAAACGGCGTTGCCACGACCTCCTGGCTGCCACGGCGACGGGAGAGGGGGATGGAGGCGACGCTCGACTGGCGGCGGCGGAGAAAGAGGGAGCGGGGAGAGAGAGGAATTTGTTCCGTGATGATTGATTCGAGGCTGCTTCCGTGCGGGTGCAGCACTCGGCACTCGAACCCGCGGCGTCGGGTGAGGGCCACGCGAGTGAGCGTGGGCGTGGGGGAGAGTTGGAAGCGGCTTCTCACCTTTTAATCTCAGACGTTGCATCTGTAGTTGGTGTGCTGTGAGTCGTTGATCCTGAAGGAGGGAGGTGGTTTAGAGAAGATTTCAATTATAGTAGAGATAGAGATGTCGAACTGCAACAGGTGGTGCTCCACTTGATGCCCCCCACTGAAGACCACCACACCATCACTGCCGACCCTGGGGAGGCCAGGGTAGGAACCTGAGTACCTGACATCAAACACTAATGGTATGCAGATGCAGAAGCACGGATCTGAAAAATCATAGGACCACAAAATCAAGGAAGGTATAAAAAAAATCGGCAAGCACATGCTACGAATTTGCATGAAAATGATAGATAAGCTGCAAAAGAATTACAGGGTAAGTATGTGTCTCTAGAAGAAATGCTAGAATTTCTTTCAAAAAAAGAAGAAATGTGAGAATAAGAAACACTCAATTTGAAAAAGCAAACCATTCTGGTACCTCACAAGAGCATACTCAATTTGAGAAAGCAGACCATTTTGGTACCTCGCATTAGCATCACGTGCCTCGAAAGGAATTGGGACAGGATGAAATATGTGACCGTCGACAAGCAACAAAAAAAAAAAAATCCAAGGAAGTTTTTCCTAATTATGTTTGCTAGCAGTCTTTACTTTAGTCAGTGATGTTAGCCTAAGCTATCTTCTTCTCACTGCTTCTTTCATCTAGTAAAATTTGTCTAGCTTTACAAATTACAGCATAAATCTGAAAATTATAAAAGACTACTTACAGGTTGCCTAGATTCTTCTGTGTTAATATGCAAAGTACACTGGACAGCATATATAGTTAACTTTACATGCTATTCCCTGAGATTTAAGAAAAATATGGAGGGAAGTTTATATTACAAACCCACTAAACTTGTTCATAATAGGCACAATATCAATGTAGTGCTAACTACAGAATGCAATAGCTAGTAAGCACACTTGCAAAGTAACTGGACTGCTCACTTTCTCGTTTGCAGGACACTTATGGCAATGTTGCCGAAAACACAAAATGTCCACGACTGTAGAAGTAAAAAGCATCGAAGCCCCTACACCATTTTAACTAATCCATCTTGGCACTTAAGTTTACGCTACTCCCTAACCAATATGCAAAACAAGAGGAAAGATAACAAGAAAAGGACAGAATGGAACAAATGAATCCTTGACAAAAAATATCATTACTTCAAACGATTGCATTAAAAAAATATTTTGCCATAAATGCTTGTTGCACATACTGATCTGCCACTGTTATAATTAGTTTGCTTCATACAAATACAGATGTGTGTACTTCTCTTTTTTTTTAAAAAAAACAAATAGGAGGCCTGTATCTTGTCAAGAATAATCACAGCAGCAACTAATGCATGCCCATTATCACTCAGAGGCCAGCGTTGTACCCCGCTGCCTGATAACCACGACAGTGAAAGGAATTTTTTCTTTCTAAACGTATTTGGCATGCTGTCTGATAACCCCGCTATTCGCTGCCTCATAATGTGACAATCAAACTCAGGATGTAAATAACAAAATGCAAACGCTCCACAAATCAACAAAATGAAAATACCATGCACCATTGGTGGCAGATAAGATTGTTAGTATGAAATGATACAACTTGGACACTACATAACAAAATGAAAATACAATGCACCATATCAACATTCTAGATCTTAATTTTCTCTAATAAAAAAAAACAGTAGTTAAGAACCCACTAATGTAATACAAGGGCAATGCCATCATCAAAATTGTGGTGGTTCACCACTCGAGCAACATGTGAAATTTTCTCACGTTACATAGTGAGTATTAGTCAGTTTAATAACATTTTTTTGCTGCAACCGCTGTACTGTTAGTGCTGAAAGTCCACAGATGGAGAATGAAAAACTTGAGATAGTCCCTCCCTACCTGTGTTCAAAGACACTAGGACTATTAGCAGATTCAAAGCATGATAAAATGAGGGTTAGAAATTTGGTTATTTCTTATGGTAAAAATTAACAAAGCAAAGAAGTGGGACCATTGTAGATGCAGGTGAGGTCCTCCACGCCCCAACCCTTTTGTTAACAACAGCTATCATCATATATCAAATTTACAAAAATGTGAGCCATATATAGGAAATGTGGTGAGCAAAATTCAATTGAAGAGAAGAATAAAAGAAAAAAAAGGTAAAAGCACATAAAGAAATATCTTACAACTGAAATGCTTCTATATTTTTCATCCATCTAAAGATGGAAAAAATTACAAAACTAACATCATAGTTCACAGCCACAGATGAAATGCAACTTTGTAAATCTATGGCAGCCACAAACTCCGATCCTACTGGTAGCCACAGAACCCAGCATTACACAAACTAAAATGGCTTCTCTCACAGACATAGGTAAGATGCTAGGAAACTTCTATGACCATAAAAAAATCTAGAATGCATTACTTTGATTCAAAAGATACCTATCAGTTGCATGGTTCTACCCATGTCAACCTATCCACCTTGTAAGCTACTCTCACCATTCCAAACTGTAAGACGTTTTGGCTTTTTCACATACATAGCTTTGTGCTATCTAACATCCTTTCAATTGAACAAGATAATTAGTTTTCTCTGAAGTTAATCCATGTGTACGAAACATTAAATGACAATATTTGAAATGTCACGAAATATGTAAATTTTCAGGCAATGCCTTTTCTTCAGTAATATTCTTTGCCAAAGATGAAAGGACAGTCTTAACAGCAGATAATGTAGAGAATGATCGCTTTTAGTCTACCTCCCATTGCTTGATGATAACCAGATTGAGCTCTGCAGCCATTTCCCACCATGCATGAGTCCCTTTATCGGTCCATTGTCCTGCGCATTCTGGATCAAGTCACAGACAGATAAAAGAAAGCATGTGGAATTCTCTGCAGGAAAAAAAAAATAGACATTGAACTATTTATTACAGAAAAAAAAATAGCAATCCAAAGTCAAGTTCAGGAAGGAATAGTAGTCACCAGATCTTTCAAGTTCAAGTTCACAGGAATTTCTCTATAGCATATAGCTGAAACAAGCTATGGAATCAGGTAAGGAAATATAAAAAGGTTGGGCAAGGAATTACAAAGGTAGTACTGAAGCTCCAGATGCACATTAGTTAAGAAGATACAAAATAATTTCATCACCGCAGACAATAGAGTTAATGAACTCCGGCATTTGTTCGGCAAAGCAATGCCGAATTCAAACCAAAGGAAATAAAAACAACCACACAAGTTATAATCATATAAGATCTTTAGTTTTCCAGCCGCGTTAAGGCCAGTCCTCCGAATGAACAGTCCTACAGCGCCCTCCTCGTCCGTGTCCGTCCGATTCGTGCTCGGCCGATCCTGTCCCTCCGGCCTCCGCTTCGGCTCACCCGACCACGCAGTAGCCCAGCCCAATCTCGCTCGATCCGCCGACCTCGCTTGATCCGCCGCCGCCGCCGTCCCATCCGCTGCTTCCCAGCCTCGCTCCGTCCGCTGCCCCGTCGCTTCACCCGCCGCCGCGGCAGCTGATTTCGCCATCGCCACTCAAACAGGTCGCCCTCTCCTGCGCAGCGTCCACGGGCCGCCGGCCCGTACGCCGGTACGCCGCTGCGTCGTCTCCCCGTCGGCCCCTCCCACCTCCCAGGACTCTAGGTTCTGCTGCCTTCCTACGCTGCGTCCGTGCCTCGGTTTTCGGCGGACCGCACGACGCCTTATTGTCTTCCTGTTCGCTCGAGCCCAGCTTCCGGAGTCAACTGTGGTGCAGCCTTCCTGAGATGTTCTGCGTGGCCTGACCCTGCCGCCCGTGCCTGCACCCCCAATCTCAAGGTATCGCTCTGCTTCTTGGAACACCGGCTGCTTGCATCACGCTGCAGTCGAATACGGCTGCCGATATGAATTCTTTTTTGCTCCCGTGCTAAATTTATCATGTTCAAAGAGTCTCGTCAGACATAAGATATGCAGAGACCACCATTCGTTTGTTGCTGTGCACTCTCAGCCAGCGTACGATATGATTTCTTAGTTGATTATTTTAATTGCGTTTTATGTGCTGCCTATTCTTCTCTTCTCTTCGACCTTAGCCTTCTTGCAAATTTGAACGTTTGTTTGTTCCTGCCATGCTACTTTACATGGATTCCGGCTATTCCATATTGTACTGTTCGTGCACCTCATCCATGGTGAAAGTATAAGATTACATACTTCCTTTTCAGAACCAATATATTATATTTCCAGTTATGGTTCTGTTCTCCCTGCTCAGCAAAATATAGTTGTGACCCTTGTGTTCGGGTGCCCGCTCAAACATCCAAACTATACAAACAAGGCAATGACAACCCCATCTCAGGCGACGCAGCCTAATGTGCGTCGTACACGCAGGACAGTTTCCGCCGCCTCTTCATTTCCTGGTTAATGTTTTTCTACACACCTCAGTATATTTGTGATGTCCATTGTGTGTCTAACTCACATGATATGAGTCATATCTACTAAGGATGGCAATTCAGACTTTTTTTGCTCCTTTGTGCAACACATGCAGGGGATACAGTCGAGGACTTCCCTGAGACTTTCCATGTGCAACGAAAACGCTCTGCAAAGCGCCTTCAGCCTGCTCAGACTTCAGGTACACAAACTCCTGCAGAGACATCAACAGGCATTGTCCGTAAACGCAGCAGGATATCTCAGGCTTCGCCAGCTCCAGGTTATGCCCTAATCTGTTGTTGTACATGCTATTACATTGCACACCTTCTTTATTTGGTCTCATTGTAAGGCCTATTGTTTTTCTCAAGGCAGTTGGTGAATTTCTTTGGAGTCGGCATCGACAACGCTGATGACTTTCCTACAACTTTTCATATTCCGTCAAGGCGCTCTGCATGTTGTCGCTTAGCTGCTCAGCCTTCCGGTATTATTCCTTGGTTACTTTTTGTGCTGCAACTCCTCTACCACATGTTTTCATTTTTTTTCTTTCGCCTTAGAATTAGTCACAACACTTACCCTACTACACGTGCAGTACAACCCCCACATTCCTCTTGCTTATTAGAAACCAAAATATTTATTCCACTTCCCTTTCCTTTGTTTCTCTCTCACATTCGCAGTCTTTGTCTTGCTGTTTGTGATCTTAATCAGAACCACCACAACAGGATGTTGTACATGCTGATACATGCACGATGCAAGTGGATACTACATTAGACAATTCACACCAAGATTAGTTATGTTTAGGCAGTTTAGCATTACAAACCTAAGGTTCTACTTTCTTCTCGCTAACTTTGTAAATAAATAGGCTCCACATCAGACTCTCACGCCACGCCTCCCGCCTCTAGCACCCATCAATGTAAGTTCATCAACATTATATCTTTTGCTTCTCCATATTCATTTTTGTTTTCTTTCTCACGTTTCTGATCCAAATCATGGTCTTTGTAAAAAAAAATATAGGTTCACCATCAACCTCTGAATCCATGCTTACCCCCCATAACACCCATCGACGTGAGTCCATTACATTGCATCTTCTCCTTCTCCATATTCGTTGTTGTTTCCTTTATCACATTTTTAGTTCAACTCATGCTCACCGTACTGTCATGGCAGCACACATGGGAAACAAAAACTGATGAAACATACAGATCCGTTTGTTAAAGCCCTTCTCAATGCCCTTCGTGAATGCCCTTACTCTATGTCAGCTCTACATGGTCAGACATTCATATCCCTTTACAGAAGCTTACTCATATTGCTAATGTGCCTCCATACCCTTACAAGTTTCCTTCTTCCTTATTCTTCTAGGTACTATTTTCTCTGCTCTCAGACTTGGGCCTCCGTCCCACACATGCCGCTGTTGTGGAGCACTATTTTGGTATGAAGAGCGTGTGAAGCGAGATCGAAATACATCTTCACCATCGTACAATAAGTGTTGCAAAGAAGGGAGTCTTATCTTGCCTCCATATAGGCCACCTCCACAGCCTTTGCACGGGCTTCTTACAGGAATGAATAGATCCTTGTCAGCTCACTTCTTTGAAAACATCAGGTCCTACAACTCTATGTTTGCCTTCACATCTATGGGTGTCCGTGTGATTGATTCTATCAACGATGGTCGTGGACCGTATGTCTTCAAGATAAGTGGCCAGCTCTGCCACCGCATTGGATCCCTTGTGCCCAAAGAAGGCGAGTCGCCTGAATTTGCTCAGCTCTACATATTTGACACTGACAATGAAATTAGAAACAGGATCAATGTTGGCACGAAGACAAGAAAGAACTTTAAGCCTAATCAAGACATTGTTACAGCATTGACACACATGTTTGACATCCATAATCCAGTTGTGCAGTTGTTCAGGACAGCTCGGGATAGAATAGCTGCAAACACTGATGCAAACACTGATGATAGGTACATCATAAGGTTGTTTGGTGAGCCTGACAGACATGGTGACATATTTAGTGCCCCTATAGCTTCAGAGGTTGTTGGCTTAGTGGTTGGTGATATAGGTCAGAGTGACGGTGAACGTGATTTAGTGCTTCAGGATCGATCTGGACAGCTACAAAGAGTTGAAGAAACACACCGCAAGTTCATGGCAATGCAATATCCAATTTTGTTCCCTTATGGGGACGATGGTTACCATGAGAAAATTTTCTACAGGCCGTGTCAGCGGTCGAGAGCTGTTAAGCGGAAAAATGCTACTATGGTAGAATATTATGCATATAGGCTGCACGATAGGGCGGATGACTTCAATACACCATTGCGGTGCAAAAGAGGTACACAGGCTTACCTGGTTGATGCATATTGTTGCGTCGAAGAAACTCGGTTAAGCCATTACAGGAACCCATCATTTCAGCAGAAGTATAGAGCAGCCTCATTCAAGGAAATTCGTGACAGTGTCAACAATGGCATTAACAAGGCATTAGAAGCTGGGCAACCAGCCATATTGCCTTCGTCTTTTGTTGGAGGGCCACGCTATTTATACCAAAACTACCTTGACTCTGTTGCTCTTTGTCGAAAGTATGGTTGCCCTGATTTGTTCATCACGTTCACTTCAAACCCCATATGGTCAGAAGTGACAGAGGCTCTAGCTCCCATCCCAGGACAACACCCAAATGATAGAGCTGATATTGTTGACCGTGTATTCCACATTAAGCTACAGCTTCTAATTGATGACATTGTTAAAAAAGAATTTTTTGGTCCTGTCCTCGTAGGTATGATATGCCTCCACATCCTTTTCATGCCACTGTTGATTCATACATGCACTTCTTACACTTATCTTGCTCCATACATGCACTTCTAACACTTATATTGCATTGCAGCTGTATATACCATTGAATTCCAGAAACGAGGCCTCCCACATGTTCACATTATAGTATGGCTAAACAAGAATGGACCCCTCACACCTTCTGATATTGACAAACTAATATCAGCGCAGCTACCAGATCCTTCTATTGATCCAATTGGGTATGAGGCTGTCAAAACATTTATGATGCATGGTCCTTGTGGTGCTGCCAACCCAAAATGTGCATGCATGGTTGATGGTCAGTGTTCAAAGCACTACCCAAAACAGTACTGTGACAAGACAACAGTCTTGAAGAATGGACATGTTCAGTATGCCCGACCAAAGAATACAATTACCGCAACAAAAAATGGCATTGATCTTGATACTTGATTCGTTGTCCCTCACAATGTTGACCTCTTGGTAAAATATCAGGCCCACATAAATGTGGAGAGAGTAAACCGTGATGGAATGGAGAAATATCTATTCAAGTACCTCGCCAAAGGATTTGACTGTGCAAAAATAGGCCTTCAACGTAAGCAACCGTCCAAATTTTCCTCTGGCCAAAGGTTGGATGAGATACGGACCTATGTTGAATGCAGATGTATAACCCCAAATGAGGCAGCATGGCATTTATTGCAGTTCGACATCCACTACACCAACCCTGCTGTTGAGCGCCTTCAAGTACATTTGCCATTTGAAAATAATGTTGTCTTCACTGAAGATGACTACTTAGAAGAGGTCTTGGAGAACCCAAGGAACAAGAACACAAAACTTACAGCTTGGTTTGTTGCAAATAGAGAATTTCCTCATGCTGCTCAGTATACATATGCTGAGTTTCCTGAATACTTTACTTGGCATGGAGACAAACAATATTGGGCTCCGCGAGCAAATAAACGAAAGAAAATAGGGAGGCTGGCAAATGTTGGGCCTAACCAGGGAGATGCCTATTACCTCCGTATGTTGTTGCATATTGTCAAAGGAGCCAAGTCGTATTACGATATTCGGACTATTGAGGGACACGTGTACCCAACATTTCAAGCTGCATGCCAGGCATTGGGTCTTCTTGGTGATGACCGTGAGTGGTCATATGCAATCACCGATGCTGCTCATTGGGCTCTCCCCTACCAACTTCGTGAGTTATTTGTCACTCTTCTTCTTTTTTGCCATATTGCAAATCCCCTGCAATTATTTGAAGAACATGTGGCTGTAATGGGTGAGGATGCTTTTTATCGCCTTAGCCATGACACAACTCAAGCAAATTTATCAGCAGCATCCAGAGTGAAACATGTTAGGTCCTACGTTCTTTCTGAGATAGAAAAACTGCTCATGAACTATGGTCATACTTTAGATCGTTTCCATCTACCTCAACCAGACAATTCGGCCATGTCAATATTTATCAACAAGCTTCTAATGGATGAACAAGCATATGATCTAGACATCATATCAACCAAAGCATCTGAGCAGCATAGTAGGTTAAATCTGAACCAGAAACACATATATGATGCCATTCTCTGCTCTGTAAACAACAACTATGGTCACACATTCTTTGTTTACGGGTTTGGTGGCACTGGAAAAACATTCCTTTGGAACACGTTGCTGAATACTGTAAGATCCACACAAAGGATAGCTTTGGCCGTTGCCTCATCTGGTATAGCATCTCTTTTGCTTCCAGGTGGTCGGACACCACATTCACGCTTTAAGATTCCAATGGATATACATGAGCACTCCCTCTGCCCCATTAAGCAGAACACCCATCTAGCTCAGTTGCTACAGGAAACATCTTTGATAATATGGGATGAAGCACCGATTAACCATAGATACTGTTTTGAAGCCCTTGATCGAACATTAAGAGACATCATGCCGTCTAAAGATAAACAATTTGGAGGCATCACAGTTGTACTTGGAGGAGATTTTAGGCAAACACTCCCAGTGTTACCAAATGAAAGAAAGCAACAAATCTTATCTGCATCCATCACACGGTCTCATTTATGGAAGGCTTGCAAGATTATGTACCTCACAGAAAATATGAGACTTCAGTCCCCATCTTTATCGACGATAAAACGACAGAGGCTGAAACAATTTGCAGAGTGGTTACTGCAGGTAGGTGAAGGAAAAGTACCTAATTCTTCTCCTGCTGACGAAGCTGATACTTCTTGGATTAAAATTCCAGACTACCTGCTCTTGCCGTCTGAATTGAGAAACCTTGAAGGCTTGATATCATTTGTATATGATTGCTCAGATAGCTCAGAACCAACTGCTTACCTTTGTGAACGAGCAATTCTGGCGCCAACCAATCGAATAGCTGCAGAAATCAATGCACAGATGGTTGCAAAGCTAACAACAGAAGAAATGTCTTATTATAGCTCAGACACAATTGATGACAATACAAACAACCGTGCCACGCTGGAAGCCCTTTATCCTACTGAATTTCTTAATACATTACAGTTAAGTGGCTTACCAGACCACCAACTTCGGCTAAAAATAGGAGTCCCGATAATGCTGCTACGTAACCTCAATCCATCAAAAGGTCTTTGTAATGGAACAAGGCTCATAGTAACCCAGCTGACCCATTGCGTAATTGAAGGCGTCATAATCACAGGGAAGGCTAAAGGAAGCAAGACCTACATACCAAGGATAGTAACCACTTCAGTTGGCAAAAGGTGGCCATTTCAAATAAAATGGCGTCAGTTTCCAGTTCGAATTGCATATGCAATGACCATTAACAAAAGTCAAGGCCAAACACTCAGCAGGGTTGGTGTTTATTTGCCCGCTCCAGTTTTCTCACATGGACAACTGTATGTAGCCTTGTCAAGAGTAACATCACCTGATGGACTTCGTGTTCTGATTGACAATGAATCTCCTGAACATCCGGACAGCACACACAATGTGGTTTACAAGGAGATCTTTGCTGATTTGCCACAGAGGCACTAATCATCCTACATCAAAACCGACCAAGGTAACCCAACCACACTGACCCACAGTATGCCTCATCATATAACCCTTATTACTTTGGAATAATCCTATTATTGTTTCGTACCTTTCAGGTTCATATTTCTCCAAAAGTAAACCATCAACAGAGGGTGCTGCAATACAACCAGAGGCCTTACATGTTGGAGAATTCACAAATCAGCAGTGTTGCTCCATTGCTCTACCCATAGACCAGCTCTACTAGCGCTACTTTTTCTACTTGAGTTTTAGTTGTGCCTCCCAAAATTTGTACTGTCTTTTAATCATGATTTTATTTGAAGAACCTTATGGATGATGGTGTGCTCGATGGATCACTATGTCTGTCTAGCGATAGCCTTCCAATGGTTAGCCTTCAATTACATGTGTTATCGTTCTCATAGCTATAAAGATGACTATGAAATGTGTTTTCTCTTCGCTTATTTTCCAGCATGCAACATTCACAACTTTGTGTGCTCTTTATGTTGTAGCATGCACTGATAACCTTATATCTTTACTGTTATTTTGCAAGACATTTTATGTGAATTGTTTTTCTTTCAACAATGTGTTTGTGGAGTTAGTAAATTTAATCAATATCTGTATGCTTCAGTTACACAACGCAGACTATAAGCACTAAAAAACTAAGTGTATTGTCTTTTGTTCCTTAACATCATATGATGTTGCATACAACAATAAAAATCAACTCCCTCTGCCTAGCCCGCGGCAATTGCCGCGGGGCTCTTGCTAGTTACTATATATACATGTGCAGTGAAAGAAAAATGGAACAATAGAGTGACGGCCCTACTCACCTCTCCTGGAAGATGCGTCTTGTAACTGAGCCGCGGCAGACCCGGCATTAGCGTATATCCCAGCGATCCGAGGGGCGTCGTGCGCCTAAGCCGCAGCCTCCTGGCAATGCCATGGCGGCATTGCAGTAGAGTGGAGGTAGGGGAAGCAACAGATGCAGCGCTGGATGGTGACGAAGCGTGGGACTGCGGTAGGCCAGCCGCAAGGCCAGCGCGAGCCAGCCCTCTCTTTCTTCTCTCCAAGGCTGCCAGGCGGCAACTCCAGATCCGTGGAGGCACCTTGCCAGTGGCGGCGGTGGCCGGCGGGGCCACGACCCCAAGGCAGTGGCAGGACCGGCGTGGATCAGGCTGGCCTCTCCCTCCGCTCCCTGCTGCGGCAGCGGCCCGAGCGACGGCACGCGTGGACCCGACAGTGACCGGAGCGCCGGCTCGTGCGGCGCCGCCGGCCTGCGGCTGCAGCTTCCCAGTCTCCTTTGCGTATCTCGATCCGTGTCCCGCACACGTGGTGGCCATCCAGTGGCTCCTCCTGGAACTGGGCTGAATTAGGCCTCCAATTATTTCCGTCCAAAACATCAAAAATTCATATTTTTGCTTGGTGATTAGCCCATAATTTTTTACCAACCGGTGAAGTCCTTAAAAGAAAGGTCAATGAGTGATCAGAGAGCGTGCAAATTATGTGGTGCCATTATTGACACATGGCGTCATGCTCTTTTCTATTGTATTTGTATACAATGTCAAGATGTGTCTGGGCTCTAGTAGATAAGAATCTCACTGAACACATTATTACAACTGAAATTGATAATCCAAAGACATGGTTGTTTTTTATGCAGAAAACTTTATCAACAAAAGAATTTTAAAAACTTCTAGTCATATGTTGGGCAATATGGGGGCTCGGAGAAAGGCATTACATGAGGATATATTCCAAAGCCCGTTATCAACATTCAGCTTTATTACAAAATATATGGATGATCTCAAACTTGATGAAACAGCAAAGTTAACAAGAAACAAGCAATAAACTCCAAAATGGATAGCTCCGCCTCAAGCTTACTTGAAGTTTAATGTTGATGGTGCGGTGGCATGATCGGGAGATAAGGGGACTGTTGGTGTGGTGTGTCGAGATAATGAAGGGAATTATGTAGCTGCAAGTGCTATGGTCATTGATGGTTTAACTAATCCATCGTCTTTGGAAGCTCTGGCTTGCAATGAAGCAATTTCCTTGGCCATGGATATGGATGTGCGAAAGTGTGTAATAGCTTCAGATTGCTTGGAAGTGATTATGAATCTTCAAAAGCAAAGTTTGTGTGCTTACTCCTCGGTCTTGAAGGAAATTAAAGCCAAGAGCACTTTGTTTCAGGAAGTTGTTTTTAAACATGAAGGTAGAGAATCTAATTGTGAGGCTTATGTTCTTGCTAAAAGTGTTTGTAAATTGGCACCAGGGAGATATGTATGGCTCTTAGGATGTCCAGATATTTTGCATGTACCTCAAAACATTATGAAGTAATAAGAGTCTACCTTCTTCTCAAAAAAAAAAAAAAAAAAAAAAAAAACCACCTCCATGTCTCTCTCCTGCTCCTCTTTTGTTGGCCCCACACAAAATTTTAGCACGGTTGTTATGCAAGCACGAAATTAACTAAAAATATAGAGAATACTATGAATATTTGTATCTCTAATTTTTTTTATAAAAGTATACTCCATGCTCCATCTAATAAACGTATTCCCTAAAAGTTTAGGATAGATTAGTATGATAGAGAAACGGACATATTATCCTTTATCTATAACTCTTATATAGACAAACCCTATTATCTAATTCTCTCGACATGTAACAAGTCCACCTAAGCAGTCCACTATTAACTCCACTATCTATTTTCCTTGACATGCAATGCGTCCACCTCAGTAATCCACCATCATTTGTCGGTAGCAATTTATCTTGGCATGTAAGGTGTCCATCTCAACACTTCACCATTCTAATATATTTTTAATCGTTCTTCATGCCTGCGGTAACGCGCGGGGAATCCTCCTAGTTATTACTTATAGTAGTTGCATACTTACATGTAATGATTTTTCAAATTGTGCGTTAGCTTTTATTCACTACATCCATCCGACTTTAGAAATTGAAGCCTAGCTTTTATTCACTACATCCATCCGACTGTAGAAATTCAAGCCCAGATTGAAGAGCTTGGGAGCAGTAATAAATATGAAAACTGTTTTTGAAAGAAAATGAGAGAGTTTTTTTATGGAACCATGTGAATCCAAATACGAGAAACTTAGGTGTGTGCTGTGCGGGAGAGAAGACGAGGAAAGAACGGAAAAGTAACGGACTTTTTTTTTTTTTAACGAAGAGAAGTTGTTTAATTGTATTGGGCTGGGGACGTAAAAATGGGAGGCCCAACTCCTAGATGCACTCCACTGCTCCACGTGTGCGGAGATTTTTTTTTTTTTTTTTTTTTTTTGACAAGCGTGCGGAGACCGTTGGAGACCGGCAACGGCCTGGTTTAGATTCACTAAAAATTTCAAGTTTTTTCACTCTTTCTCCATCACATCAATTTTTAGACTAATATATGGAGCATTAAATATAGATAAAAAATAACTAATTACACAGTTTAGTTTAAAATCATGAGATGAATCTTTTGAGCCTAGTTGGTCCACGATTGGACAATATTTGTCAAATAAGACAAAAGAGTTACTATTTATCAAGTTGAAATTTTTTGTAATCTAAACAAGGCCCGAAGCAGTAGCCGGCTGGAACAGACGCGCCGCGGCACGCGACCGCTCGCGCCGCCATCTGCGCGACACGGCAGCCGGTCCTGGCCTTCTGGGCGAAGGCCTTGTTTAGTTCTCAAAGTTGGGACACCCCAAATTCTGTAGCGTAATATAGTTTTTTTATTTTGATTTGGTAATAATTGTTCAAACATTGATTAATTATGCTCAAAATGTTCGTCTCACAAAGTGCAGATAAGGCCCAGTTAGATTCCCCCAAATTTTCAATTTTTTTTCACTCTGTCTCCGTCACATCAATTTTTGGACGTATACATAGAGTATTAAATCTAGGTAAAAAATAATTAATTATACAGTTTAGTTGTAAATGATGAGACGAATCTTTTAAGCCTATTTATGTCATAATTGCACAATAATTACCGAATACAAACGAAAGTGCTGCAGTATTTTTTAGCTTCCCAATTTACAATACCAGTAGCCGTACTCGATTTTTTGCGAAGAACCCATAGGCGAAACTTGTTAACCTGACACGTGGGTCCCGCCCGTCTGTGGTAGCCGAGTGCAGATCCACACTCGGATTATTTGCAAAGAACCCACAGGCGAAACTTGTGACACGTGGGTCCCGCCCGTCACACGTCGTGCCAAGGCCACCCACGAAAAATGACCACGTTAGGTTGGTCCGATGCGAAGCAAAACACACTCCTCGGTTGCGCTTGCGCCAGTTGGGCTCCTCCGCTCAGTTGCAGCGCCTGTTATGAGTTGTGCGCTGGTCGTGCCGTGCCCGTGCCTTGCACCACCGTGCCAACCCGTGCCTTGCACCACCCTCCACCGTGTTGCACCCCCGTGCCAACCCGTGCCTGCCTTATAAATAAACCAGCCACCAACCAAGCAGCTACACTACACCTCTCCAATCGGACGCGTGCATCCTCCTAAAGGAACAGAGCAGCCATGGCCTCCTTCAACATCACCGTCTTGCCTGTGGGCGCGCTGCCGCCGACCACCTCCGACGCCGCCCTCATGGAGGCCGCAGGTACATTAATTTTTTTGCCACTAAGCAGCAGCTCTAACCAATGGAGGAGTGCTATTTTGTCCACCCGCGCCGGTGATCATGACGTGCCCTATTACGCTCCTGCTGCAGCTATGAAGAAGAAGCTCGAGCTCATGGATGGGGAGTACGCGAGCAAGATGACTCTCATCGGCGATGCTATCATCAGCATCGGCATGAGGGTGGACTCGGCGAAGTCGTTCATCGTCGTGGAGGACGCGGACGACGGCGGGATGCTGGTGAAGGTGGAGTGCTCCTACAAGCTCATGCCCGTGCCCGTGCCGAGCGTGGAGGCGCAGGCGGAGGCGCAGGACGAGACTGGCGACACCCACGAGATGGGGGGAGGAGCCGCAAACAACAAAGTCAAGCTGGACCGAGTGAGTGAGGGAGAGAGAAGAGACAAATAAAAAGCTTTGCTTGGCTCTGCTTATTTATTTTCTGCATTAGGAAATGATGTTGAGAGTGTTGTTTTAGTGCCTTATTACGAGTGTGTTTCGGATGCTGTGCGACTTCGCCTAGATAGCAGATTATGTAGAGCGATGATGTTCTTCAGATCGAGCTGAATCAAGAGCGAATTGCAGAAGTTCTCTGTCTCCGGGTTTGTATCTGTATCTACCTGTCTTTTTTACGAGAGGTTATTTTCCTCAGCCAATCGCAAATCGCATCTTCTAACTCCTCTAGTCAATCACGCCGTCGTCCTCGCGAGCAGGCCCTGGCCGCGGGCGTCCTGCCATACCTGCCCTAGCGCGGGAGCCCGGCCACGACGGCGTCGTGGCGGCCTGGGCGTGCGCGGTCCCTGGCGCGGCGGCGGTGCGGACCCCGGGCAAGACGGCCGCGTGATGGCCTCCGGTGCGGCGGCCGGGGCGTGCGCAGCCCCGGCTCTTGCGTCGTCGTCAATCTAGGTCAGCACCCGGTACCAATACTCTCTTCCACGGTGTACCGCGCACGGCTGCGTACGTACGACCAGGCGGCGGCGGCGCACTGGGTCTGGATCGTAGCCGCCGCCGCCGCTGCTGATCCCGGGAGGGCCACCGCCTTGCACTGGATCCGAACAAATTTCGGGATACTAAGACTCTTTTGCTTTTATTTACTTCATTTTAATCAACGAGGGTTTGCAAATTTTGTTTTTGGTTGCCTTGATTGGGGACCTTGCTCAGTGCTCACAAACTCTTACCTGAATTTCCCGATGAACTGAAGAACATATCTGTTGTGTGTTTGTATCTGTGTCTAGGATTGATTAATTCGCTCGATTGGATGTGTCGAGTTCATTCTAGGCTCAAGCTGTTAGCATTGATGCTGTGAACAATCATAGTATAGGTTGAACTTTTGTGGGATGTGGATTTGGCCAGTACGGTTGATGCTGTTTGTCAGTTCAGAAACTGACAGCTGATTCCTTTAGGTCCAGACAGCACAAGCACATATTACTCCCGATTGCTACTTCCTAATCATGGGAAGTGTTAAATTTATTTGTGTGAGAGACTTATCAGTATGTCCTGTATTTTATACCTGCGCTTATATATAGTGTTAAAGTTGTTTATGTGAGAGTTTAATCAGTATCTATACTGGTTTCCTTTCAGATATGATCCATTCTCATCTGTTTCTTATGTCTACATTGATAGAGATCCATGGGAGCATGTATTGGGGTGGGTCTCATGCATACTGTTTCCATAGCATGAAAACATTTTTCTTGGATGTCTGGTCGTCGACCATGTTTATCTACAAGCAGGTACATTTCTGAATGAATGAATTTGTTATCTTTGAAACATTGAGGGAATTGTAGACTGAAATTTACTTTTGGATCATGGAAGGAATTGTAGAATGATATTTATGTGTTTCAACTTAGTTTTGTCATATTGAAGGACGCCAAACCTCCAAGCCTTCTGCTAGTTCTCCTAGATGGGAGGTATAGATGAAGCTGCATTGGATCATCTATCGCTGGTCATGGAAATGACAGAACATAGATGTATCTGGGCCTCAGGTGAAAGGTCCACTGCATCTGAACTTGGGCAGTTTTCACCTGTTTTTGTTTGGTTGTTGCAAGTAAGATATTGCATTTGTTTTCTCCTGATATTAATTATGTTTACTGAGTGCTGAATGCTTTGACTATTCCCTAGCTGTGCATCGCCTTATAATCAAAGCACAACCTCAGTCGTCGGGTTCTTTTATGCATTAGAATCTTTGATAGGTATGTGATGACATTGCGTTTCCTTTTCTACAGGACTTATACCTGGATTTTACGGAAGACAACAGAAAAATTACTCCATGGGATTAACAGGAACTAGCTCTGAGGCCTATTCAAGGAGGAGCAGAAAAAATACTCCACAGGATTACCTAGAACTAGCATGGATGCCTGTTTATTGTGGAGGAAGGGATGTATCTGCAAAGAATGCGGTATGATCGATTTTTATAGGTGAAATGTAGCTATGTACTTTTGCTCAGCTAACTTGACATATGGACTATGCTTATACTTCTTTTGTTGTCATCATGCACTTTTTCTAGATAGGGAATGCTTTACACTTTTTCAACCTGTTGCGGTGTTCCCATTGAGGAAGATCTTCAATGTCTGGATCAACTTCCTGTGAATGATCTGCTATCTGTGTGGCCTTGTACTTAAAATGCTCCACACATACTCTCCATTTGTTCAGGCAGCCAAGTACCCACATGGCATACTCTTATATATGTTTTTTGACCATGGACTCTAAACTTCTGACTGGATTGCACTATCCAAAAAAGAGTTTAAAATTCTCTTGAAGGTAGTGTTTTAGATAGCAGACAGACATAAGAAGTTTTTTTATGATTCTGTTCAAACAATATTATTTGTGCATTGTTCCCAGTAACTACACATTTTTTATATGTTAATATGTTAATAGTACCTGTTACCAGTGCAAGAAAGCAGTCTTTAACACACCTTTGGTCACTGATATACGTTGTGATGTTTTTGTAAAGCCTGTAAATTTGACACTATGAAAGTGCAATCTTGAAACAAATCTATGCTTATTGTGTTGTTCTATGTTCGATGCCAATATTCACATGGATAAGATACCAGTAGCCAAAGTTCATAAAGTTTTACTGCCTAACTGCATGCATCTTAGAACGTCTATTTTTTATGACTGTTGGGAGTGGTAAACATCAG
This sequence comes from Themeda triandra, assembly GCA_018135685.1. NCBI lineage: Eukaryota > Viridiplantae > Streptophyta > Magnoliopsida > Poales > Poaceae > Themeda > Themeda triandra. The sequence continues at coordinate 76,052 of JAENPR010000369.1, forward strand.
CATTTGGTTTGCTTAATTTGCTCTACCCAATTTCAAACGTAATTTCAAATAAGTGTTAGCATGTCTATAATTCATCTGTCCAAGTGTGAAACAAAGCTGTCGTATCACAAATTGCTCGGACATGGCAATCTTTAATTTTTTGTATTGGTATCTTGCATAAAATGGAAATGGAACACATCACCCATGAGTTATATTGGCAAAATCTCCTTTCAGCTTTGTTTGAAATGGAGGAATATATATGAATTCCAAATAAATAATTTGAAAAACTTTCATTTATGATATCAAGGGTTAAAGGGTGAACTTAAGGCCTTCTAAATGAAAAAAAAAGAACCTAGGTTTCTTTACTTCCATTGAAAACAGTTTAGTCCTTTGGTTTTAGATTCGGCTGCTACATTACTTCCCCTTCCCTGATTTTTGGGAGTCCAGGTAAATGCTTGACCAGTGTGGTGATTTTTTACTCCTCTCAGATGTGTTTAACTAATATTACCTTGTTCCTCTTGTTTTGATTTTGCAAGGTAGGGGATAATTACAAGAGGGACTTTCTACCTCTTAATTGAACTAGAGGTTATCAGAACCTGTCACTGTTTTAGTTTTTTTGCGATGGATATAAGGGGATAAGCATTTGGGGAATAAATTATCTATCTATACTATAAGTCCGGAGCCAGGACCGAGGGGCCCCACTGATGGTGGAGGAACCTGCGTCCCTGTAGGTGCCGACACTCCACAAGCCCTCCTCCGCCCTCGATGATGAGACCCGGGCCCTCGTCGTCCCCGACGGCGCTGACCTCCCGGCGTCTCCCCCCTCCGCCATCCAGGCTAACTTCGCACGCTACTTCATCACAGGTAAAAATACTTGGACTTTATCCATTCCTGATCAGTATCTGCACTGTGTAGGATAAAAGATCCTGAATTCTGTTGCTGAAAATTTTATCTTCAGCCTACTGTGTCTGCACTGCGTAGTGTGTCTCTCTATTATTAGTCAATTAACATACTAGAACTAGAATGTTTGACACGTTTGTGCTGTTATATGGTGAGCCATGGGAAGAAAATGTTTCTACTGTTTTCTAGACTTCTGCCTCAAGACTCTAATTTCACTCTACTGCTTTATTGGGCAGATTTTCTGAATCCAGTGTATGATCAGTATATGTATTTCCATCCAAACGGGTAGGTTTTCAATTTTGAAAAGTCCATATCACGTTTTCGAGGCTTTTGTTGAAATTTGCATTTTTTACAATGTGCATCTAAGGCTGGCAATAGTCCGCTATGGTGTCTCTCTTCAAAGGGAATTATTTGTAGATACTAAGAATGCTAAGTGCTGAGTATAGCTAAGAAAGCCGAATGTGTGCTTCATAACATAATCATGGTACTGTTATCAGCAAATAAATGATCTGTTATTGTGTTAGGTGTTTATTTTCTACAGTAACTCTAGTTGACAAGTGTCAATCAATGCCTTTCTGTTTTCTCAGTAGCGCACATTGAGATTTGTAATGAGCCTTGATACCTATTCTTAGGGTTGCTTTGTTTTGTTGAAAAACTTTAGATTGTATGTTGTTGGCTTAGCTCCATCCCTTCTTGTGTTTAAAGAGGAAGGAGTAATAACCGCTGTTGACTTCAATGTTGGCAAGTCAGATCGCAGTGAGATGAATGTCACAGGAAAACACAAAAGGCTAACTAGACTAAACTTTTCTTTTATGTTTGGTTAAATAACGGGCAACATAAATTGGTGTCCGTTTTTCATTGCAGAATGCACAACACTTGCAAGAAAATTCGGCGTTGTGCAAAGTTTGTGTAAATGATAAATCTTTTATTGTCAGATTGGTTAAAGATCACAGAAGTATGTCTGAGGCATTATTGTTTTCTGCAGTGCAGTGTTGCTTATGCTAAAGTTCACAGATGCTGCGTGAAAGGTTCCCTTCTTTAGATCAATGAAAGATTGATCAAACAACCAGATCTTCTTCATACCGATGTGAGTACATCCTTCCTCTGTTTCTTTGACTCCTCGTATGCTTACTATGTTGTTTGTCTTCCTTTTCTGTTCTAGTTGTGCTCTAGGCTTTTTGTTCTAGATAGGGTATTAATTCGAGATTTTTGCTGCCTTTTCAATTCGATGTTTGTTTTCTTTACCATATACTGGGCAGCACACATCTTCATTCATTTTTTTTTCCCTTTTTGCATTTAGGCTGACAGGAAAGGATATATAGCAATCTTCCAGCCGAAACCAGCTGACTGGCTCAAAATTAAGGATAAATTTCTTAGTTATGAGGACTACAAGGAGTATGCTGACACCCAGAAGGTAACTGGAGCCATATTTTTTGCCCTTTCGGCTTTCACTTTCCAAACTTTGAACACGAAGAGCAATGTGCCAGGCATCAATATCTGAATCCATAAGGTCACTACTGTCTTTTTGCATCATTTTCTTGTGGCTTGCGATTAAATTCCTTTTGTCGATGCAAGAAGATGTTTTGAACATGATGCCAGTCACTTAGGTGTGAGTGTTACTCAACCATTGGTGTGATGATATCTTTACTGCTCCAGATATTTGCAGTTTGATAGAAGCTTCATCAATTATCACATAGTGTAACTGTAACATTCAGAATTGAGGACTGGATACTAGTCAATCTGATGCATAATAACTATAAAATTCAGTTTGTTTTTTGTTTTTTTTTTTTGTTTTTGTTTTTTTCAAACCGCTATTACTTTCAAAAACCTAAATTTGCAGGTTGACAATGTATGTTGACGGGTAAAGGTTACCAACCACATGCTAGACCGAACTACATACTGCCATTACATTACAATTTTTTTCCGTGTCAGCTTTCCCATATAGATACACAACCGTCATTCTGTCACCCTATTGCATTAGCTTAACACCCCCGACACGGCACCACATACTAACACCCCCGACACGGCACCACATACTGGGACGCCCCCATTTGGCACAACCGTTCACGAGTCGACGGTTCACGACACCCCTCCAAGAAATCTTCACCTGCAGCTCATAAGGTTCTTGTCCGGCAAGACATTCATCAATGCCATGCCCTAGAGCGAGCTGAAAACATTTGCCCCGTTCATGTTCACGGTGCTCGGAAACACACACACGGAGTACTAGGTTTTCATCCAATGGGACAGCTACTAAACCATGAACATATCCACAGGGCTCAATGCCAGCCACCTCGTTGTTGTACACAACGATTTTGTTTTCTTCATTTCCAGTAGTCCAAGCAGTTACTTTGCTGATGAAATCAGATGGCCCCTTCAAGATACTGACCACGAAAGATGCTTCCACGGCATATGGAACAGGAGTATACACCAATTCAATTGTACTCAGACAGCTATACAGATGATCGGTCATCACTGGTTCCTCAGAATAGCGGACGGCATTATAAACGAGAATAACTTTGCTGAAATCTTCATCGACATCCCCATCACCCTTGACCTTCAAATGGAACTCAAAATACATACTATCGCTTACAGCAAGTGCTCGATAAGGCCCCGTCAAAGTCAGTGTATCATCCTGCATATGTATTTACGGAAAAAAAAAAATACTGTAAAATGTACTATATGACAGAAAAGGAAATCAAGCTCGATGTGTACCACACAAATAATCGAGTTAGGAAAATAGCACTGGAAGATGCAACTTCATAGATTTATCAGAAAATAGAGGAATGAGTTAATACAGACCTTGGAGGTTATTATTTGGGGATCATCTCTGCCACGCTTGAACAAATAGACACATCTGTAGTCGTACTCGTCCCTTGCCAAAACTGTACCAAATACGCTAATCGGATAATCCCTGTCAGACTCGGCAACCTTGATTGCAACTACATTGACAGAGTCCGCCAACCAATGATGCCGAGGAGAAGGGATCTTGTGAATCGGTTTCCATGGCACACCCTCAGCTGCAAAATCAAGGCCAGTACGAAAATCAAACCAAGAATACGATTTTATACATGATTTGATAAATGAAAATCATCACAAATCTACTCATACTCTTTATCCAGGTCAAAGAAGGCTGTGTTGAATGCACAGCAAAAGCGGGTATGAGCGGGAAGCCCCAGCTTGTGGTTGTATTTAGTGAGCTCTCGGCAGCGAAGCATTTGAAGAACGTACACCACCTTCTGCTCCCATGTGAGGTTAGGCTTCAAAAGATTCTGATTTCGATGCTTAACGTGCCGATCCAGCTTCGACGCTATTTCCGCATCTGTCTTCTTCGTAATAGCCAGCTTTGCCTCTTTCCTCTTCGCATCAGCCAGCTTCGCCATCAGATTTGCCCTCTCCATCATCACCTTCGCCTTTGCCTTTGCCTTAGGTATCCGGCACCTAAAACGAAGGGGTCTGTCACCCATCGGTCACCCTCCGCAATCTTGAGGCCAGCAGTGAAAGCACCTGTGTAAAACGAGGTTTTGGTTTCTCATGCGTCCCATCCAGTTAAACGTGCCATTGTATTGTAAGACCTCAACGAAAACTGTAAAACGTACCTGTCGATGGATTGAAGCGTTGATCGATGCTCGTTTGGTGATGGTCGCAGTGACGAGGTCACCGTCTCCAGCCGGCTTGTCTCCTGCCGTTTGACATGCCTGCCCGCGAGATTGCGAGCAGCCAGCCCTAGGCGCTCTGCGTGGTTTTGGGGTGGCTCTCGTCTCGTCGTATCAAGATCAGACTCGTTTGAGTTTTGGATCATGCGCGCCAGAATCGGAATCGTATGAGACTCCTCTCCCTATTGTCCGCCGCGCCTTGTGTCGTGGCAGTCATCACTTGGGCCTCCCCTCAAAAAAAAGGCCGTCACTTGGGCCGTAACGGCAGCCCAAGCCCACGCTTCTAGCTTCCTCGGCCCAGGTGCTCCAATCTCTCTCTCTCACTCTCCTGACTCGTCCCGGCCGCACCCACCGCCGCCGTCGATCGTCGCCGCCGGTCAGGACCGAGAGACCCCGTGATGGCAAAGGAAGCTGCGTCCCTGGAGGCGCCACCACTCCACAAGCCCTCCTCCGCCCTCGAAAACGAGACCCGGGCCCTCGCCGTCCCCGACGCCGCCGACCTCCCGGCGTCTCCCCCCTCCGCCGTCGAGGCCAACTACGCGCGCTACTTCATCGCAGGTAAAAATACTTTGGCTTGTGTCACGGGTAAAAATACTTTAGCCTACCTGATCAGGGAGAAAGCTTTGAGCTTTTCTTGGTACGCTTGCTCTTAGAGAGAGTGAAATTCGTAAGGCTAGGCTACTATGGAAGCTTAGGATCTCGAGGAGCTTACTTCATGATTGAGTAGGGAAATTCATGCGTTGTATATTCCGGATGTACATTTGTTGTCTGAAACCGCCCCCCACTCCCTGCTGGATACTTCGGTGCTCATATCATTCTTTTAGTGTATTCTTGATTGATGATTGTTATCTCATTTTTGTAATTTGATTAGGTTTCTTCACTAACCTAGCTTAAAATGAATTAAACACACCTTGATTTGTTGGGTGCAAGTTTGTTTACTCGATCACTGTGGGAATATCAGCATCAACATCCAACTTGTTTTTTTTTTTTGGTGTATGCTCTTGGTGTGCCTTGGTGTATGCTCTTTGCTGATGATGTGGTGCTAGTTGATGAGAGTAGGGCAGGGGTTAATAGGAAGTTAGAACTATGGAGGCACACGTTAGAGTCAAAGGTTTCAAACTTAGTAGGACCAGGACCGAGTACTTGAGGTGCGATTTCAAGCACGACTAGGCACGAGGAGGAGACGTTATCCTCGATGGGCAAGTGGTGGCCAAGAAGGATAGTTTTCGGTATCTAGGATCAATGCCTCAAAAGGATGGAGACATTGATGAAGATGTTAGACATAGAATCTCAGCCGGTTGGTTGAAATGGCGTCAAGCTTCTGATGTCCTCTTTGACAAAAGGGTGCCCCAAAAACTAAAAGGTAACTTCTATAGGACGGCAATTCACCCGGCGATGTTATACGGTGCGGAATGTTGGCCCACAAAAAGGCGACATGTCCAACAACTGAGTGTAGCGGAAATGCGTATGTTGCGTTGGGTTTGTGAGCACACTAGGAGGGATAGAGTCCGAAACGACGATATTCGGGATAGGGTTGGGGTTGCACCAATTGAGGAGAAACTGATTCAACATCGGTTGAGATGGTTTGGACATGTCCAACGGAGGCCTCCTGAGGCGCCAGTGCGTAGTAGGGTTCTAAAGCGGGTCGATAATGTAAAGAGCGGTAGAGGTCGACCTAAACGACTTGGGGCGAGTCGGTTAAGAGAGACCTTAAGGAGTGGAATATCTCCAAGGATTTAGCTATGGATAGGAGCGCTTGGAGACTAGCTATCAACGTGCCTGCTGTAACCTGTCTCTTCTGGGTTTTATCTCTAGCCTACCCCAACTTGCTTGGAATAAAAAGGCTATCTTGTTGTTCTTGTTTTTTTTTTTTTTTGTGGCCCATTGACCCATTCCAACTTCCAAGTAGGATATAAAAGATCATGGATTCCGTTGTTGAAAAATTTATTCTCAGCCTACTGTGTCTGCACTGTGTAGCGTGGTTCTCTAGCAGTAGCAAATTAACATACTAGAATGTTTGACAAGTTGCTGTTATATGTTGAGCCAGGGGAGGGAAATTTTTCTACTCGTCTCTAGACGTCTGCTTCAAGCACTCTAATTTTACTATACTGCTTTCTTGGGCAGATTTTCTGAATCTGGGTTATGACCAGTATGTGTATCGCCATCCAAACGGGTAGGTTTTCAATTCGAGAAGTTAACATCAGGTTTTTGAGGCTTTTGGTCACACTTGCGTCTAAGGCTGACAATAGCAACACTATGATGTCCTTCTTCAAAGGGGATTATTTGTAGATACTAAGAATGCTAACCGCTGATCGATTATAACTAAGAAAGTCGAATGAGTGCTTCATAACATAATCGTGGTACTGTTTTACCTGCAAATAAATGACCTGTTCTTGCACTAGGTATCAATGCCTTCCTGTTTTCTGATTAGTGCACATTGAGATTTCTAATGAGCCTTAACATTATTCTTATGGTTGCTTTGTTTTGTTGGAAAAAACTTTAGATTGTGCGTGGTTGGTTTAGCTCCAGCCCATGTCGTGTTTAAAGTGGAAGGAGTAATAACCGCTATTGACTTCAATGTTGGCAAGTCAGATCGCAGTGAGATGAAAGTCACAGGAAAATGCAAAAGGGTAACTAGACTATTTTTTTTTATGTCTGGTTAAATAAAGGGCAACATGAATTGATGTTCATTTTACATTGCAGAATGCACAACACTTGCAAGAAAATTCAGCACTGTGCAAAGTTTGCGTAAATGATAAATCTTTTATTGTGAGGTTAGTCCCTTGATCTTACAGATCACAGAAGTATGTGTAAGACATTATTGCTTTCTGCACTGCAGTGTTGCTTATGCTAAAGTTTTACAGATGCTGCGTGAAAGGTTCCCTTTTGGAGATTAATAAAGATTGATCAAACAACCAGATCTTCTTAATACCGCTGTGAGTACACCCTGTTGTCTGGTAAATTTCCTCTGTTTCTTTGACTCTTTGGGTGCTTACTATATTGTTTTGTTTGTCCTCCTTTTATGTTCAAGTTGTGCTCTAGGGTTTTGTCCAAGACAGAATATCAATTTGGGATTTTTGCTGCTTTTTCATTGCTATGTTTGTTTTCTTTACCATATACGGGGCAGCACACACCTTTACTCCCTTTTTTTTCTTCCCTTTTGGCATTTAGGCTGACAGGGAAGGATATATAGCAATCTTCCAGCCGAAACCAGCTGACTGGCTCGAAATTAAGGATAAATTCCTTGGTTATAAGGACTACAAGAACTTGAGAGGAGTGTGCTGACACCCAAAAGGTATCTACTGCCATAAATTTCGCCCTTTTGACTTTTGCCTTCTAAACTTTGAACACTTAGACGCATGTTTTTGGACATCAATATCTGAATCTATATGGTGAGTACTGTCTTTTTGCTTTTTTTTTTTTTTTTTCTTGTGGTGTGCAATTAAATCCCTTTTGTCCATGCAGAAGATGTTCTGATTGGTGTGATGATATCCTTACTGCTCCAGATATGCACAGCTCGGTAGAAGCTTCGTCTCATAGCTACTGCAACACAAACATGTGGACTGGACTCACTCTAACCTCGTGCACTGCACAGGACTCGTGCTGTACAACTTCTGAGGCGATGAATGAATGCCAGCTATATATGATGCTGAGGTCCTGACGATTATTTTATCTGAAAATTGGTGTACAAGAACTAATTCATTTGTGGCTATACATTACCTCCCAATGTAATAACTGATGAATTGGGATACAATTTATCAAAGTTTTTGTTCTCTTAATAACAACGCTGAATATTGCGGCTACTTAATATTCTTCACACGCTACCGCCTGTTTTCTGTTTTTGCTTGCACAAGCTGTAAATGGTACAGTGCATGCTGATTGCTGGGTCAGGCCGAAAAGTGACTACGTATAAACACAGTGACACAAGGAACAGGGCAAACAACTATAGTTTTTTGCATGTTTCTCCTGCCACCAAGACAAAGGCAAAATAAAGATACACCATCTCAGGATATATAAACGCAAAATTTGGAGGCCTCATTTTTCTGTCTTATCTATATTTGGCTGGCATCATCTCATTTCTTGCAGTGGATTGGTGTCGAATAAACTTAAGCAATTCTGCAAATCCCAGGCAAATGAACATTACTCCTTTCAAAATCAAATCAAAATGAAAGAAAAGAATGAATTATGGATGAACAAAAAGAAATAAAAAAAGGAAAGAATGAATTATGAATAAAAAAAGGAAGGTATGTTGGTTTTGTTTCACTTCTTGATCGGAGATATCTCTACTATAATGGAATACTGCAAGCGCTTTCCTTCATCAAAATCAAGCCTAAAACATCCGTAAAAAAGATCTAAGGCTACAATTAGATGTATGATGAGGCTTCCCACCCTCCTCCTCTCTCACCCCGCCTCCCCCTCGACCCACGTCGTCGCGTCAGCTCCTCAAATCACGCAACATCACGCAACAAATCACGCAATACGAAATTCAAAATTGAAACGCCTGCTCGCGTCGCGTGCTGCTTCCTGGCGGCGGCGTGGATCACCTCGACCATGCTATCCTGCGCGTCGCTCGAGTCCTGATCTTCGGCGCTCCGAGGAGGACGTCCACGCCACCGCCGGCCTCGATGGCGTCGTCTTCGTCCGCACGTCGCTCGAGTCCTGATCTTCGTGGACCGGAAGGTGTACTACGCGACCGGAAAGTTACGACGCGCAGACGAGGTTCTTCGCGAGCCGCGACGAGGAGAAGGCAGCGGCGTTGCCGGAGTGTCTAGTAGGCGGCGATCGCGCGCGCGGCCGCCAAGGTGTGGTCGCGAGCGAGGAGATCAGGTACACCAGCGCCGTCGCCGACGTCTTCTCGCACCACGATCGCCGTCTCCCGCGGCAGGGGAGGCGCTGGTGCTCCTGCCAGGATCGTCGCCTTCTGCCGCCGCTACGATCGCGCGAGGAGATCAGGTACGCCTCTGTACGACTATATACTCCCCTCGTCGAACATACTTAGATGCGTATAGTAGTAGATCAACAAGCACGTATGCCGGTTGGAAATTTTTATCTACTTTTGATCAAGCAGTGAAGTTCCATGTTTGCTGTTCTATGTTCCTGAGTTTGGATAGATTATTTAGACAGTATGGAATGTTGATGTTTTTTACTCACTTTTTTCAGAATTACAGATCCCTAAAGCTTCATTCACCGATCGGTACGTGGACTACGTAGCAGGTTAGGGATTCAAATCAGATTTCTTTCTTTTCCTTCGTGTTTGTCCTGTGGTTCAGATCTGGCAGTACTGATCGTTTCATGCACGCCGCGACTCCCTACGAGCCACGCCTGTCCCTCGTCACTTCAGATCCAGGTCTGTTCTGGATTCATATCTCCTGAACTCGTAGAGACTAATGAATTGATGTTTAGTCCAGCATTATTAGTATCTCTATCTCCTGAATTCTTGCTTTCTTGCTTTCGTCAACTCTGCATGATTGAGCCGGTTGTGCATGGCGCTGTGCTTCTACTACTACTACATGTATTTGTTTGCCACCGTTGTTTGACCCGATTGCGTCGATATGCCTCATTGCTTCACTTCAAAGCTCTAATCATATCCTTTGAACAATTACGCTGCAATCTTCATCCCACGATATCTGATGTAGCATAATTGGTTTCTGTTTGGATTCCATTTATTAATTATAGTAGAGACTGATGCTACTTTGAACTTTCACCATGCTGTAGAACCTGTATAGAACTCATGTTATATAAGCTATCCTAATAAAATCACTGCTTGTTCCTGTTGGATTCAGTCTGAGAGTTTCTAGCACAACACTTGGAAGAGAATTTTTAATTGGCATGTTAGTTAGACTTAGTGATCATGATGAGATAGAGTTTTCTCAACAATATCAATAATTTATTTCCAACATTTCAATTCAAGCTTCGGTACGAAACTTATTGTTGTTTACTAAGATAGGATGCTGATGCTCCTTCGATTGTACAGTACAGATATAAATACAGATATAAATCTTTTCTGTCAGTAACAGTTTATTCCTTCCCTTCATGCTAAGTTATCCCCCGTGTCACAGAGAGTTCAAGATCTCATAGTACTACCTTGCTATGGCTGACTCAAACTGAACATATATAACCGAAAAGAATTGAATTTCGTTGAGACCTGAAACAAAGTAAAGCTGTATGACTGCAAGTCTTCATTTCAAAATTGCTTACCACCATTTAAAGCATAGAGAATTGGAATGTCTCTTTTGGTATAATATAAGAAGATGCACAGAAACATTATTATGTTTGCTCAACTCCATCTAGGTCAATAACTGAAATCGAATTACCGCATACTGTGTTGTAGCAACCGAGTCAGCTGGGTGGCAGATTCGTATGGCCTTCCTGGAGATGATCAAGGAGGGGCCAAAGCAGCAACAGCTACAGCTACAGCTACAGCTACAAACAAGAGATTTCGGATAACAATTCTTATTCTTTGTCTGCAAGAACAAGAATTTTCTTCAGACTATCAGATGCATTTTCCAATATTGTACACTTTTTTTTTTGTATTCCTCACTGTGGGCATGCTTGGGGACTGACAATACAGGCTGAGGCTTGAAGACTAGATGCAGTACTATACGGAAAGGAGGTGAATTAGCGGTCCAAAAAGTGAAGGCTCGTGTCGATCAAGTGAAAAGCATCATGACGGAAAACATTGACAAAAGATCAATGGGCTTGTCACAGGATAGAGCAGCTCCACGACGATGTTTCTGTTTATATATCATAAAAGCCAAGAATCCCTTCAGTAACTTGCCGGTGTCAGACACAAGAGAAGAACTGAAACAGAACATTGGCTCCTCTGAACCAGTAACTTGCCGGTGCTATATCAAAATCTAGCTCGGTTTGAGCAAGGCTTCAGGGAGTGCTGACGCTTTCCTCCTCACTTTATTTTTGGTTTATGACGGGTAAGTCTAGCTGAGTACCTTCTTGTACTCAGAGTTTTATTCCCACTTGTTGCAGATCATAAGACCTTTGCTGTGGCAACAAGATAGACCTGTATCCCACTACGGGAGGATTAGACCTTGGGCAAGGTCATCTCTTATATCTCATTCCTCCATGCTTTTGTCGGATTTGATAATGGACCAGGCACTATTTTTAGCTAAGTGTGCGTTTGTAAAACAACACTTTACTTTGCTTCCGCAGTTTGGATTTGAACTTGGTATTGTAATAACTATTTTTGCAACTCCGATGTAATCAACTACTTGTGAACTTATGTATTACTATGAACGGTTTTATGTTGAACTTAATTCGGTCGGGCTGTATTGTGGAAAGTTTGAAATCCTTCGTGGTTTCACGGACTACCGGGTTGATATAAGCGTCATGTGCTAATTAAGTTGCTTAGGCGATATCATTAGTACATTATGTTTATATTAATTGGTCGGTTCCGTTACAATATCATCTGATTTTCCCCACTGGGGTTTTATAGGAGATGATATATTAAGACAATGCTATATGATTATCATGGTGTTTCTCCTATATTTTTTTCCACTGGGTTTTTAAGGAGTTTTATCCAGATATATCAATGTATCCTGAGTTTTTTCCCACAGGGTTTTCAAAAAATTAATAATAATAAGTAATTGTGATGAACGTTGGAGATTCCAGAAGATAATTGACCAGGGGGAGTGTTGAGAATATTCTAATATTCCAAGTGATCAATTAGCGTGCACTTAACAACCGCTAAGTGCAGTTACCACAAGAGGGAGCGGGGCTTTCCCGCACAGATCTGGAACTGCCTTTTAAGGCCATGTATATATACGTAACAAGTTCATCAATAAAGATTACAGGCTTTCACATTTACTTTGTCTCTTTCACTTCTACTGTTCCAATACAAACTACAACACAAAGCCCGAGTCCTGGAGAACAGCCCGACCCCACCCGCCCCAAAACCCCAGTTTCCCCAAACCCCCGATCCCCAAGACCCCAACGGACGTCATGCCACATTTCGTACAGCAACGCAACGTAGCATGAAAGCGGAGAATAAGTGAACAGTCTAGTGTTGCTAAAAAAAAGTGGACAGTCTAGTTGAAAACAAACTAGTATCAATTTAACAAATCGAATTGCGAGCATAGTTCACTTGATAAGATTTGTTTATGATGGAACCGTCCGTGTGAGGGAGAGAGTGAGCGGCGTCAGGAACAGGAAATACGTCGTGGCGAAGTTACCCGTGAAAAATGACCCCCAACTTGCTCTGATTGGCTGACTTGCGGTGGAGCACTCCCCACAGAAGCCACCAGCACTAGTAGCAGGACGTCCGCCGTCAAGGACGTTCGCGACCTGAGCATGAGCCCCCACGGGGGCACCTGCTAGTTTGTGTACGATGGAACCGTGCGTGCGACGGAGAGAGTGAACAGTGTCAGGAACCGGAAAGACGTCGTGTCGAAGTTACCTGTTCATGTGTATGTGCGCGTTGTGCAGGTTACATCTTACGTGTGCAGCTTGTCTAAGCGTCATTCATTCATCACTGCAACTGCAATTATCAGGTGGCGTCTACTTAATTGGTGGTTTGAAAGGTGGTGACACACACAAGTCGGATGAGATGATATAGATCAACAAGCACCGCCAAGTCTTTAAACAGCTACTTTGGGATCCCAAATGCTGTCTACCTTTCCGACTTGTGATACAGCAAAAGTGACAGTGAGAAGGGAAATAAAGAAAAAATATAATTGTGTGTGTGTGTATAACATACCTTTCCGAAGTGATAAAGCAAAAGTGGCTGGATAGCAAAAGTGGCTGGATGAAAGTTCACAAATAAAGGAGTGAAGCAAAAGGAAGCGGAAAACAAAACAAAACAAAGCCCAGATTCCTCTCCGAACAGCGCCATATGCTTTTATGCAGCTCCTCTCATCTCTTCTTCTGTTTGGTATTGTTGTTGTTCCTTCTCTCTCTATTTCTCCCTCTCCTCTCCCTCTCTATTCAAAAAAATGTCACCTGTGGGGCCACGCCACAGAAGCCACCATATTCAGCCACAAGCAGCACTATAAATCCACGCCTCAGACAAGCAGCTAGCTGTCCTACATCAACACAAGCAGCTGGCAGCTCGACGATCACTTGCATCAGAGACCTAGAAAGGCCATCGCAGATTCAATTCGCAGCCATGGCCTCCGCCAACAGCTCGACTTTCATGATCATCGGCGACTTCCGTGATGGAGCGCCGCTCGCCGACTTCATGGTTGAGGTCAAATTCTCAGGTGCATATCCAACCTTATGCCTCCCATTCCCCAACCCAATCTTATAACGTGCCTACTAATGCTGCTCCTGCTGCAGGCATGGAGGAGAAGCTCGGGTTCATCCTGCAGGGCGACAAGTCCGGGTGCAAGTTGGTCGTCAATGCCGGTGCCGGCATCGGCATGGCCATCAAGGTGGAGCCCGCGGACGACGGCGAGATGGTGGTGAAGGTGGAGCTCCTGCCCGCAGTGCCACACGTTGAGCAGCCGCAGGACGAGATTGCCGAGAGCAACGAGATGGGAGGAGCCGCCAACTTCAAAGTCAAGATGGACTGATGAGAGAGGGGCAAAAGAGAGAGAAATAAATAAAGAGCTTGCTTGGCTCTGCTTCTTTATTTTCTGCATTAGAAACTGAGATGTTCATAGTGCGGTGCACGAGTTCATTCTGCTTGCAGAAGTACAGTGTACTCCGTCTTTAATTATGAGAGAAAAAAAAAAGAGCGTTGACAGGTTCAGTGTCTCTGTATCTGCATCTGCCACATCCAGCGTTGAGAGGAAGCCCGCCGCTTCTCCCACTCTCTGTCAGCCGCGCGAGCAGGGCCTGACCGCGGGCGTCCTGCCATGCCGGCCCTAGCGCGGGAGCCCCGCGGCGCAGCAGCCGGGCCACGACGGCGGCGCGGCGGACACCGGCTCGGGAGCGCGGGAGCCCCCGTCGCGGCAGCCCGGGCAAGACGGCTGCGTAGCGGCCACCGGTGCGGCGCCTGGGGCTTGCGCAGCCCCGGCTCTTGCGGCGCCGTCGATCTAGGTCAGCACCCGGTACCAATACTCTCTCTTCCATGGTGTACAGCGCGCGGCTGCGTACGTACGACCAGACGGCGGCGGCGCACTGGATCTGGATCGTCGCCGCCGCCGCCGCTCATCCCGGGAGGGGCAACGCCTTGCACTGGATCCGTATAAATTGTGGGATACTAAAACTCTTCTGCTTTTATTTACTTCATTGTAATTAAACGAGGGTTTGCAGATTTTGTTTTTGGTTGCCTTGATTGGGGACCTTGCTCAGTGCTCACAAACTCTTACCTGGATTTCCCGATGAACTGAAGAACACATCTCTTGGGTGTTTGTATCTGTGTCTAGGATCGATTAATTCGCTCGATTGGATGTGTCGAGTTCATTCTAGGCTCAAGCTGCTAGCATTGATGCTGTGAACAATCATAGTATAGGTTGAACTTTTGTGGGATGTGGATTTGGGCAGTACGGTTGATGCTGTTTGTCAGTTCAGGAACTGACAGCTGATTCCTTTAGGTCCAGACAGCATAAGCACATATTACTCCTGATTGCTACTTCCTAATCATGGGAAGTGTTAAATTTGTTTGTGTGAGAGACTTATCAGTATGTCCTGTATTTTATACCTACGCTTATATCTATATCTCTTATATAGATAAACCCCACTAGTATATTTATCTAGCACCTCCTTGCGCCACGTCATCAGCATGCCCCACAAGTCCACAATCACAAAAAAACTGCATTCTTCCACTAATCCTCATGCATTTGTTGCTTTGCAATCTCTGTTCGATGAAGACACCAAAGTGTCAAACGACGAAGCTCAACAGGCAACTTAATTCCTCTCACATAAAGGCTAGCAGGAGCCAAACCACTGTCTCATCCCACTCCCTCACGCAAAGGCTAGCAGGAGGCCAACAGTCAGCCTCCTCCGTCCCTTGAGAACAAGAAGCAAATAGGCAATCAAAGTCGATCGTGTCCACTGAATTTTGCACTAGCCCCTACACCTTCCCAGCCATCACTTCTCATCTCTCAACTGGCCGTGTATACATAACCTTTATCAGGCCGTGTATATATAACCTTGATCAGTACTCTCACGCCATGGCCAGGACGACTCTTCTCCGAACTGACCACTATTCTTCCCAATACACTTCGGATTTTGACAGCTTCAATTAGTTTTCTCATCCTCTGGATCTGCACCTAGCAGCTCGCACGTCGTGGCCGGTGCTTGAGTTGGTCACGATGGATGCACGGTGTGACGGTGAGGTGCTCCAACTCGGTGATGTGCTTCCTGCCCAGTGCCCACTCGGTGTCTGTCTGGAGCCTCCCATATCGGCCCATCCTGCAGGCTGTCGCCACCTCCCTTCTTGCCTGCATATTGCTCATCTCCTGTTGCATCCTTGCGTGATAAGGTTTTTTCTTTCATTTTTATTTAATACACTTGGGGGGATAACGATTCTTGATGGCACAAACGGTGGATGTCATGGACAGACATCTAAATCTACAATTGCAATGGAACTCGTGTTTTCATCGATACACATTCAATTTTTTTTGTGTTGTGTATTAACTCACAATATATAATCTCCTCATAGGTTAGTGACCGTGTGTTCTTTGATGAGGGTTCAAGATTGAAGATTAGAGTGCTTCCTTTTATTTAGTTACTGATGCAACTCTTTTAATGTAGAATTTTCATGTAAGCATATTTAAATCAATTAGTACTCATGGTACAATTATATGCTCCATGGTACAAGATTCAATTCAAGTTTATATAGTTTTTTTTATACCACACATATATATCATATTTATTTAGCATGATTTCTTCTACATCCTATTTCTCCAAACTTAAGTCAAATTTCTTTTGTATTCCCGTGGCAACGCGCGGGGAATTCACCTAGTATATATAGTGTTAAAGTTGTTTATGTGAGAGTTTAATCAGTATCTATACTAGTTTCCTTTCAGATACGATCCATTCTCATCTGTTTCTTATGTCTACATTGATAGAGATCCATGGGAGCATGTATTGGGGTGGGTCTCATGCATACTGTTTCCATAGCATGAAAACATTTTTCTTGGATGTCTGGTTGTCGACCATGTTTATCTACAACCAGGTACATTTCTGAACGAATGAATTTGTTATCTTTGGAACATTTAGGGAATTGTAGAATGATATTTATGTGTTTCAATTGTAATTTTGTCAAATCGAAGGACGCTAAACCTCCAAACCTTCTGCTACTTCGGCTAGATGGGAGGTATATATGAACCTGCATTGGATCATCTCTCGCTGGTCATGGAAATGACAGAGCATATATGTGTCTTGGCCTCAGGTGGAAGGTCTACTGCTTCTGAACTTGGGCAGTTTTCACCCGTTTTTGTTTGGTTGTTGCAAGTATGGTATTGCATTTCTTTGTCCTGATATTGATTATGTTTACTTAGTGCTGATTGCTTCGACTGTTCCCTAGCTGTGCTCCGTCTTATAATCAAGCACAACCTCAGTCCTCAGGCTCTTTATTGCATTAGACATCTTTGATAGGTATGTGATGACATTGTGCTTCCTTTTCTACAGGACTTCTACCTGGATTTGACAGAAGACAACAGAAAAATTACTCCATGGGATTAACTGGAACTAGCTCTGAGGCCTGTTCAAGGTAGAGCAGAAAAATTACTCAACGGGATTACCTAGAACTAAGAACGGAGGCCTGTTCAATGTGGAGGAAGGGATGTATCTGCAAAGAACACGGTATGATTGATTTTTATAGGTGAAATGTAGCTATGTACTTTTGCTCAGCTAACTTGACATATGGACTATGCCTATACTTCTTTTGTTGTCATCTTGCGCTTTTTCTAGATATAGGGAATGCTTTTACACTATTGCAACCTGTTGCCATTGAGGAAGATCTCCAATGTCTCGATCAACCTCTTGTGAACAATCTGCTATTTGTGTGGCCTTGTACTTAAAATGCTCCACATATACTCTCCATTTGTTCAGGCAGCCAAGTACCCACATGGCATATTGTTATATATATTTTTTGACCATGGACTCTAAACTTTTGACTGGATTGCACTATCCAAAAAGAAGTTTAAAATTTTCTCTTGAAGGTAGTGTTTTAGATAGCAGACACACATAAGAAGTTTTTTTATGGTTCTGTTCAAACAATATTATTTGTGCATTGTTCCCAGTAGCTACCCCTGTTTTACAGTCGTCCGGTCGGACGACCAGACCTTGGGTCCGACCAGGCGACTAGTCATGATTAGTCGTCGACCAGGCCGATTAGTCGAGCAGTGAGCAGAGGAGATAGGAGGGTGAGGCGGTGAGCGAGGAGATACGAGCAGCATGCGGGGAGAGGCGACCGGGAAGCCGCCGACTGGGATCGGGCCGCGGCCCAACAAGCACCTCGCATCCAACCCGAGCCAGCGGCCTTTAGGGGCGTGGCGGCGGCGGCACCGCGCCCGCTCAGCCCGGCCGACGCGGGCGCTCGGCCGCCGCCGCCGATCCGGCGCCGCCGCCCGCCGGTCCGTCAAGCTCGCGACGCGCCGCCCGGGATTCCGTCAAGCTCGGGCGCCGCGCGCCGTCGGTCGGGGCCGCCGCCCCCACCACCCGCTGCCGCCCGCTTTCCTCCCCGCCGCCGCGAGACTGCGGCCGCTCGGAGCTTCCGCCACGGGATGGCGGTGGAGCGGCTCTGTGTGCTCCAGCCCGCCATTTTTTTTTCCCTCCTCTCTCTCTCTCTCTCTCTCTCTCTCTCTTTCATTTAGCGAGCTGCAGGCGCCCGCACGACGTCTTCTCCCACGCGCGCGACGCCTTTTCGGCTTTTTCCTCCCGCGGGCCCCTTCTCCCGCGCCCGCGCGCGCGCTCGCCCAAAACGGCAAAAACAGAGCAACTGGTCGTCCGTCTCCCTAATCGGCCGACTAATCATGATTAATCCTAGACTAATCGGACGACCAGGTTTCTAATCGGCCTAATCGAGTCGGGCACCCTGGTCGGTCACTAAGAACCGATTAGGGCGATTAGTCGCGATTAATCGGACGACCGGAATGTTAATATGTTAATAGTACCTGTTACCAGTGCAAGAAAGCAGTCTTTAGCACACCTTTGGTTACTGATATACGTTGTGGTGTTTTTGTAAAGCCTGTAAATTTGACACTATGAAAGTGCGATCTTGAAACAAATCTATGCTTATTGTGTTGTTCTATGTTCGATGCCAATATTCACATGGATAAGATACCAGTAGCCAAAGTTCATAAAGTTTTACCGCCTAACCGCATGTATCTTAGAACGTCTATTTTTTATGACTGTTGGGAGTGGTAAACATCAGCATTTGGTTTGCTTAATTTGCTCTACCCAATTTCAAACGTAATTTCAAATAAGTGTTGGTATGTCTATAATTCATCTGTCCAAGTGTGAAACAATACTGTCGTATCACCAATTGCTCGGACATGGCAATCTTTAATTTTTTGTATTAGTATCTTGCATAAAATGGAAATGGAACACATCACCCATGAGCTATATTGGCAAAATCTCCTTTCAGCTTTGTTTGAAATGGAGGAAAATATATGAATTCCAAATAAATAATTTGAAAAACTTTCATTTATGATATCAAGGGGTAAAGGGTGAACTTAAGGCCTTCCAAATGAAAAAAAAAAAGAACCTAGGTTTCTTTACTTCCATTGAAAAAGTTTAGTCCTTTGGTTTTAGATTCGGCTGCTACATTACTTCCCTTCCCTGATTTTTGGGAGTCCGGGTAAATGCTTGACCAGTGTGGTGATTTTTTACTCCTCTCAGATGTGTTTAACTAATGTTACCTTGTTGCTCTTGTTTTGATTTTGCAAGGTAGGGGATAATTACAGGAGGGACTTTCTACCTCTTAATTGAACTAGAGGTTATCAGAACCTGTCACTGTTTTAGTTTTTTGCGATGGATATAAGGGGATAAGCATTTGGGGAATAAATTATCTATCTATACTATAAGTCCGGAGCCAGGACCGAGGGGCCCCACTGATGGTGGAGGAACCTGCGTCCCTGGAGGCGCCGACACTCCACAAGCCCTCCTCCGCCCTCGATGACGAGACCCGGGCCCTCATCGTCCCCGACGGCGCTGACCTCCCGGCGTCTCCCCCCTCCGCCATCCAGGCTAACTTCGCGCGCTACTTCATCGCAGGTAAAAATACTTGGACTTTATCCATTCCCGATCAGTATCTGCACTGTGTGAATTCTGTTGCTGAAAATTTTATCTTCAGCCTACTGTTTTTTTCTCGAATACGCAAAAGATTTGCGCATCATTGTATTAAGTAGGAGAGTTTTTTACACCGCGCACGGGCGCGTTTTGGGAGGATAAGATCTACAACTAGCACTGCCTCCCCACTTGGGTTGCACACGGCGATTACTCGCGGCCTAATTCTCCTAAGTGGCGCGCCCCCGCCTGTATCCAAAGGTCACCGATTTGTTTGAGCGTAGTGTGTCTCTCTATCATTAACATACTAGAACTAGAATGTTTGACACGTTTGTGCTGTTATATGGTGAGCCATGGGAAGAAAATGTTTCTACTGTTTTCTAGACGTCTGCCTCAAGACTCTAATTTCACTCTATTGCTTTATTGGGCAGATTTTCTGAATCCAGTGTATGATCAGTATGTGTATTTCCATCCAAACGGGTAGGTTTTCAATTTTGAAAAGTCCATATCACATTTTCGAGGCTTTTGGTGAAATTTGCATTTTCACAATGTGCATCTAAGGCTGGCAATAGTCCCCTATTGTGTCTCTCTTCAAAGCGAATTATTTGTAGATACTAAGAATGCTAAGTGCTGAGTATAGCTAAGAAAGCCGAATGTGTGCTTCATAACATATGGTACTGTTATCAGCAAATAAATGATCTGTTCTTGTGTTAGGTATTTATTTTCTACAGTAACTCTAGTTGACAAGTGTCAATAAATGCCTTTCTGTTTTC
Organism: Themeda triandra; assembly: GCA_018135685.1. Lineage (NCBI taxonomy): Eukaryota > Viridiplantae > Streptophyta > Magnoliopsida > Poales > Poaceae > Themeda > Themeda triandra. The sequence goes on from JAENPR010000369.1 coordinate 96,489, forward strand.
TCAGTAGCGCACATTGGGATTTGTAATGAGCCTTGATACCTATTCTTAGGGTTGCTTTGTTTTGTTGAAAAACTTTAGATTGTATGTTGTTGGCTTAGCTCCATCCCTTGTGTTTAAAGAGGAAGGAGTAATAACCGCTGTTGACTTCAATGTTGGCAAGTCAGATCGCAGTGAGATGAATGTCACAGGAAAACGCAAAAGGCTAACTAGACTAAACTTTTCTTTTATGGTTGGTTAAATAAAGGGCAACATAAATTGGTGTCCGTTTTACATTGCAGAATGCACAACACTTGCAAGAAAATTCGGCGTTGTGCAAAGTTTGTGTAAATGATAGATCTTTTATTGTCAGATTGGTTAAAGATCACAGAAGTATGTCTGAGGCATTATTGTTTTCTGCAGTGCAGTGTTGCTTATGCTAAAGTTCACAGATGCTGCGTGAAAGGTTCCCTTCTTTAGATCAATGAAAGATTGATCAAACAACCAGATCTTCTTCATACCGCTGTGAGTACATCCTTCCTCTGTTTCTTTGACTCCTCGTATGCTTACTATGTTGTTTGTCTTCCTTTTTCTGTTCTAGTTGTGCTCTAGTATTTTTGTTCTAGATAGGATATTAATTCGAAATTTTTGCTGCTTTTTCAATTCGATGTTTGTTTTCTTTACCATATACTGGGCAGCAGACATCTTCTTTCATTTTTCCCCCTTTTTGCATTTGGGCTGACAGGGAAGGATATATAGCAATCTTCCAGCCGAAACCAGCTGACTGGCTCAAAATTAAGGATAAATTTCTTAGTTATGAGGACTACAAGGAGTATGCTGACACCCAGAAGGTAACTGGAGCCATATTTTTCGCCCTTTCGGCTTTCACTACTGTTTTTTTGCATCATTTTCTTGTGGCTTGCAATTAAATTCCTTTTGTCCATGCAGAAGATGTTTTGAACATGAAGCCAGCCACTTAGGTGTGTGTTACTCAACCATTGGTGTGATGATATCTCTACTGGTCCAGATGTTTGTAGTTCGATAGAAGCTTCATCAATTATCACACAGCATAACTGTAACATTTAGATTAGAATTGAGGACCAGAAACTAGCCAATCCCCGATGTGTAAATTTAAAATTCAGATTTATTTATTTATTTATTTTTTTGCAAACCATTACTTTCAAAAACCAAAATTTGCAGGATTACAATGTATGATGATGGGTAAAGGTTACCAACCATAATATGCTAAACCGAACTTACATACTGCCATTACATTACATTAGATTAATAACAAGTCTTTAACTTATGTAAGTGTGTGCACCGTACTGCCACTTGAGTTGTGGAGTAACAGTTTTCCCATATATACACAACTGGTCATTCTGTGAGCCTACTGCAATAACTTAACACCCCCGACACGGCACCACATACTGGGACACCCCCATTTGGCACGACCGTTCACGACTCGACGGTTCACGACACCCCTCCAAGAAATCTTCACCTGCAGCTCATAAGGTTCTTGTCTGGCAAGATATTCATCAATGCCATGCCCTAGAGCGAGCTGAAAACATTTGCCCCGTTCATGTTCACAGTGCTCAGAAACACACACACGGAGTACCAGTTTTTCATCCAATGGGACAGCTACTAAACCATGAACGGATCCACGGGGCTCAACGCCAGCAACTTCCTTGTTGTACATAACAATTTTGTTTTTGTCATTTGCAGTAGTCCAAGCAATCACTTTGCCGATGAAATCAGATGGCCCCTTCAAGATATTGACCGCCAAAGATGCTTCCACGGCATATGGAACAGGAGTAAACACAAATTCAACTGTACTCAGACAGCTATACAGATGATCGGTCATCACTGGTTCCTCAGAATAACTGACGGCATTATAAACGAGAATACCTTTGCTGAAATCTTCATCGACATCCCCATCACCCTTGACCTTCAAATGGAACTCAAAATACATACTATCGCTTACAGCAAGTGCTCGATAAGGGCCCGTCAAAGTCAGTGTATCATCCTGCATATGTATTTAAGGAAAAAAAATATTGTGTATCATCCCGTCAAAATACTTGATTTCAGTAAATAGAGGAATGAGTTAATACAGACCTTGGAGGTTATGACTTGGGGATCATCCCGGCCACGCTTGAACAAATAGACACATCTGTAGTCGTACTCGTCCCTTGCCAAAACAGTACCAAATACGCTAATCGGGTAGTCCCTGTCGGACTCAGCAACCTTGATCGCAACTACATTGACAGAGTCCGCCAACCAATGATGCCGAGGAGAAGGGATCTTGTGAATCGGTTTCCATGGCACACCCTCAGCTGCAAAATCAAGGCCAGTACGAAAATCAAACCAAGAATATGATTTTATACACGTTTTGATAAATGAAAATGATCACAAATCTACTCACACTCTTTATCCAGGTCAAAGAAGGCTGTGTTGAATGCACAACAAAAGCGGGTATGAGCGGGAAACCCCAGCTTGTGGTTGTATTCAAGTGGACTCTCGGCAGCGAAGCATTTGAAGAACGTACACCACCTTCTGCTCCCATGTGAGGTTAGGCTTCAAAAGATTCTGATTTCGATGCTTAACGTGCCGATCCAACATCGACACTATTTTTGCATCAGTCTTCTTCGTAATAGCCAGCTTAGCCTCTTTCTTCTTCGCATCAGCCAGCTTCGCCATCAGATTTGCCCTCTCCATCATCACCTTCGCCATCAGATCTGCCCCCTCTCCATCATCACCTTCGCCATCAGATCTGCCCTCTCCATCATCACCTTCGCCTTCGCCTTAGGTATCCGGCACCTAAAACGAAGAGGTTTGTCACCCATCGGTCACCCTCCTCCACAATCTTGATGCCAGCAGGGAAAGCACCTGTGTAAAACGAGGTTTTGGTTTCTCATGCATCCCATCCAGTTAAACGTGCCATTGTATTGTAAGACCTCAACGAAAACTGCATGGACGGGCCTATAGGGTATGCTGGGTGGGCCACTGCATACCCTGGGCTTCAGCAGTCAGTGACCTACAGGACATTTTTAGAGTGAAATACGTTGATGTTCATCTTTCGGAGTCTCGGTTCAGCTTCTGCGTCTACGTACACGCGCGGTGTAAACTCTGTCTTGCACACTTCGAACCAAGTACCGAAGAACCCTAGCCCACACGGTACGCACGACGGTGGCCATGCCGGCCTGGATGGTTGGACTCAACTCCAACCAGCGAGCAAACTGGCCATTGGCGTCTTAGCTTCGGGCTTCGGCGCGCGGCTTACTCCGATGTTGCACATCTCCATGACTCTGTACTTGCTTTACGACGCATGATTCTATCGTTGCATGTGAAATAGTGCCTAGCTAGTTGCTTAACCTATTTATCTCTATTTTTAACTAAAAGATGCAAATGTCATCACTTTTGCCGCACTAATGACCTCTCGTCCGGTGCTAATAACCCATGCCCCACGTGCCTCCTCGTCACGCTCCCTGCAACTATCGCCCGGGCACGAGCGCGGCCCCCATTGATGACTACAATCCCATTGACTCGGCACCTGGCTGCCGCCGCCCGCCGCCATGACGGTGACGACGCTGACCCCGACATCCAGCCTCCTCTCCCCTCAACCCCATCCACTGGGTGCACCTAGCCACCATCGTCCTATTTTTGAAATAACTATTGGATTTGGTTGTTCCAACCAAAACCGAATTGAGGAGAGATAATAGTTGGGTGCGTCATATATGTTAGGGACACCTTCATCCGCCGCCACGACGGCGACAACGCTGACACCGACATACAACCTCTTCCTCCCATTCAACCTCGTCCACTAGGCGCACCTAGCCACCACTGTCCTAATTTTGAAATAGCTATTAGGTTTGTTTGTTCCAACCAAAACTGAATAGAGAAGGGATAATAGTTTGGGTTTTTCATATATGTTAGGCACCCCTTAGTGAAATAAAAGGGTCCATATGTCAAAGACATAATTGTGAGCAATTAGGTATGTTTTTTCATAAATTGAAATTTGTATTTATTTATGAATATAAACCCACCAAGGGAAAGAAATAGAAACAACTACCTCACACCTTCTCTTTAAGAAGAGGGGGGGGGGGGGGGGGGGCAAGGCTGTAGTGGAACCTTGGCCATTCACTTTTTCCTCTCTGGCTCATTCTTTTCTTCTTCCTCTCTTTACTAGTACATTACATAACTATTGATTTTTCTAGAACATTTTAATTACACGAGAGGCATGCTTAAGGTTTTAGCATATAAAATTTATTAGAATAATTGGAATGTAGGAAACAAAACATGTGGTTTTACTAAATTCATTAGAATATAGCTTTATCAAATTATAAATAGTTTTACCAAATTGCATAAAGAAAAATTTTTGTTGCATACCCTAAGGTAAAATTCTAGGTCCGCCACTGGAAAACTGTAAAACGTACCTGTCGACGGATTGGAGCGTCGATCGATGATCCTTTGGTGGTGTTGCAGTGACGAGTTCACCGTCTACAGCCGGCCGGCTTGTCTCCTGCCGTTTGACGTGCCTGCCCGCGAGATCCGTGATTGCGAGCAGCAAGAGGCGCTCTGCGTGGTTTTGGGGTGGCTCTCGTCGACGTCGTATCAAGATCAGACTCGCTTGAGTTTTGGGGCATGCACGCCGAATCGGAATCGTATGAGACTCCTCCCTCCCGCTCCTTGTCCGCCGCGGCAGTCATCACTTGGGCCGTAACGGCAGCCCAAGCCCACGCTTCCAGCTTCCTCGGCCCAGTGCTCAAATCCCCTCTCTCGCTTTCCCGACTCGTCCGGCGTCACCGCCGCCGCCGGGCGATCGGCGCCGCCGGTCGACCGAGAGACCTGGGTGATGGCAGAGGCAGCTGCGTCCCCGGAGGAGCCGCCATTCCACAACCCCTCCTCCGCCCTCGACAACGAGACCCGTCCCGGGCCCTCGTCGTCCCCGACGCCGCCGACCTCCCGGCGTCTCCCCCATCCGTCGTCGAGGCCAACTTCGAGCGCTACTTCATCGCAGGTATAAAAAAAAAGGCTTGGGCTTTTGTCATACGTATCTGATTAGAGTACAAACTTTGAGCTTTTCTTGGGACTTCGTGCTACGCTTTGCTCTTATAGAGACTGAAATTCACGAGACTGCTATGGAAGCTTAGGGATCTTAAGGACACAAGGAGCTTATTTCATTGCAAGTATTGTCTTCTGACTTCCGAGTGAAGTGTTTAGCAATCTCACGTATGGTTGAATAGGAAAACTTGTGGTGTATATTCCGGATTTCGCCCTGCTGGACAATTCGGTGCTTATGTCATTTTTAAGTATATTCTTGATTGAAAACTGTCGTTTTGTTATTGTAATTGGAGCTAGATCTCTTTCTCAACCTCAATGTTAAAAAAGCATTAAATGAATTAACCACACTTGATTTGTTGGGTGCACATTTGTTTAATCGATCACTGTGGGAATATCAGTATGTGTAAGCACACTTGATTTCTAGACTTCTGCCTGAATACTCTAATTTCACTCTACTCCCTCCATTCCAAAAAATTTGTCGCTTTCGTTCCCGAGAATTTGGAGATCTAAATGTTGCGCATATTTTCTATAAATTGAGTCAAACTCGTGGCACGAAAACCAAAAGCGACAAACATTTTAGAACGGATGGAGTACTGCTTTATTGGGCAGATTTTCTGAATCCAGGGTATGATCAATATGTGTATTGCCATCCAAATGGGTAGGTTTTCAATTTTGAAAAGTCCATATAAGGTTTTCAAGGCTTTTGCTGAAATTTGCATTTTTACAATGTGCATCTAAGTCTGGCAGTAGTTGGCTTTGGTGTCTCTCTAGTCTCTTCAAAGGGAATTATTTCTAGATACTAAGAATGCTAAGGGCTGGATGACTAAGCATACTGAGTGTGTGTTTCATAACAAAATAGTGGTACTGTTTTGTCTGCAAATAAATGATTTGTTCTTGTATTAGGTATTTATTTTCTACATACAGTAACTCTAGTTGACAAGTCCCAGTCGATGCCTTTCTGTTTTGTGAGTCTTCTATATTCTCATGATTGCTTTGTTTTGTTGAAAATCTTTAGATTGTGTGTGGTTGGTTTAGCTCCATCCCATGTCGTGTTTAATAACCGTTGTTGACTTCAGTGCTGGCAAGTCAGATCGCAGTGAGATGAAAGTCACACGAAAACGCAAAAGGGTGACTAGACTAGACTTTTTTTTATGCTTGGTTAAATGAAGGGCAATATAAATTGATGCTCGTTGTACATTGCAGAATGCACAACACTTGCAAGAAAATTCGGCGTTGTGCAAAGTTTGTATAAATGATAAATCTTTTATTGTTAGGTTGGTTCAAGATCACAGAAATATGTCTGTGACATTATTGTTTTCTGCACTGCAGTGTTGCTTATGCTAAAGTTCTACGGATGCTGCATGAAAGGTTCCCTTTTGGAGATCAATGAAAGATTGATTCATGCAGAAGTTGTTTTGAACATGAAGCCAACCACTTAGGTGTGAGTGTTACTCAACTATTGGTGGTGTGATGATATCTTTACTGCTCCAGATATTTGCAGTTCGATAGAAGCTTCATCTATTATCACATTTTTGTAACTATAACATTCAGAATTGAGGACCAGAAACTAGTCAATCCGACACATAACTGTAAAATTCAGAATTTTCCTTTTGGAAACCACCTTTCAAAATCCTAAATTTGCAGTTTGATAATGTATATGCTGACAGGGAAAGGTTACCAACCACACATGCTAGACTGAACTATACATATTGCCATTTGTTACTTTAATAACAAGCCTTCAACTAACAGATGTAAGCACCATACTGCCACTTGAGTTGTGGAGTAATAGCTTTCCAACATAGGTACACAACCGTCATTCTGTCAGCCTAGAGCAATACCAAAGTATCACCAACACGACCCCACATATTGGGACGCCTGCATTTGGCAACACCGTTCACGACTCGATGGTTCATGACACCCCTCCAAGAAATCTCCACCTGCAGCTCATAAGGTTCTTTTCTGGCAAGATATTCATCAATGCCATACCCTAGAGTGAGCTGAAAACATTTGCCCCGTTCATGTTCACAGTGCTCAGAAACACAGACACGGAGTACCAGTTCTTCATCCTCTGGGACAGCTACTAAACCATGAACGACAGATCCACCACACCCAACGCCGGCTGCCACTTCCTTGTTGTATACAGGGATTTTGTTTTCTTCATTTCCAGTAGTCCAAGCAGTCACTTTGCCGATGAAATTAGATGGACCTTTCAAGATAGTGACTGTGAAAGATGCTTCCACGGCACATGGAACAGGCGTATACACGAATTTAACTGTATTCAGACAGCTCTCTAGATGATCGGTCATTATTGGTTTCTCCGAATGAGAGACGGCATTATACACAACAAGACCTTTGCTGAAATCTTCATCAACATCCCCATCACCCTTGACCTTCAAATGGAACTCAAAATACATATGATCCATTACAGCAAGTGCTCGATACGGGCCCATCAACGTCAGTGTATCATCCTGCATAGGAATTTAAGGAAACATAATATAAAGTGCAGTATATGGTAGAAAAAGAAAACAAGCTCGATATCAAGCAAAACTTTGGGTACATACCACACAAAATAATCGAATTACTAAAATAGCACTAGAAGATGCAACTTCGTAGATTTACATTGTTTCTTAAGTTAAACAAAAGCAACATGACTAATATTGCTGCAGAGTCAAGAATGAATTACTAACAACAAAAGTATCTACATGTATGTTCAAAATGATCACAAATAGAAATATTTCACTTCCATTATAAAATGTCAAGATGATCCAAGGGCGTTACATACGATCGGATCAACAAAACAATGAAACAATTTAAGCAACAGGAGCTCTGAGGTAGAGAAGACAATCGTATCTTAAAAAACAGGAAAATCTATTGAGTGTTTCAAATTGCAATCTGGAGAGCTAAATGCATGGATCGATAGCAGGAGGTTTTGGGAATCAGTTCATGATGCTGTGATGCTGACAGCATGGTTTGACACCTGGAAGTAGGAATTTTCCTGGCAAGGAGCTGGCAACCACAGGATATTTAACCCTGGTTTCACTAGGGTCAACACTGTTCTTGCAGGTAACGTGTGGACAAAATTTATGAACTATATTTTAGCAGAAGTATGGAACTTAACTGTCTGCATTTCATTTCATTTCATAATGTACCAACCTTAGAAAAGAACACTAGACAGACTATCTGAAAATGACAATAAAACAATTCATAGCAATATGTAAATGTGATTTAAGGTGGAGTGTATACCATAGTGCATTGTAAAGACAAGGATAAGGACATTTTGATTTATGAGAGGAATGAACTAGATACATACCTTGGAGGTTATTAGTTGGGGATCATCCCTGCCACGCTTGAACAAATAGACACATCTGTAGTCGTACTCGTCCCTTGCCAATACAGTACCCAAGTCGGCCTATCGCGACCCTCACCCGGAGCGTCAGGCTCGCCGGGTGCTGCTCAACAAGTGGACCGATCGGTCAACCAACACGGCGCCCAAAACCCCAGACGCCACCATCGAAGTCCGGTTCCACGAAGCCTTCGGCGGCGACATTTCCTCTTCTCGGCGTGAACAGTTGAGGGAGCTGTTTCCACAGCTCAGGACGCGTGCCGCGCGGTCGACGCCTCGACGGGCTTAGGCTTCCGCCCAATTACCAGTCGCACATTTAGTTTACTAAGTTAGTACAACCTTTTCACTCCACCGTTGTAGCCGGTGCCTTCTGTTGTGTGCTTTGCTTGCTTTCGCTGTGGCAACTCGCCCCGGGGATGGCAAGTATGTAATAAAAACTCCTTTTTCTCTTAGAGCAATACATGCAAAGTGCATGATTTCGAAAAAAAAATACAGTACCGAATACGTTAATTGGATAACCCCTGTCGGACTTGGTGACCTTGATTGAAATGACATTGATAGAGTCATCCAACCCATTACGAGGGGAAGGGATCTCGTCAATCGGTTTCCAAGGCATGCCCTCAGCTGCAAAATCAAGGTCAGTACGAAAATCAAAACAAGAATATGAATTTATACATGTACATCCATCGACGCATGCAATGAACAAATTGCCAATTACGGATGGTGCATCAAGCAAGATGTTGCTTGGGTATTATTGATGGATGTACTTGGTGGAGGCGAGCATGGTCTCGAAAAAAAATCAAAAAAAAAATATACTCACACTCTTTATCTAGATCAAAGAAGGCTATGTTGAATGCACAAAAGCGGGTATGAGCAGGAAACCCCAGCTTGTGGTTGTATTCAGTGTGCTCTCGGCAGCGAACCATCTGAAGGATATTCACCACCTTCTGCTCCCATGTGAGTCCAGGCTGCAGAAGATATTGATTTTGATCATCTTCATCCCTATACCTATACAGCTTCGCCAATATTTCTGCATCAGCCAGCTTAGCCTCTTCCTTCTTCGTAGCATCAGCCAGCTTCGACTCTTTCTTCTTCTTCGCATCCGCCAGCTTCGCCATCAGATCTTCCCTCTCCTTCACCTTTGCCTTCGCCTTTGCCTTGGCTTGCTCTTTCGAATTCGACTTAGGTATCTTCTTTGCGTTTTTCAGGCACCTAAAATAAAGGGGCCTGTTACCCACCTCCATAATCTTGAGGCCACCAGTGAAAGCACCTGTAAAAGGAGGTTTTGGAGCACTGCGTGCCTGCCCGCGAGATTGGGAGCAGCAAGCCCCAGGCTCTCTGCTGTGATTCGAGATTTTTTAGTTCGATTCGATAGATAGATATATGCGGCGCTTAGTTTTGGGGTCGTATCAGACTCGTTTGAGTTTTGAGTCGTGCGCGCCATAATAGGAAATAGGAAATCGTATGCGACTCGTGGCATCTGGTACCGCCCTTCTCCTCGCTCAAGGAAGGAAAGACAGGCCCAATAAACATCTGGTACCGCCGCTGTCCGCCGGGCCTCGTGGCAGTCATCACTTGGGCCGTAATGGCAGCCCAAGCCCACGCTCGGCCCGCTGGCCTGCCTCAATTGCACTCATCAATATATATGGCCGCCGTGCCGTGCCGTGCCGGCACTGCTCGTGCCGCGGTGTGCCGCCGTGCCGGCCGTGCCGTGCCGGGGCGTGCCATGGGCGGCGCCTTCGGCCCACGGCACGGCACATGGGCCGCCGTGCCGTGCCTAGAGCACGGCGTGCCGCGGGCGGCACGGGAGCACGCGCGCACGGGAGCCGGAGTTCGTCATGGCGCAGCGCCTCGGCGGCCGGCGCGGGCGCGCCGCTGGGGAGGTGGCGGCGCGTCCGTGTCCATCGGCTGGGCGCAGGGGTCAGGGGAGGTGGCGGCGGGACGGCCGGAGGCGTGGCGACGCGGAGCAGGACGACGTGATGCTCGACTCCGTTGACGACGACGCGGCGTCGGCGTCGGAGGGCAGGCTGGTCGTCTTCGAGGGCGGCGAGCAGCTGGAGGAGGTGCTGAACGCGACGGGGCACTGGGGCCGGTGGTGGACAAGGCCAGCTACTGCACGGTGTACAAGGCGAAGCTGGCGAGCGGCGGCGGCGGCATCGAGCTCCGGCTGCTGCGGGAGGGCAGCTGCAGGGACGCCACCGTGCCGGCGGCCGTCGGCCGCGCCGTGCCGTGCCGGCCCATGGGCCAGGCCGACGGCCCATGCACGCACGGGGCCGCGTGCCGGCCGGACGGCACGCCCCCGGCCGTGCCGTGCGGCCCATGGGCCGTGCCGTGTCGCCGTGCCGCGCCGTGTCGTCGGTTTGGCCCATGGGCCGGCTGGCCATATATGCTCATCAATGCCTAACTACGGCCCAGGGCCTCTCAAAAAAAAAAAAAAAAAACTAGGGCCCAGGTGCTCCCGTTCCTCTCTCCCTTCTGCTGCTCTTCCCGACTCGTCCCGGCCTCCCGCCGCCGCCATCGATCGAGAAGAGGAGCTTCTGCGCCGGACCGACCATCGCCGGTCACGGTCAGGACCCAGAGCCCCACACTGATGGCGGAGGAAGCTGTATCCATGGAGGCGCCGGCACTCCCCAAGCCCTCCTCACTGCGGGAAGCCGCCCTCGACGACGAGACCCGGGCCCTCGTCGTCCCCGACGCCGCCGACCTCCCGGCGTCTCCCCCCTCCGCCGTCGAGGCCAACTTCGCGCGATACTTCATCGCAGGTAAAAAAAGGCTTGGGCTTTTGCCACACGTAGCTGATTAGAGTGGAAGCTTTGAGCTTTTCTTGGTACACTTGCTCTTACAGTGTGAGTGAAGGTCCTAAGGCTATCGAAGGTTAGGTTAGGGATACTTCGTTACAGCATTGTCTTCTGAGCGGAGTATTTAACAATCTCACGTATGATTGAGTAGGGAAAATACTGCGTTGTATGGATGTACATTTCTTATTTCAAAACCTCCCTGCCACTGTGCCACATACTTCGGTGTTCATGTCATTTTTATCGTCTATTATTGAAAACTGGTGTTTTTGGGTAATTGGAGTTAAATTAAGCACACCTTGATTTGTTGGGTGAAAATTTTATACTCGATCACTGGGAATATCAATATCAACATCCAACCTGTTATTTCTGGCCCACTGACCCATTCTAAGTAGTATATAAGATCCTCAATGCTGTTACTGAAAATTTTATTTTCAGCCTGCTGTGTCTGCACTGTGTAGGCTGGCGTGGTTCTTTAGCATCAGTGAGTTAACACACTAGAATGATTGCGAAGTTTATGCTGCTATGTTCAGCCAGGGAGGAAATTTTTTCTACTGTGTTCTCTGGACATCTGCTTCATGCACTGTAATTTCACTATGTGCTCTCTAGACGTCTGCTTCACGTGCTCTAATTTCACTATATACTGCTTTCTTGGGCAGATTTTCTGAATCCGGGGTATGATCAGTATGTGTATCGCCATCCAAACGGGTAGGTTTTCAATTTTGAATAGTCAACATCAGGTTTTCGAGGCTTCTGGTGAAATTTGCAATTTAATATTGTGGATCTATGGCTGACAATAGTAATGCCATGGTGTCTCTCTTTAAAGGGAATTATTTGTAGACTCTAAGAATGCTAAGTGCTGAGTATAACTAAGAAAGCCAAATGTGTGCTTCATAACATAATCATGGTACTGTTTTATATGCAAATAAATGATCTGTTCTTATGTTAGGTATTTATTTTGTACATACAGTAACTCCAGTTGACAAGTGCCAATCAATGCCTTCCTGTTTTCTGATTAGTGCAGATTGAGGTTTCTAATGAGCCTTAATATCTATTCTTATGTTGCTTTGTTTTGTTGAATAACTTTAGATTGTGTGTGGTTGGTTTAGCTCCAGCCCATGTTGTGTTTAAAGAGGAAGGAGTAATAACCGCTGTTGACTTCAATGTTGGCAAGTCAGATCGCAGTGAGATGAAAGTCACAGGAAAACGCAAAAGGGTAACTAGACTGTTTTTTTCTTTTTTATGTTCGGTTAAATAAAGGGCAACATGAATTGATGTTTCATTTTACATTGCAGAATGCACAACACTTGCAAGAAAATTCGGCATTGTGCAAAGTTTGCGTAAATGATAAATCTTTTATTGTGAGGTTGGTCCCCTTGATCTTACAGATCACATAAGTATGTCTGAGATTTATTGTTCCCTGCACTGCAGTGTTGCTTATGCTAAAGCTTTAACAGATGCTGCGTGAAAGGTTCCCTTTTGGAGATCAATGAAAGATTGATCAAACAACCAGATCTTCTTAATACCGCTGTGAGTACATCATCCTGTTGTCTGCTATATTGTATAGTGTTTGTTCTCCTTTTATGTTCTTAGTTGTGCTCTAGGCTTTTTGTCCAAGATAGAATATTAATACGAGACTTTTGCTGCCTTTTGAGTTATATGTTTGTTTTCTTTACCATATATACTGGGCAGCACACATCTTTATTCATTTTTCTCCTTTTCACATTTAGGCTGACAGGGAAGGATATATAGCAATCTTTCAGCCGAAACCAGCTGACTGGCTCAAAATTAAGGATAAATTCCTTAGTTATGAGGACTATAAGAACTTGAGAGGAGTATGCTGACACCCAAAAGGTATCTACTGCCATAATTTTCGCCCTTTTAGCTTGCTTTAGCTTTTGCTTTCCAAACTTTGAACACTTAGACACACATTTCCGGACATAAGTATCTGAATCTATATGGTGATTACTGTCTTTTTGCATCATTTTCTTGTGGTGTGCAATGAAATCCCTTTTGTCCATGCAGAAGATGTTCTGAACATGAAGGTTGACTCAACCATTGGTGTGACGATATCTTTACTGCTCCAGACATTCGCAGTTCGATAGAAGCTTCGTCACATAGCTACGGCAACGCAAACATGTGAACCGGACTCACTTTAACCTCGTGCACTGGACTGGGACTGATGCTGTACTACTTCTGAGGCAATGAATGAATGCCAGCTTATATGATGCTGAGGTCCCGATAATGTTTGTTCTGTTTATTCTGTCAGAAAATTGGTGTACCAGGACTAATTCATTTGTGGCTATACATTATCGCCCAATGTAATCACTGATGAATTGGATCCAATTTATCAAAGTTATTGTTCTCCAAATTTAAGTTATACAAAACCGATACAAGACCAATGCACTGCAAAGTGGAACTTATAAACAATAAACAACGATGAATATTGTGTCTAATGAATATTGTTCACAGTTAGGACCAAAGAGTAGATATACTGAATATTGTTCACAGTTGGGACCAAAGACGAAATACACCACACAAAAAGGTTGGACTACACGCTACAACCTGTTCTCTGTTTTTGCTTGCACAAGCTGTTCATGGTACAGTGCATGCTGATTGCTGAGTCAGGCCAAAAAGTTAGTATGCATCAACTACAGAAGGAACACGGCAAACAATTATAATGGACTATAGTTTCTTGCATGTTTCTCCTGCCATCAAGACAAAGGCAAAATAAAGAAATTCACCATCTCAGGATATGAACGAAAATTTGGAAGCCTCAACTTTCTGTCTTGGCTAAATTTGTCTGGCATCATCTCATTTTTTCTTTTAAACAGTAGATTGGTGTTGAATAAACTTAAGCAATTCTGCAAATCCCGGGCAAACGAACATTACTGATTTCAAAATCAAATGAAAATATAAGGACAGAATGAATGGATCAAAAGAAGGGAAAAAAGAATGAGTGAATTTGAATGAACGAAAAAAAATAAAAAAGAAAGAAAGAATAGAGAAAAAAGAAAAGAAAAGAAAAAGAAAAGAAAAGAAAGGCCTTCAGCCTCTGCCCTTCCCCGTTCTGTTCACTTCTTCCTTGCCTGACTGACCTGCCCGGCTGCCCGTCGTCGTCTTCCCGTGTCCGCCCGCCACCTCGTCGGACGGCGAAGGGCGGCAAAATGCTGCAGTGCATCTTCCTCCTCTCCGATTCCGGGTAATCTTGGCTCTACACTCTCCCAATTTCTTTGACTGCTAGTAGTCATCGCTTTGATTCCTCGGTCCCCTCGTTGGATCCGGCGCTGAGCTTGATGTGATCCGGTATGGGTTTTGGGCAGGGAGGTGATGGTGGAGAAGCAGATGTCTGCGCACCGCGTGGACCGTGCCATCTGCGCCTGGTTCTGGGACTACGTCGCCGCCCACGCCGCCGGCGACCCTTCCAAAGTAAAAACTCTTGCTCTTGCAAATTTCAGCCTTTTTTCCCTACCTTTGCTTATTCTTGTTACATACTCGAACCCTACTCCTACTGGTGCTTCTCGAGCTAGTACTAAGCTTGGTTGGCTGAATTTGGGAGCTCTCGGGCTAGTCCTAAGCTTCATTCAATCCATTGTTTCGTTGCTGATGTTACAACCTACCAATTTCGAGCTATTGTGGCTAGGGATGCAAGTGGATCGACCAAAACCTACTCCACTCATCTATCTACCTGATTTATAGATGTACTCATTTTGTGTATAGAGTGGGTCCATCAAATGAACTATGAAGAGTAAACGAGTCGAACCAACCAAACAAATTGCATACCTAATTGTGGCATTGTTTTCATTCTGATTATCTGAGCTGTTCAATTCCTCCGGAATTTTACTTATCAGGTTTGTTGGGCTTTGGAAGGTCTTGCAGGTTGTGGTGTCACCAACGCATTACTTGTTTCAAATATATCGTGATGGTGTAACATTCTTGGCATGCACCCAAGTGGAGATGGCTCCACTTATGGCTGTCGAGGTGTGGGCTTCATCTCTTCACAACATTTTCTTTTCAGATAGTCGTTACTTGTTTTGTTAATGTCCTGTAACTGTAAGGCCGTAGCAGAAAAAAGGCAAAAAAAAAAAAAAGGCAACACATTTGTCGCATTGAGGGTAAATTTTGCTTATTTGGTACAGAGCATGGTGGATGCTTTGGTACAGTAGCGTAGATCTTAACTCACGCATCATGAGTCTGAAAGACATAAGGGCAACCAAAGTAGAGCCTCTTACACACTGATTCGCATGATTTATTATGTATAAATGGAATTTGTATTTCTACAACTTGCTATAAAAGGATATATAGTACTGACAACGACAAGTCTATACTGACAACGAGTGTCTGTTTGACAAGAAAAAAAATGGAACCATGGAATGAGTTCTTTGCTGTAGAATATTAGTGAAAATGTGTCGAAACCACCCATATTGAACCCAGCAAACATGAAGAGGGAATTCTGCATATTTTGTGGCTGCAAAAAGGAACAATAAATATTTCATAGTAACCTCATTAATCTGCAAGTCTCTTTTGGCCTCTCACAGTGTTACTTGGTCCTAGTGTCTGAAAGTTTCTCAAGTGTTCCACAGAACAATGCAGATGTTGAAGTACTCTTGGATTTTAGGAAAGTTAAGTAAGATCTTACAAAATTTCATGAAAATGCAACTTTTTAATTAAGACCCATAGTTCTGTCGTATCCTCAAAAGTTATCTTGCAGTAGCCTTCCAAATTTATCTCTACGTAATGTAGTAATGGATTGACCCATAGTGATTGACCATAAATGATACTTTTTGGCTGTATTTCCTGGATGTGCTCAAGTGTTTTGCATTTTTCAGTTTCTCTCTCGCGTGGCCGATGTCTTGACTAATTATCTTGGAGATCTGAATGAAGATATAATCAAGGACAACTTTGTAATTGTATATCAGGTGTATTTCTTAGTCTCTGCTACACCACAATATAAATCTGCAGCTGTTGCCTACTCTATTATTTTGCTATCCGACTGTTATATTCTTCTGAATGAGTATTGCAAGTGTCAACTGTGTCAGTTGACAACTTTACTTAGTCACAGGATGATCTGTTTTTACAAACATGACATTAAGAAATGATTTTCTCTTATATATTTAGCAAATGTTCAACTCTATTGTCCTTTGATATATTAAAGCTTTGGAAATTAAGAAATCGTATCTAACTATTATTTGGAATGGGGTTATATATTGAGTTGCATATACAGAAGTACAAAGCTGATGAAATATCAGAATTACAGAAAATACAACTTATATCTTTTAATAAAATTCTTGAAGATTTTCAGATAAATTTAGAAGATCAAGGCAGGCCATTGACCTACTGTTGAATTTATTGAGTCTATTATAAATTTCCTAATCTGCATGCTTCAGTCAAGTTTTACTGCTTTTGAATCCATGGTTGCCACTTGCCTGTGCACTTCCTCTGAAAGTTCTCTAAATCTATAGTACTTAACATGTGCAGATTTTAGATGAGATGATGGATAATGGTTTTCCACTCACGACTGAGCCAAACATCTTGAAAGAGATGATTGCCCCACCTAATATTGTGAACAAAATGTTGAATGTTGTTACTGGTAAGAGTTCAACACTTGGCAGCAAACTTCCAGATGCAGCTGCTTCTTTTGTTCCTTGGCGAACAACAGTAGTCAAGGATGCAAGCAATGAAGTCTATGTTAACATAGTTGAGGAACTTGATGCATGTGTAAACAGGTATTTCATTTTTTTTCCCCTTTTTAATGTCCTATAAATGGGATCCATTCATTCTGCCAATATGGCTTTTAGGACCTTAGTCACAGTAATTGGTCAAATATTTCTGTAAGCTACTCAGTTTTCAGCATTTTCGTAGTAGTTCTGGATATTGAGCCCCAATCTATTTTTTATACCTTCATTTTATGGATGCCCTTGAATTTAGCAAGTGCTACGAAAATACAGAAAAAAGAGCATCATAGGAGTGAAAAATCATACTATTAGGTAGTGGTATAGCAAAATAGCACATGAAACTGTCCTACTTATGATTTATTTAATTTTTTTCTAATGTTACTGAGGCTGCTTTGCTATTTGGTGTGCAGAGAGGGGGGTCTAGTGAAATGTGAAGCATATGGTGAAGTTCAAGTAAACTGCAGCCTCCCAGGTGTGCCAGAGTTGACCATGTCATTTGCCAACCCTACAATTATCAATGACGTTACCTTCCACCCCTGTGTCCGATTCAGGCCATGGGAATCAAGTCAGGTTCTATCATTTGTTCCCCCTGATGGGCAGTTCAAGCTCATGAGTTACAGGTACACATTTGCATGCTAGCTTTTCTTCTGTACACTAGTATATGCTCATAATTTGATCGAATTAGCAGGGTTAAGAAACTGAAGAAGACACCAATTTATGTGAAACCTCAATTGACATCAGATTCTGGGAATTGCCGTGTTAGTGTGATGGTCGGGACTCGAAATGATCCCGGGAAACCTATTGATTCAATAACAGTGCAGTTTCAGTTGCCCCCTCTTATTGTTTCTGCTGATTTGACTGCAAACTATGGCACAGTTGACATCCTTGCCGACAAGGTTAGTTTACTGTCTACCATAAGTTCCATAGTAACTCCATCCATAGCTATTTTTTCCCATTATCACAGCTCAAGGGAAGGGGTCTATATAGTAGGTAGTTTCAGAAAAAAGGCCAGTCTGTTTCCGCTTTTATCTAGCTTCTGCCAGCCAAAAGCTAGAAAATGAGCACTCTACGTGTACCTTCACCTTGATATGCTTCTCTAACAGTAGTCTTCTTATGCAGACCTGTCTTTGGACAATTGGGCAGATACCAAAAGATAAAGCACCAGCGCTCTCTGGAAATTTACGTCTGGAGGAAGGACTCGCACAGTTGCATACATTACCAACATTTCAGGTGAAATTCAAGATTATGGGAGTTGCCCTATCTGGCCTTCAGATTGATAAGCTGGACGTCAAAAACACACCAAATGCTCCATACAAAGGTTTTAGAGCCCAAACTCAAGCTGGAAAGTACGAGGTCAGATCATAGGTGCTTCCAGAGGGCAGCTGTTAGTTTTTACATCTTACAGAAATTGAATGATGAGGCAGACCTGGCTCATGGCCTATTAACACATTATGAGCATCAATTGAGGACCATGGCCAGCTGCTTTTGGGTGGTTTTATCCTGTTCTGGGCCCATTACTGCATTCAACGGGAGGTGAGGTGCCATTGTTCTTGTTCAGGTCAATAGTTGTCTTTTACCTGTACCTGTTTCAGATTATCCTGTCTAGTGTGAAAGCAACAGAATATTGTGACCCTAGACCTATCGAGATCAAGGTTTGGATTCTGGCACCTTGTAAAAATCCAATTGAGTTCAGAATTTTGTAAATGCCATGATATTTCAGTTGTCAGCAATTGTCTTGTACAGACGCATTGGTCTTACCATGTGTTGTTTATGTTATAAGAAAAATATCTCTTTTTTGTTAGAAAAGGGGTGACTTTGGAAATGAAGCCCTTTGTAACAGTGGATATGTATCGCTTTGATGTAATAGTTGCAGTTGTTGTAGTGGTTTCTTTGTCTGGTATACCAAACCTGCCCACTAAGCCAGGCTACTTATTGGGGTAATAATATTGTCCGTACATCCGTAACATTTCAAATTTACTGGAATATCATATGATGAAATATGCTTACCTAAGAGAGAGAATGAAGGGGATGATAGAACTTTCGCATCATGATTTTGGTTGGTCTTGTAAACACAACTTATAAGGGCTTGGTCTAAATTCTAAAGCGCCACTTTCTTTAGGGCCTGTTCGTTTGCAAATTGGATGGAGGGGATTGAGGTGGTTTAAATCACTAGTTCCCTAGCGATAATCCGGTAGAATGGGGCATAACCAAAAAGGCCTTAAGGGTCGCCATTTTGGTTGGTTCGAAATCGATGCCCGTAGTAGATAGACTACCTTGATATGGTTTATGTGAGCAAAGATTATTATTTCTGCAGTGCATGTACTCCCTCGGTTCTAAAATAAGTTTGTTTTATGAAAATATATTCACTTAAGAGGGAGGTTTGGAGTATCTTAGTCTCCTTTCACTTAATCACTTGTCGGGAGTGGCGCGGACGGTGCACTGGTGCAGGGAAGCGATCGCCCAAGAAGGCAAGAGCAGAGCAACACTGCAAATAAACCCGCGCGCTGGCGCAGCCTTTCCTTTCCTTATCCAAAAAAATTGCGCTGTGCAGGATGGCACTGCCGTCCTCGCCTGCAGGTACAATCCATCGCCAGCCTCGCATCTCCATTTCCGTCTCCTCGTGCTGCTGCCGGCCATCGCCGTGCCCTCTCCAGATTCAGACTACCATCCGCCCCGCTGCATATCTTCTTCCTCTTCGTGTTGCCGCCACAGCTTCTCCCACTGCCAGCAGCCCAAGAAGTCTCGGCCGAGGTCGACGAGGGCGTCTACCGCCTCCATCCGCCCTCCCGGACCCGCAATCCGCTGGGCTGCTTCTCCTCGTCGCCGCCGGGACAGTCGGTGCGGCCAGCCTCCTGCTCCGCTCCTCCTCCTCGTCCACCTCAGAGCAGCAGCGGCAGGAGGAACAAGAACAAGTAGAGGAGGGAGAGGAGTGCCCGGACTGCGGCGGGACGGGGCTCTGCGGCCGCTGCAAAGGGGAAGGCTTCGTCTTCAAGCAGCTCTCCGATGAGACGGCCACCAAGGCGCGAAAGGCCGCCAAGAACATGGCCACTCGATACACCGCCGGGTACTGTACTCCTTCCAGTTCCAGTCCTAGTTCCAATTCGAGCTAGTTGTTGCATATCTGCATACTGTATCCATCCTCATCTGTCACCTAACAACAACATCACCATTGCAATGCATCTGTTGCAGGCTGCCGACCAAGTGGACCTACTGCAACAAGTGCTCCTCCACCCGATCCTGCACGACCTGCCAAGGCTCCGGCAGAATCATCACCACACCTGTCACCTAGCCTAGCACCCAAGGTTATCTATGGAAATTTGCTGCTATGTGTATCATAAGCTTGAAAATAGGAGGTACAAATATGTAGGAGAAACGATATACCTCTGAGATTATGCATGATGCCATGTGTAAAATCTGCCGCAGCCTCAGTTTGTGTGATCTTTTGCTATATAATTAAAGGCCAATAAGTACTCCTGAAATTCCTAATCTTTATCCCCTCTGTTTTATCATTGTCTCCTGATATTGCCCTAGTAATTCTAATGCCAGAGGTAAGTAGGAACGCAAAGATAATTTGCAGAGTGAGAGTGATGACCCTTGTCAAGTTGGCATGGTGTACCCAGAAGAGTACTGACACCAGAGTGTTGTTGCTCTATCACTCACCAGAGTGACAGGCATACAACCTGCACTCCTAACAACTGAATTCAGATTTAACTGCGAAATGCTTTAGAGGCTCCAAACTATAAGCCGCAACCCTGTCTAGCATGTATTCAGTATCAGAAAACTACAAGCCACTTTCAGATTAGTCTGGGAGCAAAAGGCAGTAAAGATCCCCTGCCATGAGTTAAGCTGCCACGGCCAGTAATTTGATTAGAGATCTGAATGTATATCTAGTAATTCTAACATGTACTCCTATGTGCAAGAATTTACTGACAGGGAACCGGATGTGATTTATTGGTGTTCTGTCACTACTGCATGGCAGATTTAACATCTTACATGACTAAGAATAACATTCTGAATCTCATACTTACGCATCCCATGAGGATCTGATTCCGAATTGAGTTGGTTAGGACACTGTTGGCATATTCTAATTAGGTATGCCAGGGGCGAGGATGGTTTTCTAAACAATTTCTTGTGATAAAAATAACAGGTGAGGACAGTAAAAAGATTGCTGCAGCATTGTGTCACTCAAGGGGAAAAAATGCAAAACAAAATCAAAATAGGACAGTAAAAATATTGTTGCAGCATTATGTCACTGAAGAAAAAATAAAACAAAATGAAAAAAAATCCGCGCCAGGTAGGGGTCGAACCTACGGCCTTCTGCTTAGGAAACAGACGCTCTATCCACTGAGCTACAGGCGCCTTTGTATCTTAGAGAACTGATGACACTGTAATATTGTAGTTTGTTTCCTAAACTTGTGCTAGAGAGAATGCTGGAAATGGTGTGCACTTACACCAATGTAAAATGGTGAAAATTTCAAAAAAAAAAAAACATGTTGTTCAATTAGCCTGTAAGGTTTCATCATTATCATTGAAAAAGGGAATTCTTGCAACATAAAAAGAGGGGTTTGAGAAAAGTTTGTTCTGCAAAAATATGTGTTTAGCTCACCGGACACATAATCAACAGATGGACATCTCTGTACGTCTTTTAGGCAATACAGTTTTTTCACAGTTAGAACGAAATAATACATATCTGCTAACATTTTCTGTTTTATTCTTGCATGCATAAACTATCCATAGTACAGTGCTCCCGATGACTTTAAAAAAAAATCCTTGTGATGACAGTCCAAATGAATGAATTGACATGGAGCCGCTCACTCCAACATGTATGCAGAGGACCAAATATGGCATTTTAGTTTTCTGCAGTTTTCATCAACTCCTGTAATCAAACTGTAACCCATGAAACATAAGCCATTCTGAATCGCATACGCTTGCAGATTTTCTGACCCATGAAATAAGTTCGCTCAACTCAGGTCATTTATGTTTTTCCTTGTCAAGCACGATCTCAACAAGCTGAATGTTCCCCTGAAGTGAAGCAGCCTTGGATGGTGGCAGGAAGGAGAAACCATCCAGCAGTTTCAAACACTTCAAACCCCACTTGACCATCAAAAACTCAATCAGATGATGACCACTGCGTACACAAACCCAACTGATTTGTCAGAAATAGTGCTTGCCACACTTCTTCCAAGTGGAACAGAGATGGAATGATTTGTTGGTACCTGCGGTTGTGGTATGTGGTTATGAAAACCGCCCCAGACGAATTCTCGAGAAGAAAGGTCACCGTTGCGAATAGATCATCAAAATCTTGCCAAAAGATGCAGTGGTATGTCAGTCAGACAAAACAATGACAATACAAATGGAAATGGGTAGGTAATCAGTGAATGGATTGGACACAAAATGATCATCCACATTTAAGATATAACAGTAATAGACTGAACATGGTATAGATGGTAGCTCACTTGCTGAGTCGTAAAGTACATCAGCTCCAAGAATAATGTCAGGATGTGACTCAAATACCGTTTCATCCCAGTCTCCCCATGTAAGTCCTGCAACCTGAATGATTATGGACTGAGTATAAGTTCTTTGAATTTGGTAGGATGCAACATGTAAAGATCTGTATGCCAAATCAAACCATACAGTACAATTGGCGTTATTGAGAGCACATATGCTTCTGATGTTGTTTAGTACCTATAGTCAGTAAAAACAAGGAGGCAATCAGCCATACTGAAACTCTGACAAGGATAAAATGATAAAGGTTTCTAAGATGGATCGAAGCTCACTTCTGCATTCTGTGCAATGTCTGTTAGTGTTACATCCGCTCCAACCTTTGCAGCTACTAATCCCGGCAGTGACGTCCCAGCACCAAGCTGCAAATGATACGTGCAAATTAGGTAAGAGCGTAACTGTCGCATTGTTCTGTCAAACAATAATGTGCGTGCAGAGGAATGCAGGATTCTATAAAGAGAGGAACTTTTCAGCCTCAGACATGGATTTTAATACCAAGGCCTTGTGTCACACGAGCAAAGTACTCATATTGACCAAAGATTGTCCATTGTTCAGTGAACTGCCATTTACAATTGGCCACAGTAGCAAGTAGTAGTACCTCAACAACTCTGGAAGCAGAGAACCGTGATCTCTGCTGCCACACATACTCTGCAAGAATGACACTGCACGGCCAGACAAACATGCCGCTACCTCTTCGATGTTCTGTACATAAACCCAACCAAAAGGAAGTCAGGACTCAGGACACAAGAGCACAGCAACAAAACCATGGGTAAAAACTAAAGAATCCAAGCCAAGCGCGTGTGCTCCATGTAATCATGTAGCACCACGAGGCAGCAACCGGCTTGGCGGCAATTTATCAAGCACTTGCTAGGCATTCCATCAGCCACCAGTGTATCAGCCGCGCACCGGATCGCCGCATCGAGGTTTAAAGACGCCGCAACGACAGTTCGGCTCCGGGCATGAGTGCGCGCGTACCTCGATGATGTCGACGCGGAGGTTGTGGTGGCGCTCCGACGCGCTGCCGCCGAAGTAGTGCCGCGACACGGTGGTCATACGCGTGGGGGCAACGGCAGCGGCGCCTTCCATCCCTGATGCACGGCAGTCTGAGCTGTGCGTCTCGTCGCAGTGCACGACGGAAGTTGACTGCAGAGGCCGATGTTGTTTCTACGTAGTACAAGAAAAGAATTACTTGGAGCAGGAGCGTTGACATTTCAAGGGATGTAGCGCCAGGCCCCAGAATTATTTTTTAAAGGTTTATAAAGTAGTTTTATTTTTAAATGTTTTATAAATTATGTTTTCTTTTATATGTTTTATAAAATAATGTTTTTTTATTGCTCTTCTGTTCTTTCGGTGGTATGATTCATCTTTTTTTTTGGCTCTTCTACTCTTTCTGTGGTCCGCCAGGGCATCCAAGAGCTAAATTTGGAACCATACAAACGAATTGGAGTCGAATCATGATTCGGTGATTAAGTAAAGAACCTCCAAACGGTACATATTGCCTATGTCGTGCTCTGTCCTCTTCCGCCTCGCTCGCATTACATTGTTGATGAGCTCGGCCTACCATCCGCAAACGGACGGACAAACTGAGCGTGTCAACCAATGTCTGGAGACGTATCGAGGTGCTTCATCCACTCATGCTATCTTGGCAGAGTTTTGGTACAACACCATCTCTCATTCCTCAACAAATCTCTCTCCATTCGAGGTACTCTACGGCCACCCGCCCCGTTTCTCCGGTCTCACCGTCAACTCTATTTCTTCTTCAACGGATGTGAAGGCCATGCTATCTGAACGCGCAACGATGTGGGCATCCGTTCGTTGCCACCTTCACCAAGCTCAACAACGGATGAAGGCACACATGCGAACAAGCATCGCTCCGAGCGTTCATTCGTTGTGGGCGACTACGTCTTCCTCAAGCTCCAGCCGTACATTCAATCATCGCTGGCGCTGCGGACTCATCAAAAGCTCAACTTCCGTTACTTGGCCCCTACAAGGTCATCCCAAGATCGGCGCCAAGGCGTACAAGCTGGAGCTCCTGCCATCCTCTACGGTGCATCCTCTCTTCCACGTGTCCTCCTCAAGCCGGCGCCTCCGTCGCCCCCGACCTCCCGGACGCCGACAACAATCTCCAGTACCCAAAGGCAATCCTCGACCGTCACCTACATCAACGCCAAGACAGTGCTGTGGCCCAGGTCCTCGTCAAGTGGTCCGGTTTCGACTCCACCCTCGCCACCTAGGAGGACGCTGAACCTCTGCAACATCAGTTTCCCCTCGCTCCGGTTTGGGATCATGCCGATGACCGGGGGGATGTTACCAGGCCACACCTGGTCCAGCCTAAAGAAGCCCGGCGTCCAAGGTGGAGTTCTCGGGCCCGGCCGATCTCCCACCCAAACTGGAACTGTAACGTGTGCAAGCAGGTGTGTGCGAGTGAACCATCTATCGTCTTGTTTTCCAAGTTGAACTTCTCGAGATACAGGAGTTCGTCGCCGGACCTCGTCGGTGCCGGGCGAGAGCTGCTGCTGTGTGTGTGCGAGTTGGAGTGGAATCGAAGTGTGTTGTTAACAGCATGTCATATAATATAATAACAATATACCAAGCTAAACAAATGCAATATAATCAAAATAAACCGCACAACTCTGCAATAATAATAATAACCCCTAATAATAACCTTTATTACTATTGTAGCGATTATCGATCGAATGAAACAGCTAGCTCGATCGATCTCCTTGAGCAGCTAGCTAGCTGCAGGCTGCGCGTAGCAGATAGGATTATTTGCACAGCTGCAAGCACAAGCAAGCTCCTTCATTTCACACCCACCCGGCGACGCAGGTCGGCCACGCTGTCCTTGAGCTCATCGACGCGCCCAGTCTCTCGCCCCTGGCGAAACCACAGCAGTACCATCACGGCCGGTAGGATGAAACCGCCGACGCAGCAGCAGCTGCGGCCTTGGCGGCAGCTGCTCTCAACCTTAGCTTCGATCCTCTTGAGAGCCGCCGAAGCCGCCGGAGATGTCAGCTGGGAGGGCGGCGCACGTGCACGCGAACGCGCCATGTTCGACGACGACAGGTGGCGGGGCCGGGGCCGGGGCTGGACGGCGGCGAGGATCGCCCGCGGCAGCGGCAGCGGCATCGATCTCGATCGTCGATCGATCGAGGACGACGTACGACGATATGATGGATTTCGTTCCAAATGTGCGAGGTTGCCTAGATCTTATCTTTATATATAAGATACTAAATTAAGCTAGCCTAGGCTCTAGCTAGGGTTTATTTAGTACTACTCCTACAACTAACAGTCCTACGTCGTGGCGGCCATGGTACATTTATTATATTATTTGTCTGAGCCAACTTCTTGTGCGTGAGCCAACCGCCATGGCTGGGTGACATGGTTCGTTGACGCACATGTATAACATGCTTAGACTACCCGCAGTGCTGTACGCAACCGGCTCCGCAAAAGCTTTTGCGTTTCCTCAACTGCTGCAGCGGGCTCCGCAAAAGGCTCCGCAAGCCTTGCGGAAGGTGTCAGATCCGGTGTATACCGGGGAGTACGGCCGCGAACGCAAACCGCGTGTGGGGCCCGCGCGTCGTCCTCGCAGGGAGAGAGAAGGAGAGGGAGCTCGCCCGTCGCGCCCGTCCCGTCCTCGAGGGCAGGAGGTGCTCGCCGAGGAGCGCCGCCCGCGACGGCCATGGCCATGACGAGGGCCGTCTGACCTCCATGGACGCCTCGCCGGGGCCTCACGGGCCGACCTCGCTCCCTCCGCCGCAAGGAGACCTCGACGGCCGCCCGCGAGCGGAGAGAAGGGACCGGGGCAAGATGGGGACGAACTTTACTCCATGGCCGGCCGCGAGCGCGAGCTCGCCGGCGAGATCGCTGCCGGCCGCGAGCTCCACTCCCGGCGCAGCCATGGGGAGCGGAGGCGCCATGGGGAGCTCCACTCCCGCCGAGCTCCACCGCCCGCGTCGTCGCCGTCCATGGCCGGGAGCCCGCGCGCGGGCGGGGCGACGCCGCCACGGGCCGAGCCCGCCGGGCGCGAAGGCCGCCGCCGGGCGTGGGCGGCGCGACTCTGCCCGCTCCGCTCCTTCTCGCCGGCGTGCAGAGAGATCGGGGCTGCTCGGCGTGCAGAGAGATCGGGGCTGCGGTGGTTGAGAGGATAGAGGAGAGAGAAACTGGGTGGGTGGGGAAAAGTACAAGTTGAGTATGACATGTGGGTCCCACGTGCTGTTGAGTACAGATATAAAGGTTGTATGAGTGCGGGAGGAAGTTGGATAGAGTAAAAAATCTGGCTGACCAGGACGGAATATTCCTTTAGAGGAATGAAAATAGAGTTCCATGAGTGCGGATAGTCTTAGGATCGTATATACTATTGTAGGAATATTTGTCGCTTCTGCTTCTTGAGAAACAAATTTGACAAAATATATATATTAAAAAATATTAATATTTACGGTATATAATTAATATCATTGAAAAGATCTTTAAATCTAGTTTTTGATAAATTTATTTTCAAATATAAACGTTGCACATATATTCAAACCGAGTCAAAGTTGTGTCATGGAAACGAGAAATAACGAATATTTTGAGACGGTGAGACTTGAGAGTATACTTTTTCGGGCTCATACCAAGGGCCTATCTGAGACACGCTTTTTGGTCCAAGCTTCCAGGACTTTCAGCCAAAATTCACAGGCTGCAAGATACTGGTCCGAAAAAGGATAACGTCCACCGTCTACCAGAGCTTAAAGATCGCACTGAAAAAAAAAACAAGTATTCAGTGAGCGTTGAAATGCTTATGGATTCCGTTGCAAAGAACAGATGAAAATATTTAATTAAAAATGATTAGCTGGTGACTTGTTTTACGATACATACAAATTTCTAATAGGGCAACGGATCCTATGCAAACTAGACATTAAAACCAGAACTAACGATCCGGACCGCGGGATGTTGATTCAAGTGGGCGCATGATAGAGGTGAAAGGAGGGATTTGTAAAAGTGTGATTAAGAGCGGGCGGTTAAGTGCAAAATTACCCAATCTCTCCGCGCCACTGGATCAACATCCTGCATGGTCAGATCGTTAGTTCTGAAGTTCGCGCGGAATGCTAGTTTGATAGGATCCGTTGCCCTCTAATAGACGTGCACTAAAGCAATTCTATATATATTAAAAAAAAACTACAAAATTTTGCCAAACTTTGTCAATGAACGTGACATCCGGTTGGAATTACGGGTGCTTCCGAGTCATTGCTGGTGGTGGTCAGATGGAAATTGACAGACTGCACTGGACTCATAGGCAATAAACACACATATAAAGAAAATTTGACAATATGGTCTAGAATAGCCTAGGTTCGAAGTCCATGCACATAAAGGTGTGTATGAAGTTGCATCCACATAAAAGGACAATCGCCATCAATTGATTCAGAAGAAATTTCTTCTTGAATCTTTGCGTCAACCACGTCAAGAAGGGGCCATTTCTTGGAGACATTGTCTGTTTTCTTCGGTCAGTGTATACAAAGAACACGACATGGAATTACCCGAGTCAAAAGGGACATTAGTGACCATGCATGACGTGTCTTTTGGGAGTTTAAAACTTTAGAGATCTATATGACAGTGACACTCTTGGTTAAGTTTAAGATCTGCCAGTGTATTTTATTCTTGAATCTAAATCACTGGTGGCCACATTACTACACTAAGGAGTGACTGCCACAACTACATATAGCCACCCCCACCCCACCAACCACCTATTCTCATTTTCTGCCTCAATGCATGAAGAAGCACAGCCACAGATTAAAGACTGAGGAAACTTACCTGAGAAGGAAATGGTGCCCATGTCCATGGATGTGCTCAATCCAAAAATGGCCCAGCATTTGATCCAAGTTACAGTAATTCTTTCCATGTGTTGCCTCCTCATCGTTGCCCAGCAGAGCTCATCAGCTGCAGCCGTGCCTGCACCTGCACTCCCACCATCAGCGTGATGCCCTGCTTGTCCTCAAAGCTGGCCTCACAGACCTGGGCAACTGCATGTTATCTTGGCAAGGGCAAGACTATTGCCGATGGAGTGGCGTTCAGTGCAGCAACAGAATCGGCCATGTCATCAAGCTCCAGATCAACAACAAAGATCCTGACACCAATCAGCTTGTGGGAACCATAGGAGGCGAGGTAAGCTCGTCCCTGCTTGCTTTACGACACTTACAACAACTTGACCTCTCATTGAACAACTTTGGCGGTAGACCAATCCCAGAGTTCATCGGTGCCATCAGAAGCTTGAGGTATCTTGGCCTCAGCTATTCCAATTTTGGTGGGGGTGGGCTAATCCCTCCGCACCTAGGCAACCTCCAAATTCTCATATATATAGGATGACGGTTCACAAAGTTTGTACTCCCCTGATCTTGCCTGGGTGTCACGCGTTGGCAAGCTACAAACACTCAGTATGTATGGGGTGAACCTCAGCAAAGCCATCGATTGGGCTCATGCCATCAGCCATCAACATGCTTCCATCTCTGTCGGACCTTAGTCTAATTTCCTGTGGACTTCAGAACATCATTCCTGCCAAGTCGCATGTAAACCTCACGTCCCTTGAGAACCTTGATCTCAGTTCCAACTCATTTTATTCATCACTCGGAGCCAAGAACTTATTCTGGAATCTACCGAGCCTCCAAACGTTTTGGATTACTGACAGTGGAATCCAAGGTCCTATACCTGACACGGTTGGTAACTTGACCTCCCTAGAATATTTGAATCTTTGCAAGAACAGCATCACTGGCCCTTTGCCATCCGCCATAGGGAACCTAAAGAAAATACAAACCTTGCAACTATGCAATAACTTCATCAGCATGGACATAGCAGAATTACTGTGTAGGTTGCCAAAGCAAGGGTTGCAAGAACTCTACTTGGATTATAACAATTTGACAGGGAGCTTGCTGGCTCAGTTAGAGGAGTTTAGCAGTTTGACAAAGCTTTGGATCTGCTACAATCATCTCTCAGGAGATATACCTATTGGTATACGGGAACTCGCAAATTTGTAAGAGTTGTGGCTAAGCTCAAATAACCTGCAGGGTACAATCACTGAAGATCACTTTACAAACATGTCTTCTCTACGAAATCTCTGGATTTCTGATAATTCCTTGACTCTGCGGGTACCGAATACATGGAACACTCCATTCAGATTAATTTCAGCAGGCTTTAGCTCTTGTGTGCTAGGGCCTCAGTTTCCAGCATGGCTCAACAGCCAGCCATTTAACACACTAGATATTTCAAACACAAGCATAAACGATTCCATACCTGATGAGTTTTGGACTACAACTTTAAGTACTGACAGTGTTTTGGATTTCTCAAGAAATCAGCTTGTTGGAAGTCTTCCCACATATTTCAATAGTTTGGGAGTTGCTTCATTGGACATCAGTTCTAACCAACTTGTTGGTCCGATTCCTAAACTTCCAAACAATCTATTCTACTTAGACCTCTCTGGAAACAATATATCAGGCACACTGCCATCGGATATTGGGGCACAATGCTGAATACACTACTTCTCTTCAATAATTCGATTTCTGGAACTATTCCCTGCTCCTTGCTTCAGTTGCAGCAGTTGCAATTTCTGCAGCTATCAGAAAACCTACTAAATGGGAGATTGCCCAATTACCTTCATGGGTCTGAAGCATCAAATATTCAGTTGCTTAACTTGAATAGCAACAACCTTTCAGGAACATTCCCTTTGTTTCTTCAGAAGAGTAAACAGTTAAAATTTCTCGATCTAGCATATAATAAATTTTCAGGCAGCATACTGTCATGGATTGGGGAAATTTCACCGGATTTATCATTTTTACGGCTACGCTCAAATATGTTTTCTGGTGGCATTCCCATCCAAATCACTAGGATGAAGGGGCTTCAATATTTAGACCTTGCATTTAACAACTTCACAGGGAACATACCATTGTCACTTGGAAACCTGGAAGCTATGGCTCGTACCCCCAATAACAATAGTGCACTTTTCAGTGTTACCAACACTGGATTTGTTGGTCTATTCCGGTACAGACCT
Source organism: Themeda triandra (assembly GCA_018135685.1). Taxonomy (NCBI): domain Eukaryota; kingdom Viridiplantae; phylum Streptophyta; class Magnoliopsida; order Poales; family Poaceae; genus Themeda; species Themeda triandra. The sequence goes on from JAENPR010000369.1 coordinate 126,852, forward strand.
GTTCAAACTGATAGTTTATTAGTGGTCACCAAAGGTCAACAACTTGAATTTGCAAGTGGAATTGCTTACATGGTAAGCATTGATTTGTCTTGCAACATTTTAACACGGCAAATACCTGAAGAAATTGGGCAGCTCGTTGCACTGCAAAACTTGAACTTGTCAAGGAATCATCTCAGCAGCAGAATCCCCTCAAGTATTGGGGGACTACTTGCACTAGAATCTTTTGATCTATCTCATAATCACCTCTCTGGTGAAATCCGTAACAGTTTGTCTGATCTAGCATCACTGGTCAGCTTGAATTTGTCCTATAATGATTTAACTGGGCGGATACCATCTGGGAATCAACTGAGAACTCTAGAGAATCAGGCATCCAGCTATATTGGCAACCAAGGTCTCTGCGGTCCACCTCTCCCCAATAATTGTTCAGCAACTGACACGGCTCCAAGTGGCCCTGAAGAGAAAGAAGTTTCCTTGTACCTCAGCATGGGCATAGGATGTGTTTTGGGTCTTTGGACAGTCTTCATTGCCTTCTTGTTCAAGAGGAAATCGAGAATCGTTTGCTTCTCATTTGTGCACCGCATGTACGACTGGGTTTATGTTCAAGTGGCTGTGAATTGGGCTATAATGACATAAAAACCTGTCAAAACAGAGATCAGAATTAAGTGGGGAAGATTAGTCCAAAAGCAGAAAGGTCGTTGCCCCTTTATATTACTTGAAAGTAAAATATAGTCTTACACGTACTTTTGAGGATTTAATGTTTATTAAGGTTTACAGTTTGCAATGTTTACATTTGGTTTGCACATGAGTTTGTACATGCATCATGAATAAAGATGGGCTCTGTCCACGCGTTACATTGTAAACTCTACTAGTTATCAACCAAGTTTGAATAAAATTTTAGTTGGAATCCTCTCCCCTGGTTGTTTCCTAGGAAAGAAAAAACAATGGGCTGGGCAGATGGTTATGTTATCTGCAAGTTAATCATTCAGTTTGAGGTTTCTCTAGGAGTCCTGCCGAACTATTCAGTAATTCTGAGGAATTTTTACTATAGAAATATTTTAGTTTGTAGAATCTCTAGTTTGCAGGAAAGCATCTTAGGAAATTCAAAGGAATACTGTTGGCACCCTAGGATTTCACAAGAATATAACAGGAAACGACACCCCCGTTTTCTTTCACTAGCTCACACTAGCTGTTTTCTGGCATGAACTAGTTAGCCCAAAAATTGATAGGAGCAATCCAGCATTCCGTTGAAAAAACTGCAGAAAGAATCTGAGAATAGCTAACCTCGTTGTTTCCTAGCATGAACTGGAGGTGCAGCTCTTTCAGAATGATGAAGAGGTGCAGATTCAGTCAGCCTCTAATCTCAAATCACATAGGACATGCCACGGTCAGCTCAGATTCAGAGGCAGGCATAAGCAGAGCTTGATGCCATCGTGGAAGCCGCCTTCTCCATCTCCTTGAGCATTGAAGCACTCTCCTTTGGCTCCTCCGCCATAGAACTCTCATGCCTCCATCCACTGACCAAGCAATAACACTGCCACCATGGATGGGAAGGTCCTCAGGCTGAACCACCCATCATACAGCTTCCTAAAATATAATCATCAACCTTGGTTTCAATTTTCTTATGCTCCTCGTGAAGGCTGGCCGCGGCCTTCTTTGCAATGTGCCAATGTGTTAGGTTCAGGCAAAGTTCAGAGCTATCACAGCCCAGATGTACTGCAAGTTGAGGCCTGTGGCCAAATTTTAAGTAGGAATTGAACAGAAAAAAGCAAGAGCACCGAGAAACATCTCAGAAACATACTACTCTTTTTTTGTGAACAAGAAACATACTACTGATGAACAAAATCTCCATCAATCGGACAAAAGAAACAAGGGCGAGAGCCGGAACCTGGCTTCGCCTGCCAGTTCTCAGTGATTTGCTTGCCTCTCGATTTGCTTGGCCATGGACTCCCACGTATCTGTAAGTAAGAACTTGTAAATCGATTACTCAGACTCTCGAATTAACGCGCCTTTGCATTGCCTGGGCGTGGCATTGATTGATGCACACCGACATTAATTAATAGAAAAAAATCTCAACATAAATAAACCTATGAAATGATGAAAGAACTAAAGAAGTAAATCGAGGCACGGTGGGGCAGTGGCTGTGGGCTGTTGGGCCGTATGTGTGTGGCTGGCCCAGTACCAGCCTTTCAATCCCTCTTTTAGTTCCCGCTTCCTCCTTTGCCTGTTGCCCTGCCGAGCAAGTCGAATCGTCTCGCCGACTGCTTTTTTTTTTTTGATAACTCATATCTGTATTAGTAGGTAAGGAAAACGTACATCGGCACAGTGGGATACAGATACAAGAGTAGAGGATACAGATACAGCTGTAACACCCGATTTGCACCAAGGCCCCTAAAGGAAATAGAAATTACATCGAAGCCCTTGGGCACTCTGCCCACCATCGGCATCGGAGAAGACCACCGCCGGCCATCGCCGTCACCGGAATCCCCCGATGGACGAATGATGTTCTTTTATCCTAATAACCAGCTAGACAACAACGGACTAGTCACTGTTCTAGACGTCCGTCCATCTAGTGGATCCACGGATATGATTTAGCGCTTTGATTCCGTTAACCCTCAGGTTCGATCACATTCAATTTTTCACCCTTTATTATTGGTTATTTATCCTATTTTTCCATACCACGTAGAGATAAGAAATACCTAAATAGTCATTTGTAATTTTCTCATTATAGGGGCCACGTGTTCTGCATTTCACACCGGTTAGGGACTCAAAATCCTATGTACAAACTTGGACTCATCAGTAATTAATGGTCCATATACTAGGCTTGTTTAATTTGGTGTTGCATATGCACGTCCCACTGTCGTGCTAAAAATGAGGAGGATGAGAAATGTCCGCAGGACATTTGAAAAACTACAGCGCAAAGAATAATGAACTGACAAAGGCTGATTGTGCCGCAACTCAAGGAATGAACCAAACGTGCATCTAACTTCTGCAGCGAAGCCTGTGACGAGGTCTAGCTATGAACCAAACAGAGTCTAGGTCTACTGGGTTTCTTTTCCCCGTTTTCAGAATTCAACAGAGGAAGTAGAAAAGATGTTTTGCTCCTCCACTTATTATGAGTTGTGGGTAGGAGTGAGATGACTTTCAAGAAATCATCATAGACTTCCTCTATAGATTGACATAAGTAACAAGAATATCTAGCGAACATCAAATGATTATGACTCCTAGTAGTATTGATGAAGAAATACCCGGAAAGTCTCTAGTTACGGGATCCTCTCTATTTCCTCAAGGGCACATATTTTGTTGGGAAGCATATATACAATTATAATTAAATATTCGCTGCCCATATTCAAAATGGGGGTGTAGCTCAGATGGTAGAGCGCTCGCTTAGCATGCGAGAGGTACGGGGATCGATACCCCGCATCTCCACTTTTTTCTTTTTTTCTGACATTTTTTTTGTTTTCTGTTTTTTTCCTGGCATTTTTTTTGTGCACGTGAACGTGTCAGGTTGGCCTGCAAGCTGCTGTGATCTTTGTCCTTTGCTTTCTCCGACAAAATTCAAAACGTATAGCGGCTTTCAATTTCTCATGATTTATTTGCCACCTCTCCTGTATGGCTAGTTCCTTCCTTTGTCGTCAACTAATTAATTATAAAGGCTATGACGAGAGTATAAAAAACTAATTAAGGCATTGATAAAATTCAGGGTTACTCATGATTTCATTGATTATTATGGGGGCCAAGCCATCCATGGTGGAACGGGATGTATGAACACGTGCACCATTGGTAAATTAAATGTACTGCTGACTTCTAATCTAACACGTGCACCATTGGTAAATTAAATGTACCGTTGACTTCAAATCTTTTCATACACTTGGCCATCTGTCTCCCAATTGGCAACTCGTCGTATATATGGGTTGCTATACATCACTGCCACTATATGAAATAATGTATGGTAACCTCAACTCTTCTGTGTAATTGTAGTTCTCAAGCTTTACTTATGGCCCATTTAGTAGCTAGGGCTTTGTTTATGTTTATTAACGTCATGGGCATCTTGCAAACGACATTGTCTGTACTCTGAATTTGTGTTGCTTATCCTCTTAATGAAAAACTGGTGAAGACCTGCTCTCGAAAAACTTATGGCCCATTTGTCTGTACTAACTTTGTGTACTTTTTTTTTTTGGAAATTACAAAGCGACTATGACTAGTTGGTGAGGTGCACCCCCTCTTAATGAAAAACAGGTGAAGTTCTTGTCGAAGGCGAAGTGCCATAGTCCTAGGCGCGAGCCAGAATACATGAGTGGATTAGCCTTACCTCCCCCCTAGACTTCCTTGGTCCTTGTAAGATCTCTTTGCACGCCCTACAAAGGATAATAGAGGAGTAGCTAATTTTAGTTATGTTAGTTAAATAGAGACGTGTGTATATGCGCACATTGGCGGATCCACGGGTCTTTGGGGGTCTTTGCGGCACCCCGTGAGCCACAAACTCAAGCAACATGTCTTCTAATTTTCCTATTTTTAGTACATAGTTAATACATTTTTATATTCTTTTTACCTACTATTAGTATATAATTAGTACAATTTTTATATTTTTGTCTATTATTAGTATATAGTAGCATGATTTTTTTGGTGCTTATAGTATTGTTTAGCACGCGATCCGTTTGGATCCGCCACTGTATGCGCATGCAACCAGCATAGGGGGGCCACCTAAAAAGACAAACATTCAATTTGTAAAAATCGAGCATAATTCAACTGGTTATGTTTGCTCGTGGTGACACGGTCCGAGTGAATTCATCGACTCGAAACAATTGCTCAAAGGAAGCCAGTAGTAGTCCGGCTGCCGCTGTCAAGGAAGCCGTCCGTCCCCATCTCACTCCCATATGGCCATGAAGAGAAATTGAAGGTGGTCAACTATAGTTGCTGCATGCATGCGACGCGGCCAGTGGAGCCCGTGTCCAAACGTATGGGGCCGGGCTCAACCGTACCAGGTCCGCTAGGTGCAAGCCCCGCGTGTGTTTATTGGTTGTCGGGTCAGGTTGCTCGCTCCGGTGCGGAAATAATCGGCATGTTCCTGGTGCAGAGAAAGCTAGCGCGGGGGGCCAAGCCGAGCGTGAGGGAGAGAACACAAGCTGGCCAAAAATCCCCGGTCAGCCCAGTATGCAGCGTCGCCTCGCATCGTCGCATAGTCCCAACATAATTAAACTAGTGCTAATCAAGGGCCTGTTTTGAATTCTCTGATTTAAAGTTAGATATGGCTAAAGTTAAGAGTTAAAACTTTATACCACTTCACATTTTATTTAATTGTTTTGTGCGGCAGATCGATGTACTAAGGTTTAGTCAGTTTAGACAACAATTTAAACCTCCTACTTATAGAGCTTCAAAAGCTAAAATAGTCTATAGACCATGCGATTCCCGAAGTTTTATTTTAAGTCAAATATTTTTTTTAATTTAAGACAATTTATAGAAAATAATGACAACATTTCTAACACCATATTAGTATCAATAGGTACATAAACTATATTTTCATAATATATTCCTTTTTCATCACAGATGTTTACATATTTTTCTATAAACTTGATCAAACGTAAAAATGTTTGACTTAATATAGCTCTTCAAATTGATTCCTTCAAAGACAAAAGTAGTATTAAAAACAAGGCAAGTAGCAATATATTCCCTATACTTATAGGGTAGGCTCGAACGCCATTTAGATAGAGAGAAGAGAAATAAACATGCTTATAGTCAAATAAACCATTCAGACCGAAAACTATAGTTTTTGAATCTAAGTTTTTTTAATTAAAAAGGCCTAATAGCAATTCCGAGTCTAGGCCTGTCAAAAAAAAAAAACCCTAGCATATAAAATACGCTCCCCACTCCTAATCCCAGACGATGATATGGATCAAAATAGCTCGGTCACCCTGTACGTGCGTCAGCTGAGATTAGGAATTCTAGTCTAGCTTTTATAACTCTTACACCAAATTAAACAAGCAATGTCTTTTACTTAGATTTAACAAGCCAACAATTTACTCAATCCACATTACTAAAAGATGCGTTTGGTACGTAAGGATCTAACGTTTTGGAATCAGTTTCTTCTTAGAAACGTTTATTCTAGTGAATTACATTAATTGCTCTCCCAAATTGTTTGGCAAGTCAGTCGGATTCAGATTCTTGAAGGGTGGCGAAAATCACTGGCTTACATGAAAAAAAATAAACTTAAAACATGCAACTTTTACAAAAAAAAAATATTTTTTATGGGCAAAGATCAAAACATTCGATTTTAACTGGTTTTAGTTGAAAAGGATCGCTAGCGTGTCACTCCAAGGCGCGGATGGTCCCTCGCCATGCCTTTCCTTGGAGCGTGTGTACACTCTAATCTTCCACTTAGTGAAGCACGTGCTAATGTTAAGGCATACTTAAAAAAAAAAGAATTGCTAGAAATATTTATAGATCAGATGGGAGAAACTAGTATAGAGGTGATTCTAACTATAGTAAAAAAACAGAGTGTTTGTATCTAGAATCAGTATCTTGTTTGACCTTTTGGAAGTGTTCTAGTGATCCTGAAGAGAATCGGCACCGATTATTAATTCTTGCATCCAAATGGACCCTGAATTGTGGCACACATGTTTACTCACACTATATAGAGAATGATTATAGGCTACACAATCCTAGTAGTTGTCAAATTGAATAGTCTAGTTGTTGTAACTATATTGAAAAACAACGCTAAGCAATCTTATACTAAGAATGGCCTAGGAGCACAAACAGTGGTGAATTGATACATGGTATAAAAAGCCATCCATCAACCTCAAGAACCGATTCAGCTCAAAGCGACTCAAACACTGGGGCGAAGATACATTGTTTGTAGGAGATGCAAATACACCCCTCATCCCAATTGACAAAAAAAAAAAAAAGGAAAATCCATGACACAGACATATGTACCCAGAAGTCAAATGCAATCTCTTCTATTTGTTTAGCTCCATCACTGCTGAGTGCTGAGACTTGCATCACCTCCATGTTCTGTTTTTCGGTTTAGCTGCTGAATCGGCTGTTGGAGTTTGGTGCCATCTTCACAGGAGAGGAGGATGTATGACAGTATGAGGCCAAGGATTTTGGTGACGATATATGATTTTTGGGATAATAAAATATAATAAATTAATTTAAAATCGACGCTTGCATTGAATTATTTGTAGCAAAAAAAAAAAAAAAAAGAAAAGATAAAAGCAATCTCCTGATGTGGTGTGCCTGTCCAACCTTCTCGCCAAGGACACAGGTCCACGGCATGCCGGTGCACGGTGATCGTGAGTGGGTGGGTCCACGGGTCAGTGGCACGGTTCATGTGGACAGTCTGAAATTGACCGCACTCAGACTCTTCTTCTTCTTCTTCACGCTCACTGGTACTGTCAGAGTTCGTACGCAGAGCAGAAGCACTCGCCTCCCACGTCGTCGGCCGCGGCTCGTCTCAGCCCCTTCTCCTCCGGCTCCGCCGCCGCCGCCGCCTCCTCCTCCTCCTCCTCTACCTCCGTCCAGCAGAAGCAACCAAAAGCGCCACCTCCACCTCCGTCTAGCAGAGGAAGCCAGCAACCTCTGCTCCACTTGCACGCCGCGGTGGCTCCGCCCGGGGTTTCTGCCCCGGCTCCGCCGCCGCCGACTCCTCCATCCTCCTCAGTCCTCTTCCGCCTCCTCCTCCTCCTTCGTCACCCGAAGGAAGCTACATTTTTTTCTTCCGAAAACCACCACCAAAACCCCCGCCTTGAAGCATTCCGAAAAAAAAAAAAAAGCAGACCTTTGAAATATGCCAGCAAGAAGGAAGGTGAAGCACCCCCCAGGGGAAGGGGAAACAAGTGGAGGAGCCCCCAACAACGCACGAGGAGGTAAGACGATGGATGTACCAAATGTACTTTTTTTTTTCTTGGAAAAATTGTAGTAGGACGTGAATCGTCTTCATTTAGTTGTCAGGAAAATGCCTTCTGTGATTTTTTCTGGCATAAACCTCATGAATTTTCAATCTGGTTGTAGATAAATGTAAGAAGTACCATTGACCTGTTAAGCCAAATTGACAGTGCAAGGGAAAGACAAGGCGACATCAGGTGGGCACTAGATATGACGAAGCTTAGCAGAAAAAATCTGCATTTAAATTGCATGTTCTGACTCCTGTCCCCATGCACCATTCTGTTTTTGATTTGTTAGATGGTTGCTCAAGCAAGAGGTACCAAAAGCCACCCAGTGTATCAACAAGAAGTTACGTGCAAACTCAATCAAGACAAAGGTTAGTCTTTCAGTTATCCCTCCAACTCATGGATGTGGAACTTTAGGTCTGATTATATTCCCAACATTTTCCAGGTCGAGGCATTTTCAGAACTAAAAGAGCTTGTGGCTGTACTACAAGACTCTCTTGCTAATAGTTTTGGGTCAATTTTTCCTAGCATTGAGATCGCATTGAATGTTAGTAGCAGTGCCTTTCACCCCTAATTATTAAACTTGCTTTGAAACCACTTTTTTTTTTAACTTACTGTCAATTTGACAGGACGATGACCTAAAGATCAAAGCCCTTGTATTTACAAGGCTTGTTATGGCTTCACATTCGCCATCTGTGTTTCATCCATACATCAAGGTACAGTGTATCTGTGTTCAGTAGAATTTAAAGATCGTCCGAGTGGCTGTTAACTGTCGCATATCAAATCAGGCACTTTCTGCTCCTATACTATCTGCTATCGGAGATGGATATGAAGTCAGTGCCGAGGCTTTGAGGGTGTGCGGAGAGATAGTCCGTGTCCTTCGCCCAAAATTTGAGGTCATGTTGTATTCCTTGCATTGCGGACATGAAGTACCCTGTTATCTGATTTTTATTTTCTTTTATTTAGTTTTGTTCTTTTGTGGTGCAGACAGTCTCAGATCAGTTCAGGTCATACATTGGTCCAATCTATAATGCTGTATTGAGATGCCTGGATAATCAAGATCAGGATCAGGTTTGGCAACATATTCTTATGTCTTCTCCCACCCCCTCTCTTGTGTGCTTGGGTGCACTCATTTAATGTGCAAATTTATCTTCTTCCAGGAAGTAAAAGAATGCGCCATAAGTTGCATGAGTCTAGTGGTCTCTACTTTTGGTGATGGTCTTCACAGTGAATTACCAAAATGCCTTTCAATACTCATCGATAGGATGGGTAATGACATTACAAGACTTCCTGCTGTCAAGGTAAGTTTTTGACTACTTGCGCTTGATACCAATACTTAATTTTCAGATTTAAAATTGTGCAATGCTTGTTTATGGCACATTTTAGGTTAAATCACAAAAACTGTAACATTTGACTGAGGATATCTAATATTGAATAATTTAATAATACATGTTGCTATCTTCTTATTCATGGGAATATGTTGTCTATTTCTTATGTGTTTCTTATTTCATAAACCATCTCAATGACCTTTTTATGACGATATTATGTTGTGGACTGTGGTACCTAATATGTTTCAATTTACAGGCATTTTCAGTTATTGCGAAATCACCTCTTCGTATTGATCTCTCAACTGTCCTGGATAATGTTGTTTCTGAGCTCATGGGTTTCGTTCATGAGGTACTTGCATAGTCTCATGGATCTTTGCTGGATTCATTTGATTTTTTATTTTCTCTAAAAAGCACTAGATAAAGCCTTCATTATTTCTCCTGTGCCCAACAGGCCAACTCATCACTTAGGCTGGCTTCATTGGAAACTCTAAATTCTTTGGTTGCCACATACAGTGGTCAGATTGGCTCTTCTTCATATGAAAGGATAATCGCGGAACTTTCAACACTCATAAGGTTTTTCCTTGCATTATTCTTCTTTCTTCATATGCCTTGCCATGAATACTGACGCGGATTTGCATTTTATTTGTGGTAGTGACATGGATTTGCATATGACCGCTCTTGCATTGGAACTTTGTTGCACAATAATGGTTTACAGAAAGTCCATTAAAAATGATGTTTTAGCTGTGAGAAATAAGGTTGTCCCTCCGGCCCTTGTTTTGGTCAGGAGTGCCCTCTTGCAAGGGCAGGCACTACAGGTACCGCACCCCCCTCCCCCCAATCTGAACACTTGATTTCTTAGGTGGCTACTAACATATGATGTTAATATTGTTACAGAATCTCGAGCGGTTCTTCGCCTCACTTGTTCAATCTGCAAATACTAGCTTTGATGATTTGTTGGATCCCCTTATTTCTGCTGCGAAGCCATCACAGTCAGGTAGTCTTGCCCAGGAAGCACTGTCTTCTATTGCTAAGTGTGTTGCTGTTCTATGCTTAGAAGCTGGTGACCTGAAGTGTGCATCTACAATTGAAATGCTTAAAGGCATGTTGAAAGATAACAACACTACTAACTCTGTAAGTCTTTCCCCTGATACTGGATATACTTCTTCAGTAGGTTTACTCATTTTCATCCATGTCATGTCGCTGCGTACCCTTGGGTGTGATCTAATCAGTGTTTTAAAAGTGATTCATGGGCATTTTTATATAGGTGGCCGGTGGGACTTACACTAGGCAATTGTTATTTTTAATTCAGATAGTACATGATCTTGATTCAGATATCGTTTCATTTTCAAATTTCCTGTGATGCTTCTGGCCTCTGACATTATCCATTTGTTTCTGGAAGGTCAATTAAAAACTTCGGAATTGAATTTATAGCTTGTTATTGGATTATAATCTGTTGTATGTTAATCATACACCTTTCTATGGTTATTACTGGGTAATCCATAAAAACTTTGGTAGTAATGCCTTTAGGATTATAGTGAATTGTTTAGCCTTTACGATTATAGTGAACTGTTAACACCTGCTATTGATTGTTTAGCCATGATAGCCTTCACCAAACTATGTTTGCTATTAAGATGATTGGTTTGTGTATGTAAATAAGAATATCTCATCCGCTAAGCGTGTATTATCTTCATCTCAGGCTAATCAACATATGGCCTTGTTATGTCTGGGAGAAATTGGGAGGAGAAAGGACCTCAGCAATCATTTTCAAATTGAAAACATTGTCATTGAATCATTTCAATCACCTTTTGAGGAGATTAAGTCTACAGCATCCTATGCACTTGGAAACATTGCTGTTGGCAACCTCTTGAAGTATTTACCATTTATTTTGGATCAGATTGACAATCAACAGAAGAAGCATTATCTGTTGGTCCATTCACTTAAAGAGGTTGATTTCTATTTGTACTTCTGTTGTAAAATGCATTCCTCATCTAACTGTTGCCTAAAACTTGCTCGTTCTAAAAAAAAACTGGCAGGTAATGGTGCGGCAATCTGTTGATCATACTGGCCAGAGTAAGCTCCAGGATTCAAACATTCTGGCACTGTTCAAACGCTGTGAAAGTGAGGAGGAGGGAGTTCAGAATGTTGTTGCAGAGTGTTTAGGAAAAATTGCTTTAACTGAACCAAAAAAATTAGTGCGAGCTTTGAAGGTGTGACATGGCTAACCAGCTAAAGCTTTTCTTCACTTTGCAGTTATTTTGCTTTGACAGCCTAATGTAATCTCTCTATGTAGGTACGCACATCTAGCCCAGTAGCAAATACAAGAGCTACAGTTGTCATTGCTATAAAACATTCAATTGTTGAACGACCTGAAAATATAGATAAGATCCTGTATTCTGAGATATCTACTTTCCTGATGTTGATTAAAGACAGTGATAGGGTAATGACACACTTGGTTACATAATTATTTGTTGTTTATTTTTTGTTATACCGATTGATAGTGACGTGTGGAGCTCACAGTAGCATTTTTCCCCCTTTCGTTTGCATTCACAGCATGTGAGAAGAGCAGCGGTTCTGGCTTTGAGGACAGCAGCACACTACAAGCCAAATTTGATTAAAGGTCTTCTTCCAGAGTTATTACCTCTTCTTTATGACCAAACTGTTATTAAGGTATTGTTTCTTGTATGTTAATTATATCATTTCAGATATTTAAGCTCTCTTAACTGAGGAAGTTGCTTAAATAATAAAATCAATGTTACAGTTGTACTATATCTTATCCATCCTGGAAGTGATGATGTCCTTTCTTTGCAGCAAGAGTTGATCAGGACAATTGATTTTGAGCCTTTGAAGCATGTTGTAGATGATGATCTTGAACTCAGGAAAGCTGCCTTTGAATGCGTGGACACTTTATTGGACAGTTGTCTTGATCAAGCGAATCCATCGTCCTTCATCGAGCCTTTCCTCTTGTCTGGCTTAGGTGGTAAGTACATTTTGTTCACTTACATGTCCATAACTGCTATTTGGGATCAAGCCAACCATCTGGGACTTATGAAATGTGATACCATTTGTAGTCTATTAGACTTTTGAAATAGTGAATATGCTTATCCTTTATCTTATTAGCGTGATATTTAACTGCTATCAAATTTACCTGTTTCCACTTCATGGCATATAAACTTTCCTAGTACCTATGAATTGCAAAATTTTAATTTAAATAATACAGTGTATTACTTTTCTGTCCTGTCACTGGTGAATAGTGACCTGTGATATTGTGGCCTTAGAATAACTTTCCCTTTGTGATATTATTTCACTCCTGTCTCTCCTAGTTATATTACAACCATGTAATATACCTGCATCAGCATATTAATCATTTATCAGTATTTCTTCAATGAACTTATTTTATTACCATCTTCCTTAAAATCTATACTGCATGACTCTAATTTATGTGTCAACATGATTGATTCTTTACTATGCTTTCTGCAGATCATTATGATGTAAAAATGCCTTGCCATTTGATTGTCTCTAAGCTAGCAGACAAGTGCCCTTCTGCCGTTCTTGCTGGTTTGTTCTAATCGAGAACCTTTTAAGTGACATTGCAGATGTTGCAGATTCTGTTCTGATATTCCAGCTTTGCCATTTCAGTTTTGGACTCCATAGTTGAACCGATTATGAAAACCATAAGTCACAAACCGAAGGGGGGTGCAGTGAAGCAGGAAGCCGGTCAGAATGAAGACATGATTCATAGCGCTCTTAGGGCCATTTCTTCTTTAGACCGCATAAGGTAAAGCTTGATTCGATCATGTCATTCTATCTTTACCCTTACCCTTTATTGCTTCATTTTTTTTTGACAAGATTCCAACCCTTAACCATCTTACTTTTTATTTTGTCCTCTGAATTATTTTGTATGCAGTGGCAGCGACTACAGTACAGGGTTGAAGAATCTGATGAACAAGATAATGACCACTCCTGCACTAGCTGAAAAGTACAAATCGGTGTGCAATGAATAAGATAACTGGATTTTGTACATGGTAGTAGATAGGTTAAACCCAGAGTGGCACATGCTCATCAATTCTCGCCCTGGGTAGTCCAGATGCCCTCAGCTGAGGTTCTATACATACTGTTGCCAATACACTGATGACCGTGGTTGGTTTTTGACCGCTGAGCATTGTAAAATTGACTTGGTTGTTTTATCTTGCCAGAGTTTTATTTCGGCTGACGGGTGATGCTAAGCCTGCATTCCTGCATTTAGCTGTTGTAGTATCTCAGTTGGGCTAGGCATAACTTTTCACCGGAGACATCTGGTTGCAGTCTTTGCTCTGCACGGTTACTTTATTATTGCAGTTCTCAGCTTTGCTGCGTTGCCTTGTAGGCACGGTTGACGGTTGAGCAACCATCTCTCGAGTCTCGAATGGCACAAAGTTTTTTCTTGTAAAAAATAATAACGTCATGTTGCCTGTTGCCATGAGCTGCTCGTGCTTGTCTACATAGAAAAAACTTTATTATTTGGACGATCCTGCGATCGTATCGGCGTTCCGGATACCGGATGGTCGACAGCCGGTGCGCGATCATCACAAATTCACAACGGTGGTGTGGCGCTGCTTCTGCCCGCGTGGCCGCCGGAGTGCTGTATCCCGTGCCCGCCGACCTGCTTCTCTTACCGGTCAGAGAGGTGGTTGATGAACGGGATTGCCTCCGAGAGCTTCGCCGCGTGGTTCATCTCATGTCCTCCTTGTCCTTGCCATAGAGCGAGGATGTTCTCCCCTCCTGCCTCCCGGGGCCAACCGCCTCAGCCCGATCTGCCGGCGCAGCCACTTGACGTCAACCTCCTTGATCGAGCAGAACCGAGCCTGACTCGGACAGTGGCTCGTACAAGCGCTCGATGAGCGAGGCTACGGTGTTTTTGCTGCCATCTCCCGCCGACGAGGATGCGGAACTGGATGTGCCCCACAGATGCCGGCAGCGTGCGGCCGGTCTCGGAGCGCGCGTGGAAGATGGGCACGCCGCCGTCCCCGCCCGCAAGAACATCGAAAATGTTCGGCGGCTGGCCGAGAGACCTGCCAAGTGCCAACCCACACGCACGCACATTCGTCGAATCCGGCTCAGGAGAGTTCGGATGGGTTCTATAAGGGCTGGTTTTGAGGTTGAGTGTGTATGTACAAATGAGTCGAAACGGGGATGCGCCGGGCTGCAATCTTGCAGAACATGGGCAACTTTACAGAGCTTATATAGATACATACAGAACATAATAATAAGCATGGTGAATGAAAGAGGGAAAGCCATAGTACAACCAAACATAATTGAGGGCAGGAAACTAGTCAATCCGATGCGTACCTGTAACGTTCAGAATTTGTTTGTTGCAACAAAAAACTTAAATTTGCAGGTTGACAAGGTATGACTGCACCATACTGCCACTTGAGTAGTGGACAGCTTTCCCACATAGGTACACAACAGTCATTCTGTCACCCTATTGCAATAACTTAAGACCTCCGACACTATTGCAATAACTTAAGACCTCCGACACGGCACCACATATTGGGACGCCCCCATTTGGCATGACCGTTCACGACTCGACGGTTCACGACACCCCTCCAAGAAATCTTCACCTGCAGCTCATAAGGTTCTTTTCTGGCAAGACGTTCATCAATGCCATGCCATAGAATGAGCTGAAAACATTTGCCCCATTCATGTTCGCAGTGCTCAGAAACACAGATGCGGAGTACCAGTTCTTCATCCACTGGGACAGCTACCAAACCATCAACAGATCCACTGGGCTCAACACCAGCCACCTCCTTGTTGTACACAAGGATTTTGTTTTCTTCATTTCCAGTAGTCCAAGCAGTCACTTTGCCGATTAAATCAGATGGCCCCTTCAAGATACTGACTGCGAAAGATGCTTCCACGGCATATGGAACAGGAGTATACACCAATTCAACTGTACTCAGACGGCTATGCAGATGATCGATCATCACTGGTTCCTCAGAATAAGAAACGGCACTATGCACAAGAAAACCTTTGCTGAAATCTTCATCGACATCCCCATCACCCTTGACCTTCAAATGGAACTCAAAATACATCTGATCGCTTACAGCAAGTGCTCGGTACGGACCCATCAACGCCAGTGTATCATCCTGCATAGGTTTTTAAGGAAAAATACTGTAAAATGTATTATATAGCAGAAAAAGAAATCAAGCTTGATGGTACCAAGCTAAACTTTGGGTAGATACCACACAAATAATCGAGTTACTAAAATAGCACTAGAAGATGCAACTTCATAAATTTACATTCTTTCTTAGGTTTTGTTAAACAAAAGCAACATGATTACTATTGCTGCAGTTTCAAGAATGATTTGTTAACAACAAATCATCTACATGTATGTTTAAAATGATCACCAATAGAAATAGATTCTCTCATTTCCACTGAAACATCAGATGATCCAAGAGCATTACATACAAACCGGATCAACAAAACAATGAAACAATTTAGGCAAAAGGACCTTGAGGTAGAAAAGACAATCGTATCTTAAAAAACAGGGAAAGCTGTTGAGTGTTTCAAATCATTACTGTAATCTGGAGAGCTAAATAATTGAGTGGATCAATAGCAGCCCATCGTAGCTTGCCCCCTAAGAGGTTTTGAGAATCAGTTCATGATGCTATGATGCTGACAGCATGGTTTAACACCTGGCAGTAGGCATTTTCCTAGCAAGGAGCTAACAACCAAAGGATATTTAACCCTAGTTTCACGAGGCTCAGCACTGCTCTTGCAAGTAACGTTACGTGTGGACAAAATGAACTGCACATTTTAGCAGATCGTATGGAACTCAACTGTCTGTATTTTCTCACCTCATAATGTGCCAACCTTAGAAGAGGACACTAGACAAACTATCTCAAAACAACAATAAAACAGTTCATAGCAATATGGAAATGTGATTTAAGGTTGAGTGTATACCATACCATAATGGATTTTAAAGGCAAGGATAGTGACATTTTGAGTTTATCAGTAAACAGAGTAATGAGTTAATACAGACCTTGGAGGTTATTACTTGGGGATCATCCCTTCCACGCTTGAACAAATAGACACATCTGTAGTCGTACTCGTCCCTTGCCAAAACAGTACCAAATACGCTAATCGGATAACCCCTGTCGGACTTGGCAACCTTGATTGCAATGACATTGACAGAGTCAGCCAACCAATGATGACGAGGGAAAGGGATCTTGTCAATCGGTATCCAAGGCACATCCTCAGCTGCAAAATCAAGGCCAGTACAAAAATCAAACCAAGAATATGATTCTTTACACGTACATCCATGGACACATGCAATGAAAAAATTGCTAACTAAGGATGGTGCATCAAGATGTTGCTTGGGTAATTATTAATCGATGTGTACTTAGTGGAGGTGAGCATGTTTGATAAATGAAAATGATCACAATTTTACTCACACTCTTTATCGAGGTCAAAGAAGGCTATGTTGTATGCACAAAAGCGGGTAGGAGCAGAAAACCCCAGCTTGTGGTTGTATTCAGTGATCTCTCGGCGGCGAACCATTTGAAGAATATGCACCACCTTCTGCTCCTTTGTGAGGTTAGGCTTCAGCAGAACCTGATTTCGACGATCCACAAGCCTTTGCAGGCCAGTCTTCTTTGCATCAGCCAGCTTAGCATCTTCCTTCTTCTTTGCATCAGCCAGCTTAGCATCTTCCTTCTTCTTTGCATCAGCCAGCTTAGCATCTTCCTTCTTCTTTGCATCAGCCAGCTTAGCATCTTCCTTCTTCTTTGCATCAGCCAGCTTAGCATCTTCCTTCTTCTTTGCATCAGCCAGCTTCGCCTCGTACTTCTTCTTCCTATCAGCCAGCTTCGCCATCAGATTTACCCTCTCCTTGAACCGATTTGCCCTCTCCTGCGCCTTTGCCTTCGCCTTTTCCTCCGCCTCCTGCGGCGTCAGGCCCCGAAAACTGTAGGATCCATCAGCCTCCCTCATAATCTTGAGGTCACCCAAAGCACCTGCAAGACGAGGTTTTGGTTTCTCATGCGTCCCATCCAGTTAAACGTGATTCAAACATATGGTCATAATGGCATTCGGATGATTGATTGTTTAATGATAGTCGGTAGATAGTACACTCACGCCATCCCCCGTGGTCTTTTTTAAAATTTTGCAGATCGGGTTGACGCGACGCCGTCTTGGGTTGACGCGACGCCGTCTTCTTCTTTTCACGATGGGGCTTCTTCCGCAGCTTGATTGGTCGCTTACTTGCAGTGGCATCTCCACCGCAGTTCTCCAGAGCGCACCCCTCCTTGGCGTCCTGCCGCTAGAGGCCGCAGTTCTCCAGAGCGCACCCCTCCTTGGCGTCCTGCCTCCAGGGGCCGTAGTTCTCCATAGCGCACCCCTCCTTGGCGTCCTGCCAGGGGCGGACCAGTAAAGGGACAATTTTTGCAAAAACTTGGAAGTTAGGAGGCTTGTCGATCGAATAGCTTTAGGCTAGGGTTTCGGTGCTCAGCTTGAAGGGAAGGGAAGGGAAGGGAAGGGATGGGAGTACCTGGTGGATGCTCGTCGCCGGCGAAGAGACCACCTAAAGCCTCACCACCTGGCTTTTGGCGGCGGCGGCGGCGGCCCACCTGTCGCCGGAGAGCGAGAGGGGACGAGAAGAGGCAGACAGAAGAGAGCCAAGGATGCAGCGGACGGAAGGGGGTTATGGACCGACGGCACCAGCATGGGCCTTCTTATGGGCCGGTTTTGTGCCACTTTCTGGGCCGGTTTTGTTTTCTGTTATCTTTATTTTTTAGTCCCCTTTAATTAATTTTTTAATTTTTGTTGGTTTCACTAAATAAATGCCACGCACGAGTTTTTTTTTTTGTTGACATCTGCCACGGTGGCAGATTTGTATAGTACAGGATAGTAGTAAGTAAAAAATTACTCTAGATCGGACGCAATAGGGCGCGGACGCCTAATAAATAATGATGATTCATATTGGACGTGCACAAGTGAGGAGGGATCTGGACTTGGTATGGCCAAGTACGTAGATGATGAGGTTGTATATAAGACCTAAAAGAAACTGTAAAACGTACCTGTCGTTTGTCGACGGATAGGAAGCGTCGATGGATGATGGAGGCTGCTCGGTATCAGATCAACAAGCCCCAGGCGCGGCGTGCCTATATCGTCCTAAACCCGGCGAGATTGCGAGCAGCAAGCCCCAGGCGCTCTGCTATGTTTCGAGATTTTGTTTACTTCCATCGATATATAGAGAGGGAGAGAGAGGTCGCTCTCGTCGTATCAGATTCAGATCAGATCAGACTCGTTTGGGTCGTGCCGTGCGCACCACCAGAATCGGAATCGTCACCAGAATCGGAATCGTACAGAGACTCTCCCGTTCTTCTCGCTCAAGGAAACACGGTCCAAGATAGATTAAAAAAAAAAAAGAAACACGGTCCAAGATTCAAAAAACAAACACGTCGTGTTTCGTGGCAGTCATCACATGGGCCGTAACGGCAGCCCAAGCCCACGCTTCCAGCATCCTAGGACGCGTTTGATGTAGGGCGCAGAGGGTGGCTCGTGCTCCCCAGATGCAACTCGACCTGTTTGATTTCGTTCGCCCATCTCCCGGCCTGGCTCCGCCCGTGCAAAGTGCACTCTCTCTCCTGCATCCAGGGAAACGCTCCTGGAGAGCGTTTTTTTGGAGCCAGGTTCGCTCCGTCTCGCGTGGGCACTGGTGTGTGAGATGGAGTCACCCCCTGCTCATTCATCTCTCCCTCACCTGCCATTGCTTCATCCTCTCCGTGAGTGCGACTTTTGGAGCTTCGACGAGCGGCTCAGCCATGATGGCTTGGAGCTCCGGCGAGGACTAGGGCGCGGGGTGGCTTGAATGGCGAGATCCGGAAGCAGGCAGTCGCCGACGAGGACCAGGACCAGCCGCCACGCCGTGAGTTCTCGCCGACGCTGCGTGAGCTGCGCTCTGCCGGCGAGCTCCACGCGAGCGTGTACACGCCGGTGGCCGCGCGAGTTGCTCCGCGCCGCGGTGCCGGTGGCAGGGCCAGCGAGCTCCGACCGGCAGCCACGGCACGAGCTCCCACCGGCGCTGCGCAAGCAGCTTTGTGCCGGCGAGCTCCGTGCAAGCGCGTCCGCGGCGACGACCCTGCCGGAGGCCGCACGAGTAGTTCCAACCGGCGGTCGCGCCATGAGCTCCCACCGTGCTGCGCGAGCAGGTCTACGCCGACGAGCTCCACGCGAGTGCGTCCACGACAGCGACCCTACCGGTGGCCTTGTGATTAGCTCCGACCGACGGCTTCGTCTCCGATGTCGGGAAGTTAACGATGGGGAGCACTTCAAGTGTTCGACGAAATGACTCAAAGTAAAGGGTAGGGGAAGAATGGGTGGTAAGGCTACCTCTTGCTGGAGCTAAGTTATTCATACCACTGGTACAGGTGAAACAAACACATTCCTTTCACATCCTGGCTCATTTGACCATCGAATCAAACAAGAGCGTTTTTTTGGCCACGACCTGGCTGTGGCTGGTCGGAGCCTGGCTGATGCTACGAGCCACCCTTGTGCTCCACATCAAACACGCCCCTAGATGCTGTAACGGCCAAGGCGTTCCAGACTTCCAGACCATCTCAAGCTCTCCCCACTCGTCCAGCCCACCTCTCAAATATGGCCCTATACCATGGGGAGGGAAGTTAGGGTTTGGGGCGCCGCCGCCGCCACCACCGCCGAGGGGCACCGCCGCCGCCTTCACCGCCTGCGGCCCCCGTTCCCTCGCCTCCGGCCTCGCTGCCGGCGGTGACGCGGAGCGGGGGTCCGCCTCGATTTTCAGTTTTTCTCGTTTTCATAGGGTCTTAATCGAGTTCTAGGTCTAGGGTTTGCTCGCCGTCGATTTCGGCGACGGAGCTATGTTTGGTCGGAGGAGCGTGGCTCCTTTGCGACTTAGTCTTCTGGCGGCCGGCGATGCGGGCGGCGGCGGCGGCCGGAATAATTTCTCCCGGTCTCTTTCGTTCTCCGATGGCGATCTACTCCGACGTCAGCGGAGAGGCTGGGAGAACTCTCTTGGAGTCGAGGGCCGGCGTATCGTTGTCTTCGTCGGGTGATGATCTTGTTGACCTGTTAATCTCGAGGAACATGTTTGGTGAAAACCCGAGCCTTGCTCGGGTTGCGGCGATGGAATCGAAGGATGCGTCGTGGGTACAAGAGTTGGCCGATCGCCGGGAGGCAACGTCGGGCCGGTCGCCCGAAGTAAGTCCTCCTCTGCGGCCTCCACCCCGTGGAGTTTGGCTCAGTGCCGACGACGATTGGTACGCGGCTTCGATGGCGGTGATGGATGGATCTCTGAAGGCTTCGAGGAAGATGAACATGAGTTGTAAACTTCTATGTAATTTTCCTTTTGTTTGGAGTCCAGTCTGTAAAAGGGCCGGTTTAAGGCACTAAGATGAATACATGTTTCTTCTCAAAAAAAAAATATGACCCTATACCAAATCTAGGAATTTGATCCAAAAAATCAACTCCAACCCACCTCCTACTTGGGCTCCCATTTTAGGAAGTGCCCCCAAATTTAGTTTCAGCCCCCCAGCTGGAGGGAGCCTTTTACCTATATACCCTCATGAAAGTTCGGTGCTACCTCTATGCCACTAAAAAGTTGGCTCACACCTACATGCCCAAGTTGAAGTTCGTTTTACCCTACACGCCATTCCGTCCACGTCCATCACTAACGGTGTCAAACTGCCACAGAAAAAGTCCAAAATACCCTCGGATATAAACACAATGGCATATGGGCTCCACGTTCATCTCTTTCCTCTTACCTCATCACCGAAGGGGAATGACCCGTCTTCCACCTCCGTTGCGCACGCCGCATGCGGCCACCTACGCCCCTACATCCTCACCATCTCCTGCTCCACCACCTCCACGCCCCCTCGTCCTCTCTCGACGTCGCCGTGCAGCCCCTGACGCGGGTGGTTATTGTGGTCGACGGGGCCGACGACAAGGATGACGAGGCCGACGACGAGCCGAGAACGTGAGGCGTAGCGACACCTTGCCCGCGGCGGTCGGCACGCGAGGCTGAGCTCTAGGTCACGCCGCGGCGGTGCGCACGCGAGGCAGAGCGGCTTCTCATCCGCGGCGGCTGGGTGCACCAAGCACCCGCCGGCTCCGGTCACCACGTCCAGCGTGGCCCCTCGCCCCTTCTCGCCGGTCCTCACTCGCGAGAGTCTGGACACCGTGCGCCGTACCGGACCTCCACGAGCGCACCAGGGCGCGACCTCCGCGGCAAGGTTGCACGAATGCCATGGCGAGGCGGACCGTCTTCCCGGTGAGAGGCTACGTGAGCTCCGCAGCGAGCGTCGTGAGACTCGTGACCTCCACGGCAGCCTGCACAAGCTTCGCAGCCCAAAGCCAGCAACTACCGCCGCATCCTCGCAAGCAAACAAGCAATGCAAGCAATGAGCAAGCAAGCAAGGACAGCGGATTAGATTAACGAATCGAGCAACAGTGAACAAAGCAAGCAATGCAGGCTGCGCGGCCTTTGGAAACGACGTCGCGAGGTCCGCTAGGCTCGGCAAGCCAGCGCGGGGACGCAGCCCGGTGGCAGAGTCACCAACGGTGTGTGCGGCGTGCGGCTACTAGCCGTCTCTGTCGTGGGTGAGCGGCTACAATTCGCGAACCCAGCAGTGCTCTGGCGAGCTCTCCCGTGCTCCGGGACAGGGCAGCCGCCGGGTTCGTCCACGCTGCCTCGCGTCCTCGCGACCGCGGGAGCAGCCGCGCCGCCTCGTGTGCACAGCGCCGTGGTGCTGTCGGGCTCGCGCGAGGCGGGGCACCGGCGCGCCACGTGGCGGCCGCGACCGTGGGGCGGGGCGTGGTGGGGCGCCCCGCTTCCGGCGTCGGGGACGGTCCGGTGAAGGAAGAAGAGGCTCCGCTGCCCCTCTGCCATGGCCACTCGAGCTAGAGCTGGAGCGGGGCTCCAACGCCGGTCATTGGCCTGGGAGGCGGCGGCGGACGGGAACGGACGGGAGCGGGGAAGAAGGGCGCGACCGGCCCACTGAGCTCTGGGTCCGGCAAGGTCCGGCTCCGCTCCGGCCCAGCGCGCACGGTGGAGACCTCGAGCTCGCGCTCCTTTGCCTGAAGAAAAAGAAGGCGCTGACAGCTTGATCCCACAACGCAGAGAGAGAAGGGGGAGGGACAAGTTTAGAGAGGGGTATTTTGGAGATAAGCATCGGTTGGGCCCACCTGTCAGCACGGTCAAACCGTGGAATAGTGACAGAAGTCGGATGGATTGGCGTATAGGGAAAAACGAAGTTCGATTTGGGCATGTAGGTATGGATGAACTTTTTAGTGGCATAGAGGTAACACCCAACTTTCTTAGGGATATACAAGTAAAAGGCTCAGCTGGAGGAGGGCCCGATCCGTCCCGTCCTCGCTCGCGACGCCCGTCCGGCTCGCTCCTCGGTCGCGGCCGGCGCCGGCGCCGGCGCTCCTCCCGACGCGCCGCGACCGTCCGGCTCGCTCCACCGCCGCCGGCGCCGGCGCCGGAGCTCCTACACCGCCGCGCCGCCCCTCCCGGCCGACGCGCCGCGCGCCGTCCGGCTCGCTCCACCGCCGCCTGGGGCCGCCGCCGCCACCTCGACGCCCGTCCTTCCGGTGAGCTCTACCTCTGCTGCTCCCAAAATCCGGCGGCGTAGCTGCCTCGCCGCCGGCGCTGCTCCTCGCGCTGCTCTTCCTCCTCGGCGGTGCGGCGCCGCGTCGTAGCGTAGAAAGTCGGCCGTCGCGCAAGCACGCAAGTGCAAGGCCTTGGCCTTGCGGTGTTCCTTCTCTTGGTTTTGCTCGTGGCAAGGTGGTTGCAAGATGATGATTTCAATATATGATCTAGTCCAATAATTGCTGCTCGTGTCAATTTTAGTGGTTGCACACATGTATCAACTACTCTTTCTCACCGGATCGATGTGGATATGAGATTGATCTGCTAGTTCATGGCAGTAGAGTCATCCATCGTCGACCGGTGCTGATTAAGATTTGATGTTTGTTATATTGATGTGGTGGTGTAAATTCCCGGAGCAAGGTTTAGTTAGCACATTCCCATGTTCTTGACGGTGAAGCATGGCTCATTCAAAGAAATCAATTTCATATGTAGAGAACCCATTTCATTTTGATACATGACCAGCTACTAGCTAATTATTTGGTTTTGTGCTCATAACCTATGAGGAAAAGGAACTTGGGAATAGGCAGGTTCTTGACATAGCCAAAATCAGGAGATGATTTGAAATGGATTTTCGACAATGGCGCACATAATCTCTGTTTTCTAGTGTTTCACTATGCACAGCTTGCAGTCTTTCACAACCTGCATGTTCAACTTTTTCTTAGAACCTAGTTCTGAATAATTGGTTGCTTTATGGGTAGGTTTGTGAAGTTGATATACCATGTCTAGAAGCCTGCTGGCTGTAAGTACTAATTCTACATGAGTGATTTTCTGGCTGTTTCTAGACATTTGATTCTTCAAATTTCTTGTATTTTCTTGTATAATCATGCATAAATAACTAACAGATAAAAAAAGAACTGAAGCTAACCAAAGCAAGCCCAGGATCTTCTGCCTTCTTCAGAGCTTCATCTATCTCTGGATCACCAGAGTGATTCCTTGCCCAATCCTGGGTAGTTTGTGGTTACTGATTAGCACAGCACTGATGTTCCAAACAAGGACCGCTAGATTACTTTTTTGTTTCAGTTTCTCTTAGAGAATATTTTTTACTTTAGGTTTTTGTTTCCTGTTCCTTTTGTTTAGTGACTTGTTTGTTTGTATAAATAATAGAGTCGAAAGAGTGCTGCTGTTGTTCACTGTGGTTTGCTGTTTAATGACTATTTGCTGTCACAGTCTGCCACATGCATTATATCTTGTACATACATGTAAATGATCAGCTTTATAGTTGTATTAATTTTTGAAACAATTTGCTGCAGACCATGGATAGGCACAGGAGCGGCAATTTCTCCCAGTCGAGTTTCTCGACGGCGCTCCCTATCCGTTCTTCTACCATCGGCCAAGACAACGAGGACTTTGACATCTTTTCCCAGGAGACGTCGTATCCTCTGACGGCCCCTAGCCTCTCAACTCCTAGGGGTGGTCTGCAAAACCTAGACCTCAACTCCCAGGCCGAGGACTTCCCGTACATGGACTCATACACTGAGACTCTGCAGTTCGAAGAAGGTCACAATGAGTCTTGAAGATGCCCAGGTCTGCAAATCTTGGATTAATATCAGCTATGATCCTATTATAGGGAATGATCAGACAGGGAAAAGATACTGGGAAAGGATCACAGATGATTTCCATGCAAACCGAGAGTTTGAGTCTGACAGAACTCCCAATTCACTGGAGCATCGCTTCGGAATCATACTAAAGGAGTGCATGCTCTTCCAAGGCTACTACGAGGCTGTGCAGCGTCGTCATCCAAGTGGCGTCCCATACCAAGAACATGTATGTGATCTAATCTCATTCTTCTCTGCATTTGATCTATCTCATTCACTAAATGATGCCAAGAACTTGTATCCATGTATGTTGTACCTGCTATGTATCTAATTGCTTAGGAATCACTTGATCTTTGTTGAGTTGCTGGAAGCCCATACAAGATATGCCGGAAAAGCGAACGGCAAAAAGTTTTAGTTTGAAGAATGCTGGCTTATAATGAGGCATACTCAAAAGTTCGAATCAGCACGTGAAGTCAGCAAGAGGCCATCCAAGTCTAGAGTGGTCAACCTCTCCGTAGGAACTCAACAAGACAATGAGTCAACTGCCCAAGGCCAAGAAAGCTCCTCAATCCCTTACGCCAAGGCAACCCGACCACCGGGTAGAAGGCAATCAAAAGAGAAAGCTGAAGAGAAATGAAGGAGATGACGACTTCAAGGATATGATGCAAAATCTGCTTGGTAATGAAGACAGAGGAACATATGTTGAAGAAGCGAAGTGGGACAATGATATGAAGCTTGAGGAGCGCAGGCTTAAGATAGACGAGGACCGGTTGCGGTGGGATCAAGAGAAAGCCGTTATGTTTTGTGATGTGGCCATGATGGACGAGGATCAAAGAGCTTGGCTGAAGGCGAAAAGAGCGAAGATGGCGAAGGAGATGAGCGCTAGTGTTAGCGAGACAGCTAGCGGAGAGAGTAGAGTCTAGGTTTGCTGAGAGTGGAATCACTTCTGTCATTTAAGAATCATTTTTCCTATTTATTACATCAATCTCTATGTGGTCTTATTATACCTCTGTAGTCACTTATGTGGATTCTGGATTGATGAACTTATGTGGATCTTCTACTGTCATGGTGATGTTAATCCTGCTTATAGATGTGGTTCTTGGTACATGTGTGTCTTGCCTTGTGCAGTTAGCTTTTCTCCTGCAACTCTGAATCATGTTTCTGTTTGCCGTGGTACATGTGGTTCTTGGTACATGTGTGTCTTGGCTGGTGCCGTTGCTTGCTTGCTGGTTGCAAAAGCCTGGTGCCGTTGCTTGCTTGCTGGTTGCAAAAGCCTGGTGTCATTGCCTGTTTGTTTGGGTTTGCAAAGTTTATTAGCAAAAGCGAGCACTGGAGGTCAGTTTTCAGTTTTACTACTGGTAATGACACCAAATAACTTGTATGAATTGCTATCTGAACAAATGGTAATTTCAGTCTGTAGCACATGAATTAGATTGCTGCATGAAGCTGAACAAATTCAGAATGCTGCATGAACTGGAGATTACTGAAGGTAGCCATATGGACCATATTGGCGGCATCAGCAAACTGAAACACCACCACCCTGTAGTAACTCAAGTGATGACACAGATATCTCACCAAATCACAACAAACAGACAAAAGTTTGGCAAATCCTTTGATTGAGGATTTGAGATTCCTGGCTGGTACACATGTTCTCCAAATCAAAATAACAAATCAACATCATATGCTTTACATATCTCATCTTGACATCAGAAGATACATGCTATTTCCAATGCAACCGCTATTCTACTGATCTCTTTGCACCACAAATTAGACCTACAGAGTTACTGTCAGCCATGCTACACATTATCCAAACAGCCTACTAAACCCTATCAGTACAATCTACTGAACCTCTGTCACCATACAACCACCAGAAAAATACAAAGATCAATCGCCCTTTGTCCGATGATGAGGACGATGATGTCCACACTCAGGGACTTGTCTGATCTTCTTCGGAAAGCACTTCTTGACAACTGGTTGGCTAGATTCAGTAGTCACTGAACTGCCCACGGTCTTCCGATCCTCATTCTTCAGCGTATCTTTCAAGCCCTCAGTAGCCATTTGGAACCTGTGTATGCACAAAGGTTATGACAGTCAGCAAGGATACATCATCTGTCTCAAAATTGGATCCTACTATAATATAATATCCTAGAATAATTGGGACAGTCATCAGAGCATACTATTGCAACTAGTAGCACATTTGCATAATTGCTACCACCAGGCACATATAGAGATAATAATAGATCTAGTACGTAGAAACAATAATGTCAGAACAACATCTTCAGAAACAACTCATTTGATAATCCTCAAGCATTCATTCACTGAATCACCTACAGATTTGTAAGTTTGTAACTGGAATTGACAACCTGTCAGTTTCCATAACTCAGAGTGCATGATCAGAACCTCTTGTCAAAAGAGGAATTAAGAGCATTCAGGAAACTCTTGTCATTGCTAAATGACACATCACATAAGTTCAGTTACACATATAAACTCTCGAATGTTCAGGTACACTCTGAATGATAAAATTAACATCACAGAATCATGAAAGAACATATGTGTTCACAAGAAAGCTTTGTACAACAATACGCAAATGTTCTTGCAAGATGGGAGTACTTTGATTCAGCTTCCAAGGCAATCAATTCTGTCAATTTACTTCTTGCTAGCCTTGCTATAAACGGGACAGCAGCAGCAGGCGACGTTGAGGGAGTGGAAGGCCGCGCAGCAGGCGTTGCTGGGGCGTACAGGGGCCACCGCCGTCGGCTGCCGTGGAGGACGCCGCTGCTAGGGCACCGCCGTTGCCGCCTATGAGGGAGGTCCTCCGGTGATGGCGACGAACCGGAGGGCGCAGTGCTGGAGGAGCGCGGGCGGGGCTCCTGTGCTGGCGGGGCGCGGGCGGAGCGCCGGTGATGGCGGCGCACGGGCGGGACGCCGGAGCAGCGGAGCACGGGCGAGCGCCGGCGCTGCCTGGGAGGGGATGACTGATTTTTCTTTTTTTTTAAGAGAGAAATAGGGACTTGGGCTGGAGTTGGATGCAATTTTGGGCCCCTATTTTTTCCAGGCCAGCATGCAAATGGGAAAAATAGGATCCCAATTTGCATGGTGGGCTGAAGTTGCTCTAACAAGTCCAATCATCTCGCCGGGACTACTGAGGATTTTCTTTTCGGTAATGCTTGTGATTGTGACGGGCCGTTATTGGGCCATGCGCACGCACCACCCACGCACCGCGTGTGACAGTGCATGCACCATCCTCGGATGCTCCGGGCGGGGTGACCTCCCTAACGCCTGGTCAACTCTCGCTCCCCATCCCCACATTTTTCTGCTCTGGTTTTCATCTTATCCATCGACCACATCCCGTCTCACTGAAACCAGCGACCAAATCGGCGTCACCCCCCTCCCCTATCCCCACCAGATCGGGTGGGTTGCTGCCGGCCGGCTCGCCGTGGTGACCCTCGTCGTCCTCGAGCCTCCTCTCCGGTAGGTAGCAGGACCTCCATGAGCCGTGCCGCCGCACGAGGCTGCTGGTGGTGCAAGGGGCCGCCGCACGGCATGAGAGGGACGTGCACCACGGGCAGGGCGCACGACGGGCAGGGCGCGCGAAGGCCAGCGACCTCCGGCGGACGGCGCATCTGGCCCCGGTCAATGGAGCCCCGGGCGGCCATGAATCCCACACTTGAGGACGACGCCCCCAGTGTCTCCATCCTCGGCTTCGCGTGGACGGGAGGCCTCGGCAGCGGCGCAGCCTGCACCGCGCGAGCTACGTCCCTAGGTGAAGGTTCATCCCCATCGCCGCGCCGCGACCTCCCCTTGCTTGCTCCTCGCATGGCACGCTCCGGCCATGGAAGTTCCACCATATTTGCCGCCGGCCGACGCAGAATCCAGCGACGGCGAGCTCAGATTCGCCAGATCCGGTCTCGTCCCGCCCGGATGTGGCCTCCTCCTCTTGCCTCCTGCTCGGCCGGGTCCACTCACGGCATCCTCTTCGTCGCCAGATGCGGTGGCAGTGGCGTCAGGTAGGCCACCTTTTTTGCTCTGACGGGGTGTTTCAAGATACAAGTTCGTGTTGTTTCACATGATTTTTTTATTTTGTTTCAGTGGAGCTTCGAGGCCTTGCAGTGCTTCCCTTCCTGGCCCTCGAACCCGTTGTTTCTTTTGTTCCTTTTTCCACCTTTTTTTGTTTCAATTTCTTTTCATTGCTTGTTTCAATTGCTGTGCGTTTCATCCTTTTGTGTTTCAGTGTGTCCCTCCGGTTGTTTCTGCGTAGTTCAATGTTTCGCTAGCACACACTCCATGTTCTTTTTGTTTCTGAGTAGTTTAATTTTTTTCCAGAAAAACAAGTTTATGTTTCTGTACTTCATCATGGGGTGTTTCATCTTCTAGTTCTTCTTTGTTTCATTTTAGTTGTTCATGTTGTTTCTGATGACGTTGATTTTTTGTTTCAATGTCGTCGATTCTGTTGTTTCAATTTCCGTAATCCATGTTGTTTTCAGTTCATGTGTTTTAATTTTTTTGAACTTTTTTTTTTTTTTTTTTTCAGCAGGGGGTGATGGTTGGAGGCGAGACGAGGCCATATGGGTCGCCGACGGGTGCATCCGGGGGAGGAGGGGCCGGTGCGATGTGTGGGGTGGGAGGTTGGACTGTGCGGGGATCGTGACCGGGGGGAGGGAGGTTTGATTTTTGGGTCCTGCTAGCGCTAGGACGTCCTAAGTTAGGACGGTCAGCGCTAGCGTGCCCGGCCCATCTCCTCCGCCCGCACCGCGCAAATACACACACACCCCGCGGGCCGACGCTCCCCGACGCGCGGGCACACACACGCATCCACACACATGCGTGCACACGAAGCACCCCGCGCGGCCCTGCTCCTCCGTGCTTTGCGCCGCCGTCCGACATGGTCGCCGTGCATACGAAACAATGAGAGGAAAGAAAAATGAAACATCAAAACATCACCCCAAAAATCCTGAAACAAATGTTTCGATATAAACGAAACAGATGACTTATTGTAAAAGAAACAAAACAAAACCGAAATTGAAACAAAACCAGAAACTGAGAGAAACAAAAGACGAACTACATCTGAAATACAGAGAGAACAAGCCCTGAAACTGCAACGCTAAACCAACTGCAACATAGGCAGGTGAAACATCACCCCGGCAATAAATGAAACACCCGAAAAGTGAGAATTGAAACAACAAAATCAAACCTAAATGCAGCAACATCACAAAAAAAACGAAAAAAGCCTGTTGTACCAAAAGACAACGTCGTGATGTAGCAACAGGGGGCACCATGATGTAACAGATCCAGAAAGGGGGGGAGGATAGTGGGAGAGGAGAGAAGAGAGAGTAGAGAAGATAGAGGATGAGTCCTACCTATGCCAAAAAATGGGCGGATCAATCGCCGCACCGGCCGGATCCGGCGGATCTGCGGCCGGCGTGACAGATCCACCTCCGCCGCCATGCTGGAAGGAGGGAAGAAGGGCCGCCATCGCCGGAACCCTAGCTCGTCGCCCGGAGGAGGGGGTGTCGGATCCGCCGCCCCCGACCCGATCCGTGGCCGCCGCTGCCATGGGAGAGGAGGGAGGAGGGAGGAGGGGCTTGGGGGTGGTAGGAGAGGTCGCCGGCGTCGTGGGCAGGAGGGAGGAGGAGGAAGCGCCGCCGTCAACGCCGCCATGTGCCGAGAGAGAGAGAGAGAGAGAGAGAGAGAGCGCGCGGGTGGGGCTCGCCCCCAGCTCTGGAGACCCAGGGCCGCCGAGCCCAGATCCGGCGAGCCCGCAACTGCGGCGGCCAGATCCGGCCCCGCCATGGCGAGCTCGCCGGCGGAGGAAGCGAGCACGGGCGACGGTGGTATGAGCGGCAGAAGGGAGAAATGCACGGGCGGCATGGCGAGCTTGTCGGAGGGAGAGAGCACGGCGGCGGTAGGCGCGAGCAACGGGGAGGGAGGGGCGCTAGAGCTCGCCGGCGCTGGAACTCACCGGCGCGTGGACTGCGAGGAGGCGGCGGAGACACCGAGACGAAGCGGCGGAGCGCGGCGGAGAAAATGAGCGGAGGCGTGATGTGATGAGGGGATAAGGTTTAGGCGTAGCCACTGCGCGAGTACTTGCTTGCGACCATGCCTCCGCCCAGGGTGGGCCGTCGTGGGCTGTCCACTTGGGCTGCGATGCGTGTCCGATCGCTAGGACGTTCGAAGACTAGCATTACCGTTGATTTTTCTGTTGGCGGGTTGTGTGCGTGTGTGATCGGGCCGAGCTGGGCCGCGCGCGGGAGCATCCTAAGCTAGGACGTCCTAGCGCGTGTGCTACCCTTTTCTTTTTCGTGCCACCATAGGCCTTAGGCCAGTCTTAATGCAAGATTTCATATCCCGATTTTCAAAATAGTAAAATTTAACGTGAAACAAATCTCTTTTTCAATGAATAGTTTTATTAAACGGCAACCGCTCCGGTACTCCCTCCTCCAAAAAATAACACGAATCTCAAAGCAGCTAATTAAAAAATTAATTATTTTATATTCGATCTGTTGCTTGGGTTCCTGTCCAATCTAGCCCAACCCAACCTGTTTTTTTGACAAGGAACAACGGAGGGGAGAGTTTCCCCGCCTGGCATTTTATTAAATCAACAGAGTGTGGTTACAGCACAAGGCGTGGACGACGCCTTCCATAGTATTACAAACGATTGGAACAAAAACGGAGAAAGGAGCACCAGCGGCGAACACCAGAGAGCATAGCGGCAGCTCTGAATCGCCCTTCCCAGATAGTCAGATCATCACAAACACGAGTAATAACGACACGCGGGAGCTGCCGTTCGTTCCTGAAGATGGCTCCATTCCGCGCATCCCACAGTCGCCAGAGCAGGGCCAGCAACACCGATGGCCAGGCGGCTTGATCCTGCACGCAGCCACGCGGCAGCGTCCAGATGTCAATGTCAGAAACTTCGTTGAGGAAGCCAAGATCTAGAGAATTCCACACGTCTTTGCTCAGTTTGCATTCGAAGAAAACATGTTGCCGATCTTCTTCAGGACAACCACACCGGCCACACTCAGAGTTATCCATCACATGCTTGTTGAACAAATTAACCTTCGTGCTCAACCTGTTTTTGAAGTACAGCCAAGCAAATATTTTGACTTTAGCAGGAACTTTGGACCCCCAAATCCATTTGCCGTGAAAGTCCTGCAGCGAAGGAGTGGGCGCCAAGGCTGCGTATGCGTCCCTAGTCTTGTATGGCTTGTGTGTAGATGACAACCTCCTCACATCGCATCCTTCCTGCAACTGCACACCCTGCAAAATAGAGAGAAGGGATGCCAGCTCCTCGCTCGCAGCCCTAGTTAGTCTTGGTAGCAAGCGCAAATCAAACCCATCCCTGAAAACCTGCTGGACCGACACGTTAGGCCTCAATGTATGGGAGAACAGGGCAGAGTAGGACAGAGCAAGGGGGCTGGCCTCAAGCCAATGATCATGCCAGAAGGAGGTGGAGGAGCCGTCGCGGACATCGACATAGGTAATAGCCCGATAAGTGGACAGCTCGCTGTTAATAATGTTCCAAAGGTAGGAAGAGGAGGTGGAGGGGGATTCAGAAAACATTGGGTCCGAACGAAGGAGCCAATCCCTCCAAGGTGTTTGGACCCCAGTGAAGAGCTTGTCAACAAATTTCAGAAGCAAACACCTGTTTTGAGTTTCAAGGTCCTTGAGCCCAAGGCCGCCATGCAGCTTGTCAGTGCACACATTGTCCCAAGCAACTAAGCATTTTGATCCATGACAGGAGTCTTCACCGGTCCAGAAGAATGCACGACGGCGCCGATCAATGGCAGCAATGACGGTTTTGTGAAGCCCCATAGCTGTCATGAAGTGGAGGGGAAGAGCGCTGAGGACGGCTGAAGCTAAAGTTAGGCGTCCGGCACGGTTGAGGAGTGAGACGCGCCAGCCGGCCAAGTATCTGTCACAGGCAGCAAGAATGGGCTGGCAGTCGGCCACAGAGATTTTATGGGGAGAAAGAGGGAGCCCAAGGTAAGTTTGAGGAAAGGAGGAGACACTAGCGCCAAAAAGATCAGCAAGCCGTTGGGATTCAGCATCAGGTAAACTAATAGGCAGGAAAGTGGTTTTGTGAAAATTGATAGAAAGGCCGGTGGCAAGCTCAAAATCCTGGAGCGTGTTCTTGACAGCGAGAATGGCATCGGAGGAGGCATGGAGGAAGATGAGGGTATCGTCCGCATACTGAAGAACGGGACAGGGAGCATCAGGTATGAGAGGGTGGGAGACTATGGGGAGAAGCTGAGGTTGGTGGAGAAGGCGGAGAAGAACATCCGCAACGATGATGAATAGATAGGGGGAAAGGGGATCACCCTGACGCAGACCATTCCGGCAATGGATCCATTTGCCAGCCACACCATTGAGGAGAACAGACGATTTTCCAGTACGGAGAAGATCCAACATCCAATCACACCAGCGGGATGGAAATCCACGAGAAGCTAAAATCCGTATCATACTGTTCCAATTCACAGAATCGAAGGCCTTGTGGAAGTCTAATTTGAGTACAACCGTCGGCGCTTTTCTTCGGTAGCAGCAGTTGAGGAGGTCGGCGGCATAAACAAAGTTGTCAGCGATATTGCGCCACAGGACGAAACCAGTCTGATCCGTATTGATCAAGGATGGGATGAGGGGCTGAAGACGCTTAGTGAGGACCTTGGACAACCCCTTAACAGGGCAATTTTGGAGGCAGATAGGCCGGAAGTCAGCAGGGGCGCGGACCACTTCTTTCTTGGGGAGCAGAACTATGTAAGACCGGTTGATACACTCCAGGTCTGTTGAACGGTGATAGAAAGATTCAAACAGGGAATATATGGCGGGAGACGTAATGCTCCAGGTAAGACCTGTTGGCTCTGCTCCGTTAATTGGTTGGAGACGACATCGCGAGCAACAGCGGCCGGAGCGCAGACGCTCTCTACTCCTCGTCCTCTGCCCCGATCCGGCCGTGCCCCGCCGCGGCGCACCAATCGTCGTAGCTGTCATAGGTGATCCACGTGAACGCCGGCGCCGCCAGGAGGTGCGGGCCGCTCTTGGGGCTCAGCTCGTCGTCGGACGAGGACGAGTTGGCTTCTCCTCGTCGTCGGCCGCCTCCACGCCATCTAAACGAAAGGATATATACGTATGCGGGGGACGGAAACTCAGACCAAGATGATATCGCATGCGTTGTACATACGTTGCACCTTGCTCAGCGCCATGATGGCGCCTGTGCGGACACCACGACCATGGTGATTGAGTTCTTGCGATGAATTGTGATCAAGATCGTCATGTCGACGACGTTTTTGGTTGTACACTAGGGTGTCGTGCTCTAGTTTGCAGACTGCATCGCACCGCTGGATCAGACCAAGATTATAAAGCTTTGCCATGCACGGCATGATGGACGAGAGGGGTAGATCGGAGGTGCTGGTGGCCCGACACGTCTTCTTCCTCAACGCCGCCGAAGCTCCTTGCCGTAGCACCACAAAATAGGAGGACGGGGACGCTAGCCGCCGCTGACGTGACGCCGTCTCCGAGGAATTAACGCCTAACGGAGGCGAGCGGACGGGCTGCTGGGCTTGGGCCCAATCGTGACAAGGCAAAAAAAAAATAAAAAGAATAATTATAATTTCTTTAATTTGCTGCTTTGGGATTAGTGCCATTTTTAGAGGAGGGAGTACCAGAGCAGTTAGGGCTATTCATAGCCTTTTGTGGGTCCATCAGTATCTCTTCTCTCTATTTTTCTATTCGCATGCGCCCATGAAACGAAATAATTCTCTCAGTGGGTTTCACCCGGTTACCGAATGGTTGGCAGGGGCGAAGCTATATGGTGTGTAGGTGGTGCCAATGCACCACCTAAAAAATATAAAAACAGTGAAATTGATTAAATTTCTACCATATATGCACCACCCATGAGACATTATTATGCACCCACGAGGCAAGTGCACCACCCTCTGATTTGCTCTAGCTTCACCACTGATTGGTTGGAAACAATGCTCACTCGTTTCGTGGGTGTGAAACTTTTATCTCTCAAGTCCTCGTTTCATGAAACCTCAAATCTACTGACGTGTTACCTTATTTAATGGGCATGACACTCTTGATGAAACTTTATTGAGAGTTTGAGACTAGTGTCTGGCCTTATTATAAATTAAAGTAGCACACTTTCTAAACAAAACATGCAGCTCCCGGCCCCATCAACGAAACACATTTACGTGATCATTGTACGGTTATTAATCGAAGGGGCTAAAACTAACCCTTAATCTAAGAGCATCTCCAAGGGTTTTGCATTTTTGCTTTGCCATTTGTAGTCATTTGCCAACTCTCAAAACAAAATGCAAAGGAATAAAAGAGGACATCTCCAACCGATTTGCAATTTTGACTTGGCAATTACCCAAAATAGGCAGCGTGGGGTGGAGGGATGTGGTGCGAGAGTCGCGCGCGGGGACGTCGGAGGCAGCGCATGCGACAAATGCCAAGCGCGAGGGGCTTGGCATATATGCCAAGTCTCCCCCTCCAAATGCCAAGTTAATGAAAATGCAAAGGCTAAATGCATAACCATTGGAAAGGGTTTTTTAGAAGTTTTATGCAAATTAGTAAATGCCAAGTCCAAATGCATAACCCTTGGAGATGCTCTAAGGGGCCCCTTTGACGTGAGCTAGATAACCCTTGATCATTATACTCAAGAGCGCGATTATTTGTTAGTGAAAATTATCATGAAAAAATAGTACTAGACTATTGGTGCATACCATATTTGTTAGTGTCTAACTAGTCTTTATTATTTTCAATATAATAGATATAATTAGTCAACTATTCTCGTCCAATCCACTTTCTTAAATCCAAGCCACAAAAAAAAAAAGTTGGCTTGTCCCATCCATCCAACCAAACATCTATCATGGATATCATTATCTCAATATCCATAAATCACCATATCCTATCCACCTTCGTCCTCAAACCAAACACACCCTGACACCCCTCCACAAATGTTTTAGCACTTCGATTTCAACAATAACCCTCTGTCATCACGTCTCATCAAGGTATGATCGCATTCAATTTTTCACCCTTTAATATTGGCTATTTCACTTATTTTTCCACATCACTTATTATTGGGGTTCTACTTTTCACACTCCCGGGGCATCAAAAATCCTATGAACAAACCTAGACCCTCACTACGATCTGCCCGCCAGTGATGTGGTCGTGCTAAAAATCAGGAGGAAATTAAAATATATGTCTATCATAAAGTTGACAAACTACAGTGCAAAGAATAATGAAGTGAACACAATGAAGTGAACACGCGTGACAAGGGATGGCGGTGCCGCAACTCGAGAAAAACTAAGGCGAAGTTTTGGCTGTGAACCAAACAGAGCCCGGTCTATCATGTTCTTTTCCTTTTTTTTTTTCAGAATTGAACCAAGTAAATGAAAAAGGTGTTTTCTACCTCCACTTATTATGAAGTGCGACCCACGAGGAAGGAGTGAGATGGCTTTTCTCTCTACAGCTTGACATAAGTAACGAGTAGTATTAACTTAAAAGAAAAGTGGATAGGAATCGCAAGTTTACCTAGCGAAAACTTAAATCGAATGATTAGGACTCTTCGTACTCTTTATGAATATTACCCCGAAAGTCTCTAGTTGTCACTGGATCCTCTCTATTTCCTCTAGGGCACCTAATTTGTTGGGAAGCAGATATGTACTACAAATAATTAATAACAAATTTGCTATCCATAACGAAAATGTGGATGTAGCTCAGGTGGTAGGAAGCTGGCTTCAATGTTGGAGATTTTTGGATCGATGTCCCGCATCGCTGTTTATTATATAAAAAAAATGTTTTCTTCTTTTTCGAGACAATTTTTTCATGAACGTGTTTCTTTTTCCTGACATTTATTCTAGTTGTTTGGTAATTTATTCATCCAACATGGTGGTTGTTATATTGTTCACAAATTTTGTATCTCTCTCTTGTTGTTTCACGAAACTTAGAGAGAGAGAGAGATTTTTTGTGACGAACTTTACTATCGATTTGTTGTGACGATCAAAATAAACTTTGTAGATTTTAAAAAGTTATACAATGTTGTAGTACAAATGTTTTTCATTTGAGTTAATTTAGTGCCCCAAAAAGTACTTTTAAAAACGTCTTTGCCGAGTGCAGGAAACTATGGTGTATCAAGATAATGCAGGAAACACCACCGGCTTATTGGGGAACATTCACAGAAGCCTTAATTCGTGACTTCTACAAATCTGGCAAACCACCATACTAGGAACGAGCTAGCCCCTCCACCGTTCGCATGATCACTCAACGACTGCATCAATGACTTCTTGGCCTATATAGCATGCATTGGCCTTGACAACGCCCCACATCAAGTCAGCCTCTTCATCGGTGGTCTCCTAGTTCAACTTTGGGAGATAGTAGCACCACACCGCCCACAGGAGATGGAGGCGACCGTCCTTTTAGCACGCAAACTGGAATTCACGGCAACAACGTACCTCACTACTCCACCAATGGCCATCAATAGCGTGCCCCAACAACAAAAGATCATCAAAGAGGAGGAACCTAAATCCCCCAACAGGAGCCAACCCTCATAGCAGCACTAGCAGTGCCGGTTCCACAGGGCTTCACCTCCCTATAGCCGACCTCAAGGCTCAGCAACAACAAGAAACCACCTTAACGACTTTGAAAACTACAGAGCCTTTGCAGTCACCACACGCCCTGCCAACAACCGCGACCGCAACAAACTCTATCGACATCATCGACACCCTCATTAAGATCCCTCATGGATAATGAGGATGAACACGAACTAGAGGTTACCTACGACACACCATCACAGTCCAGGTAGAACTTCGACTTGGACAACTAGAGAAGCAGTTATCAACCATGACAACCGTCTCTCTACATCTCAGCCACCTCATCACTAATCTAGGACGTCCTGGTCTCGATTGGTACGACAACTCCAAATTTTCTTGCAATTGGTCTCCATAGTGCAGCTTTGAATCCTCCACTACAAGTGTTTCCATCAACCATACTCCTCCTGGAACCATGGCCAGCACACCCACCACCATTATCCACTATTGTCTTCTTTGACAACAATGGGCAATAATTCCTCACCAACAACATCAACATGCCTATCCAGCGGGGGAGCATTCATCCACTAATATGGCCAACCTACAACATCAAGGGAGATACAATGTTTGGCACCATGCGGCACTTTGACACAACTATGTTCTCCCAAGTGCCAAATATAGTGTGTAGACACTTTTGATGAATCATCAACGAAGGATAGGTAACCTCGTTCCCATGACCACCTAGGGTCTTGCGAACAATGCATTTTACAGGCTTACTACATCAGGGCGACTTGACGGACGCAATGAACAACCTTGGAGAACGACAAGACTGCTAGACGACAAGATCTACGATTATGTCATCTCCAGCTACTTTTGCTCCTTCCACTACTCTTTCATCTTTGCCACCCGCAACGACGATGGTGGACAGGGACAACATTCAATTGGCCATGTTATTGCTCAGTTAATGTAAGCTCCATGGGGCAACCGATGACTAACACCCAACCCGACATCTTAGAGAATATTTCAGCGTGAGGACACGCTGAATTAGGAAGAGGTGGTACTGTCATGCGTGCAACTAACCCCCAAGGTGGAATAAATGGGCCAGCTAAGGCCCAAAAGGAGGTCATTGTGGCCATCCCCAACAAACTAGGCGCCTCCCACAATGTACCCTAGGAGGGGCGCCCAAGGCGCCATGCGTCGCCGTCACTACTGCTTCTGCAGAATCATCATCATCATTAATCATTACCTTAATGGAGTCCAGGGTTGTTGGAGGGAACTCAAGCTTTAAGTTAGGTAATTGAGTTAGTTAAAATAGAAAAGGGAGAATCCGCAGGATCTCCTAGTTTGCTTAGCGGGCAAGTCTAGTTGGGACTTTACATATTAGGAGATTATAATCAGATCAAGAGGCAATAAAGTAAATCCCTTCCCTATTATCGAGATTATTTTCTCCGGCAATACTCGACAACGTATTGCGAAGATCGAGTTAGAATGGTAGTACACAAGACACCATGATTTATACTGGTTTGAGGCATGGCATGTGCTAAACCCTACATCCAGTGGCTTTGTTGTTGTTCTTGATGTTCATGTACTCCACTACAACGGCTATGAATGTAAAAGGCTAGATCTCGAGCCTAGGGCCCCTGCTCTCCTATATATAGGCTAAGCGAGTAGGTTTACAAGAAGGACAATTAATTGGGTTTGTTGGAGAGTTTCCATATTGTTGTGTATAAGGTGCAACCTAACTGATCTTCCTATTTTATAGATACGCTCATTTCGGTTGCCAGCGGCGCATGTTGCTTGATGCCTAAGACTCCGGTCAAGAGCCTTCGAGGGCTCCCACCTTGATGGCTTCTTGGGCCGACAGTCCGATCATGTCATATATCCAGGTGGTGAGGATACAGCTGGCCCATATATCCAACACTTATCTCTCGCTCTCCCTCTGTCGCCGCAACCCTTCTCCTCCTCTCCCACGCACGCGCACATGCCCCATGTAACGTCCTGCCTCTCCGAGGCCGGGCCCGCTTACATCTGGCCGCTTAACTAGGATATAGACTGCCCTCACAAACCAACACCAGTCTTTTCTTGGCACTTTGTCCTCACTCATGCGCACCCGGGAAGAACTTCCCGGTCGGTCACCCATCGCTCCAGGCCAAGCACGCTTAACTTTGGAGTTTTTACTAGATGGGCTTCCGGAAAAGAAGTTGCAACTTGTTGATATGAGTATCCTATTAATCTTGTTAAGCTACGGGCGGGGTGTTACATTCTCACCCCTTAGAAGACCGACGCCCTCGTCGGTCAACCCCGGCCGGGACCGCCCCTTTTTGGCCACGTCCGTGTGTCGTCCGGCCGCATGAGCCATGCCGAGCGACCACTCCGGATCCACTTGGCCATGCGCACCATGCTCGCACCGACACACGCGCCCGTGAAACCACAAGGGTCGGCTCGATACCATCGTAACGTCCCCGCCTCCGAGGCCGGGCCGCTTA
The DNA here is from genome assembly GCA_018135685.1 of Themeda triandra. NCBI lineage: Eukaryota > Viridiplantae > Streptophyta > Magnoliopsida > Poales > Poaceae > Themeda > Themeda triandra. Next base: position 166,274 of record JAENPR010000369.1, read on the forward strand.
CATCCGGCCGCTTAACTAGGATATAGACTGCCCTCACAAACCAACACCAGTCTTTTCTTGGCACTTTGTCCTCACTCATGCGCACCCGGGAAGAACTTCCCGGTCGGTCACCCATCGCTCCAGGCCAAGCACGCTTAACTTTGGAGTTTTTACTAGATGGGCTTCTGGAAAAGAAGTTGCAACTTGTTGATATGAGTATCCTATTAATCTTGTTAAGCTCTGGGCCGGGGTGTTACACCCCAGGTCCTCACCGCTGCTGCTGCCCTCCACACCGTCGGCCACCGCTCCCTGCTTCCATAATGCCGCCGCCCCAGGCAAGGCCCTCGACACTACCACTATATGGAATAATGTATGGTAACCTCTACTTTCTGACTAATTGTCGGTTCTCAAGCTTTGCTTATTGCCAATTTGTTTGAGTTGTAGATTTTGTCTAGGGCTCTTTGGCTTTTCACTGCTATTAACTTTTGAAATTATTTTTTAGCTTCTTACCACCCTAAAGCCTAAAAAAGCGCTTCCGGTTTTAGCTTTTTGTTTGTTTCCTTAGAAGTTGTTCCCTCTTTTTTTTCCTTTGAAGACCAACTCAAGAACTAGATTGTTTGTTTTAGCTTTTTAACTTGTTATGACAAAAGCTAAAAAAAACACACGTATTTATAGAGGTGAGTACGCGTGCATGTTGAGTGTTTTTTATTGTATAATTCTAAAAAAAACATACCATAGAAGCAAGGAATGATGATCCCGTGTCTTTCGGCAATCAGGACAGGACATCATCTTTTCTTTTGGTGATCGAAACATGTAAACGTCTGAACCCAGGAATTTATACAGTTCCAGAGGGGAAAAAACGTAGGAATAGACCCTATAACGTCCACTACGTACATAATAAATCTGGTAATAATAATAAATTTTAACCATGAACGCCTGGGTACAGAGACTGGGCAAGCTACGATACAAGTGTTCAGATAAAATATGTACATGAGTTCAGAGGTACACAGACTCTGCCATTTCAAGCACGTGTAGTACTCCCACTCGCTAATTCCAGATTAAGCTTCGTTTTACTCCGTATGCCTTTAACTTGAGCGCACACAACCACAATTTTTTTTTTTTTTTGACAAGGCACACAACCACAAGTTGCCATTAGCGGAAAGCATAACCGGACATGCTTGACGGCCGGACACACGCCAAGAATCGCATTCCTTAATTCCATTCCCTGGGCTCCCTTCCCTTCACTCTCTTTCTTTCCTTTTACTAGCCACACGCCACCTCCACACACACACACACAAACACACACACACACACACACACACACACACACACACACACACACACACGCCTCGTGCTCTCTCGTCTTCTCTCGCTTCCGGATGCAGGACAAGAATCATAGATTTAGTTATCGGTTCGTTTTCACATAAGAAGACATACATATAACAAGAAAACGTTTTGTGTTCCAAGGGAGGCCTGACTAGTTCTGCACCCCCTCTCGCAAAAGTTGATGTTTTGGTTTCATGCTATGTCAAATTATCTTACGTTCGGTCAAATATATAGATAAAATTTCTAAAAAAAAAAATTATCCAAACATATGTAACACAAAATAGATATACTATAAAGAATATATATGTCATGATGCATTTAATTAGTTTTGTTTGATAGCAATCTTGCTATTTTTTAACTCCTTTCATTATTTCAAATTGTAAGCCATTTTGTCTTTTCTAGATTTAGGAGACGTTTTTCGGAGGTCTACCTCAAGCCAAAACACCTTCAACTATAACTTCAACTTTTTCTAGGTTTAGCTTAACTTGTTAGAAAATGTTTGGTAAAATAACTCTAGTTGTTGAAAGATTAAAATGTCTATAATACTCTCTTTTTTTTCTTTTTCTTCCATCAATTCTCTCTCTTTATTTCTCTCCTGCTTCATCTTCTCTTCCCACCTTATCCCGATGCATGTCTTTCTCACGAATAGCATATACTCCCTCCGTCCCAAGCGTTATGGGAAACGTGTCGGTCAAACTTTCTCAACTTTGACTAGATTTGCAGAAAATACGGGCAACATTTTGATCTCCAAATAATTTTATTAAAAAACTAGACTTAAAGATCTTTCCAACGATACTAATTACTTAGTATAAATATTTATATATTTTAATATATAATTACCGGTAGTTTGAAAAAACTGACTTCTCGAGAATCGAGAATGACATCTATTTTGGGACGGAGAGAGTACATCATATCTACTATCTTTGTAACCACCCACACAAATCATCTCCTCTCGCAAAACTCAATCCTCTGATTTCCTAAAGCTTGTGTTTGTTGTGCTAAGGGAATATGCTCTCAACACCTTCATCATTGGATTTACATTGCAGTTTCGTATTACAATGTATGTATGCACACATCTTAACGCGAACCCAATAAACCACAACATGAGGACATACGAGTATGCCCCTAGGGACACATTTTTACTTTACCCTGATTTGTCCTAGAGACTCCACCCTGGTCCCTTAGCATCGGCTGAATTTATATATGTATAAAGCATCAACATATAAGACACACAATAGTATCGTTAGATACACTATAAACAACATTTTCAGAATGTGCTCATTTGAGTGCCACAAATATTTATACGTTTTTTCCTATACACCATCAAACTTCGAAAAGTTTAACACATCGTGTAACTCGGAACAAAATCAGAATGACGCTCTCTGCGCGATGACCACCTACTAGCTCTCTCACACAAAAGCATGGATGACACAAGGCATGAGACCATGAGCCCCGATGAAATGCCGGCCGGCAGAGCATTCCACACTCTTAAATCCTGATCCAAACTCCAAAGCTTGCGCTGCGTACACCACAGATTCTCCACGCGCCAAGCACGGGATCGATGTCGTACGGCAGCTCCGGCTCGCCGGAGTGGCTGTGGCTACACGGCGACCTCGAGCTCACCATCCACGAGGCGCACGGCCTGCCCAACATGGACCTGCTCTCCACCATCCTCCGCCGCCTCTGCCTCTGCCCACCACTGGCGGGGATGATGTCGCCGACGCGCCCACGCTCGCTGTCCGACGCCGACGACGACAGCGCTCATCACCGCGGCCATCCTCACCCGCACAACCACCACCTCCGCGGCCGGCTGCACCGTCATCACCGCAAACACGATCCCCAGCCACACGGGCACTTGCTGCACGCGACCTCGGACCCCTACGCGGCGGTGGTGGTGGCGGGGCCGCACGAGACGACGGTGGCGCGCACCTTCGTGTACCGCAACTCGGAGGCGCCGAAGTGGGAGGCCACCTTCCGGCTCCCGCTCGCGCACGCCGCCACCGGCCTCGAGTTCCACGTCAAGGACGCCGACCCCTTCGGATCCGACCTCATCGGCGTCGCCTCGCTGCCCGCCGCCGCCCTCGTCGCGGCCACCGCCGACGGCGCGCCCATCGTGTCCCGGTGGCTCGACCTTGCCCGCCCCGACGGCCGCGGCCCGCCCAAGCCCGGTAGTGCGAGCGCCATCTGCATCTCTGCCACGTTCGTCCCCGCGGCGTCCCGGCGGCGCTCTGGCGACCGCGGCGTGCCGGCGTACTTCCCGCTGCGGCGCGGCTGCGACGTGCGGCTGTACCAGGACGCGCACGTGGCGCCCGGCGAAGTGGACGGCGTCGGCGGCGTCCGGCCCGGGCGGTGCTGGGAGGACCTGTGCATGGCGGTGCTATGCGCGCAGCGCCTCGTGTACGTGGCCGGGTGGTCCGTGCACACCAGGGTCCGGCTCCTACGCGAGGCCATGTCGCCGGAGATGGCGGCTAAGGCGGCCGAGGTCGAGCAGCTCGGCGGCGAGCCCGTGGAGAACATGAGCCTCGGCGAGCTGCTCAAGTACAAGTCGCAGGAGGGCGTCCGCGTGCTGCTCCTCGTCTGGGACGACAGGACCTCGCACGACACCTTCTTTGTCAAGACGGTTCGTTCGTCTTCAAATTTCGAATTCAAATCCCGACGAGATTAGTATCTGAAATTTGCATTTCAATTGTCGGTGCAGGGAGGCGTGATGCAGACGCGCGACGAGGAGACGAAGAAGTTCTTCAAGCACTCGTCAGTGATATGCGTTCTGTCGCCGCGCTACCCAAGCAGCAAGCTCGGCCTCGTCAAACAAAAGGCAAGCAAGATTGTATTTGTACAAAAAAATACTTCCAAACTCATAAATTTGAAATATTTTTATTACAAATACTTTTGAAATACTTTGATTTGATCGGAAGGAAAACTGAGTGCGAGGTGTGCAGCTGCGGCCGTGCAGGTGGTGGGGACGCTGTACACGCACCACCAGAAGTGCGTGCTCGTCGACACGCCGGCGTCGGAGTCCACCCGCCGGATCACGGCCTTCCTCGGTGGCCTCGACCTCTGCGCCGGCCGCTACGACACGCCCAGCCACCGGCTCTTCCGCGACCTCAACACCGTCTTCCACGGCGACGTCTACAACCCCACGTTCGGTGGCGACGTCAAGGGCCCGCGTCAGCCATGGCACGACCTGCACTGCCGGCTGGACGGGCCGGCGGCGTACGACGTGCTCAAGAACTTCGAGCAGCGGTGGCGGAAGGCCACCAAGCTGCGGGAGATGTTCGGCGGCAAGGCGGCGCACCGGAAGGACGACATGCTGCTGAAGCTGGAGCGCATCCCCTGGATCCTCAGCCCCTCCAAGCCCAAGCAGCCGCCGCGCTCCACCTCCTCCGCCGCCGCTGCCCCCGCAGACAACGCTGCTGCCGACGACGACGAGCGGGACCAGCCAGCCCTGCACGTGGTGCCGGACAGCGACCCGGAGCGGTGGCACGCGCAGGTGTTCCGGTCCGTCGACGCCGGGTCGGTGAAGCGGTTCCCGCGTCCCTGGGAGCGCGCCGAGATGTCCCGGCGCCACCTGGTCGGCGACAAGAACCTGGCGGTGGAGCAGAGCATCCACGCGGCGTACGTGGCGGCGATCCGGTCGGCAGAGCGGTTCGTGTATGTGGAGAACCAGTACTTCATCGGCGGGTCCTACGCGTGGCCGTCGTACCGGAACAGTGGGGCCTGCAACCTGGTCCCCATGGAGATCGCGCTCAAGGTCGCCGGCAAGGTCCGCGCCGGCGAGCCGTTCGCCGCGTACGTGGTGATGCCCATGTGGCCCGAGGGGAACCCGAGCTCCGGCCCCGCTCAAGAGATCCTCTTCTGGCAGAACCAGACCATGGAGATGATGTACAGGGTCGTCGCCGTGGCGATGGCGGAGGGCAAACGTGGTGGACACCCGCAGGACTACCTCAACTTCTACTGCCTCGGCAACCGCGAGCCGGCGGAGGATGGTGGTCACCGCGATAAATGGACGGCGCCGACCGCGGTGGATCCGCCCGACGACGACGGCACGAGCCCCGCGGCGCGTGCGCGGCGCCACCGGCGGTTCATGGTGTACGTGCACTCCAAGGGGATGATCGTGGACGACGAGTACGTCATCGTCGGCTCCGCCAACATCAACCAGCGGTCGCTGGCGGGGTCGCGCGACACGGAGATCGCCGTGGGCGCGTACCAGCCGGAGCACACGGGCGGCGACGCCCCGCCGCGCGGGAAGGTGCACGCGTACAGGATGTCGCTGTGGGAGGAGCACCTGGGGAAGGAGGCGGTCCGGCGGCCGGAGGTGCAGCAGCCGGAGTCGCCACGGTGCGTCAGGCTGGTGAACCGGATCGCGACCAAGAACTGGAGGAGGTACGCGGCCGACGACGACAAGGGGCCGCTGCAGGGTCACCTGATGAGGTACCCCGTGCACGTCGAAGCCGACGGCAGGGTGGTGCCGATGCCGGGGCACGAGTTGTTCCCGGACGTCGGCGGGCGGGTCGTCGGCGCGCCCAACAACCTGCCGGATTACCTGACGATGTAGCAGCCGGCGATGTACATATATTACAGTGTGTGTGTCAAGGAGCAGAGCAGGAGATGAGCAGCCAGTGGTCATGCATTGGTGTATATTTTGATGCCAGTGCATAGGATTTTATCGAAGAGTGACCTAACGGTAACCCTTTTAGCCCTCTTTGGAGCATGCTTTTTTTTTCTCAAAATTTATGTGTTTTTCCCGTGAAAATAAACTAATTTTCATGAAATCTCTACGCGATTCTTGTGAAATCCAGGAGAGCAATTATTGTTATTGCTAGGGAGGTTAAGGAAAATTATTTTTTGTACTTCTTTTTACTGATTTCATTATTCATTTCATGGTAGACGATGTGTTTGTTCTTGTGCTCCCTCCATTCAAATTATAAGGTATTTTGGTTTTTTTAGATTTTTTTTAAAATTTAAATGCATAATAATAAAAAAATATCACAAAAGCTATAATGACATACAATTTGAAATGGAGTGAGTAGTTTTATTTGTAAGATTGCCTGTGTTGACATTTAAATTGGACAAAAGCTTGTCTTACAATTGATCCATGTCTTTTTTTTTCACGATTGGGTCTTCACCTGTTTTTCACAATTGATCCATGTCGATTTTGGCCAAATTCAAGAGGAGTGCTGCAAAACATAGAATTGTACCATATTAGTTTTCTAACTAGATAAGATCACCCCCTCCTGAGTTATTCCACTACATAATTGATAAAACAATCTATTGCCTCTCTTTTTCCCTTCCAACCTCTTCGCTATGTAACCACTACATAAATGTTGCTCTAAATCGGGAAAACGTTCTGGTTATTCACGCGTTATTTGGTCTTTGACGATTTGGACTATCGAGTTACTAGCGTGTGATCGATCTTTACGTCAACAGCCTTCAATCGCCCTTGCTCGTCACTGCAGCACGTATTTGTTTGGCGCGTCACGACCACAGCAGTTGCCTTTGATTTGTCTGCGTGGATGGACAAAACATAAGCGTGGAATCATCTCACGTACCAGCAGCTTGGCCCGTTAATTACAAGGAACTTTGGGCTGGCACGTCAAGGCCCAGTCCAGCTGTCCCCGGATTATGCAGATTATGCATATTGGGCTGCATTGGGCCACCGACGCTTAGTCCTACCTGATTCAGAAGCCGGCAGCGACGATATATATTTTGCAGTCGTCTTGCTTCGTTTATCGAATTTGATCTCTCAAAACCATGTCTCACAGACAACTTAGCGACAAGTCTCTGAATTTGAGCACTCCGATGCAGGCAGTCTTGCGCGTGTGACCTCTCTCGATCCCATGTTTCGCCTGATTTCATTATTCATTTCATGGTAGATGATGTGTTTGTTCTTGTGCTCCCTTTGCTCCAAATTAATTATAAGTATATTCATTTTGCTATATATCTAGCCATACTTTATATATAAATACATAGAAAAATTGATGTAAAAAAAAAGTTAAAGCAACTTATAGTTTGTAGTAGAGAGAGAGTAAATTGTTATTGAGCTGAAACTAGCTAAATTAACTTAGCTTTAGCCCATCCAAAAAAGAAAGACTATCAGGAGAGGGATTGCCTCCGAGGCTTCGACTGAGATTTATTAAACAAGAAGTAAATAGATGTTAAATGAATACATGCTCAGGGCTAAATTAAATTTTTTAGCTAAGTGTAGTAGTATCTTTTTTTTTTTTTTTTTTTTGAATTCAAGTGCAGTAGTATCTAAGTAGTTGTGTTAGCCAATATCTGACTAAACAGAGACGCGTGCATATATCCACATGCGGCAGAGTCCATCTATCTACGTGGCCTATGCTGCCGCTCTCAAGGCAGCCGTCGGTACTGTCCATCCCATTTCAGCCCCCATGTGGCCATGCATATGATGAAAAGAAATTGAAGGTGGTCAACGGTCGAGGCGAAGCTGCATGCGACGCGGCCAGTCGAGCCTGTCCAGTTACTTCCTACCACCCCCACGCCCAGTAACCATCACTGATTTTTCTACCATATCCTACAAGTATATTAAGTACAAGTATTTGTATATACGCAGCATCTACTAACCCGGACACCTTCTGCTGGACACTTTCGCCAGACCTCCGGTACTCCTCTGCCTCAGCTTATGGGGCGATGTTCTTTGGTCATCTCCCGTGTTTGGTGCCAAGTACATATGGAAAACGCCAGCACATCCGAGAGTGCGCTTCTTTTATTGGCTGGCTATGCATAATCATTGTTGGACTGCGGACCATGGCTTCTGCCATGGCTTGCAAGATTCGAATTTGTGCATCATCTGGGACCAATAACCAGAGACACTGGATCACATTCTCTTGGGTTGTTGCTTCAGTCAACAGGTCTGGCTCATCTGCTTGGCAAGGGTGTTCATTCAGCTCGATGTGCAGATTCAGGAACACTCGGTTCTCGAGTGGTGGATCGAGGCAAGGAAGCTCATCCCGAAGCTCTTCCGGAGAGGTTTCGACTCGTATGTACTCCTGATTGGTTGGTGCTTGTGGAAGGAAAGAAATGTCAGGACATTCCATGCCCGTGCCAATATGGCTGACAGAGTTGCCTTGCGATCAAAGAGGAAGCCGAGACATGGTGCGCAGCTGGGAACGCCCATTTGTCTAGGCTCTTTGGCGCGGCGCAAGAGTGACACTCCGGTGAAACGTCTTTGAAGCAAGCTTGGAAGTCAATCGGTTAAAATGTAATGCTACGCTTTGGATCCAGTAGAAATAGGTTTCTTGCTCATTTTGTAAGGGCCTGTTTGGTAGGGATTCGGATTCACTAAATTCAGATTCATGTAGTTGGATTCACTAAAAAATTTCCCAAACGCCTCGGATCCACTAAATTCAGATCCACCAAATTTATGAATCTAGAGGCCAGATTCACCAAATTGGTGGAGCTCCTCATGAGGTGCTCCACGAATAGACATTTCATACCTGGTCATGAATTTTGGTCGAAATTACCCACCTTTGCCACTGGTTACACACCCCCAACTTACCGGTTCGTTTCTTTTTTCCCCAAATCACCGTACGCTAGCTAGTCCTCTCGTACCTACTACGTACGTGAACAGGAGCGCCGCCATCGTACGTACTACGTATGTGAACAGGAGCGCCGCCATCGATCGAGCGAACAGCGCCACCGCCCGTTCCTCCTCGCCGGCCTCCCTCTCCGGCGCGCCCCCCATGGCCGGGCGTGGTAAATCCGGTCATGCTCGTCCTCCTGTCCCCTCTTCTTCTTCCACATCCATGGGGAGAGGTACTCCTAGGGTTGGGCTTTCTCGTCAGCTATGGACTGCGGGTGGTGCTCCTCCTCCGGGCGGCGAACCACACCCGTCTCCGCCCCTGGGTGGCATGCGGGAGGAGGCCGCGGCCCCCCAGGCTGCCGCCGCTGGTGGCCAACAGGGAGCCGCGGCCAGCGTGGAGGAAGCCGCGGCCATGTCTGTCAGTGCTGCGGCCGGTGTGCTAGGAGGCACTGAGTCCTCCCTCCCAGGCGTGCAGGGATCCAGGCAACAACAGAACACACGTGCTGCATCAACCAACAAGCGGGCAAGAGATGATGAGGTATAAATTTTTATGCATATTTTTTTGCTTGTAGTGTCATGGGGAATTTTGATGTGGGTGATGTAAAGATTTGTGGGAAATTATTCAGGGTGATGCTATGGATTGGACTGATGGTTATACCGCAGTTGTTTGTTCTATGTTCGCCGATCAAGTTAGAAAAGGGAATCGGCCGAACACTCATTTGAACACTGTAGGCTTTACCGAGGTATCGATAGGTTTTTCCAAATCAACTGGAATAATGTTGAGTAAACAACAACTCAAGAACAAATGGGACAAGTTGAGAAGGGACTACACTGCATGGCGAAAATTAATGAGGAAGCAAACAGGGGTTGGTTTCAATTGGAACTCGGGAACAATCAGCATGGACAACGAGTGGTGGAATAAGATTAAAAAGGTGAGTTTTGTTTACTGCTATGTACTTCTGTTTGTAAGAAGAAGCCACGGCCATTTATTTGTTTCTCATGTATTAGGAAATTTCTGGTGTTGGCAAGTTTAAGAAGAAGCCTCTCCTAAATGAAGATGACTTGAAGGTGATGTTTGGTAACATCGTAAATGAAGAGGTTGATCATTGGAATCCTATGAGTTCTAACCCCATCATACCCTGGATGATGAAACTCCGACTGATGGTTTAGAGGATGAGCACCCCACTGAAGATCCAGTTGAGCATACCCCAGGTGAAAATTATTTTTTTGACAATGAAGATGAGGTAGAGGAGTCCACTCCTATAGCAGATAAACCTAAGAAGCTGTCCCGTGTGGTTTTGGAGAAGCCAACCAAGAAACCTAAGAGCAGTACTGCACTTGTTATTCAAGAGCACATTTCAAAAATTTCTGAGGCTGCTTCTTCCTTTGTGGCTACAAAGAAAGATGTGATCACCATAGAACAAGTCATGGAACATGTTGTGGCATGTGGTGCGAGTGCAAAATCCGATGAATATTTTGTGGCAACTGAGTTGTTTGTCAAGAAAGAGCAAAGGAAATGTTCATGACCATTCCTTGTGAGGATAGGCTCGATTGGCTTAGGAGGAAGTACAATGTGCTATACGGAGGAAATTGAAAGCCAAGTCGTCCCTTTTGTTTAGGCTCATTTGGATATGTCGCCCCCTTTGTTTAGGCTCATTTGGACATGTCGTCCCTTTTATTTAACATTTGGACATGTCGTCCCTTTTATTTAACATTTGGACATGTCGTCCCCTTTGTTTAGGCTCATTTAGACATGTCGTCCCTTTTATTTATCATTTGGACATGTCGTCACTTATTTATGATAATCTATTAAGTTAGCTACAAGTTTACTTATCTTGCCGGACATGTCATCATTTATTTTATGATTATTTTTTGCAGGTTGATGAATCTAGTGATGATTCTAGTGAAGAGACTGATGGGTTTTTCAAAATTGTCTTGACTGGTGCCATGCTCTCCCAAATATATGTTGACATGTATCTAGTGAAAAACCCACCAAGGACTTCACGTACTAGCGGGATGGGGTGGTTGCTGGAAACTTTGAGCACTCCGGGGGAATGCCATGCACAACTTCGCATGTGCAATGAGATATTCTTGGACCTCCATGGTTTATTGGTGAGCAGGTATGGAAGATTCAGACTTTGCTCGTTGTGATCGTGATCCTAATTATGTTCCAACCATACCGGAAAGGTACAAAAGATATCAGGCTGCATCGGATACTTCTACTATGGAAGCCAGTGCCGTCGCCATGGACAATTTTCGTGATGAGTTGGCCACGGCTCTTGCTCTTGCCTGGAGGAACTAGTTGAAGAGAAGTCCTCTTTGTATCAGTTTATTTCTCTTATTTTTTATGTATGAACTTTCGTAATATTGGTGGGACATGTCATGGACATTGGTTCATTAATTATCTATTTTATGGTTCAACATATTTGTATTATATGGCTGCACGTGTCATATATACCAAAAATCACATCCCCAGGGGCAAAACTTGTCATTTTCCATTAACACCTCAATTTCATGAATCTGGATCTGTCGTTTTGCCAAACAGTGTTTCAGTGGATCCACGGTCAATTTCTGATTCACGGTGGATCTGATTCACGGTGAATCCCTGATCCAGATTCATTTTTTACTGTGGTGAATCCCTACCAAACAGGCCCTAAGTGCCAAGTTTCTCCTCGGTGTAACCTGACTTCTATCATCTTAATGAAATACACATTCTAAAGAAAAAAGTATATACGCAGCAGGCTAGCAGCTAATACATTGTCGGTCGATCTCTAGAACACCAGCAAACGACGGTCGTCCTATAGTCTGGATCCAACATAAACTAGTGCTAATTAGGAGCCTATATATATTAGCACCAAAGCTTCAACTAAACTAACCCGCATTTGAATCCTACAATGTATATGTGTTTCACCTCCAAATTATTGGACACTTCCAAATTCGATGTATTGGAAAAGTCAATGTAACTTATAATTTGGAATAAAGGGAGTATGTGTGCACCTCTCAATCAAGTTTGCATAGCATACATTCCCCTCAATCATAACCGGTATTATACGATAAAAAGTAAAAGATAGAACTGATTGAACAAATAATATATATACTATCGTAAAAGGTAGACTCCAAACCCTAGTCAAAACTCCAAGTGTGCATGACAAAATGTGGCCACTCTTTTCATGCATGCACCCAAACTCCCAAAGTAGCACACCACGTGTCATCCATATTTTGTTTGGCGCTTGCTTTCCTCATGCATGATGTCATGCATGCTACGGTAATTAACTTGTATATATACTGACTAGTCATACATATCTTTTTTTTTTTGAGAACGTTCGTTGACACGTTATTATTACATTATATAAGTGGAGACATAGGTATCACAATTCTGAATTATGAAACCAGCAATGTTCTTAACGAACCTGAGTACTACACAAAGTCATTCATGACATGTACATGTGTATGTGTGTTCGTTCCTTTATCCAATTGAAATGCCATAATATATTATATATATTGGGGTTAGAGCGAGCATGTGTCATAATGCCAAGGTGTTAGCTTTGTATTGACGATGCATGGAGTGCCCATCCAACAGCTCATCGATAGACTAATTCAATTACACTAGGCATTCACAACGCAGACTCTACCACAGAGTCCAAAACTATTTATTACCCTTCTATTTATTGTGTTTTGCTGATGTGATAGTATATTTATTGAAGAAAGAGACAGAAAAACCAAGACTCCAAGTCATATTTAGACTCTATGTCCACAATCTTCGAGATAAATATGCCGCCACATCAGCAAAATACAATAAATAGGAGGGTAATAAATAATCTTGGACTCTGTCATAGAGTCTTGCATTGGGACTGCCCTAAGTAGTGTCGGCTAAAAAATACTAATTAAATACAGACCATTTGAGATGCGGAGATCCGTTTGAAAGCAGAGGCATATTCTAATTTCTAGTCCATCCAAGGTGTGCGCGCGTACTGCGTCGCGATGCTTATCCTCGATTAGATTAAAGTTTATTAACCGACCAATTAACTAATCACATTTTTAATCCATATATCTATACATGGAATGGTCTGTGATGCGGCGGATCGGTATTGAGCATATCCTTCACTGCGCCAGTTTTTTCCCCTTTTTTAAGGGGGAGCGTGTCTGCGAGCGCCAAAAGTCATGATTTTATTTTACTCTATTGTATCTCACTGGAGTATAGTACTGGACTTTGATTTAGAAAACGAGAAGCATATACTAGTACATAGAAGATATGCCACGGACCACGGTAATGGCCACGTTTACCTATCGCACCTCTACACTTCGACTACTTAGGCCATTTTCAGTAAAAATTCATCTGTATTTAAAAAGTTTTCAGTGGTATGGGGACATTTTAAGAAGAGAGAGAAGAATTGAGTTTTATAGGCATGAAACTCTCATTGCATGATTATCAACCTCTATGAGTCGTGAAATTAAATGTTTATGAAATCATAAATGAAACTTTCCATTAAGATGGTGTGTTCCATTTCATGTTTTGCATGGCATTGATAGTCTTAGAAACAATGCCATGAACTCCTCATATAGTCTGGCTTTGTAAATCTTAAGGTGGCCCATGGCTTTTGTTTTTCCTACTTCACTGTTTTCTCACATTATTTTTCTATTCTTTTTTACATCCTTTGGATTTGGATCTCTTGTCAATTCGCCATGTACTCCATGTTCATATATGTTGCTCATTCTCGGTGTTCTTTCCCTCATAAGAGTAATTAGCGCATCATCCACAGTAACTCGAGGGACAAGACACAAATTCATATTGTTTTAAGTACACATATCTTATGTCCAATACTTGAGAAGAGATCTATTGCTTGTGCGTCGTGTTCTGAGTTGCGGGGGTGTTGAAGCGAGTTGCAAAAGATATGTGATGGGATGCTTCGTGTCGATTACGACGGTGCAGCTCTCCACCTCCATCAATTGTTCACTCAACCACGTCGACCCCCACCTCCTTTGTCTCCCCCACCCGAGATACCAACCTAATTTCCTGACCATGATGCCCTCATCCTCCTCATTCATAGACTCGCAAGTGTCGAGCTCCCACCCTCGCAATCTCTCCCTTAATTTCCAATCTAGCTAAATCAGATGTCTCCGACATTGGCTCCATCCATCTAGCCAAACAAATTTTAGAAGGAAAAAATATGTCAATCTATTGACCTCATGTTCATGCACAAAGATCTGTGTAGGTCATCTCCTACAAGCACCACATGAACTACATCGAAGTTAGGTTTTCCGGTTTGTGGTTAGGGGAATGGGGCTTGGGTTTATTTTGCCCTTTGGCAATAGAGGGATGACTAGGAGGTTGTTGGTCCGACGAAGATGGTGGATTGGACCAGATGGGTAGGTGGTGGAGTGCTATATGTCATGGTGCTGGAGCAAAACCCAACTTCATTCCCAAGATGGATTTTTTTTTCACTAGTACTTAATATGGTACGAAGTTGTATGCCTTTTCACTTTAGGCATATATGTTGGATCTTTTTATCTAGCTATTTGCATGCATGCTTTGCTTTTTTTTTCCTTCTTTAAACAATACGAGCTTAGGCGAGTCTCAGTGAATGTTCCATTAGTTTTATTGTAAATAAGATACGAACTTAGTAGTAAATATGATAGAGCATGGTAAGATGATCATAGTTTTATAGGATGAAATGAGTCCATACTGTTTAGCTTGTAAGGTTGTCAAATTAATTAAATTGGTCTGGCACTGAGTCATACAGATGCTAGCTCAAGTTTCAAAAACTTATGTGGAGTTTTAACAAACCATTATTGCCCAAATATTCAACAATATCCTTGGGATTTATCTGTGCTGTCATGCTGTCTTTGGTATCCCTATCTTCGGTGGGTGTCCAGGAAGGATGAACCTGCAGCTACTTTCATCGCTCGCTGACCGTGGGATTAGTGCATCGCATTACTACTACCACCATCCACACCAGCTCTTGGAATTTCCTTTTGCATGCGTGTGTACCTGCTGGTTTGCAGACGCCTAGCTTGCATGCAGTGGTAGACCTAGCAAATATACACTAGTTTCTTGCGCGCGCCCATGCGCGCACACAATATTTGGAATGAAAGATGCAATGCGAGCTAAAAGCAAATGCAATCATAGCGATAGGCTAGACTATAGACATGTAGCCATCAGGCTTAGTCAACACGACAGAGTATCTTGTCCTAAACAGGATGTGGCAATAATAATAATAATAATAATAATAATAATAATAATAATAATAATAATAATAATAATACATATATAGAGGGCACAATCCTCAGGTGGATATGCGTCCAGATTGTACACGATTCTATATAAAACAATTTTGGGCCATGATACTGAATGATTATGGCCTCAGGGATGGTACGACATATCCCAGCACAAATAACCTCATTAGTTTGGTCAGCTCCAGTCGCAAAGTTTGTCTGGCCTCAGGCTAGGCACTGGAACGTGGTTGCTGCTATCAATGTTGCACAACCAGAGTGCCTAAATGCACAGGCACCATACATAGGCACAATATCAGGACCGATCAAGGGGAGTTCTTCAGGCCTTATAGGACAACAGACACCCACAACATACACTACTCGGCGTTGATTCTGGATGTGCAGCAACATCATCATGCTAAGTTCCCAGCACAGTGGAAAAGGGCGCCACCAAAAGTAGGCAGGAAGCTCCTTTGGATGGCAAAATGCAGCATCTCCATCCAAGCAAATGATCTGGACCAGCAGACATGCTGCAATCATGGAATGACATCAGGCAAGGTAGCAGTACTCGAAACAAATGTATCATCTATACATTGAGCCCAGATCCTACCTGGTCTACTCACTCTCCTCACGAGAGCACTTCTTTTCAGGGACAAGATCCTTGTCATTCACAATGCTGCAGAAAGCAAGATATGAAGCAAAACATTTGTAAACGCTGGGAGCAATATGTGTGGAAAGGTTTGGCGAGGAGTTATATTGCTGCATACCTTTCCTTGAGCATGCTGTTAGCAGCCTTAGTTGGTTCGTTCAGGAGCTGACCCTCTATCTGAGAATCTTTGGTTTGCAGCTGTGATGATTAACATAAAAAGAGTCACAGACAATGAGAGAGAATGCAAGGAGAACCAAAAGCATTTTGTATCGAGCATGATGATACATACAGCATCATTAACCTTCACATACCGATGCTGCAATAGGTGGAAGTGTATTTGATCAAATTAAATTTAGCACCATATCAATCAGTGCTGAAAGTTTATAGATGCATTTCAAAAAGAAAGTTTACAGATGGAGAACGAAACATTTTTAAGTTATAGTCCCTACTTAAAGAGATTAGAACTATTGCAAGACAATTGGATTGGGGAGACTATTAGCAATTTCAGAACATGATATAGTGTTGCGGGTTTGGGAAGTGAGCTATTGATTTTATAGACATTAACCATGCAAAGTGGGTCCACTGGAGATGTAGATGAGGGGGAAGCAGCCTTTAGCATTTAATCCAACATACCGATACATCTATTTGATACAACAAAAAATCTATTTTGGAAACATTAAAATGCTGCAGACAAAATTTCACGAAGACATGAGCATATGCATTTGCCCACTATGTCCTGAACTGGAACAATTAGTTCTCATTGGTACATGCCAAAAATTATGTATTTCATTATAATATATAAATTATGTATTTCATTATAATATAAGGCACCCTTTTATGTGCATTCCCACATGATTCAGTGCCGAAAATTGCATATTTCATCATATATATTCAGACTGGGTATCCATTTGTTTCTTCTATCATGATCACCGAGAACAAAAATGTAGCTCAAGTGATCGAGAACAAAAATGTGCAGACATTAGTAATCTGACGTTCAACTGACAAGGTTAGAACTAATAATAAATAAAGAAAGATAGATTAATCTAGGAAGTGTATACAGTAATTATACACACCATGAGCAGCATTTCCTTGGGGATCCAGCAATTTTAGTGTAGCTCAAGTGAAAAGGCTATAAAGGAAATAGCACCTGCATGTACCTGCTTGATGTACATGTCGACCAAATTGGTCAGGTCAGTCCACAGTTTATCAACACAGAAGGTTCCATTCAGGGTCCTATCATTTTGGAAATTCTTTGGATGAATCTTGAATTCATCATCCTTCAGCCACACCCACCAGCATAGCATCCTCTACCCCCCAACCCTGGTTTTAGAACAGAGCTAATTAAGTCCAAATAGCAGACTACAATTTGAAGAAACAAAGCACATGTTCAGGTTTACATCAGGATCACATTCAAATGCTTGGATCATAGGGCATTGATGTTACAGAGACAACCATGATCTGACAGTATTTTGCTCTGAACAGTGGGTATAAATCTTTTCTGGGAAACAAAGTACAAATTGGCTAAGAATATAAATCACTGGAGAATATATGGCGTAGAAGGTGCATTCCTGCATGCTCTAGGCGGAGAGCTGAGACGTCTAAACATTATATATTTTACATAAAATCAATCAATTAGAAGGCTTTAAATAGATGACACAGGTACAATGTGCAGAGTCGTTTCTATAGGGTGAGACAACTGAGTATGGCACAATACCTATAGATTCAGTCTACACATGAGATAGATGGCTCGACAAGCTGATAACTGCTGCTAGGTGAAGACAAGAACCAAGCGTGTTACTCATCTTACCGTCAAAGCACACAACAGCCAGTAGTGAGAACTCTAGCCAAGGATCTCTATGGACTAAAACATGTATGCTCCTGACACCTCTAATGTAGTGCTGCTAGATTAAAAATTAGCAATGTATTCCTCTGAAAACCAAGCAACAAACACCCAATTCGGCGCACAAGCAAAAATACTTATATTTGCTTAGAAAAAGCGAACTTACGTTCACAACGATAGAAGGGTATCCACCAGTTAGAATTGATGGTCTTGGGAAGTATTTACATCTAGTTTGGCTCCCAAATAATCTGACCATGGCCTCAAGATATAATAACCAATGTTGCAACACTATCATTTTTCACTGGTAAGCACAACCTGCACTGGGCAAAAGAACAGAGCACGGCATTAATCACCAATAGATTTTTACAAATGTTTTTTTGGATATAGCATCGATTTTTTGACAATCATTACTATAAAATAGGCACAAAGTTATTTAGTTCTCTGGCTGACGGTTGCAAGCATAAAAGAAAATATAAAACACTATGCCTATATTTATTAGAAATATAATTAAACATCGCATGATGAGAGATCATCCCTGCAATATCGTACTGAGAGAAAATCAGTCAAATTCTCATAGCGCAATCTGCAGTGGTACAATATCCTAATATAACATCATCATTAAGTAAAGCAATGAAGGTGTCGTCGGACCTCGTGGAGCAGCTAGCTTCTTTGTCCAATATCGTTTGGCAGCAGCACAGAAAGGGGCCGCCTGTAACGGATCAAGAATAGGAACCCAAACAAATCCATGACCGCATCAGTACCATTCTAGGGCTGAACATATTAAAAACTCGAAACCAAAAGTGTGAATGGTTATAATCTGATATCCGAGGGAACCATACCAAAGCAAGGTGCCATCGATTCAGCAGCAGCACGGGAAGGCCCTACCACAGAGCACCTGAAAAAATTGAACCAAGAAACTGAGAAATTATTAGCGGCACTCGTAACCACAAACTGCAACATCTAAATAACAAGCCTGCTTGGGCCCTGACAATAGTGGCTGGAACACAGACCACCACCTCCAGCAACCTCCCCTGTTACCTCCCATCGCCAAAAGAACACCACGACAACTTTGCAGACATTTCCTCGAACGCCCAACACCAGCAGAACCATGCAGGCATTACATCGAACATCTGCGACAATATACATGAAAACAGGCCAACGCCTGTCCGCCCCCACACCAGCGCCGCACCGCTGAGCTCCCCAAACACCTGTTGTGCCCAGCTCCCTCGGCGCAGCGGATCAGGTTGCAGGGTTGCCGGAGTAGTCGTCTGACGGCCGCCAACTCCACCGGGGGCACCCTCGCTGGGGCCTCCGCGCCGAGGCCCTATCACCGCTGTACCGGGAGTCACCCACGCCGGAGCGCCTCGAGCCCAGGGCACAAGCCGCACCACCCGCGTTGGGCCCCTCGTGCCGCCGCAGTAGGCGTCCCTAGCCGGGGCTCGAGCCTCTGTCGCCCGGCGGGGCTGCAGCACTCTTGTAACACCCCAAATTTTGCACTTTTGAAAATAGAATTAAAATGATTTATTTATGTATTGTTGTGCTCATAAAAACCTAGGAAACTAATATTTTTCATCAAACTAAAATTTATCGTAGGGTTAGAAACATGCTTGTGCATTCATGCTGCTGCATATTTTATTCCATGATGTTTGGTTTTGATCAAATCTGAAAATGAGTTCAAAAAGATTTGAAAACCTCTTTGGAAAATGATTTCAAATAAAAGAAAAGGATCTCTTTCCCTTCCTCACTCCTTCCTAGCTTTTGGCCCGAAGCCTTTTCTCTGTTACACCGGCCTAGCTCTTCCAGCAAGCTTCCGCAGCGGCCCGTTCGTCCTTCACCTTTGGGTCGGTCCGAGTTGTGGCCTGTTTGCTCTTCCTCTCGTTCCCTTGGCCGAAAGGCCGAAGCCCAGCAAGCCGCTCGGCAGTCCTCCTCCTACCTCGAGTCGGCAAGCAGCCGGACTCCTCTCTGACAGAGTCCGTCGCCACGTCGTTTCTCGCATCTCCGTGCTGCCCACGCAACCCGTCCCATAAATACATAGCACCCTGCGTTCGCATCTCCTTTCCAACCGTAGACCAAGTTATAGCGCAGCAGCAGGCTCTCTTTGAATCTCGCCGAGCATGTTTGTCAAAGCCGTCGCCCTAGCTCGTGCTCTGTGCATCACCGTTTGGATCTCGCCGAGAACCAAGCTCGCCGTTGAAGCCGCCCCGGCCGCTTGTTGCACCCCCGATCACACGATCTAATCATCGAGCATCATCCCGTGGTATAGGATCTCCCTGCGCCTTCCTCTCTCGCTCTTTCTTGTTCACCGTTTTGCTCACGTCGTCGCCATCCTTGACACAGGAAGCTGCCTAGCGCCTTCAGGTGCAAGCTGAAGTCAGCCAGTGATCGTTGTCATCTAATCTACGTTCGGCTGTCATCTATATCCCCTCCGCCATATAATCGTTTTCAGTCCATGGTTCACGTCAGGCCAAACATGGCGAGCCGTACACCTTTGCCATGGCTTTATCATCGATGAGAAATCCCTACTAGGTGAGCTTGACGTTGCCTCAATCTTCCTGCTGTTTTCCTCGTAGATTTTCATGTTCATCATCGTAGCTTCATCGTCGGCCATGGCAGGACCAGCACAGGTTGCCGTCGTCGGTCTCTTGCAGCCGCATGTCGTCCACAGCTCACCATCGACTCCATCGTTTTCTTCCCTGGTGAGATCGCTTTGCCATCCTCTCTCTGTTGGTAAGCTGTTCGACATACCGAAAGGGCCATGCACCGAGCGCCATGCATAGCTAGCTAGCTTGCTTTCATGAGATCACAATGACACAAGCATGACATCATCCCATATTTATGGCCGTTTTCCTTTAGACAAATAATTCTAGGAATACCATGAAATACCAGCCCTTTTGCGCATTATCAGTTTACGCTTTCAACCATGGAAAGCGTAATTCCTTCCAAAATACGTGTTCAACAAATTACAGAATTGCCCTTATTTTGTTTTGCTTATAAAGTCTCCGTTTTAACTCCGTTTTGGTCCATTCAAAATGCGTTGCATTCGTAGTTTCGTAAGATACGCTGTAGTGCCACTGTTAGTTGAGTTTGTAGCTTTTAGATTTCGAGCTCATATTTAATGCATTATTAGTCCATAGAAAATCTTTCAAAATTCATATCTTCGCCGTTGTAGTTTCGTTTTGTGCACTTGACGTCTATGTGATCATAGCAACGAGTAGAGTTGTTTTACAAACTTTTCATTTTGTTTTATTGCGATTGGTGTACTGTTCTAATTTAGTCCTATTGTTTGCTTCGTGTATGATTGCTCGGATGCTTGTGTGGTGCTCTATAATCGTGTCCAGTCGGTGAGCTTTGCGTTGATGATCTGAAAGTTGGTGCTCAAGAAGAAGTTGGAGATCAAGAAGAAGTTCTACGAGAAGGTTTGGGATGGAAGAAACGATCTAAGTTTAAGGCAAGTATAGTAGGACCATCCTTGTGTCCTATTCACTATCTCACTAAAATTCATATGCATGTGTCCTTTGTCACCCTGTATAGGATTACCTAGTCTTGTTTTCCTGATACCTTGTTAAACTCGGGCTATTGCATGTGGGTAGTGATGCTAGTGCTTCATAACATGATCTTGTAACTTGATTAATGGATTATGCAACAATTCTAAAAGATGACTTTTTAGCAACTTGGAATCAAGAGGGTTAAGGTGATTGGTTGTTTCCATTCACTTGATGTTCCCTCTCCCTAAGGACTTATCTGTACGTGATCATACGGGATTTCACGTGCCGCCGTGGGGGCTATATGGCTCGGCTCTAGTGCATTCAAGAGACCTTTTCTAGCTTGTGAGAGGGAGGGCCGAATTGGGTATAGGCGGCTCCTCCATGGTGTGTATAGCCGGGTAGGTTGTGTGCCACTTTGGGAGGAGGGATTCCCTATATCCGACGACAAGGCGACCCTTGCTTGTTAGACGAACTTTTGAGTGGCTTTATAGTGAAACCCCGCTCATTCACCTTGGTAGTGTCATGGGATTTGCAAACCCCGAGCATATGGGAATCACGACTCACGTGGAAAGCGGTACACCTCTGCAAGCAGAGTTAAATCGATATGTCGTCCGTGCCGGTTAGGGCGGCCCCGAGACATTGCGAATAGATGACCACCGTTTGTTAATGCTTATTGTTAATGTTGATGTTAATTGTATTCTTTAATCATGTTTACCTGATCATGTGGTTATGGGAACACTACCTTGATGCTGAATGCTAAAACATGACATACACCAAAAGCTACTTGCGTATAACCATGTCTACCTTTTGAGCTTCATGAACCCCTACTATGCTTGCGGAGTTCGACATGGACTCACTCTTGCTATTCCTACCACCTCGGGAGAAGTTTAGGCTTGTTGTCAACCGGTCTTTGGATCCAGTGGAGTGGAGTCAATACCCGAAGAATGGAGTTGTCTATCCGTTGTTTGTTTTCTAAGGTTATCTCTTTTACTAAGTACGTTTTAAGCATTACGAATTGATACTACCCCTTATTTGTAGCTATATGTGAGATTTGACTTCTAATACTCACATATGGTGCATATCTGATTTTGTCCTTAAAATCGGGTATTACAAGTGGTATCAGCTCAATGCTGACTGTAGGACGCAAGCCTAGTTAGAAAATGGTCGTCTTTAGGATTTGATATCATTAGAACAACCTTGTTCTACATACCTTGACAATTTCTTCTCCACTATGACTCTGTCCTTGATATTTATCTCCTCCTTGATGCTTGTTTGAAAGCCTTGATTCTTATCCTTGTTCATTTCTTGCTATCTCTCCAACCTTGTTATTTCTAAAAGATATGCTCATTTTTGTCTCTACACCATTATGAAAACCTTGTCTCATTCTCTAAGTCTTCTCTCTATAAATGATTCGTAATGAGAAGGCCACTCGCATCAGCTATGGAGGACCATGCTTTACTAGATGGAATTATGCCTTAATGGAACCACATAATGGAGAAGCTCATCGTGCCATCCCAAAGACTCATACTTGTTGGCGCAAGGAGTACATCAACACGCTCTTTAGCAGTGAAGATTTCTTACATCCACGATTGAAGTGTTTGCTGCAAAATCACCAACTAGAGCTGGCAGAAGTAAGGCAACACTATGAGGAAGCTCTTGATGAGATAGATAAGTGGAGAAGTTGTGTTGGATTACCCAAGATAAATGGAGTGGTAGACATGTCTCGCTCAACCCCATGAAAGAGAGGTTACCCTGGATGTCACTGCAGTCACACTGTGTTCAAGAAGTAGGAGTTAGTGTCCCCTATTATAATAAACCGTTAGTTGCGAAGTTAGTAAAGTTGAGTCAGTCTTAATGTGTGGTTTGTGAACCTTAAGTGCTTAGTTTTTTTGTGCTTATGTTTATGTTTGTTTTGAATTTTTGTAATGATTGCAATGATCTTGTGGTTTTATCTGCAATTTCATTTAGTTTATAGGCCTAAGGTATAAAGATTAATGAATAGCTAGTTGGGTTTTGGGTTCCTCCTGTTTTCTCGCATCCCGTCTTCTCGGACCGGTCTCTATTCTTCGGTTTATATCTCAGTTCTTGGATGACCAAAAATCATGAGAAAATTCTGGACACAAGTAGACTTCAACATCTTTATCTGAGTGCAAGAATCATCATAAAAGCTATTCTGGTTTGGTAGTTACGAAAATCACAAGACGAAGAATCTGTGCTGTAAGAAATCTGGAGCAGTCTGTGGTCTTACTGTTATATATCGAGATTTATTTGTGCAATGGTTATGAAATTTTTCTGGGAGAATCTAGATTTCAGTAACTTTCCAACGCCATCAGGATCACCCTCATATCAACTTTATTTTGGGAGCTATGAAATTCACAAGGCGGTGTAACTGTGCTGTCTGGAATCCAGAACAGTTTCTGTTGTGGAGTATTTTCGACCCACTTAACTATGGAATCTGGAAACATGTTCTATAGGAAAGTTACAGAGGATTACATAAGGTTTCCAATGGTGTAAAGTATGACTTTAGTGGGTTAACAGAGCTCGAGATATAACTGTTGCAATGTGATGCTACTGCACTGCCAGATTGATTGGACAGATTTCTTGTATGATTATGAAAGATTATCTTAACTATAGAATACGGATAAGCTTTCCAACGGTGTGAAGTAGGGCTTCATTGGATCAACAGAGTTGGAGTTATGTCTGCTTTTCTGCACTGATGTTTTCCTGCTTGCGAAGAATTGCATGTGACAAGTTCCTACCCATGTATATGAGTTTCTTTGGGATGATAGAAGGACATGATTCACTAACATACTTGAATATAAAAGCTACACTTTGGTGGCACCTGTAGATATTTTCTTAAGGGGGGTAGCCACGAAGAAGAAGATGCAAGGTGAAAGTTTTATGCACTCAAGCACTTTACCTAGAAGGAAGCAACCATCTCCGTTGTTGAGAGGTCTACATGAGCAAGTATTAGTGACTTGTTGGTTGATCTATAAGAAGCAGGATATGGAGTTGCAAGAGAAAGATTTCATACACACTAGTTCGTCTCCATGGTGTGCTCCTATATGATCTTTGTTGACAAGAAGGCTCGTACTCAGTTTATGTGTGTTGATTATCGTTCTCTTTATGAAGTTTCAAGTGCCATTGTTGAGGATTGATGATTTGTCTAATAAGCTAAGAGGTACTTGTGTGTTTTCTAAGAATGATCAATGTTCGATTACCGTCGTTGAAGATTCGTGGATATAGATATACGTAAGACAACTTTCACTATGAGGTATGGGTTGTATGAGTACACCATTATGTCCTTTGATTTGACATATGCACCTATCTATCTTATGCACATGATGAATAAGGTGACCATGGAGTGTCTGAATAATTTTGTGGTGCTAACACCCTGGTGTTCTCTAAGACTAAAGAAGAACATGTTGAACACTTAAGGCTAGTCTTATAGGAGCTTAGAGAACATAAGTTGTATGTGTGAGTTTGGTTAAATAAAGTTTCTTTTCTGGGTCATGTTGTCTATATTGGAGGTATAACAGTGGATCTAGATAAGGTGAAGAGTGCATTGAATTAGAAGCCGCCTACTGATGTGAGTAAGATGTGTGCAGTTTCTTTTGTTTGGTTGGTTACTATAGGAGGTTCATTGAAGGATTCTCCAAATCTCCTAAGCCTATGACAGCTCTACTAGAGGAGAATGTCAAGTTCATATGGAAGTGTCAAGCCAGTTTTGAAGAGTTAAAGAAGAAATTAGCTACTGCTCGGTGTTGATATTACCAGATCCGAGTAAGAAGTTTTTCATCTGATGCGATGCATCTTGACAAGTTTTGGTATGTGTTCTTACGCAAGAAAGTAGAGTGGTTGTGTATGCCTCAATTCAAGCTAGTGATGATGACATAGAAATAATGTGATGTCGGACACCTCTACCATTGAATTCTATGGAGCTCCAATGCTTACATCAATCTTGTTGTGTGAGTTTTGTTTGGAGGAAGTTATCATCTTGGTGATGGTATGTCTTTAATGATGGAATTACACGGAGAAGAACTCAAGGGAGATGTGTTGAGTTGGAACCCGCCTATGTAAGCAAGAGTAACCCATATTCTTGGAATGGTCGATTTATCCAAGGTTCTCTAGAGGCACTAAAACTGGATGAAAGAATTTTCCCGTAATGTAATTTGTCTTGGCAAGATTTTGGATGTGCTCTATGTAAGAAAGCAGTGGGTTATGCTTGAACTATGGAGGCATGAGTTGGACTAATCAACTTACGAGATGTCGAGTTACCGATAGTGGAGCGTAGAGGTATTTACTCGGACATAAAGAGCGACATCAAGGTCGGTCATAAGAAATTCAAAGAATCATTACTAAGTTGATGATTGACCTAGTGACACTATAATTGGAATGATACGGAGTTATAGTGGGCCATAACCCACAGTCCCAAACATGGTTTATGCCTTGGCGATTTCGAGGATGCAATCATTTGGAGGAAAAAGTTGTTGTCGTTGTTCTTAGCATATAAAAGGTGCTATGAAAGTCGAGTGACACCAAGATCAAGTTGAGTGCAGCAATGAAAGTGTTGTCTCCAAGACGATATAGTTGAGTTAATAAAGTTCATCTTTGAACAAGAGGAACCGCAAAGGTTAATTGGATGTAGGAAGAACTAAGTAAATTGTGTTTAAGGTATTGAGCAATTTAAACGGAGTATAGTCACTAATGTTTTGGAATTGGTATTACAGTTTACCATGGAACATAAGACTCTGGAGGACATCTTCAATAAGTTTTGAATTGAGACATCATTATTAGGACTGTACTAGTCAAGGGAATATGTGGCTTGGATGTATGCTATCGATGGGTAAAGGAAATGCCGATGTCGATGCCTTGTTAAAGCGAGAGATATGCTAACATTGAGGACTAAGAATTGGGTGCTAGAGTTGAGAAGCATAATTAAGAAAATACTTGTTAATGTTTTGAAGGAAGATGGTAGAACCTACCCGGGACCAAGATGGAGGTTCCGTAGAAAGGTGGATACATGTAGTAAGAGATACGATAGCTTGGTTTAAGAAGGGGACATAGTAGTACATGCTAAGAATAATTGCATTGCAATTTGGAACCAGAGCGACAAGGGTTTTTCATACAGTTAAATTCATACAATCATCCTACGATGATCTTTATGGCACGCACAATGTGCATTGGTGTGAAGAGAAAATGGTACCCAAAGTCTGCAATAGTTCACTTAAGGAAAAGAGTACGGTTTAGAAGCTAGAAGTTCACTAAGGATTGGTTTGGAGTTACATACAAGTTGTTGGGTGATCATCGAAGACTGGGAATCAGTGAGCATGTTATTTGGAGGATGGTTAAAAGGTATGCATAGCAAAGTGGAATCATTTGTCACCATGGTGGTACTACTCAAGGCAGTAAGGAAGGTTCAATGGCAGGATATTCCAATCTCTTTAATCATCGTCTTTCGAATCTCGGGACGAGATTCATCTTAAGGGGGTAGAGTTGTAACACCCCAAATTTTGCACTTTTGAAAATAGAATTAAAATGATTTATTTATGTATTGTTGTGCTCATAAAAACCTAGGAAACTAATATTTTTCATCAAACTAAAATTTATCGTAGGGTTAGAAACATGCTTGTGCATTCATGCTGCTGCATATTTTATTCCATGATGTTTGGTTTTGATCAAATCTGAAAATGAGTTCAAAAAGATTTGAAAACCTCTTTGGAAAATGATTTCAAATAAAAGAAAAGGATCTCTTTCCCTTCCTCACTCCTTCCTAGCTTTTGGCCCGAAGCCTTTTCTCTGTTACACCGGCCTAGCTCTTCCAGCAAGCTTCCGCAGCGGCCCGTTCGTCCTTCACCTTTGGGTCGGTCCGAGTTGTGGCCTGTTTGCTCTTCCTCTCGTTCCCTTGGCCGAAAGGCCGAAGCCCAGCAAGCCGCTCGGCAGTCCTCCTACCTCGAGTCGGCAAGCAGCCGGACTCCTCTCTGACAGAGTCCGTCGCCACGTCGTTTCTCGCATCTCCGTGCTGCCCACGCAACCCGTCCCATAAATACATAGCACCCTGCGTTCGCATCTCCTTTCCAACCGTAGACCAAGTTATAGCGCAGCAGCAGGCTCTCTTTGAATCTCGCCGAGCATGTTTGTCAAAGCCGTCGCCCTAGCTCGTGCTCTGTGCATCACCGTTTGGATCTCGCCGAGAACCAAGCTCGCCGTTGAAGCCGCCCCGGCCGCTTGTTGCACCCCCGATCACACGATCTAATCATCGAGCATCATCCCGTGGTATAGGATCTCCCTGCGCCTTCCTCTCTCGCTCTTTCTTGTTCACCGTTTTGCTCACGTCGTCGCCATCCTTGACACAGGAAGCTGCCTAGCGCCTTCAGGTGCAAGCTGAAGTCAGCCAGTGATCGTTGTCATCTAATCTACGTTCGGCTGTCATCTATATCCCCTCCGCCATATAATCGTTTTCAGTCCATGGTTCACGTCAGGCCAAACATGGCGAGCCGTACACCTTTGCCATGGCTTTATCATCGATGAGAAATCCCTACTAGGTGAGCTTGACGTTGCCTCAATCTTCCTGCTGTTTTCCTCGTAGATTTTCATGTTCATCATCGTAGCTTCATCGTCGGCCATGGCAGGACCAGCACAGGTTGCCGTCGTCGGTCTCTTGCAGCCGCATGTCGTCCACAGCTCACCATCGACTCCATCGTTTTCTTCCCTGGTGAGATCGCTTTGCCATCCTCTCTCTCTGTTGGTAAGCTGTTCGACATACCGAAAGGGCCATGCACCGAGCGCCATGCATAGCTAGCTAGCTTGCTTTCATGAGATCACAATGACACAAGCATGACATCATCCCATATTTATGGCCGTTTTCCTTTAGACAAATAATTCTAGGAATACCATGAAATACCAGCCCTTTTGCGCATTATCAGTTTACGCTTTCAACCATGGAAAGCGTAATTCCTTCCAAAATACGTGTTCAACAAATTACAGAATTGCCCTTATTTTGTTTTGCTTATAAAGTCTCCGTTTTAACTCCGTTTTGGTCCATTCAAAATGCGTTGCATTCGTAGTTTCGTAAGATACGCTGTAGTGCCACTGTTAGTTGAGTTTGTAGCTTTTAGATTTCGAGCTCATATTTAATGCATTATTAGTCCATAGAAAATCTTTCAAAATTCATATCTTCGCCGTTGTAGTTTCGTTTTCGGTGCACTTGACGTCTATGTGATCATAGCAACGAGTAGAGTTGTTTTACAAACTTTTCATTTTGTTTTATTGCGATTGGTGTACTGTTCTAATTTAGTCCTATTGTTTGCTTCGTGTATGATTGCTCGGATGCTTGTGTGGTGCTCTATAATCGTGTCCAGTCGGTGAGCTTTGCGTTGATGATCTGAAAGTTGGTGCTCAAGAAGAAGTTGGAGATCAAGAAGAAGTTCTACGAGAAGGTTTGGGATGGAAGAAACGATCTAAGTTTAAGGCAAGTATAGTAGGACCATCCTTGTGTCCTATTCACTATCTCACTAAAATTCATATGCATGTGTCCTTTGTCACCCCGTATAGGATTACCTAGTCTTGTTTTCGATACCTTGTTAAACTCGGGCTATTGCATGTGGGTAGTGATGCTAGTGCTTCATAACATGATCTTGTAACTTGATTAATGGATTATGCAACAATTCTAAAAGATGACTTTTTAGCAACTTGGAATCAAGAGGGTTAAGGTGATTGGTTGTTTCCATTCACTTGATGTTCCCTCTCCCTAAGGACTTATCATGCGTGATCATACGGGATTTCACGTGCCGCCGTAGGGCTATATGGCTCGGCTCTAGTGCATTCAAGAGACCTTTTCTAGCTTGTGAGAGGGAGGGAAATTTGAATTGGGTATAGGGCGGCTCCTCCATGGTGTGTATAGCCGGGTAGGTTGTGTGCCACTTTGGGAGGAGGGATTCCCTATATCCGACGACAAGGCGACCCTTGCTTGTTAGACGAACTTTTGAGTGGCTTTATAGTGAAACCCTGCTCATTCACCTTGGTAGTGTCATGGGATTTGCAAACCCCGAGCATATGGGAATCACGACTCACAGGGAAAGGGTACACCTCTGCGCAGAGTTAAATCGATATGTCGTCCGTGCCCACGGTTAGGGCGGCCCTGAGACATTGCAGAATAGATGACCACTGTTTGTTAATGCTTATTGTTAATGTTGATGTTAATTGTATTCTTTAATCATGTTTACCTGATCATGTGGTTATGGGAACACTACCTTGATGCTGAATGCTAAAACATGACATACACCAAAAGCTACTTGCAGTATAACCATGTCTACCTTTTGAGCTTCATGAACCCCCTACTATGCTTGCGGAGTTCGACATGGACTCACTCTTGCTATTCCTACCACCTCAGGAGAAGTTTAGGCTTGTTGTCAACCAGTCAGTTTGGATCCAGTGGAGTGGAGTCAATACCCGAAGAATGGAGTTGTCTATCCGTTGTTTGTTTTCTAAGGTTATCTCTTTTACTAAGTACGTTTTAAGCATTACGAATTGATACTACCCCTTATTTGTAGCTATATGTGAGATTTGACTTCTAATACTCACATATGGTGCATATCTGGTTTTGTCCTTAAAATCGGGTATTACAACTCTCGCACGAACGAGCGCCACTACATCTGACCGCCCGAGCCACGACCACCACACTGGACAACAGTGAGCGAGGCCCGCCGCACCGGTGGCCGCTGCGCCGAGACACCCGCCTGCCCACGCCAGAGCTGCTGCGCGAGTGTTCCCGCGTCGCCGTGCCGCTGTGTTGGAGCACCACAAAAGCCTCCCGCGAGGTCCTCCTGCGCTGCTCCGCAACCACTCCATGGCTACCGGTGTACCGTCGTGTCCAACCGCCGCCATGACCCCGAGCCCCATCCGCTGCCGCCGGACCCGGGGTCAAGCTCGCCCGCGACGCCGGCCGCTGCGCGCGCTCGCCCCACGCCGCCGCGCCGCTCCGCGTGGGGCCCGCCCTTGATGAGGCCGCGACGCAGAGCCGCCGCGCCCTCACCCACGTCGCCGTTCGCGCCGCCCGGGGCCGCTACGCCGTTCACCAGCAGCACCGGGGATGAGATCAGTGCTGGCCTCACCACATTGTGGAGAAAGAGAGGGGTGCAGGAGCAGTGAATGCTGAGAGAGCAGAGGCAGAGAGAAGCGGATAGGTTTGATATTTCTTTTCCCCACATGCTCCAGCCAATGAGCCATCGACAACGAAAAGCAGGGACCGGGCACCGGCCATTCTCCACTTGACAACACACTACCAGAGCGGACCCCAGAGTCCCAAAGAGCAGCAGCGTGCAGCGCGGCCTGGAGAATTCAGCCAATGGCATTCAGCGCTGTACGCTCGGGCACATGAATTTCTGGCATTTTGACCGTACAGTGTTCACCACCATCTGATATGCATCTAGCGCTGTAAATTTTTTTCGCTAACGTGGACACCCGGAGGCCCCTGCGGCGCCTAACGTTCTAGTCTCTTTAGATGTGCCAATGTGCCACTGAGTGTTGACCTGTTTGTTTCTTGCAGTTTGCAAAAACAAAGAATGGCTTGTCGTACATCCATGCAGAGCAACTTGTTCGGTTCTCCACATCACATTTGACTTTGTTTGCATCCCGGTTTAGTTTACTTATTAATCCTGGGCATCCAAATCCCACCAAAGCAAGGTGAGACAGCCACCTCAGCTCATTCAGCTTTTATCTCCAAAATTTAATTCATTGATTTCCATGTTTCTATAAAATATTGGAAACATGCACAAACCACTACAATTTTTTTATATAAGTCGACAGAGGAGGAGAGGATTCCAACTGATTTTGCTGGCCTTTCAAGGCCTGAAGAGTCAGAGAAATTCTATTTTGCACTAGAAATTAAAATAATAGACAGTAATTTCTGTCCCAAATCTACTCTGATTTCCTTCTTTCTGAAATCTACTCTGATTTCCTTCATTCCTCCCCAACCTCTAAGATTGGATCTCACTAATTATTTTTTTCCTTCATTGATAATTCAAAAAGGTTAAGGTCTACGTTTACTATTAGTATATTTATATATTTAGGAAGAAGCTTTTGTCTCTTGTTTGTCTCCTCTATTACGAGTAGTGTTCTTCTCCGGATTATAGCCAAGGCGACCGTCTCCGACTCACTACTCTCCGTCCCGTCGCTATAAAGCTCTCGCCTTTGTCGCCGCTTCTTCACGTGCGCGCCACCACCTCCCATGCAAGGCCAGTAGGCGCGCAGCACGGCCCTCTCGTGTCGCCGCGCGCTGCTTTTCGACCGACTCGCCGGCTCGCCGCGCGCCCGCAGCTAGCCGTTCTTCGGTAGATCGATCCATGGCCGTGGATAGTCCCCCGCCGCCGGCATCGCCGCAGCAGCGGCGGCAGTCCGAGGCCGGCGCGGGCGGGCGGCGGACGGACAAGCACGGCCGCCGCCTCGAGGTGTACAACCAGGTGCTCGCGCGCCTGCGCTCCTCCTCCGCCGCCGCCGCGGCGGCGGTCTCCCCGGCCTTCGAGGACGCGCTCTGGGCCCACTTCCACCGCCTCCCCGCCCGGTGAGCCGCTCGCTTCGCAAATCGAGCGAGATTTCCCGTGATCTGGCAGGCCCTGACGGCACGCATGCGTTCGCTTGCGCAGGTACGCGCTGGATGTGAACGCGGAGAGGGCGGACGACGTGGTCACCCACCAGCGGCTGCTCCAGGAGGCGCGCGATCCGGAACGCCGGCCGGCCTTGTCCGTCCGCGTCGTGCAGGTCAGAAATCCTGTAATCCATATCCATTCGCCCGTTAGAATTGGATCCACTGTAATCGCATGCTTGCATGTCGCACACGCGTCTTTTCTTGATTTGCGCTTCATCATTCAGAAATGTGTGCGTCGTTTGAAGTAACCTGTTCGATAATACCAAAGACTACGATCGTAAAGATGCACTTTTTAGGATGTTTCCTTTCGTTCCAGGAGTTTACACACCTTTTCGACATGTTTGATCCTATCAATATGTGTACTGTAGATAGAGCTTGTAAAGATGCTCCTTTGTGTTGAATGTTTTTGGTTCAGCAATTAATTTGTACATCCTAACCTGTTCGATGGCACCAAATAAAGTTTGGAGTTTACAAGAGTATTGATTTTCTTTCGTTAAATTCATTTCTTGGATAGTATATATTAATTAACACTTCTCCTATGTCTCAGGTCCATGATTTTGTTGTTGTTGTTGTTGTTGACAACATGCAATTTTGTCATTTTGCATTGTTTGGCTACAGAAAAAAAAACTGTAAATTGTCTCTTGTGAATTGCCCTTTTAGTTGTACTTAGTTCTTTATGTAAGATTGTTGTCTGAAAATCTCCAAAAAAATCCAGGCGCTTGATACACCACATGATCGATATGTGACCATATGGTCCATATCCATGATTTCTGAAGCAAAATTGTTATTTGCATGCTTGCTCATCAGGTTTCTAGGGTTATTGATTGTGATACAGCCGATTCTTGTGATCCTGACATGGAGAAGGTTGCTTATAATGATCATGTGGCTAGCCAGAGGTATGTATATCATGGATATATAGATCCGGATAAAGTTTGTTTCTTTCATGCACTTATAGATCTTCTTGGTTACTTTTGTATGTTAATAACGTCGTGCACAACGTTTCAGGGCTCACCCACCCCCTGCATTTGGTTCTTCCTCCAATCTAGAGGCACTCGGGCTTGAAACAAATGATGATGGTGATGTAAGGAGCACCGATGATACTGATCACAGTGTACATCTCATCTCCAGGTAAACAATTAATTTCCTATGCGATGCTGGGTTTTCGGTTTTTTCTTTCCATATTTGTTTAGCATTTCATTTCATGATGTATATTATAGACAGGTTAAAGATGAATAAAGACCCCGGCCCAATAGACTGTTTATGATATTTCAGAGTTGCACAGTTTTACAAATGGCTAACATGGCTAAATTGTGGTAGTATTTACGTTTCAAAGAATACAAATGAGAGCAGTAGACCGTAATCTCTGATGCTTTGCTGCGAATCAGAGCTTATATTTCTTGACATGCCTTTTCTTTAAAAACACTGATCTTAATATGTGGATATGTACTATTTTCCTTGAATACAAGAAAATCCACACTTTTTTAAGTTTGATATATATACATGAATCTTGGTTAGGGTGTCCTCGCAAAAAAAAAAAAAAAAAAAAAAAAAAAAAAAAGAAGAAGAATCTTGGTTAGGGGTGGAAGCATCTCCAAAAAAGCTGATACTTGCCTTAGCTAGCATCTTTAACCTTTTTGTCTCATTCTGGTTTGATGACGTTGCCTGAAACTGATAGATTATCATACGTGCAGGCCTTCACTTTTCCCGAGTACATAAAACTTAAGATCATAATATATAGGGACTTAGAGCCTGTTGATATACAAACCATTTGAGAAGTTATATTCTCTGTTAACTCATTGTTCTCTCTGTTCTTGCAGGCCGATGCATGAGATAACTTTTGCAACTATTGATAAACCAAAGCTCCTTAGTCAGGTAGTCACACTTCTTTTTCCTTGGAGTGGAAATTCTCTGACACGGCTACTCACAGAATTAGCCCTAGCATATTGTTGATAGAGCTACCAAATTCAGTAAATTAAGAAGCCTACGTGCAATTATACGTAATGAATGAAAAATAGTTTTAACAAAGAACTTGGTAATAGTAGGAAGAAACTAACAAAATACATTAAGGCCATTTCTAGAGTAAACTTCTGTTCTGAACTGGTAACTACTTGCCACCTGACACTCTGTCATCTATACATTAATTTACAGCTGACCTGTTTGCTTGCGGAGCTCGGTCTTGACATCCAAGAAGCACATGCATTTTCAACAAGTGATGGCTACTCATTGGATGTATTTGTTGTCACTGGATGGCATCTTGAGGTACATAGTTTCTCTCTGCTTCCATTATATTCCTGAAATTGGTTATTTTATTATGAAGGCTTTTTTCAGTTCAGCAATGTGTAATAATTTTTATGCTTACCTAAAAAAATAATTTTTATATGCTGCTATACTAATATCAATGTATTATTTTGCTGCATCTTGCAGAGTACTGAGCAGCTACAGGGAAAGTTGCTTCAGAAATTTCACAATGCTGAGGTATAAGCTTCCTTCTTCCCTTTCTTTTGTGAAGTTGTTAACTTCAGATAAAAAGCAACCTACGGTCTCTTGGTATTACTTAAATTGTTCTCTCTGCATTTTTTGAGAAGTTAGTT
Source organism: Themeda triandra (assembly GCA_018135685.1). Taxonomy (NCBI): domain Eukaryota; kingdom Viridiplantae; phylum Streptophyta; class Magnoliopsida; order Poales; family Poaceae; genus Themeda; species Themeda triandra. Next base: position 200,542 of record JAENPR010000369.1, read on the forward strand.
TGCTGAAGCAGATAAAAACGTTAATCTATCTTGAAACAAATAAATACAAAAGATCTTGTGATTGGCAAAGTGCAAACCTTGATGGATACCATGAAAAGTGTTACTTTGAATGTTTCACATGGACACAGTGCTTCTATAGTCATATCTTCTGAAATTATGAACGATTTTAACTGTGGTAAGTTAGCTGTCTACAGACACGAGCACCTGTATCAAGCTCATCATCACCACCATCAGAAGGTCCGCAAGGTGGACAAGGTATGCCATCTACAAGTGTTGAAATTCCAACAGATGGTGCAGATGTTTGGCAAATTGATCTTAAACTGCTCAAGTTTGGAAGCAAAGTTGCTTCCGGATCAAATGGCGACCTGTAAGTTTAAATTTCCCTTACTCAATAACATGGAAATGGGAACCTATTCAGAGCTTCATCTGATACTTGGGCTTGCTTAGGTACCGTGGAACATACTGCAATCAGGATGTGGCCATCAAAATAGTGAGGCCTGAGCGCATCAGTGCAGATATGTACCGAGATTTCGCACAAGAAGTGTACATCATGAGGTCCGTTTGAAATTTTTTACTTACATGATCTTTCCAAGACAGAATCCCAGCTACAATTAATTTCAGTAATGTTGAAGAGAAGATGTCAAATCCCTAGTGTAGATTTTAATGATAGTTCATAAATGTTCGAGAAAATAATAGTTTATAAATGCCTCTCAACATTGTTAATCATGGAAATGTTTCTTATACATGCTTGCAGAAAGGTCCGTCACAGGAATGTCGTGCAATTTATTGGTGCCTGTACAAGACGACCAACGTTGTATATAGTAACAGGTATACAAAGAGATTCATCTCTGCAGTAGGCATGTCAATAAATTTCTATGGTGTTTGATCCCTTGACCCCATTTTTGCATTTCCTTGTCTCAGATTTCATGTCAGGAGGGAGTGTCTATGATTACCTCCACAAACATAATAATGCTTTCAAGCTTCCTGAAATACTGAAAGTGGCAACCGACATCTCTAAAGGAATGAACTACCTGCACCAAAACAACATAATTCACCGTGATCTCAAGACTGCAAACCTTCTCATGGATGAAAACAAGGTCAGTTTTTTTTTCCAAAGCCCTAAATCATGTTTTTTTAAGAAAAAACTTAGGATAAGGACATGGAGTTCCTGGACTTCACTAGAGGAAAGACTTAACCCAGTTTACGACTATACTGAGTGAAACTGGGCACCAAACCATACATCTACACAGTTAATTAAAGGGAAACCAGTGAAAAACTTGAGCATGGCAGTCCAGATGGCTAACTCATCAACTCACAACAGAATCATATTGTTTGTTTAATTTAGAATGTGCAAACCTGTCTTTGTTGTGATTAATGATTGATAGAACTAATGTAAGGAATATATTTTGCAGGTTGTAAAGGTTGCAGACTTTGGTGTTGCACGTGTGAAAGACCAATCTGGAGTGATGACCGCAGAAACCGGAACTTATCGTTGGATGGCACCTGAGGTGCACTGTCATGAATATGTATTTCAAAAGAAAAAAATGCATATTTGTCCGTTTCTTAAATAATTATAATGATTTTATTATTGAAACTTCAGGTCATAGAACATAAGCCCTACGATCACAAAGCAGATGTTTTTAGCTTTGCTATCGTTATGTGGGAACTGCTAACCGGCAAGGTAACTGCAATTGCATTCTTCTACATGATTATGCACCAGTTTTGTATTTTCTATTTTTAGTTTGCACATATCTATTGATTTTTAAACTTTTGATTTCTCAGATCCCTTACGAGTTCCTAACACCACTGCAAGCAGCGATAGGTGTTGTTCAGAAAGTAAGTTCATTTGGCTTCCTTAGTAGCAGCCCTAAGGATATGACCTAATGGAGACTATTCGATAGATATATACACATCTAGGAGATGCTGTAGTATTTTATTCAGTTCTTAAACAGGTAATGGCATGTGTAGACACTTGGGAACAGGGAGCAGTGCAATTCTGTTAGGAAACAATCTTTTAGAAGTGATGCCAGCCTCTGCTCTTACAGGAAGAGCCATTTAAATACTGGACCATCATCCTTGGCTGTGCACTTGTTTATTAATAGATTATACATAAGATTAGGAGAACAGGTTCATTCTGTATGCTACAAGTTCTCATGGAAATAAGAAAAGTAGAAAACTTTATCACTAAAGCACATATTTAAAGCAATGGGATTTGAATTACTTATTGCCACACAAAAAAATAATAATTACAAAACATACTCTTAATGGTTGCTTTCAAGTGAAACAGGCAGCCATGACAAGCTAGTTCCTCTTTTCTTTCTTTCTTTCTTTTTTTGAGGGATTGTTAAAAGAAATATTGAAACCTTTTGTTTCAGAGCTTTTTGTTGAGATTTTTACAATTTCTAGTAACTAGTAATTTTTGGGTAAGACCATATTATCTGCTCATGTGGAGACTCACATTATGAACAACTTGATTCACCCACACGCGTTCTCTGCAGGGTATTAGGCCAATGATCCCAAAAGACACCCATCCCAAGCTTAGCGAGCTGCTTCAGAAATGTTGGCATCGAGATCCAGCTGAAAGGCCTGACTTCTCTGAGATACTGGAAATCCTTCAGAAACTCTCCAAAGAGGTCAGTCAGTCCTGCATTTCCGGTTCTCACTTCTAGTTTAATCAATCACACGTGTAAAAAAATATATCATGATTTTATTCTACAACAACAAAATCAAGTCGTCAATGTTTCTGCTGCCTAATATTACTCTCCAGAACTGAGCATTGTGATGTCTTAACTTTGAAACAGGTGAAAACTGACCCTGAGGGTCGCCACAAAACAAAGTCAGGTTTTCTTGCAGTGCTGAAGAGAAGCCACTGAAGGGCACTCCACGATATTCACTCCAATGCAATGCTTGAGGCACACTGTAATCACAGCATGCTTGTGAAGTTCGGATGCGAATGGAATAGTGTGCTGTAGTTGGACAGTCACGATATTCTTGTGTAATTGCAGTTGCTTTTCTCTTTCTTTTAGCTGCTTTGTCTTATGTATGTAATCTTAGTTGTTTTTGTTGAATGTCCTAACTAACATAGATGAAATGTGCTGAAATAAATTCATGTTGTTGATAAACAATCCTCTTCATGCCAGTAACTCTGAGATTCATCATATATAGATGATAAATTTTCTGCTGCAGTTGTACAGATTTGTCTGCTTGAAACAACTGTTTCAGCGATCAATCAAGCGTAGCTCTTAGACTGATACATTTTGACTTCTGGCACAATCTCAAATGCAGGATTGTAAACAGACTGAACAATGATTCGACTACATGTACAACTGAATTCTTCATCCTACTCCCCTAGGAAATCCTAGCTAGCTAGTACTATGATTCATCACCTTTGAGCTTCCTGACCTTGTCGAGGAATGATTGCCGGCCGGGGAAGGGGCTCGCGCCCTGTCTGCCTTTCCCCGGCGTCCTCTTCTCGTCGTCGTCGACCATCTCGCCGGCGCCGCTAACCCGACCCCGACCCAGCCCCAGAATCTCCTTCTTGGCCGTCCTGATCTGAGCCTGCTTCCTCGCCGACGACGACCCCAGGACGCCGCCGCCGTCCGCCACGCCGGCATTGACTCCGAGCATGTCCATCTTGGCCGTCCTCACCTGCTCCTCCCTCCTCATCCGCACCCGCTCCCTCCTCTCGTCGCGCTTCCCCCCGGCGCCGTCTGGGACGTCGAACAGGGAGCCCTTCTTGGCGCCGCCGTCGCCGGTGGAGCTGCTGCTGCTGCTGCTTTGCTTCTTCCGGGCGCCGCCCTTTCTTGGGATGCGGCCGCCGTAGGACGTGCCGAGGAGTCGGAAATCGAGGCGGCCCCACCCCTCCTCGTCGGCGAGGTCCCACCCGAATCGCTCGGCCATCTCCTGGAGCGGCCCATCACCGCCGTCATCGTCGTAGGCGTAGTCGTAGCCGTCGGCGTCGCCGCGGAGGAAGCGGTGCGCGTGCTCCCACTCGACGCGGTCGACGTAGACGGGGTCGGCGAGGACGTCGCGCGCGAGCTCCGCCCACGCCGCGGTGTCCCCGTAGTCGAGCTCGGCCGCCACCCACCGCAGGTACGACGGCGGCAGCGTGCCCAGCATCTGGCCCCTGTGCTTGCCGAACTCCATCACGCGGTCCCTCGCCGGCCGCGACGACGGCGCCGGCGGAGGCGGAGGCGTGGGCCCCGGTCCCGCTCGCGGCGGCCTCGCGCGGCACCGGCACCGGCGCGCGCGGGGGTGGGTGGTGCGGGGAGGCAGGCCGATGAGGTGAGGAGGCGCCGGTGTGGACGTGGGTGTCGCCGGCGGAGCCGGGGAGGAGAGGCAGCGTCCGGCGACGGTCGGGACCAGCATCGTCGTCGTGCGCGCGGCGCGGCGGCCGGCGAACGACGCGTAGTCTCAGGTGGGGAGTGAGCCGCAGCGCAGTGGCGAGAGTGGAATTATCTGCTCGTCACAGTCACAGGCTGTGGTGTGGATAAAAAGACACGTCATCGTGTCATCTCCCACCTCATCCATCAGGCAGCTCCGCCAGCCCAAGAAGCGATGCCAGCGGTGGCGTCCCTACCGGCGCCGCCGGCGGCAGCCCAGCAGCGGCGGAGGTTCTCCCCCGTGGCTTCGGCGTCGCTGCGCCGGGTGGCGTCGGGCGGGGGCTCCAGCTGGCGGAGCGAGCGGCGGCTCATGTCGGAGCTGGAGCGCACGGTGACAGCAGGCGCGGCCGAGCGCGTCATCCGCAGCTACGTCGGCACCAAGTCGGAGCGCGCGGCCCTCGCCGCGCTCTCCAGGCTCCTCATGGACTCCGACCCTCTCGCCATCCCGGTGCGCCCCCTCTCTGCCCTTTCACGCAAGCCGCACCAAGAAAGCTTGAGATCGTCAATTTGTCCCAAACAAAATAAATTTGAAATTTTATGCTTGTCCTTGTACCTGCCACTGCAATCTATGAACAGTAGATTCAACTTTCTCACTTTAGCTAGTTGTTACCTCTGAATTCTGGTGACCGTACTATCTGAATGCCTTTTTCTGATGAACTGTCATTGCATTCATCATTTTTTTTTTTTGGACAACAAGCACATTGCATTCATCATTAACTTGTGCTTGTGCATTCCAAGTACATTTGGAAATGTCTTAGCGTGTTGAACTATATTCCAAATTCCAAAATGATCTGCGCAGAAACAAAAAAAAAAAATATCACCTGATTCGGTACTCAACTTCAATTGCTGTTGCAGTTCTATGAGGCGGTCACACAGGCCCGGTGGTTCAAATGGAGCTCTATCCATGCCGCTGCGGTTGCCGCCTTGCTTGAAGCCAATGGAAGCACTGCAGAATCAAGGTCCCTCATCTCTGACTCCATCTCGCAGCACATTCAGTCCACCAATGAGGTAGCTCTCTTCTACTGCGACCTCATGGCGGCTTTCTCCTCTCGAGGACTGAAGGACCGGGCAATGGATTTCTACGCAGAGCTACGGTCCATGCCGCTCTCCGGGCGCAAGACCTACATGGCAATGATAAAGTCCTTGTGCCTGATGGGTCTGGCCACCGAGGCTGAGGAGACACTTAGGGAGATGGTTTCTCTGGGGTACCAGCCTGAGGCGTTCCAGTTTGGGTCAGTTGCGAAATGCTATGGCAAGTCTGGATCGCTGGCCGACATGGAGAGGGTTATTGCGTCCATGGCAGATGCCGGCATCCGCTTTGGCACTGGCGCAGCGGACACTGTGCTTTCATGCTACAGCTCCTGCCGTGATCATTCCAAGATGCTGGCATGGTTAAAGAAGATGCGGAAATTGCGCATCGCACCGACTACGAAAGGCTACAACTTTGTGCTCAACTCGTGTTCCTCGCTCGCTTCGGTGGTTCAAGAGCTGGGTCCTTCGCTTCCACTGTCAACGACCAGGTTGGTCAGGAGGCTCAGGTCTGTATCTACACCGGCAGCGGAAGTCGAGCTGGTGCAAGAACTCCTGTCCTCCTCATCGGTGCTGGACAAGGCGATGGAATGGTCAGAAACAGAGGTGAAGCTGAATCTGCATGGGTTCAGTACAGTATCAGCTTATGTGTTGATGCTGCAATGGGTGGACGCGGTGAAGGGTCGCGAATTGCCATTGGAGGTGTCAGTGGTGTGTGGCATTGGAAAACACAGTGATGTCCGAGGTGAGCCTAAAGTGCGTGAACTGGCACAGGAGGTGCTGAGCCGGATGGGGAGCCCCCTACAGCTGTCTACAAGGAACAAAGGGCGGCTTGTGGCAAAGCGAGACAGGGTGAAGCAATGGCTGGCCAGCTTTCCAGTGCCTGAGGAGGGCACAGATCCATCGCCTGATGCAACGAACCAACAACCATTTGTGTTTACACTTTTCAGAAAACTTGGACAGTTTTTTTCCAACCTTGTGTAGAATTCAGATGAATAGCAAGGTAGCTCATGCTGTAGAATAATGCAAATTACAAAGTGTAGTCTAGAGTGTAGACTAGGGGCTCAAAGATGCCCTGGCCTAATCCTTGTTCTGATGTTGGAGTATTATGCCTCAACTAGCTGCTTGATGCTGATGGGACTGACAAACTGTGCTGATCCGTCATAGAAGGCAAGTCCCGCAAACTTGGAGGTAGCTTGGGTAGGGTGCAGCAGGTCCCAGAAGAGGTATTTGCTGCGATCACTGCAGCACCTGGAGAAGGGGGTGCACCCTATCTCAGCATTGAACCTGCCACGACCGCAGCATGCACTCTTCACTTCCTCCAACCCTGCAGGCAGAAAGTGAGCAAATCTGCAAATATACTAGAGAAAGAGGCAGCTAATCACTGGCATGCATGTTTCGTATCTAGAATGCTCCTGCTCAGTTGTTGCAACTTACCAGCGGCTTGTGGGTTTTTAATCAGACTAGAGACAATCTGATAAGCACTGCCAATGGAGTACTTCATGCCCTGCATTTCTGAATTGAGATTGCTGAACAGATCCTTGATTCCATCATTTAAGCTCTTGGCTATCTGATTCAGTTGCTCAACACATTCTCCTGTTGGGTTCTGACTTCTCAGGAATGGACAGCACCCAATCATTGGCACGTTGATCACTGCGAACTTCCTCGCCCCCAAATGGTATAATGTCTGCACAAAGAACATACAGTTATAAGCATCGACTGGTTTGTCAGCATATCAGCCCTTATGCTTAGAGTTGAGTAGCGAGTCAGATTTGAAAAGAATATGTCAATGGCTGGGTTGCTTGCTAGGACAGCATGTGGATTTGTCTGCCTTGAAGAACATAGGCCAGAGTTCTTACTTTGACATGGCTATCATACGTGGAGATCATAGCTTCAGAGAATTGCTGAATCGCAGTGGAGTCTGGTGATCTGTTCTGTGTGAAGAAGTCAAAAGCATCATTCGACCCGGCACTTATGAGGAAGATGGATTTTGACAGCGAGTCCGCCACTTTGCCAGCACTCAATCTGGTTGACATCTGGTCTTTAAGGTCTGAGAAGTACCCTATCTGCTGGGTCATGCTGATTGAAGAACCCTGGCGTAATGACCATTTGGACTTTGTTGTTAGTATTTTTCTTTGAAAAAGTAATCATGCTGTTACTTGGTAATGTTGATTGTACTGGTGATTTAATTTGAAAAGAAAAAAAAGTTCTTGACAGGCCCAAGCGTGCTTCACTGAGTTTATGAGCTGAGTACAAAAGTTGTTATAAATGGTTGAGCTTCTGTGAACAGTCTTTTCAACTTTATGCAGTAACTAATCACTTGATGTATAGGACATTTAAAATTATCTACCAAAAAGTGTATGCAGTGATGACTCACATACATAGTACTTCAAGCGTACCATAAAGGCAGCCAAATAAGCCTAAATTTGCTAAATGCTTTTTGTTTTCAGAATTAAATTGCTTAATAGCTTCCTAGACAGCAAAACCAAGAATTGAGATTTGTTTAATCAGAAATGGAGCAAGATTTTTTACCTCAGGTATCTGTTGAAGCAAGATTAACAAGTCCTAAAAAAATTGATGCAAGGTGAAAACAAATGTAGAGATAGACATACTGTGGAATCAAGAAGACCAGAGCCTCCGGAAGCGAAGTTGGCTCCGTTGATGTAGGCTGCAGCAGCTGCCATCGTCGTGTTCGTCGTCACCTCACTGCTGCTTCTGCTGCTCGCCATGAGAGACATGTAAGGTGGTGGGCTCCCACTGAACCCCATAGACATGGCTGCAAATTTTATCAAAACAAGAAGAAAAGGTACCCTATCATTAGAATTTTTTTCTGTCAGAAACTACTACTTGGTGCTGTAAACTCGTCACAATTTTGCAGTATATTGATCAGTGAGACGTCTTAACAATACTCGATCTACTACTCACCTAGGAAGTCGACGCCGATGAGGCCGTTGCTGAACCTGCCGGTGGGCGTGCCGCCGGGGAAGTCGACGCCGTTGTGAGGGAAGTCGGCCCTGGCGATGCTCCACCGCAGGTAGTCATTGTTCCCCACGTCGGCAGTGGAGTCGCCAAAGACGTACATCGCCGGGACCTTCGCCGCTGCGGCGCCGCTCGCCACCACCACCGCCACCGCCAGAAGAAGAATCCCGTGCAGGTGCAGCGCAGCTCGTTGCACAGCCATGGATGGCCACGACCACGACCGGAGTAGTGTGTCTGTCACTGTGTTGCAACCTGCACGATGGTGTCGAATCCAGAGAGCATGTGAGCATATTTATATAGATGTGACTGCACTGATTAATTGGCCAGAGGTAAGTAAACAAATACACAATTAATAACCGAATGAATTGATCATTAGCTATCGTGTTCCGTTTGTGCTTGTAATGCCATTGGCAGTGCCACTCGTGGTTAGTTCACTGACTGCTATGTTACTTTTTCATGTTGTTTTGGTACTCTATCTACTAAATACTTTCAAAAAGCCATAATAGAATTAAGATTCTTAAGATGATGACAACTCTTTTCTCAGAATAAGATCCCTTTAGAACCCAAGATATTCACAGAAATCATGTAAGAATTCAGTTAGTTTTGCATAGAAAAAAAAAGGAAATTGGAATATAATTCCGCGTTCTAAAGTGGTTCCAAAAAGAGAGCTGAATCATATGATCTCTCTTGTTGCATTATTTTCATAGAGTTTTTCAAGAGATGATTTCAACAAATATTTTCCCCCGGAATTAGAATGTAGTATGGGTATGAGTTGGAACCTGGGTCAGTCTTGCATATGGACTAACCCCCTCTCCGAGTTTGTAAATGTTTTGGCTGCTCGCGATTTGGCTGAGCAAGCGTCTATTAATTAGAGCTTGTCCAGTATAAAAAAAATCCTTATCTAGTGTGACGGTGCTAGATGAGAGACAAAAAGGTCTATTTTACCCCTTGACGTGAAAGCACCTTTTTGATAGTTTGCCATTTAGTTTTTGATATTTTATAATCCAAACTGTGCACTGCACGTTTTGTAGATGCTTGTAAATTGCATACGTTTTGTAGATGCTTGTAAATTGCATATGTTTCATTCCGAGCATAATTTTTAGAACACATCATAATCGCAAACATTTTTTCCCAGACATGGAGCCAAATGCACATATAAACTCAGTTCGCACATTTTTGACATCTCTAACAATTCTAATCGCACGTACTGGGCATCTAAAGCAAATAATTCAGCTCGCACATATATAAAGCATGGAGATTGACAGACTGCGCCGTGCCGTCACGTTATTAGGTGGCTTCCGGAGCACGTACGTAGTACGTACTCGTCAAAGCAAAGTGTGCAGAGTGCACGAGCGGCGCGTTAGTTCGCCGTGGGCCGTGGGCACGTCCCTGCCGGCCGGTGCTCGCGCAGCCGGCTGGTGGCCTCGCCGCCCCGCCGGAAAACGACGCGGCTCGGCGGGCGCGCGACAGGAACGCGCCGTGCCGGCCCCCGCACTTAACCCAGCAACGCCCGCACGTACTGTGTATGGGGACGGGCCACGGGGCTCCGTCCGCTCTCCGGCACTGACAGCACTGTGCACGCCGCTTCGGCTTAACCCGGCCGCCTAATTAGGGGCCATCAAGAGCCCTCAGCCAGCCAGACTCCGCTGGTACGAAGACGGGGTTGGTTTGGTTGCTCAGCCTGCCTCTGTGCACGCAGAAATCGATAGTTCCTGCAGAGCCAGGCTCCCGTGGTGCAGATAATTAACCGTCTAATGACGTTATTAACATATTTTGATTAATATTAAGGAGTAACAAGATAAACTAAAGAGCTATAAGATAATCATTGCCCATAATAAATGTCATGATGATGATTATTTGGTTATTTCTTATCTCATACAACCTATCCTCATGCGAGTAATCTATCCGGAGCCAAGCTCCTCTCATGCAAGTTCGGCTGTGAGATAGAACCAAATAGGTCGAGCGGGCACAGCCGAATGTGACAGATCGCTCTCTGTCAATCGCCGGCCGGCGGCCCAGCCGCCACCGGGGAAGGTGAAGGGAGTATGTTTTTTCTCCATCCAATGTCGAGTTATTCACAAATGAATGATCAGTAGGATCTATTTTTAGTTTACCAACATGCCAATGCGTTCCAATTTTGCAGGGGATCGATCGAGATGCTGTCATCGGGATAATTTTAAACTGTGGGACTGTTCTCTTGGTAAGGTTTATCCCAATGTTTGCTTTGGCTAGCTTGAACATCATATACTACTAGTATTATCTTCTGGTACAACTTTTAAGAACACATGCTCATTATTTGAACACAAGCATGTCCCTATTTTACCATCTCTACGCTTGTCGTGATTTCTGTGACTGAAGCATGCTATACGTGCATGCATAACGGTTACGAATCAGCTGGTCTTGATAAAACTGGACTTTATTTGTTTATTTGCACAAAAAAACAACTATCTAAAACATATAAACTAGTTTCATTAAATGATGATGGTGTATTTATTGAAAAACGTGTTTATGCGTGATCAAAAAAATGATGGTGTATTCATTTAAGACTTTAGATGCTAATATTTTTTTGCTATAAAGTGGATTATAAACTTTAATTTGGAATGGATGTCCCCTAACGATAGCCATGCCTGTGCTTTGATGAAACACTGGGCAAGTCTGTTGAAGAGCGATGACAAGGAAACCAGGGTGGCTGGCGTTGATGATATGTACAAGATCGCCATGAAGTTGCTGCAGGAGAAGCCCTAGGAGCCGCTGCTGCTGTTACCAGCTCAACATGGAGATGGAGAAGAAGACCATGTTGTGCAACAGGTAATCCCAGAAGATGATGAGAAGATTATCAGGCAGTAGTCGTCTGGAAATCTGGAATGACCAAGCAAGTTTGCGCCTGGAGTTCTCTGCACCTGTGCTGACTCATTGCTGGCTGTTATCAGCCCTAGCTGGTTTTATTATCTCTACGTTTGTAGTTTTGCTTGGTTGGCTGATTGATAATCTCAGTCACAGCACTCTGTAAACGATCACATTCCTGGGCCACTCTCTTTGCTTCTTCTTCTTCTAAATTGTCTAAAACTCTGTTGTATTTCCGTTTGAGTAATGGAAATGAGGATCCCCTAGTTCAAAAAAAAATTGGAATGTAGGGAGCAATTTTATTGGGAGAGATCATTTTTCGAAGATATTCTTTATTCTATCCAATTTTGTAGAGCACGAGCACCTCGACGACGCTGAATATAAATGATGATTCCAGAATGTCCAGAGGTAGAGAATTCTCGAGCATGTTACATATATACGCCTCCAACAAAGCCCACAGATCGTTTCTTGGGCCGAAACCTCAGCACTACACCTCAAGAGCCTAGCACAGCGAGTGAGCAGCTCGCCTTCTGCGTTCAGCGTTCCATTCCACACTGGTTGATGGACAATTTATTTATTTTGGCCATAGCAAGCCTCTTTGTCCTGTGGTGAATGACAACATTTTTTACATAAAACGACCCTCTTCCTCCCAACTCTATGTTCACGTTCACCCTGTTTGTGCTTGTGATTGTGAAAACTCTACTGATTTGGGGGATCTTGCCTAGAATGAGCTGAGCTGATTGATTATGCCTAGTGTGCTTTAGTTGTTTTATTTCATGGTTTTCACGAACACCACCCTCCTACAAATAAAACATGGATGATGCATTTGGCAAAAAGATAGCACACAAAATGTAGGAAGGGACATTCCTTTAACAATACCAAGTAATTCTTAATTTGCAATATATCACTATCAGCCAGCTCAACAAACTCCACAAAATTTTTGCCGAGCACATGAGCAGATGCTCAATATACAACATGCTGTTACTAATTGTTTCAAAAATACACTGTCTTCTCATCCGCAAGTTCTTCATGCTGATGTGAATTTTCAGGGGAAGCACTATCCCCGTAATGGAAGATGCAAAACGTGATATGGGGCGCAGCATCCATGTATAATGGAGATAAATATGAAAAGTTGCTTGTCTGGCAGGCACCACTTGTGATTGATTACAGTTCAGGGCAACGCTGATGCCCATGGATGGAGAACTATGCCTTTTTCCTAGTGATCCTGTCAAGAGACAAACATTGTGTCAACCAACTAATGATACTAACATGTGCAAAAGAAGATGATGGTCATGAGGATTAAAAACCTGAAGCAGTGAATCCCAAGTGCATTAGTGATCTCATGAATAACAGAAGTAGCAAAATGCATGTACAGAGCCACTGCAAAATTCGAAAAAAAAAATAGTCAGGTCAGAGCCATGTGCTCTTACAAGGTAAGATGAGTGCAATCCTACAGTCAATGAATTTTTTTAATGTGGTCAATTTGATGTAATGGTAAGCTTTGAGCTACTGATCTAAAGTTTTCAAACAATCAACCAGAAACACTGTAATCATGATGATTTAGCAGGGTTATTCTCCATAAATAGAACACCAAAAGGAATATTGCTCTTTGAGCAACAAACACACACCTAAAAAAGGTACTTTAGCGCACAACTACCCACTTGTTGCTAGAAAAGAGAATTATGAGAATAAATATCGCAGTACCTGTAAATAAGCAGTACATCAGGAGAACTAGCTGCTCATCAACGAGGGGATTTCTGCAACAATCAATGAACATAAAATTAGATGGACTATGAAATTATTACTATTATTATTATTATTATTACAAAAAGGATAATAGAAGGTGTCCAGGTGCAAACCCATCATCAAGCCGGGCAGTCAGCGCATTTGCAATTGCAAATGGAAAATACGCGAGGGCCTGTAGAAGGATAAAGATGATTTTTTTTTTTAGCAAGGCCATACATGAGGATGGTGTAAAAAAGAAATAAAAAGAATAATTGGGCTTTCCAAGAAAGTACCATGCACATCCCTGTCTTCAGACCTTTGGGTTCATCACATAAGTGAGCCAGAATCATTCTTCCCTGTGGAGCAATATAAGCAGATATCAAGAAATGTTCATATTTTTAGTACACTAGTATAGTAGTATCTGAAAAAGGGCATCTGCAAGAGCAAAATAAAATCAGCATAAAAGATCAGGGTCTAAACTATATTTTTGGCATAAGGACACAATGCTCTTAAGTATTGAACAGGGAAGTTCATTTACAAATGATCATATACACAAACAAGCAAAGAAAAGGCATTGATTGTACAAATGCAAATATAAAACCAGTTACAACAATTGGCCTTACCACAAGAAATCCAAATGCAAAACCAGTTCCAATAATTAGCAAATGTGGTTGATTTCTCATTATATCTGAAGGAGAAAGGTAGGACCTGCATAAAAATGCAATAGCCTTCAGTGATAATACTAGAGGCTACTAAACTGGTAGCTTATATTGCCCAGTTCAAGTTTCTTGGTAGAATTATGCATAACTGCATACACGTGAAGCAAGGAAGGGTCTCAAAAGCCTTACCAGACCAGAACTCCAGCCAAGAGCAAAACAAAAGGAAAGAGCTGGCACAAATGAAGAATATCAGATGTTGAATGAAAGAGAATCACAAGAGTTAAAGAAAAGGAGATAAATTTAGATATTACCATGGCTAGTGCCAGCACCATGCTTCCTTTTCTTGCTTCAACGACTTTATATACATTGTGAATGCTGTACAGTTGCAACATTAACTTTATCAACCTTATATTATATTTCAATGATACAAAAATTCAAAATTATAAAATATAATATGCTCAAGCATTAAGTGAATGAGGTATTGTTCCACTAGATTGGCAATACTTGCTTCGCTAGCGATTCAAAAAAGGTACTAGAGCATCTAACCAAGAGTCCAAAGCCTAGATCTTAGATGCAACGTGTATGCTTAAGCACCTAGAGTACATAATTCAACAGTTGGTCTATTATGCCTTTCCATCCATAGATTTATACACAGGCGTTAAATAAACGAAAAGGCAAAAACAATAACTGAACTAAGGTACCTTTTGTGCAAGTCCGATAATGAATTCAACTAGGGCATTAAAATCACTTGGTATGACAGGGGGTGTTTTAGATATACTGTACAGAAACATGTATCAGCTAGAAGGGTATCAATTCATTCAATTGGTTCGTTTGCAGCATTAACTAGCTCTGGCACTATAATATTCATGTATCAGCCACCAGGTGGTCCATTTTGCAACTGTAATTTCACTTTAGTCATTTCACTTCATAGCCAGACATCAATTAAATATTAAACTATTCCTTTTTTACCAAAAAGATAACATATGAAACAATATACAGAAATACAGATTAAAATATACTTACTGTTTCTTTGTACTTTAAAATTGACAAACAATATAATAGTGAGTGTGATTTTAGAGGGCTTTACAGATCAGATTACAGGGCCATATAATATACAAAAAGTGATATAGAACACCAGGTAGCACAAATAACGAATTGAAAGTAATACATGTTGTCGCACAGTACTTACTTGGATCCAATTGTTGGGATTACAGCAAAAGCAATCATAAGACATAGCACAATGTCGTACACTCGGATTTCTGGGGAAAGAGGCAATGAGTGTAAAACCTCAGTATAGGTAAAGTCAATTCGTCTTCTATTTCACAATGAAGCTTTCAGAGTACTAAGATGAAGAGAAACAACAGGAACAGGTGACATAGATGGCGCTAAAATAAAAGAAATTGGTGACCGCATGATAATATATAAATATAAATACAAATACAAAAAATAAATCATTATTATGGTAGCATCAATACCAGAAATAAGAGGAACCCAACCCAGCAGGGGCATTGACTTCTGAAAATCCTGTGCCCACCACTCGGCTCCTACAAAGGAAAGATGAGCTATAAAGACCACAAACCACATGGCTTTGAGTAAAGGCCCCATACATATGACAGTGAATTAACAGAGGAACACCCCTTATTTAAAGTTCAACATGGACCTTATAAGCATGAAAATTGACAATTCAAACCAAATTATACCTGTGAAAAAGGTGAAAAAATGGCACAAGTAGATCAGCATAAGGCCTTCAGTTGGTCCATTGACTATAGGAAGAATAAGTGTATTTGTAAAATAGCTGCACAGAGCAATGAAGCATGAAGTTATACAGGAGAAAACAAGAAATCATTTCAACAAAAAAAATAGAAAAGAAAGCATCATGATAAACAACAAAATGTATATAGTTGTGAAGCTTGACAGGAGTAGTGCTTTGCACTTGCAGAAGCTAAGTTATGCAAATCTAAGCAGGATAGTGGGTTAGCTCATAGTATCCCCTATTCATAATTACAGAAGAGTGTTTTCACTTTCCAGAAAGCATTGAAGCACTTCCCACGCAACAACAGATATTATGCACAAGAGCACAGGACCAAATGAACCACTAGAAAAGAAGAAATCAAATTTTGAGGTCCATACAGGATAATAAAGGAAAATATAGTGTGTTTACTTTTTTCTAAAAAAGAGAGACTCCAGAAGACTTTAAGCGTCACGTGGGAGGGTGGGAGACAATAATCTATAGATCTATGACCCGTTTGGCAAGATATGTATAATGAAAAATCATTAAGTGCGTTGGTTTAGAACAATGATTGATCCTACGACAACTTGATGCTTCATTCACCACTGTTGGGCAAGGCAAGAACACAAGAACTCACTGTTCCCAGGTTGCGAAGTAAAATGGGACAGCTGAAATGAACCAAAACCAGAAGGTAGCCTTTCCACACATTGCCGTGCTTCCAAAAGCCAAGGACTCAAACTGATAGATAAAATAAAATAATCAGTTCACGACGATTTCAGAACTATTGCACTTGAAATAAAAAGATTGACAGGTGGCCTTACAGCACAGGCAAGCGCGTCGCATCCTGCACAGGATGCATACTTGTCAGCGTCATATGAGATTTCTTAAAACTGAGTACACCAGCTTAAATTCCAATTGGAGATTACCGTGGTCAAAAAGCTCGCCTAGAGGACTTGATGAGTTGGTACGCCTTGCTTGTTTTCCATCCACTGCATCAAAAGTCTGCATAAACACCATTCCATGTAAATTTAAAAGGTGGAAGGTTTGACAGGATATTTTAATTAAAAAATGAAGCTACTAGATTAGATCCCAGGAAAACAGGAAAACCCAATCAGATGTTCAGAAAGATATTCAGGGATCCTAAGATCCACAAAATAGATTACGAAAACATAGATACCGTGGGTCAGTAGATGCCTTGATTTTTTTTTTTTTTTTTTTTTTTTTAAAAAAAAAAAGGTGCTAGAAGCACAGATTGACAAATTGAAGTACTAGCAGAATGCCAGGTTTGTGTAATGCTGTGAAGGGAAAATATGGCAGTAGAACAATGCATATTTGGGTGAGCATATAAAGATTGACAAACCTGGTAAAGGAAGAGAAGCAGTCCATGAGCAAGGTGAACCCATCTGGGGGTGCTGTATCTAGATGTGGTGAATATAACTGCACACAGAATGGAAGCAGTAATAAGGCCCAACCTTTCTGAGTTTATTAATGTTATGATCATAAAGAAAGAAAAACTCACACATATACATACATAAGAACGATACAGTATCATATGTATACAAAGTTTTACTGCAGTAAGATACTTACAAACCCAAGGAATGCTGATGTCAGTAGAAACATGAAACCTGTCAGTGTAATCTGAAAAAAAAAACATCAATACTCTCTATCAGAACTTCAACAAAAGAAGCATATTTCACTGTAACAGCATGTGAATTGAACTCTCACCATGTTTGGTCTGCAGATCATCCCAGCGTCAACCAAAAACCAAACAAAAAAGATAAGGTTAGCACTCAGCACAGATAGTTACTAAGAAAAATAAGCTACTTGATGGAAGAATGCAAACTTGATTTACTTCATCAGAGTGGTAAACTTTGCAGGCGAACAGCAAATGGCAGGATACAATTTAAAAAAAAACAAACAAACAAGGCATACACCATTTCCATTAACCATGTAAAGCAAGCAACTGAGCAGTAGAATCAACGAATGGCAAGGCTTGATTTAGTCTCTATCGCATAAAGTTAAAATGACGGTGTTAAAGTACATGTGTCAGAATAATGTTCAGATGCCACATTGAAGGCATGGTGGCTCTTAAACTAATCCGGAAGATCTTGGTTACAGAATATATGCGAACCAAACTTTTTCAGCTTTGCGAGATAGAACCACCAAGCAAAAGCCGTTGCTTTGTGGCCGTGGTGCAGTCCCTGGAGAATGCTCATCAAAGCTAAAGATGATTCCTCAGGCTAAGCTAAAGGTCGGGACTCCGCATTACAGAACATCAGTGCCAGGTAAGCTTGAACTGCCCAAATCAAATCGCACACGCAAGATGCAACATTTAGAGTGCCAGGTAAGCTCGAACTGCCCAAATCAAATCACACGCATGACAGATGGCACACAAATATGCGGTAACTGGAGTTGTCGGCATACAATGAATCAAGACCAGATCAGGACAGTGTGGCCGATAGGAACAGAATGACAGCAAGATGGTGGACGCAGGCAGCCACCATCGGCGTCTGAATTCTGAAAACAGTTTTAGCTTGTTGCCGGAAAACCAATCACTCGTACGACGCATTTAGCAACGGAGGACACGGACGGAGAAGCAAGAATCAAAGGGAGAGAGAGGAGGTGGCGGCTTACGGGAACCATAGCGGGAAGATGTTGACGAATCGTGACCAGAAGGGCTGGAGGATGTACTTGGCGACGAGCGAGTGGTCGACGCCGCTGTACTTGTAGCGCCGCAGCGTGGCGACGCCGTGGTGCCCAATGTAACCCATCTCCCTCCCCTCGCCTCCTCTTCTCTTCTCCTTCCTTCTTCTTGGCACGCACAGGACAGACAGAACAGCAATCCCCAAATCCGAATCCCAGAAGGAAGGAGGCAAAGAAAGAAGCGAAGAAGAAGAGGAGCACGCGCGCGTGGGAGGGGCGGCGTGCCGTGCGGTGATTGGCGGGATCTAGCGGGGCCGAGAGAGACGACCGCCGGCGCCCCGGGTCGCAGGGTGGGGGATGACGGTCTGACGGGGGACGACGAACTTGACTGGAGGAGAAAACGAAGCGGAATGAATGGAAGGGAACCAAACCGTGCGCTTTTGCGGTTTCGTCCCTCCGCTTGCGCCGTATTTGTGTCCGCTCCACCAGGCACATGTGCCTTTCCTTCTAGTTATTATTATTATTCCACGTTACTTTCTCAAAAAAAAAAAAAGAGAAAAAAAAAAGTATTCTCTCTTAGTATTCTTGCGAAGAATGTAGTATGCATATTCCCAATTGGAGAGAAATGCAACATGTTTGGGTATCTTTTCTTTTTAGTAGGCAAAGAGAGAAGAAATATGGAAGTACGTATAATTTTTTCACGGCCTAAGGAAATACTTATGTGTGTATTTTTTTTGTGGGGAAATATTATTAGGGGTGTCATTAGAAATAAATTTGTCAAACAAGAGAAGTGGAATTGAAGGAGGAGGGACCAAACAATGTGTGAGTAGTTGTTGTTATTGCTCTCCAATTTATTCCCTATCTACTCCACCGATGGGATATGGATTCCTTATAGATAAATTCTATTTTATTGTATAGATAGAAATCTATCACGTTCGGTGCACGATATCTTTTCGAAAATGCTGTATTTCAGCCGGCTGTTTCTTTGGATCAAAATAGCCGGATTTTCACCCGTCGGATGTGACGACGTGGCGCTCTCTCTGGCGTTCGATCTGGCTTTGGCTTTGGTCGAGAGGTGTGTCTGTGTGGGTGGGCTGGATCCTTCCTTTCCTGTCTATGACAAGTTGGGCCTACATGTCGCCGCAGCCGTTTCGTCATTTTCTTCGCGTTCATTCCATTTCGCTTCGTTTTCTTCTCCTCGTCGGCGGCGACTACTCCCTCTGCCTTGGCGATTTCGTCGCGGCTAGGGTTTCCGGGTATGTCGATTCTCTTCCGTTTTTTATTCCTCTTTCTCTCTGTTAGATCCGGTTGTCCTCTGTTCCCGTTCATCTGGTTTCGATTCATTTAGATGTTGCGGCGATTTGGCTGATGCATGTTCATCTCTTTGATTTGTATGTGCGCTTGGTGATGCGACGGTATTGATTTTGTGTTCGGTGTGGCTGCTTCACCATAGCGACTACGACTTCTAGGGTTTACAGGTACTCTGATTTCGTTTTTGTTTTGATTCATGGTTCATTTACGAATGCGCATCTGAATGATTTCGTATGTTGTCATGTATCACTTATTCTCTATTTCTGGAATGCTTGCGCGATTTGTCTTGTTTGGGCTATTGTGCGTCTGCTTGGTGGGTGATATGCCGATTGATGTGGATGATGTTGTGGATTGTGATGCGGGTACTGATTGGCGGCTGATGCGCCGAATGATGGTGGTGATTGTGTTGATTTGTGATGCGGCTCGTGGTGTGTGGGCGCCCACTGTGCGATTCGGTTCGCATTTTTAGATCTGGTGTCTGTCTATTTCTGGATTGCATGTATGATTTCCCATATTTAGTTAAGGATTCGTCGGACTAGCCATGTTGTTAGTGTGACATTCTTCCATTTGCCTATAATTAGGAGGTTTTTGTTCAATGATTATTGTCATGTTGCTCTAGGATTTGAAGTTTTGCATATAATTAATTGATATTCATTTTGATTATAGTTTCATTTTATAGATGAAATATAGTTTCGATTATCTCATATTTGGTTGAATGACTGTACTCCGATCTCGATTAGTGGGCTAGTCCTCGAATAGGTGAATGGTGCAAGCTAAGTTTATAAGTACTTGTTCATGTTCATGTTGTCTGCAGCCAATTCTCTATTCTCAGACTAGCCACAGGTTTCATGTTCATGTTGTATTCTAGTTACTGATGTAATACGATAATATGTTTGTATAATTGTATATATTGGTTTTGATTCTTGATGTGTGTCTAGTTTCGCATGCACATGATGTGTTACTAGTTTGTGCTATATGTTCCAATCTAGATTTGTCATAGTAGATTCTCCTTTTTTGTTTTGTGATTTGTCGAATGGCAATGTTTTTTTTCAGTGTGGGTTGTGGTAGCTATTGAGGATATAATGTAGGTGGGGAAGTTCAAGTAGGTTATTTCGTGACATTGAATCTGTTATTTCTGTTATTTGTCTAGGAAATTTATTTGTTTGTGAAATTTAATTCACTATTTCCATTAAATTGATCATGCGTTATTTTGCTAAAACATTGAGATTCAATAATTGATAGTCCTAGTCTCTTGTGTTGTGGGTGATGTAATTAAGAATCGTCGGTGATTACCGATTTAACTAATTTTTGTGATGACACAAAGTTGTTTCAGTAACTTGACCTTATCATTTGTTTTGTTGAAGTATATAATTTTAGCTCAATCTCATATTTGTTTTGATGCCTTCTTTTTCATAGATGGTTCGGAAAAGGGGTCTTTGGTGTTTTTGAGTTTTCTAGTTCGATGGATCGATAATGATGATTTTGAGGATATTCAGTGTTCTCAAGTTCCTTTATCGATTCGAGACTTATCATCATGTTGTTGGCGAGGTTATTTCTCCTCTAATTTTTAGAATTTTTCCTTTTTTCACCGAACAACCGTGTCTCACATTATTTATAATTTTTTTCTCTCCTTGGTTAATGTAGAATGATTCATCTGGTGATAGTTCAAGTTTTGAACAAATTTTGAAAGATGTATGTTCTCTTTTGAAATAGTATTTAGTCTATATCCTTTTATTTTTGTTTTGTTTCATTATTCTAACTATTTCAGTTATCTTTGTTTTCTTCGCATCGAAGGTGAAGAAAAAGGAGAGAAAGCTTAAAAAGACTTTGAGTGATAAGGTAATTATTTGTTATTCTTTTTACGGTAAGTTCTTGTTTGTTCTATGATCCATCTCATTTTATTTTTGCTTTTCAATAGATTCGGTGTTCTTTGTTTCATTGTCTCGCCATCTCTCTTTATTCCTACTTGTACTTTTTTGATTTGGGTTTATTAACTAGATTTCTTTGTCATGATGATTATTGTGTATTTGTAATCCATGTCCATTCATTCCCTAGGAGCCATAATTTATGAAACTTAATAATTACATTTTATCATGATTTTACCTTATTTTGATAGTTCATTTTTTTCTTGCTTGTTTTTAGATACATTCTGGACTTGCTTTCATTCTTTGACATTCATCATGGTCATGGTGCCATTTATTCTCATTCTCTTTCACATATTTCTCGGTTATGATAGTTCCCTAAGCAATTGCATTTCTTTAATGCTTGCCTAATTTATTTTTAAGGGTGAAAATACCGTGACTATTTCCCCGATATTTTTCTATAGATTTTCTAAATGTGCCATACATAGTCTTTTTTTGTTCAATACTGATAATGAAATGTCAATAATCTCATTCTTGCATCTAGATATTTCACTTGTTTAATTTCATTGACTTGCTCATATTACTATTAAATAATGGATCACGTGACCTTTTGTTTGTGTTTGATTGACCACCTACCAAGCTGATCTTATAGATGAACCTATCAATTATCTCGATAAATTGATTTGAACTTGTCTATTTTCCTGCAATTTCATGTTGTCAATAAGAAATGCCACATGATATATAATGGGAAATATCTATGGTTGTGTTTTGTGTCTATAGCCTTGGATTATCTATGTGTATTGTTTCTAGAACAATCCTATTTTTGGCATGCTATAAACTTCAAACCTTTTACTATGTTAATGTATACAAATTTACAATGTGGTACTATAATATTTACACAAATTTGTTTATTGTAAGTTTAGTGCTTGGCTGATGTAAATTTAGGTTTTGAGTAATATAAATTTCAAATTTTGTTATGCATCATTTGGATCTGCTATTTGAATCTACACTCTATGGTTCATGTGGCAATTTTGCCAACTCTGTCATATGTGATACATAGAAAAAATCTGCTACTTGTAAGTTTAGTGCTTGGCTGATGTTTTTTTTTTTGTCTTATGTACAGGTCTATGATTATTTTGTGAAAAAGCAGCTTCATCTGTTTCAAGAAAAGGCATATGAATCTTCTTTTGCTTTTTATATTTTGAACTGTCTAGTCAACGTAGTCAGCTAACTAGAAGTTTTATGGATGGCTTGTTTTCCCTTCTTTCGTTATAGTTCAAGAATAGTTGGACGGAAGAGATATGTTCATCCAATGGTATGTGAATATGATTTGTTCTTTTTACTTTGTATTGTCATTATAGTTTTGTTCCTTATTATCCTTACATTTTGTTTCGAGGCTACAAATGTTTGATTTTCATGATGGTGCTGGAATGTGGATATACGTTATTCCAGCAGTGATTTCAAAAGTAAGTTCATTTTCATCTTCCCCTACATGTGCATTTTTATAGTTGATCTACTGTCTTTTTTGTTCTAATAATATGTTATGCCATGGTGTTCTGTCTTGAGGTAGATCTATAGGAACATGCAAGAATAGTGGAAAGTTTGGTGTTGAAGGTTCAGTGACTACTTAAGTTAGGTGAGTTTGTTCAAATTGTTTACAATGTTAATGTATACAAATTTTCAATGTGGTACTATATTATTTACACAAATTTGGTGATTGTAATTTTAGTGCTTGGGTGATGTAAATTTAGGTTATCACTAATATAAATTTCAAATTTTGTTATGGATCCATTTTGGATTTGCTTCTTGAATCTACACTCTTTGGTCCATGTGGCAATTTTGCCAAATCTGTCATATGTGATACATAGAAAAATCTGTTTATTTGGATCTTGACCATTTGAACCATGTAATGTTATGGTTATCTACTATCTCTCCTGCATAGAAAAGTTTTGGCATCTCCTCTTTTTTCATGTTATTATTTTGCCAAATCTGTTTTTTCGCTCTGTCATATGTCCTTCATAGAAAAGAACAGGGATCTATGTTTAATTTAATTGAATATGTTTGTAATATATTCTTGAAATGTCTCTCAATCCTCGTGTCTGCTATCTTGCTTTCATAGATATCATCTGGAACTTTCTTTTCTGCATTTCATAGCTTATCACTAATAATTTGTTCTTATGTTCAATCACGGGTGGTCGAAACAGGCATGTCTCTATTTCAGCTATGCAACAACTTTGGTTTCCCAGGTTCATTTCTTCTTTTTCTACATTTTTCAGTTCATTCATGCTATTCGCATTGCTTGATTTTGCTCAATCTGAAATAAAGAAGAGTACAAGTAAAACCGAAGAACCTGACTTGAACATCCATACACTAAAACTGAAAAGGAAACAGACCTTGAGAACTTGACATAGCAAACACACACACAGACACTCCAAGGCCATGGTAGAGAGAGGCATTCTTCTCCTCAATCTTGTATGTCGTTTGTCATTTTTATTTTGTTGCAAAGGATCATTTATTAGGTAACTAAGGTCATTTTGCTCAGACCGCTTCCAATGCTAATTAATATAAGTTTACAATCTTGTTCCATAATATTTACACAAATTTGTTGATTGTAAGTTTAGTGCTAGGCTGATGTAAATTTAGGTTATTGAATAATATAAACTTCAAATTTTGTTATGGATAATTTGGATCTGCTACTTTGAATCTACACTCTTTGGTCCATGTGGCAATTTTGCCAAACCTGTCATATGTGATACATAGAAAAATTCTGTTTATTTGGATTTTGACCATTTGTTCTATTTGTATATTAGTTATGGTTACCTGCTATCTGCCTTCATTCATGCTATTTCAGATTGGTTGATTTTGCTAAATTATCTAAAATGGTTTGTCAAATCTGTCAACTAGTGATATCTTCGTATTAAGATTCAAAATTTATGTTAGGGCAGTGTGCAAAATCTGCAATAATCTCACAAATCTTTGTTTTGACAACTTTTGTAGGTATCATAACTATTGAAATCTACCTCAGTTAACAATATATTATTTTGTAGTATATAGATTTTCAGTTGGAGTTGTAAATTTATATAACTATTTGTTCATTCTAAGTTCTCCAATTGTTTGGTGTAAATTTAAGTTCTGATTCATGTAAATCGATTTTGTTTCATGTAAACTGAAATTGTATCTTTTTCTGGAATTTGTCGGCTATTTTATTTGTGTATTTGTACTCTATTTTTTCTATTTAATTTGGTCCATTAGATTTTAATCTCATGGGTATGAAATCCGTGTATTTCTATGTCTCAAAATAGCCGGATTTTGCATGGTTTGGAATCCGGCTATTTCGTGGCCTCAAATTAGCCGGCTATTCAACAACCTTAAAATATCCGGTTGTTGTATAGACAGATTCTATCTTTTTCTATCTACTGTATATATAAAGAAATTAAAATGACAAACAAATATAAAGAATCCATATTAGATATAGATATAAATGAAAGGGTACTTGAGAAGAGATTTGCTACTCTGCCGTGCCGCGTCGTGTCTCATGATTTTCTTTTTCTTTCTCAATTAAATGTGCAAGCGTTGTTGTTGTGGTCTGTGTTTTTCCTTTTTTCTTTTTTTTTTTAGGAATGTGAGAAGCGGGAGAGCCGAATGAAATTTGTGGAAAGGCGAGGGGGGCGCCGTCTGAATGTGCTCGTGTAAATAGAAGCGGTGGCTACCATGTAGGCCCGGGGCCGTGGGACCCACGTGGCAGTAGCACAATCGATAACCGTTTGTACGGGAACCGTGTCTCACAGCCGGTGTCTCTGAATTGTGCAGTACTGCAATGCAGGCTGCAGAGCCGCCGCCGCCGTGGTTGTCGCCGGCGGCCGGCGGACACGACCGGGACCACGGGCCAGCGGCGGACAACCAGAGGCAGAACCCACCAATGGTCATCAATGGCCAAGACAGCAGCATTATCGAGGCGATTTTCTATTGCCACTTGGCCCAATCTCTGACTCTGAGTGGATGTGGTGTGGATCGGGTTTTTCTAATGGCGTTGTCGGATCAGAATGAAAAAATAAATAAATCACGGGTAGTCAGGCTCCTGTTTTCCCAACTTTATTCCCTGCATGCACGAGGAACGGAATCTATCATGAAAAAATGGATCACAAAAGTCGTACAGGTCCGGCACACAAAATCTAGGAGTGTTTTTCAAAGGAAATTAGCAGAGATTTTATATGTATACACAACAAAAGTTGTACCAAAACTAGCAGTAGTATAAAGAGTAAATTAACATATAATTTTCAACTAGAGAAAACCTGTGTAGAGTACATGCATAACGAGGGGCAGTAGACATGTCCCGTGATTTACGAGGCAGCAAGGGGCCAAGGGCCGGTCGTGAACCACGTGAAACCGATGAATATATTGCACAAAGTGCGGCGTATATATATTGCACAAAGTGCAGCGGGGCCGATCTGAATTTTTCTGAATTCTGAAGCGAGGACAGGAGCCAGTGACCAGACCTGTGCGCGCGCGTGCAAAGTGCCTCTCGCCTTTTTGTTAAGGGCCGGCACCGTCAGTGAGTAAGAGTTGGCGAGCTGCCGTGTGCCGTCGCGTGAATGGTATCACTCGACCATTCCCCAACTACTGAAAAACAAATAAAAAAACAGCCTTGGACCATTAGTCAACTCGTGCGTGCGATGCCTAGGGCGTGTTTGGACTATTGCTAGTTAAACTATTGTGTCTTACTTGGTTGGGTGAGTAGCTAAATGCTCTCTGCCTAATAAAATAAGTACACAATTTATATTTCGAGAAGTGATTGATACAGACAAGTTGTTTAGATGTACAAACACCCAACTCGCCACGACATTCATGGTTTTGCAAATTTTGTGCCCATCGACAATCGACAAACTTGAGTTAGTTGGATCGTCTCCTCAGTCTTTGCAAGACTAGGAACTGGAGTCCTCCTACATGCAGAGCCACGTTTTAATATGATGCTTCGACTCAACATACCAAAACAAACATTTGGTACAAGCATATGAGAAGGTAAAAGCGACTTCATATAAAAAGTCACACCAAACATGCGGTAACCTTTGTTGAGCAAAGCAAAATGGGGAAACCGGAACAAGCCCTTTAATAATTGTTTTATCCATGTCACTCTCTTCGTGCCTCGCTTCTTTGTTATGAACTACACCTCAGTTTAGTTTTGGATAGGTTCACCTTCCTGCTACTTTTGTGATCAAGATAAAACTATCACTCATCTGTTTTTTGAGTGTAGCACTGCTAAGGCTGTTTTGTCAATTGTAGCTCATGCCATTGGTGCTAATAATATTCCTAATAACATCTCCCAAAGCTGGGTGTAGTGTGAGTATTGGCTCCCATCTGATGGGGTTTTTCATACATCTGGCATAGCAGCGTTGTGTTGGGCTATGTGGAGAACTCGGGATGCTATTTGCTTTGAGGGGAAATCTATTATAGACCCTGCACAGATCGTTTGTCTTGCTCACTCGCTAATGGGTTACTGGGCAGGTTTGTTCCTTGATGGCGACAAAGAAACCATTATGGAAGGCATGAATGCAATGCTGGCCATTGTGACAAGTTTGGCGGCAAAGAAGAAGGTGCAACTTTAGCTGCTGGAAGCTCCGGATCAAGACCAAGATGGAGAAGCTCTCGAATGATGTGTGAAGCATGGTGGACTGACAGACATATCTGCCTACGGCCGATCGTTTTGCTTGCTGACAAACGCCTTGTTTAGTTCGTGTCAAAGTTCCAAGTTTTTACACTCTCTCTCCATCACATCAATTTTTACACTATTGTATGGAGCACTAAATATAGGTAAAAAATTAACTAATTATACAGTTTAGTTTGAAATCACAAGATGAATCTTTTGAGTCTATTTGGTTCACGATTGGACAATATTTATCAATAAGACAAAAGAGTTACTATTCATCATATTGAAATTTTTTGCAATCTAAACAAGGCCAAAGTCTATGGTCTCGCTTTACTCAAATTGTTATTTCTCCCCCTTATGTGCTGGAGGGGTGAGTCTTTGGTTGCTACTTGCTAGGTTCTACAAACTGTTAGTAGCCAGTCAGCTTCAAGCAGCCTTTATGGGGTTTTGTCCCAATGATACAGTAACTGTCCTTATGCTTCGCTTCTCTCCCAAACTCATAACCAATATTGCTCATAACATTGTATTTCCGTTAGTGATAATGGAAATGGGGAATGACCTCGTAAAAAAAAATATGTTTGTACTGGTGATGTATTTATTTATAATTTTAGGTGCTATAATCTATTTTTTCTATTCTATAATCTTAATCAAAGCTAAAGAAATTTGACATAAGGCTAGAGACAGCTAAGGGTATATAAGCCCACTTATGGGTTTAACTATGCGGGTTGCCCACATAATTTAAGGTGATTTTGGCAAGGCCCCGTTTGCTTGACTCCGGTTCCAAGATCACCATATGTTGTTTTTTTTTTTTTTCCTATGGAAAAACTAAGCCATCGTAAACGCGTTTATAGGGCTCCTCGAGCATGAAGTCAGAGCCGAAAGGAGCTAACTCGCGTGCCCACAAACTTTGCCGAACACCTACACGCTAGAGATAAAATGATTTGAGAATGTCACCTCATTCTTGTCCGTCCGACCGAATAACTCTCGTGTTGTCAAATAAAAAGACAAATAGTTCTTGAGATTTTTTTTTCTTTTAGAAACTCTCGAGCATTGTTTTTTTAGGGAACTCTAGAGCTTTCCCCTCTTTCTTTTTTTTTTTTTTTTTTTTTTTGAAACACCACACTCGCGAGCATTGTTGTTATAGATGGCCACCGTGCCGTGCCGCGGCACGGCCGTGTCGTGCCGTGCCGGCACCGCGCCGTGCCGCCGTGCCGTGCCTGGCCGTGCCATGGGCCAGGCCAGTGGCCCGCGGCACGGCACATGGGCCGTCGTGCCGTGCCAAGAGCCCGGCGTGCCGCGGGCAGCACGGCGTGCCGCGTGCTGGAGCCGCTCCGCCGCCGGCCGCCGGCGTGCGTGAGGGCCGCCGCCGTGGGACGCGCGGGAGCTGCTCCGCCGGCCGCACGCGAGCTGCGCCGCGCAGGAGCTGCTCGCCCGCCGTCTGCGCGCTCTCCTTGGCCGCGGCGCACGAGCCTCCGCTCCACATGCTCGCCGGGCGCGGAGGGATGGAGGACGCCTCCCGCGCCGCCGGCCCTCAACCCGCTCCCGCCCGCCGCGGCTCCCGCCTCGCCATGGCTGCGTGCGCTCCGCCTCGCCGGCTCGCCCCGTCGTTGCTGCGCGGCGCCAAGCCACTGTTTCCGCTCGCCGCCCCGCCGTTGCTGCGCCTCGCCATGGCCGCGCGCGCTCGCAGCGTGCCGCCGGCCGTGCCGGCCTCCAGGCCGTGCCGTGCCCGTGCCGTATCATGGGCCAGGCCGGCGGCCCATGACACGCACAGCCTGCGTGCCGTGCTGGCACGGGCACGCCGCAGGCCGTGCCGTGCGGCCCATGGGCCGTGCCGAAAGGCCGTGTCGGCGGCCCATGGGCCGGCTGGCCATATATAATTGTTGTTGTTACAAAATCCTGAAACTGTGTCGAAGCGCAGGAGCTACCGCCCGGCCCAGTATCTCTGACAAGCGAGCGAGCCTACCTCCCCAAGTTTCTTGGGCCGAAACCGCATCGCTACAAGCACAGCCCACTTAGGGAGCCCAACACATCTCGCCTTGTCCCCTCCAAGCGTCCACCATTCCACGCTGCGGCGCCGGCTCCTGCGCTCCACTTCGCCGCCGCCCAAACCCTCTCCGGCTCTCCCTCCCGCCCTCGTCGCCGCCGTTGCCCGCCCTCCCGGGAGGGCGTCAAGCGGACGCGCAGGATGGGGAAGATTCGGCACGCCGCCAAGCTCCCGCTCGCCCTCTTCCCCAAGCCAAAGCCCAGACCCCACGCCGCTTCTCCCTCCACGCCGCCGCCGCCGCGTGCTCCGCCGCCCGCGCGTCCACCCGCCAATCCCACCAAACCCCGGAAGAAGCCCCACGGAACCTCCAAAAGCTCCACATCCCTGACCCCCACCACCGCTGCCGCCGCCGCCGCCGCCCCGGCCGTGCAGGAGGAGCGGAAGCCCATCCGTACACCAGCCGACCTCGCGGCCGCCATCCGGTCGACGGCGGACGCCGACATCGACGCGGCGTCCGCGCTGGCCCTCTCCGCGCCGCCGGAGGTTCCCCTCCCGACGCACTCCCTCGCGCTCCTGCTCCGCCGCCTCGCCACCACCCGCCTGCCCCCGGCGAGGACCGCAACGCCCCGCGCCCCAACCCGGCCCCGCGCGGGGCGCTGCTCGCGCTCGCCGACGTCGTGTGCCACCGCGGCGGGCTGCGCGAGATCTCCAGCGTCCTGCCCGTGCTCAGGGACCACGGCGTCCGCGCCGACGCGCACCTGTACAACGCCCTCATGAAGGCGCACGTCGCGGCCGACGACCCCGGGGCCGTCCTCCGCGTGTTCCGGGACATGAGGGACGACGGCGTCGACCCCGACCTCGTCACCTACAACACCCTCATCTTCGGCCTCGCGCGGTCCGGGATGGTCGGCAAGGCCAGGGCTTTCCTGAACACAATGGCCGCGGAGGGCCACCTCCCGGACGTCATCACCTACACCTCGCTCATGAACGGGATGTGCGTTCAGGGCGATGCTCTTGGGGCGCTGAAGCTTCTCGGGGAGATGGAGGCCAAGGGGTGCCAGCCCAATGAGCGCACCTACAACACGCTGCTCACGGGTCTTTGCAAGAACAAGAAGCTGGACAAGGCCATCGAGGTGTATAAGTCCATGGCAGCGGCTGGGATGAAGATTGACTCGCCGGCGTACGCCTCTTATGTCAGGGCGCTGTGTCGATTGGGCAGCGTTGCCGATGCGTATGAGGTGTTTGATTATGCGATTCAAACCAAGAGTATCACGGAGGTGACAGCTTATTCTGAACTTGAGAACTCTCTCAAGTGGTTGCGTAAGATGAAGTCATGACACAAACTGCAAGGATGGCATGCATATGTCAGTTCCTTCGATACTGGTACTTTGTTTCAGCATTCATTCGTTCGGATGGCATGCCTATGTCAGTTCCTTCGATACTGGTACTTTGTTTCAGCATTCATTCGTTCAAACATGTCAAGCTTGATTTGTTGTGATACCATGGGTATTTTGCTCTTAGAAAATATAATAATATTAAAAGCAAATAAGCTAGTTCCTATGGAGTGATGATGGTGTTTACTCGCTGAAAATGGTACGGATGGAGCCATCCAAAGAATTTAAGTTTAGAAAGTCATTCAGAGGTAGAAACTCATTCGTTCGCTAAATGCACTTGTTTGCTCAGACAGATAAAGAACAATGATTCAGGATCTTGCAGTGTTGCATGACACACCCATTTTTATCCACCATAGTCACTGCAGTTGTTCTTGCAAATCATGGTTGTTATCACTCTCCTTTTGTGTGCTTTGTGCCATGATGAATTAACGGTCTAAACAACTATCGGTACTTTGTAAATTCTAATTGTAACATCAGTGTATTAGTTTGGTTATTACAGAAAGAATTATCAGTTTTCTTCCAAATATATGAACACCATTGGCTCAGAACCCACAGCTTTTTTGCTGAAGAAATGTAATCTATGATACCAAAACAACGTTCATGTGGGATGTGGCAACGTGAACTTACCTTTACGAGCAAGTGATCTTCTTGTCAGTATCGTCTGAATCTATGGTTGGATGCCAAATGGTCAGAAGCTGTCTGTTTTGAATAATGTAAATGGGGGAGTACTGGATTTTGATGCCCGCCATCCTGTTAAGCAAACCACAGTGTAATAGTTCGCTTGCCTTTGTTCCTCGGCACGCTCCTCGCTCACATTTGTGATTTCCTAGGCTGATGGCCATGCATCTTAACTTCTTGTTTATACGGAGTAATACTTTGCGTTGAATTATTTTGATGGGCGCAATTGAGCGACCATGCTTTGCCAGTCAGTTATGTGTTAATGTGACATCGGTAAGCTGCTAGTGTGGCGTCCTTTAAGAACGTTTTGGCTCTGAAGAAATCATAATTCACTCATCTCAACTTGGATTTTTACTCACTAAACCAAAAGGGATGCCAGCCAATGAGCACACCTAAAATACGCTGATCATGGGTCTCTGCAAGAACAAAAAGCTAGACAAAAGGTGTACAAGTCCATGGTAGCGGCTGGGATGAAGCTTGACTTGCCAACGTACACCTCTTATGTCAGGGCGTTGTGTCGACCGGACGCATATGAGGTGTTTGATTATGTGATTCAGACCAAGAGTTTCACAGAGGTGACAACGTACACGTGACATGTTTTGTCTTGCTGAGTTTGGTCTGTTTGCATGGGCCTCAAGCCTGTATAAATGCTACTGCAAATAGCTAAATCAAATGAGTGTTTTAAGATGTTGGTTTGGTTGGACGTTTAGGTCAGTCTCAATGGCTAATTTCATTGCACAGTTTCACCTACTATTTAAAGCTTTGAAATTTTAATACGAAACAATTCACTCTCAATGCATAGTTTCATTGCATAGTTTCACATACTATTTAAAACTTCTATGGTCCACCGTTATCTCTCTCTCCTCTCTTCCACCAATGGCATTTTCTCCATGCATGCGGATGAAATGAAATAACACTCCCAATGGGAGTTTCACACACTTTCCAATGTTTTGGAAACACCGCTATATAGTTTCACCATGGTGAAATGAATTCCTTCTCTCTCCTCTCAATTTCATGCAATTTCATGCAAATGTTGACATGACAGTCTATTTAATGTGAATGACACTCCCGTAAAACCTCCATTGAGACTGGCCTTACTAGCACTCAGACCATGTAGACATTAATGTGCCATGGAATGTTAGTTGCTTCATAATTTCTTGTTACATCAATGTCTGGTTCTTATTATGTTCTTCTAGGTTCTTGCATATGGTTTAGATATTCCGAATTTTTTATATTGGTTTAGATGAGCATCTGTCTTGTCAGGATTGCATTTTGTCGTGGCATCCATGTGTCTAAAGTCTCAGTTTCGGTTCAGTTATGGTAATCTATAGAAGATGTTGATGTAGCCTATTTTTCTTTTTTCACATGAATTACACACGGGTCTTTGCAATCACAAGAAGTTGGACAAGGTCGTCGAGGTGAAGTCCATGGAAGCGGCTAGGATGAAGCTTGAATCGTCAATGTGCGCCTCGTTTGTGGCTTGTATGGGGTTCCTTTCTCAGGGCACTGTGTCACCGACGCGTATGAGGTGTTTGACTATGCGATTCAAATAGAGGTGACAACGTGTTATAAGCTTGAGAACTCTATCAAGTGGTTGATGAGGTTATGATGCAAACTACAAGGAGAGTATGCATACGATAATGTAGCCTAAGCTGCACTATGTCACTTACAATGAATTAGCCCAATATAATATTTCGTTGAATAGACAACCCAATGTAATGTTCTACATTTAGCAAAAATCAAGGTCAGAATTATAAAACGCCAATCCCATTGAATTAACCCAATGTAACAATTTGCAAAATTTAATATTTTATTTATAATTTGAAGAGCAGTCTAGATCTAAAAAGACTGCGTTGAATGTGATCCATGACTTTAGTGAAGTGGTCCTCAAAGATTAGCACTATGAAGTTCTTTAGGTTTCTAGTAGGATAGACAAGATCAGATACGAACTCAAATGGTTTGCCGGTACGAGGATGTTCATAATCACGAGCAGGGACCATATAAGAGTTCGCACAGTAGTTATCGATGTCTCAGTCAATGAATTATAGATGAAAATACACCATCATGTTAAAAAAATTGGGATTGATCATGCACAGTACTTTCTTAACACGAACAACATCATATTGCTACTGTATTTTCCTAACACGAAGAACATCATATTGCTAATTTTGAGTGCTCGAGCTACTAGAGATCCACACATTGACATCCATGCACAAAATGATGCTTGTTGTGGTTTCAAACACACATGACAAACTATGTTTTCAAAACAAATAGTTTGAAGGCATACCATAATATGATCCCTAACAAGACTAAGGATAAACATTTATTTGGATTTCTTAATGTTGATCTTTGACTGAATAAGAAATAGGAGGAGAAGCGAGTGAGGGGGTAGAGAGCAAACCAATGAGTTGACAAGAGTACCTCTCACCTTGCCCTCCTTTTATAGGGAAGCTTTTTTTCTCTGATATGATCTAGATGGCTAAAGGGGGTGAATAGCTTAAAAAAAATCTACAAACTCACAATATTACTAGAAAGGTTTATTAGTGTCAGGATCCAATATTTTGGGGTCCTTGCGTTAAACCCTACGACACGACCATGGCCACAAATTCCTATCTTGGGCCAAGCCATGAGCTATCAAGAGGCCCGAGAGTAGGACTAGACAACTCAACGGCCGACACGGCCCCGTCCGAGGGACGAACTACAATTTCTAGCTTACCTGACCCTCTAGGAGGAGAATTTTGATTCACCAGACCTTGTAGGGGTCTGTTCGCCCCCCCTCCGAGTCCCTCGTCAAGAACTACGACTCGCCCGACGACTTGGGTAGGATGAAGGGTCGGCGAACCACGCCCAGGCTTTTAGGGGGCCCCGATGACCCCCCCTGTCATCTTGCGTGCGGATAACGCGTACAAGGGCTCGAGGTAGAGGAATGTGAGAAAAAGGAGCCCCACGTCGCTCGAGGCGACAACAAATCATGCTTGAGGGTGCACGTGCGCGACGAAAATGGGTCGGTCGACACGGCGCCACAAAAACCTTGTACGTAGCCAATCAGAATAACATAGCCCGAACCACTAGCCCCGCTACACATTACGATGACGCAAACGACGAGGGGGGTGAAAGTCCCTAGTTTGGTTTTGGCTAATTGATGAAACCTAGGACTAACCTTGTTTATCTAAGTGGTGGATTTAGAAAGGTTGTCCATATGATGAGCATATTGAATATGAAGCATGACACGTGTCATGTGATCAAAGATGAAGATCAAGACGATGCTTGGCTCCATGGACCGGTGTTGAAGGTGAAGGGCTAGTCGAGGCTTGTGAGTGAAGGACCATGCGATGGTGAAGCTTGGGCAAGACTAGGCGCCGATGGACCGATGCACGGTGAAGGGCAAGTGAAGTCAAGATCGATGGATCGAGACGGTCACATGATGGTGTGAAGCGTTCATATCATTTAGAGGAACAAAATGGGCTCAAGGCAAAGGTATAACCGATAGGGCCATTTTGTTTTGCACTCAAGACACCATAGAGGGTGTGAGTGGTTTAGGATCGATAGCCGCACTATTAAGAGGGGAAGTCTTATCGGCTATTCGACGCACGGGTGCCACTAGGGGATTTCATGAATTGCATTGCATGTAGAACCTAGTGAGCTAAGCCAATTGTATCTCGAGAGATAAACCAACCCTTGTGTTCAAGAGAGTGATCGACAAGTGGCGGTTGGTGCATAAAGGCAAGTGGTGCAACTTGGATCGACGACACGACGACGAAATAACGAAGGCTGGACCTGACAGGGGTGTCAGACGCGGGGCTAGCGCGTCCGGCGAGCGGCGGACGCCGACCAGAAAGTTTCTGGTTTTCGGCTGCTCGGCCGTACGTCGCGACGGACGCGGGCCGGACGCGCGCGCCGGATGCGGCGTGGTTCCTGTGCAGCGTCCGGCGCTCGGTGGAAGACGGCGCGGTGCCGGTGGCTCGGCTCAAGGCGGCGGACGCCCGGGTGCCGCGTCCGGCGCACGCCGGACTCAGACAGAAAGTTCCGAGCTCGGCGTACTGAGCGGACGCGGGCGCCCGAGACGCGGGTGACGCACGCGGACGCGGCGCCGGACGCCGACGTGGCGGCACAATGATCAGCGCGGCGCCTAACGGTCGTCGGGACGCGCGGGCCGGCGCCGGCGCGTCCGGCGGTCTGCGGCCCGGACGCGTCCGCGCATAGTTGAAATTGCGCCCCCGAGGGGGTAACGGCTAGTTTGAAGTGTTAGGTCTATAAATAGATGGGAGGCCGGGCTTGGCTCCCTCTCTTGGCCATTCTTACTCACTTGCTCATACTTTGTGCTAGAGAAACACTCTCCCTCTCATCTCTCTTGCTTGTTGCTCATCCAAAGTGAGATTGAGAGATCACCTAGTGCATTGCATTGCTTGAGAGCATTCTAGTGGCACTTGTGGGTGGTTTAGCCGGTGGATTTCTTGTTACTCTTGGAGAGTACCGCTCCTAGCCGGCTTGGAGATTGTTGGAGGCGTTGGCAAGAGAAGGTGATTGTTCTTGGCCACCTCCGGTTGATTGTGAGAGGTTTGAGCTCACCTCGTGGGGATCACGAAGAGCATCCTAGTGGAATCCGCGTGTTGTTGAGTACCTCACTTGAGAGTGGGTCTTGCGGTGCCTTGCGGGGCTAGCCTTGAGGGGCTAGTGACTTGAGGGTCACACCGAAGAACCATCTAGGTGTTGGTCGACACAACCGGTGACGTAGCTTGGCGGTGCCCAAATGAACACCGGGTGAACAAAAATAATTGTGTTCATCCTTGTCTCCCGGTGATTGGTTGTCATCGATTGTGTGTTGCCGATTGTGATTGATTGCTCATTCTTGCAAAGTAGAATTGCTTGCGTGGTCGGTCGGGAACCACATCTTGTGTAGACTAAATCCCATGGGTAGAATTGCTTGTGTGGTCGGTCGGGAACCACTTCTTGTGTAGACTAAATCCCGTGGGTAGAACACTTGATCACTAGTGGTAGCTTTTGTGTGTACTAGTGATCACCTACTAGAATTGTTTGGATAGGAGGCTTGCAACACCTAGTAGGCTAAGCATAACTTGCTTTCCGCCATTTGTGTATCTAACGAAGTTTGCTTAGTGAGTTTGTAGAATTTTTTATAGGCTATTCACCCCCCTCTAGCCATCTAGGACCTTACAAGTGGTATCGGAGCCGAGGTCACTGTTTTAGTGCAAGGCTTAACATCCTACGGTGTTAAGATGGCTCAAATTGTGTTCAACCATGTTGGGGGCAAACCGCCTATGTTTGATGGAGTTAGTTCTTTTGATCATTGGAAGAGAAAGATGATCATGTATCTTGGTTCAATACAAGAGAGAGTCTTGCAAGTTACATTGCATGACTATGCTATTCTTGACAATGATCATCTCACCGATGAAGATAAAGCCAACACCACATGCAATAGAATGGCTCTCCACACCCTATACAATGGCATTGATAAAAAGGTGTTTGAGGGAATCAAGGATTTGGAGCTTGCAAGTGAAGTGTGGACTAGGTTGGGTGAGACCTATGAGGGCACCAAGGTTGTGAAGAGTGCCAAGCTATATGGACTCAAGAGTGAGTTCGAGAACTTCAAGAAGAAAGAGGATGAAACAATCATTGAAATGTTTCATCGCTTACAAGTGATTGTGAATGATCTCAAGAGTTTGGGGCACAAGACAAAAGATGAAGATTTTTGTCACAAGTTCTTGATTTGCTTGTCGAGGAGCTTCAAGATGTTGAAGCTTATTCTACAAAGAGATGGGCTTGAAGCTAAGAAGCCAAATGATTTGCTTGGTGAAGTCTTGACATATGACAAATTTGATCAAGATGATGAGAAGGTAGAAGAGGAGAAGAAGAAGAAGACCGTGGCATTCCAAGCCACATCCTCCAAGGGCAAAGCACCAATCTTTGAAGAAGAAGAAACCAATGAGGAAGATGGTGACTTTGAGATTGATGATGAGGCACTTGCTCTTGTGGTGAAGAAGATGGGACACATGTTCATCAAGAGATGAGGCTTCAAGAGAAACAGCTTCAAGAAGCAATAGCAACCAAGAAAGTGCTTCAATTATGATAGCACCAAGCATCTACAAGCCGAATGCCCATATGAGAAGAAGAAGAACTACAACAAGGGCAAGTTTGAGAAGAAGAAGCATGAGGCCAAGATGACACTCAAGAAGGGCAAGAATGGTGCATTTGTGGTTACTTGGGAAAGTGACAATGATGATGAAGATACAAGCAACAAGGCTATGGCTTCCATTGCCATCAACAAGAAGCCTTCATTATTCTCTTCATCACCATCGTGCTTCATGGCTAAGGAAACCAAGGTACAATATGATGATAGTGAGATGGAATATGCTCACGATGTTGATAATGTTGATGATGATGATGAACCTTCTAAGGATCAATTATATGACTTGATGCAAGAAACTAGAGATATAGCTATTGCCAAGGAAAAGGAGTGCAAGAAGCTTTCAATGAAAGTAGCAATACTTGAGAAAGCCCTAGGTGAGCTTATGACCACTCATGAGTGTCTAGTGGTAGACCATGAGAAACTTGGTGATGCTCACTCTAAGCTTGAAAAGGCTCACTCACTTCTACTTGAGCAACAAGCAAAGAAAGTGGTGGTTGCATCATGTGATATAGGTCTTACTTGTGACATCATTGATGAGTCTTTTTATCAACCTATCATCATGACAAATGCTAACCCTTCTTGTAGCTCAACATCCACCACCACCACCGACTCTATCTCTACTACTAGTGATGGCTTCACTTGTGATGCTACACTTATGGTTGAGAATGAGACTCTCAAGAAGGAGGTGGATGAGCTCACTCATGCCTTAGGCAAAGCCTATGGTGGTGAGGCCCGCTTGCTAAAGTGCTTGGGTAGCCAAAGGTTCTCTTAACAAAGAGGGATTGGGCTATACCCCCAAGAAGGGCGAGTCGGCCTTTGCAACTCCAAAGCCTAGCTTTGTGAAGAGCAATGGTCGGTTTTGCTATAGATGCAAGCAAGTTGGGCACCTAGAGCAAAATTGCAACAAGAAGCAACAAAACAAGAAACTTGACAATGCTATACCTTTTGATTCTTGTTATGTGCTTACCAAGGGTGTGAAAGGTGTGCAAGCTAAGTTTGTTGTTGGTACACCCATTGTTGGCCTAAAGAAGAAGGCAATTTGGGTACCAAAGAGCTTAGTCACTAACCTACAAGGACCCAAGCAAAAATGGGTACCTAAGCTTCATTGATTTGCTTGTAGGTGAACTATAAAGCCGGAGGAAGGCATTGGATCATTGATAGTGGGTGCTGTCAACACATGACCGGCACATCAAGAATGTTTGATTCAATTGAGAAGAATGATAGTGGCATTGAGGCAATCACATTTGGCAATAACAAGAAAGGCAAGGTTGTTGGCTTGGGCAAGATTGCAATATCAAATGACATGAGTGTCTCCAATGTGTTGCTAGTTAAAAGCTTGGATTTCAATCTTCTTTCGGTGGCATAAATTTGTGATCTAGGCTACAAGTGCATTTTTGGAGCAAATGATGTTGAGGTAGTTTCTCTTGATGGCTCCAACTTGGTGTTCAAAGGTTTTAGATATGAGAATCTCTATCTTGTTCATTTCAACACTAGTGAAGCTTCTTTGACAACATGTTTGATATCAAAATCAAGTTTGGGATGGCTTTGGCATAGAAGGTTTGGGCATGTTGGCATGAAACAATTGAAGAAGCTCACACAACACAATCTTGTTGAGGCTTGAAAGATGTTGTATTTGAGAAGGACAAGTTGTGTAGTGCATGTCAAGCTGGGAAGCAAGTTGGAAGCTCACATCCAAAGAAGAGCATAATGAGCACTGTTGACGGTCGTTAAGTATCAATTTCATACCGTCAACGCAGCAAGAGAAAGGACTAATTTGAGTTCACCTGTTAGATATAGGGGTTACACTGACAGAATTCCACGAGTTTTGGTGATTGTCTATTTCGCGGGGGTTATCGAAAAGAAAACCAAAGGAGGCCCACATGTCATGATTACATAGAGATAAAGACCGAACGGGTGAAATTGTATACTCTAGAAGACTCCGAAGGCGACACACGAAACCCGGGGCCCACTCGGCATTGGCCGAGTTGGCCGCCCAAGGGGAGTCGGCCGACTCCCCACCTCAACCAATCACGTTGAGTCTCGCGGATCCTGCCTCCACCGCCTTTGAGGATGAATAATTATCGTCCATTTAGGTCGGTTTGATCCGAGGACTGTGGTGCATCCTAGGGGGCTATATATTCGAGCCCCCGGCCCCCGGGTGAAACCCTAATTCATTCAAGAGTTCATTCTCTCATCGAAGAATTCGAGAGAAGCCGGAGCCACCATCTCAATTAGAGCTCTATAGTTTAGTAGCATAGCTACATAGGAATAGATCTAGAGGGAATCAAGCCTAGCTTGGAGTCCGGATCTGTCGGAGTTCTTGGTAATTCCCCTCTACATTCTTGTAATATTCATCATTGTTCATGATACTATGAGTAGTACTTTATTCTATTCTATTATATCGACTTGACTTTGCTCTATTTGATTATGTTCTTAATTATATTGTTCTTAGTCTACTTTGATTATATGTTTAGCATAGTTGGACTAGAATTGTGTTTATGCATAGGATCGTATAGCGCTTGCTCATTAGATCGATGGGTGAGTGGTAAATATTGTGTAGGCGTGGTGCCTAGGCCGTATTTATATGCGATTGCACCCTATATTCCGGATCGTGAGGTAGATCGCGGGAGTGACGAGCCCTGTTGAGTCCTTTGTAGCCCTTCTCCCGAGTATAGGTCTAGCGAACAACCCTATTACATTGAAGTCATTGCTATGTCTCTAGTCTTCTCTCGGTAATATCACTATGCATAGATGTAACCTTTTCCCGCCATGATTGCTAGATGTTCTTGCACTAATCATTGTATGCTTTGACTTTATAGTTAGAATAACATAGGATTATACCCTAGATCGTCCTAGTCCATGCTAGTGTTATAAGCTTAGAGTGCTAAGTTGAGATGGTTATTACTATTATTTTATGTGGCTAAATGCTCTCATTTATCTTATGTCAATTATCATTCATTCCTATATTTTATGTGACACTTACCCCGTATGAGATGATCGATACGAGACAAGGTTAAGCTCTCCATTATCGCATGTGCATTGCTCATCACTCATTATCCAAAGTGCATTCCCTTCCCGGTGGTAAAATTATAAATAACGATACCTGGATTACTCCTGGTTAAAATGCTACGATGATATATTCGTGCGCTTGCGGAACCCTACTTATTTCAGTTGCACTTAATAGACATCAACAAGCATTTTTGGCGCCGTTGCCGGGGAAGGTTGAAAGCCATTTGATAATGAGCAGCATTGTACTAAATAATGAGATTGAGCACTCGTCACCATTCTCTACTCATACAGCCTTACCCTTGTCTTTCGTCTATTTTATATCTTATGCGGGGTAATGTATGAAAAAGACAATTCTTCCTGATAATTATATTGACGATCCGAAGCTTTATTCGGGAAGGCCGAAGCAAGTTGAAGAAGACCACTCAATCATCATCATCATCAACTCAACTTGGAAGTTTGTCGGAAGCAGAAAGTCGACCTTTCGTTTGAAGCCATGGCGAACAAGTCACTCCGCGGGTTCTCAGCTCCAACTACGGACAACATTCGTACTGGACCGGCTGCGGACATCGAAGGAGCTTTTGAGCTCAAGCCTACGCTGATCAACATGGTGCAAGCAAGCCAGTTCTGTGGGAAGGCCCATGAAGATGCTAGTGCTCATCTCCAACACTTCCCGGAGATTTGTAGCACATTCACTATCAAGGATGTCCCCGAGAGATGCTATACTACTTCGCCTCTTCCCATTCTCACTCTTGGGGAGAGCGAAGCGGTGGTTCTACGCCAATAAGGAGAAGAATACTACGTGGGCACTATGTTCCACCAATTTCTTGGCGAAGTTCTTTCCCATGGGCAAGACAAATGCTCTTCGTGGGAAGATATCAAGCTTTCAAGCAACATCATGATGAGGCTGTCCCGAAGCTTGGGAGCGCTTTCAAGATTACATCCTCGAATGTCCTCATCATGGCATGGAGAATTGGCTGCTTATGCATACATTCTACCATGGGCTCGGCAAAGACACGTGAAACGATGGATGCCGGCGGTGGTGCATTCTTATCACTCACTATTCCTCGGGCCACGGCTCTTGTGGAGAAGATGGCATCCAACCAAGGTTGGAGTGAAGAAAGAACTCGAGACCCGCAAGAGAGGTGGAGGAATGCACCAGTGAAGGAGGTAGACATGTCACCTCGCCAAAATGGACTTAATGAAGAGGCTCGATGAGAGAGCCACGAGAAGAAAGAAGTCATGCATATACATGATGCTCGCATGACATGTGAAGAGTGTGGAGAAACTGGGCACACGGGTGCTAGCGCCCCGAGGCGAAGGAGGACGTGAACTACCTCAACAACAACAACAACAACAACAATTACTATCGTCCTCGGCAGAATCAAGGTTGGAATCAACAGCGAGAGGCCTAACTACTCGGGCAATTATTCAGGCAACTATCAAGGTAACAACTCCTTCTACAATAATTACAACCGGCCGCCTTTGAGAGAGTTAGTCTTTGAATCAAGGCAAGTTGATGGACATCTGTCCAAGAAGCCGACATCAAATGACAAGGTCCTAGAGACACTCGGCAATAGAATGGATGGCTTTTCCAATGCCATCAAGAGTCGGCTCGGCTTCAACAAGATACTTGAGTCGCGGGTACAACGGCTTGTCAACCTTGCTCCCTCTGTCGGCCAAGGTAAGCGGCGGGACAACCCGAAGAGCTCAAAACCGCAAATCTTGTTGATATATTCAATGTAGAAGACAGCTAGGAGTGATCCATCAAAAGGGTCATGGATTGATGCAACTCGCCAATCAAGAAGGGTGATCCGGGAGACAAGTCATTCCGATCTCCATTGGAAGTACCAACTTCAATGAGGCAATCTGTGATTTCGGTGCAAGCATCAACATCATGCCAAGAGTGATATATGAGTAGCTATTCAGATGCCCTCTAGCATACACAACCATGTGCTTGCAGCTTGCAGATCAGT
This sequence comes from Themeda triandra, assembly GCA_018135685.1. Classification (NCBI taxonomy): domain Eukaryota; kingdom Viridiplantae; phylum Streptophyta; class Magnoliopsida; order Poales; family Poaceae; genus Themeda; species Themeda triandra. The sequence goes on from JAENPR010000369.1 coordinate 242,532, forward strand.
CACTTCGTGTTCCCTTGGGAGTACTAGAAGATATATGTGTATGAGTAGGCAACTCGTATGTCCCTGCAGACTTCGTGGTAGTGGATACGGCAAGTGATGAAAGGTCCCCTATCATTCGGGACGACCATTCTTGAACACCGCTGGAGCTATCATGTACGCCAACACCGCCAAGATCATCTTCAACATCAAGGGCAAGAGAGAGACCTTCTTCTTCAGAGAACAGTGCTTTGCAGTTCCCAAAGACACCCTCATCAACGAACGGTGAGAAGAAGAAGAATCCGGCTAAGAAGAGCAAGAACAAAGATAAGAAGACCAAGAAGACAGAGACAGTGAGGATGGTCACTGCAGTCCACAAGGAGCATGACCACTTACTCAAGTCCCCACGTCACGATCAAGAAGGATGACCTGTGTGTCCCAACCATCCAATGCTCCATCAACGAAGCTCTTTCAATAAAGTTTGTCTCGTGACACCGGATCGGCGTCAACATTATGGCCAAGGTAACCTATGAGTATCTATATGGCACTATGCCTTTGGAGCCCACCTATGCACATGCACGAGATGGCGGATCAGACATTCCGCTTCGTCAAAGGAGAAGTGAAGGATGTCCTCATCCTGATAGATGACCATTATGTCCCCGCAGACTTTCTAGTCATCGATATGGGAGATGACTATGATCCTCCAATCATCCTAGGAAGACCATTCCTGAACACCACCAGAGCTATCATCTATATTGGAACAGGGGAGATTCATTTCCACTTTCCCACTGAGAAGGTACGCCGCTACTTCAACAATAATTATATAATCACTGAGGAGCCCAAGAAGAACAGAGCAAGGAGAAGGCAGCGTACCCATCGCGTAACAAGAAGAACATCACTACGATGGATGGGCCGATTATGAGGGAGAAGTGTCAAGATATGAAGACCGATACCCGAAGAGAAGAACGTTGCGAAGAAGAAGAGGTGCTACCAAGAAGAGAAACAAGTGATCCAAGAAGCTTCCTCCTCAAGGTCACCCTCTCCAACAAAGAAGGTGTGGAAGGTAAAAGCAAAATCGAATCAATTCCTACACAAGAAGCGACATCATCGAGGCGCCACCAATGCGCCCCTTGAAAAATAAGCGAACATGACAAGTCATTCGGAGGACTTAAAACCACCGAACGCCGCGCCAAGAGGTAACTTGGTATTTATCAGCAATTCACTTTTCAAGCATTGTAATTTTACCTTAGCATATTTATTTTCCTACTTGCATCTTAGTTGCATTTCTACTCTATTATCTCTGCATTAGAAAAGAAAAATATTTACATTTGCATCCAGAAAAAACTTTAAGCCCCATGTGGATAATCATTCACCGTGGTGGCACAAAAATAATTTCTCGGCATATTTATCTTTCCCCGTCCGCACTCCTTAAATAATAAAAAGATAAAAATATTTCTTGTGATCCCGTTAGAATGAGTTTTAAGTTAGGGAAGTTCTAGACAACCAAGTGAAGGGTCCCTTGTTTGGTTTTGATAATTGAGTGACAACTTAGGTGGACTAATTGTGTGATCATGAGAATACACGGGGGTTTAGTCCACACAGGTGATTGTGAAATGAAGGAGCTTCATTGAATATGTGACATGACATGGAGTCATGTGACCAATGGTGAAGATCGAGATGAGGCTTGGCTCGAGACCGGAGGGTGTGTGAAGGACAAGTCTAGGGCGGTGGAGCGATGGACCATGAGATGGTGAAGCTCGGGCAAGACTTGGTTCCGATGGACCATGAGGCGGTGAAGAGCAAGTGAGATCAAGATCGATGAACCGAGAGGGTTGCATGATGATATGAAGTGGATCATATCAACTTGAGATCGTGTCGGTGCATGTGTTGCATTGGCACTTTGGTGGAAGACAGTGGAAGTGGAAATGCGCAAGGCAAAGGTATGCTATAGGGCATTTCATTTCACCGGTCATGAGGAGTGTAGAGAAGTTGATGACCGGATTTAGGATTGATAGCCGTACTATCAAGAGGGGCAAACTTGTTTGCATCTCGGTCATCTAGTGCCACTTGAGCGATCTAACATTGTGACATGCTAGGATCGAGTGGCGCTGAGAACAAGAGAAAAATCCTTTGAAAATGATTGTGAAAATGCTAACACACATGCACATTGTGATGTACACTTGGTGGTGTTGGCACATTTACAAAGGTGGCGTTGATCGCGCGTTGGTTTGCAGGGTTGAGTTGGGTTTGGGTCCCTCTCTCCCTCCCGCCGAGCTTGCGAGGCGGGATTCGGCGTTTTCTGGAAAATTGGGGGCCTATTTTCTATTGCGCCGAATGCAAATTGTTGGAGAAGTTGGCGTTCGCGGCGGGCTGGAAAACGTTGTTTTCTGTGCACCGGACGCGGCCGCCGGACGCGCGGCCAGGCGGGCTGGACGCGTCCGGCGAGTGGTGGCTTGGGCGCGAGCAGCTGGCCGAATGTCTGGCGCCGGACGCCGTGGTGGCACGTCCGGCGTGCGCCGGACTCGGACCGAAAACAGGGGGGCCGAGTCGTGCGCGCGTCGGGACGCCGGACGCCGCGGCGGACGCGGGCCGGACGCAGGCGGCGGATGCGGTGCGATCACTGTGCAGCATCCGGCGGAGTACATCTGCGCGTGCTGAGGAGTTAGCCGTTGGGAGCCAACGGTCGTCTTCGAATCGAGGGGACACGTTGTAAGGTCCTAGATGGCTAGAGGGGGGGTGAATAGCCTATAAAAATTTCTACAAACTCACTAAGCAAACTTCGTTAGATACACAAACGGCGGAAAGCAAGTTAAGCTTAGCCTACTAGAAGTTGCAAGCCTCCTATCCAAGCAATTCTAGTAGGTGATCACTAGTACACACAAAAGCTACCACTAGTGATCAAGAGTTCTACCCACGGGATTTAGTCTACACAAGAAGTGGTTCCCGACCGACCACACAAGCAATTCTACCCACGGGATTTAGTCTACACAAGATGTGGTTCCCGACCGACCACGCAAGCAATTCTACTTTGCAAGAATGTAAACAAAGTAATACAAGAGAGGGTAGGAGCTTGTTATACCGACGTGTCGAGTCGAGGTTGCCAATCACCAAGGAGATGAACAATCAATCACAATCGGCAACACACAAAGGATGATGACCAATCACCGGGAGACAAGATGAACACAATGATTTATCCCCGGATGTTCACTTGGGCACCGCCAAGCTACGTCACCCGTTGTGTCGACCAACACCTAGATGGTTCCTCGGTGTGACCCTCAAGTCACTAGCCCCTCAAGGCTCGCCCGCAAGGCACCGCAAGACACCACTCTCAAGCGAGGTACTCAACGACACGCGCAATCCACTAGGATGCTCTTCGTGATCCCCACGAGGTGAGCTCAAACCTCTCACAATCAACCGGAGGTGGCCAAGAACAATCACCTTCTCTTGCCAACGCCTCCAACAATCTCCAAGCCGGCTAGGAGCGGTACTCTCCAAGAGTAACAAGAAATCCACCGGCTAAACCACCCACAAGTGCCACGAGATGCCCTCAATCAATGCAATGCACTAGGTGATCTCTCAATCTTACTAGGATTCACAATCAAGCAAGAGAGATGAGAGGGAGAGTGTTTTTCTGCTCACAAAGGTGAATGAATGAGTTGGGAAGTCAAGAGAGGGAGCCAAGCCCGGCCTCCCATCTATTTATAGCCCAAACTCTTCAAACTAGCCGTTGCCCCTCGGGCTGACTCGCAACACGCGCCGGACGCGTCCACCGCTGCTCGCCGGACGCGTCCGGCGCTCTTCAGCGCGCCACGTCACCCGACCGTTGGAACTTCTCCGTTCGAATCCACCGAGCGCCGGACGATGAACAGTGAACCGCCCGAGTCCGACGCGTGCGTCCGGCGCGTCAGCAGCTCAACCTCGAGCCCTCGCGAGACCACGCCGGACGCGTCTGGCGGCCGCGTCCGCCGCGTGTCCGACCGAGCACCGCGCAACGCCCGAGACCGTAAACTTTCGTCCGCGTCCGGCCGCCGCCGGACGCGTCCGCCGCCGCGTCCGACGGTCTCTGCGCCCAGCCAGCCACCTCGCGCCATGCCACAATGCGCCGGACCCTGCCCAAGGCGCGTCCGGCGCCTCCTGCAGAGCTGCCTTTCGCCGTGCCGTTGATCCAAGTTCTCCAACATGCTATCCAACAAGTATACCAACTTGATCAACAGAGATTGCATGATTTCAACCAAATTTTGCATCCGGCGCAATAGAAAATATGCATCCATTTTTCTCGAAAGCGCCCAAACCCATCTCTACCTTGCAAACCACAGCGCGCCCAAACGCCACCTTTGAAAATGTGCCAACACAACCAAGTGTACATCTCCATGTGCTTGTGTGTTAGCTTTTCACAATCATTTCCCAAAGGTTAGGTTAGCTCACTAGGTCCTACATGCAATGCACTTTATGAATTCACCTAGTGGCACCCATGCGTCGAATAGCCGATAAGACTTCCCCTCTTAATAGTGCGGCTATCGATCCTAAACCACTCACACCCTCTATGGTGTCTTGAGTGCAAAACAAAATGGCCCTATCGGTTATACCTTTGCCTTGAGCCCATTTTGTTCCTCCAAATGATATGAACACTTCACATCATCATGTGACCGTCTCGATCCATCGACCTCGACTTCACTTGCCCTTCACCGTGCATCGGTCCATCGGCGCCTAGTCTTGCCCGAGCTTCACCATCGCATGGTCCTTCACTCCCAAGCCTTGACTAGCCCTTCACCTTCAACACCGGTCCATGGAGCCAAGCATCGTCTTGATCTTCATCTTTGATCACATGACACGTGTCATGCTTCATATTCAATATGCTCATCATGTGGACAACCTTTCTCTAAAACAACCACTTAGATAAACAAGGTTAGTCCTAGGTTTCATCAATTAGCCAAAACCAAACTAGGGACTTTCACACGTGGCGCAAGATGGAGCGCCGGACTCGGCTTGGAGCGTCCGGCGGTGGAGGCCGGACGCGTCCGGCGCGTCTGTCTTTTGCCAGCGTGGGGGCAACGGCTAGTTTTGGGCTTTGGCCTATAAATACCTGCCTTGCTCGGCCATGGCTGGTGGCTTAGCACCTTGGGGACTTGGTGTCCACCTTAGAGAGTGCTTGGAGAGCCCTCTACTCACTTGAGCTTGATAGAGATCATCCGATCGAGTGAGTGAGCGATTCTAGTGCGTTGCATTGAGAGATTTGCATCGAGTGGCACTAGGTGATCGTGTTGCAAGCCGGTGTGCTTGTTACTCTTGGAGGTCGCCACCTCCTAGACGGCTTGGTGGCAAGAGACTTCGTTGAAGCACCGCGTGGAGATTGTGCGGTGCTCCGAAGGAGGATTTGTGAGGGTTCTTGAGCCTTCCCCGCGGAGCGCGAATTGGCTACTCTAGTTGAGTGTGGCTTGGAGGATCCGTTCTTGTGTTGATTGGAGTTGGGGCTCCCTGCAGGGGTTGTTGGTAGTGAGCCAACTTGAGTAGCCATCTCATCACCAAGTCGGTGTATCGCCACTCGGACGTAGCTTGGTGGCGACCAAGTGAACCGGGGAAAAATCGTGTGTCGATTTGTGATTCGAGGCTTCGACCTCCTTGTGCTTGTGTGTGAGGCTTCGACCTCCCTTGTGATTGTGTGCGGGTGGTTGGTCTCTACGCCGGTGATTCGCCACCGCCGCGACTTCGTGTGTCCACTCTTCGCGGTGGTTTGCATCCCCTCTAGCTCAAGCTTGCATTTTCATTTGTTACATTCTTGCTTAGCTTGAGTAGTGGCTCTTGTGCTCGTTTGCTTGTGTAGCTAGTTGAGCACCTTCTTGCTTGTGTAGCTAGAAGTAGTTTTAGTGTTTTGCTTAGCTTGTGTAGTTAAGTGAATTGCGCTCTTGGGTTCGGCTTGTGTAGCCTTGTCCTTGAGTATCTAGTGAGCTTAGGTTTGGCATAGTGCTTTTGCTCATTAGAATTGTGTAGGTGCTCCCTGGTTCGCTAAAGTACTAGTTGCTTAGGTTGTGACCTTGCAAGCTAGAATTGTTTAGGTGAGCACTAGCTAGTTTAGCACCTTGCTTCTTGTTTAGGATCTTTTACAAGGTGCTACTAGAGTTGTAGTTAGTGGGGGTTAGTCTTGGCTAGACCGATAGTTTTAATTCCGCATTTGTTTCAGTTACCCGGTGCGTAAGTTTTTAGGAAGGACTATTCACCCCCCCTCTAGTCCATCTCGACCCTACACCAAGGCCTAGAGGTTTTATCACTAACGCTTAATCGGTTTCACAAGCTTTGTTGTCTATTTGAGCTTCACGAACATCAAGGATCATGAAGAGCTAACGGGCGGAAGGACATCCAGTCCCCTGTCGGAGTCTTGCCCGCGACACTTGAACGTTGTCTCCAACGGCAACTATCTACGACACTCTGGAGGACTAGAACGTCTTCGGTGCTGTCGGCAACATCGAGACTATGTCAACATCCGGCTTGGGGGAGGGCATCCCCGTGTACCAAGCTAAGTGTTTCCAACTTATCGTTTATGCCTTGTTAAAGTATGTTTTGTTAAAACAACTAAAAAAAGATGCATAACCATAGAAACCCAGAAAGATTTCCTTATTTATCTTTTGAAGAGCTCTTGCAATCTATCTTTAAAGTGATCCCTAGAATAAACTCTATATGGAGATGATGAATAGTTGCTCTGCCGTAATTCCTTTCAAGTACCTAGTTTTCAACCTTGCACTCTCCCGAATTTTGGACACATTTGTTTAGATTTGAGATTTGCTCGAACCCGAAACTTGTGGGTAGCAAACACTTGATCTAAGTCTAGGTGGTTGACGGGTATGATATGGGAAGGTTTTGAGCAGCTTTGTCCATCTTGTTCCTAGAGATACTAGAGTTCGGAGAATTTATCTTTGAAAATATTAAATTCTGCATGATGAGTTCCTTTATGATGAGAGTTCAAATTCCTACCACAGCCATATATTCATGCTTACTAGATTAGGAAAACCCATCTGTTTATATAGATCATATTGTAGGTTTGAGTGTAGACTTTATAGGCATTGAGTGTGGTTATCTTTTGTGGACCCATAAGGAATCGATCATACGGTTAAAGTCAATACTATGTGCTCTCCATCCATTGATCTATGCTACTTCTATCCTCAGAAGCATGCACCCATTTTTTATCTACTACATTCATTTTGTGCTACTTCTGTCCCTAGAAGTACCACCCACATATAGATCCATATCCACCACTTATTGTGCTGTCTCTACCCTGGAGATACGCACTTATGCTGCTCCTATCCTAGGAGTACGCATTCTCCACTTATTGTGCTGTCTCTACCCTGGAGATACGCACCTATGCTGCTCCTACCCTGGGAGTACGCATCCATCCATCCATCCACATATACATACGCCATTCATTTCACATCATCCAGGAAAGGTTCCACTCCTATCCTGGGAGTGAACATCTAGAAATAATCATCGCCGTTCTATTTGCCTATATAAAAGCTCCAGTCATTATCATTTCAAGTTATACACTCCCCGTTGCTAAAGTTTCATTTCCAGAGGATTGGTTGCTCTAAAAAAAAGAGAGAGAAAAAAAAAAGAGGAAAGAAAAGAGTAGCCAAGTCCTTCCATTCAAGAAGTTTCAAGGTTTCCGAATAAAGGGAGTCATGTTATTCCCCAAAGGAGCAAGTGTAGAAGTAGATGTTCACCAGTTGAGTACCCCTCATAATCATTTTCTTATCATCATCATCCCATCGTCATCCTATCATCATCTTATCATCCATTCCACTTCCTCATTCACACGCACATATGACTCTATTATTATTTTAGTTCCTATTGGATCCATGTCTTAACTGTGCAATATATGCAAGTGAGTTTGAGTGTCTCCCCACCTATGAGCTCCACATAAGCCTATTAGAAAGTAGGGTGAGAGAGAGAAGGCACTTTCCATTATGCCTTAGTCCCACAAATACCACATATTCTGAGAGAAGAGAGAAGGCATACACTACTCATGCCTTAGAGAGGATCCAGAAATACCACAAATGAGAGACCTGAAAGGTTCATACAAGGAACTCTGAGTTTTATTTCAAACCTTGCAAAACTCCGAAATAATGGTCGATCAAAGAGCGAGAAACATGGCGCTTGACTTGACCGTTCTATCTTTCAACTACTCAAGACCCAAGTGACGATTACAAGCCCCATGGTGAAAGGTAATATGAGTAAGTTTTGAGTCAGAATAGTTCACTCTAATCAGGAGGAGAGTTCTTGTTTGAACGCATGTGTACTTGTGAGAAGTGAAAGCATTGTAGCAACTCCTGATCCATCACTGAGTCTATCTTTGCTCAGGGACGAGCAAAAGGTAAGCTTGGGGGAGTTTGTTGATGGTCGTTAAGTATCAATTTCATACCGTCAACGCAGCAAGAGAAAGGACTAATTTGAGTTCACCTGTTAGATATAGGGGTTACACGCGAATTCCACGAGTTTTGGTGATTGTCTATTTCTCGCAGGGGGTTATCGAAAGAGAACCAAAGAAGGCCCACATGTCATGATTACATAGAGATAAAGACCGAACGGGTGAAATTGTATACTCTAGAAGACTCCGAGAAGGCGACACACTGAAACCCGGGACCCCCGGCATTGGCCGAGTCGGCCGCCCAAGGGGGAGTCGGCCGACTCCCCACCTCAACCAATCACGTTGAGTCTCGAGGATCCCCTCCACCGCCTTTGAGGATGGATAATTATCGTCCATTTAGGTCGGTTTGATCCGAGGGCTGTGGTGCATCCTAGGGGGCTATATATTGAGCCCCGGCCCCCGGGTGAAACCCTAATTCATTCAAGAGTTCATTCTCTCATCGAAGAATTCGGAGAGAAGCCGAGCCACCATCTCAATTAGAGCTCTATAGTTTAGTAGCATAGCTACATAGGAATAGATCTAGAGGGAATCAAGCCTAGCTTGGAGTCCGGATCTGTCGGAGTTCTTGGTAATTCCCCTCTACATTCTTGTAATATTCATCATTGTTCGTGATACTATGAGTAGTACTTTATTCTATTCTATTATATCGACTTGACTTTGCTCTATTTGATTATGTTCTCAATTATATTGTTCTTAGTCTACTTTGATTATATGTTTAGCATAGTTGGACTAGAATTGTGTTTATGCATAGGATCGTATAGCGCTTGCTCATTAGATCGATGGGTGAGTGGTAAATATTGTATAGGCGTGGTGCCTAGGCCATATTTATCTCGCGATTGCACCCTATATTCCGGATCGTGAGGTAGATCGCGGGAGTGAGTCTGTTGAGTCCTTTGTAGCCCTTCTCCCGAGTATAGGTCTAGCGAACAACCCTATTACATTGAAGTCATTGCTATGTCTCTAGTCTTCTCTGGTAATATCACTATGCATAGTTGTAACCTTTTCCCGCCATGATTGCTAGATGTTCTTGCACTAATCATTGTATGCTTTGACTTTATAGTTAGAATAACATAGGATTATACCCTAGATCGTCCTAGTCCATGCTAGTGTTATAAGCTTAGAGTGCTAAGTTGAGATGGTTATTACTATTATTTTATGTGGCTAAATGCTCTCATTTATCTTATGTCAATTATCATTCATTCCTATATTTTATGTGACACTTACCCTGTATGAGATGATCGATACAGACAAGGTTAAGCTCTCCATTATCGCATGTGCATTGCTCATCACTCATTATCCAGTGCATTCCCTTCCCAGTGGTAAAATTATAAATAACGATACCTGGATTACTCCTGGTTAAAATGCTACGATGATATATTACGTGGCTTATGAACCCTCCTTATTTCAGTTGCACTTAATAGACATCAACAAGCACATGCAAGGCATTTGAGTTGTTGCACATGGATCTATTTGGCCCAACTACATACACAAGTATTGGTGGCAACAAGTATGGATTTGTCATAGTGGATGACTTCACAAGATTCACATGGGTATTCTTTCTTAGTGACAAGAGTGAAGTGTATGACACCTTCAAGACCTTTCTCACTAGAGTTCACAATGAGTTTGATATGAGAATCAAGAAAGTGAGAAGTGACAATGGGAGTGAATTCAAGAATACAAGAATGGAAGAATTGTGTGATCACTATGGCATTGGTCATCAATTCTCGGCCAAGTACACTCCACAATCAAATGGCCTAGTTGAGAGGAAGAATAGAACATTGCTTGATATGGCTAGATCAATGCTTCATGAGTACAATGTTAGTCAATCATTTTGGGATGAAGCAATCAACACGGCATGTTACTATATCAATAGGCTCTATTGTTATACTTTGCTAGAGAAGACCCCATATGAGTTACTTCATGGAAGAAAGCCCAACATTGGCTATTTTAGAGTTTTTGGTTGCAAATGCTACATCTTGAGAAAGGGCACTAGATTGGGGAAGTTTGAAAAGAGATGTGATGAAAGGTTCCTACTCGGTTATTCAACTACAAGCAAGGCTTATAGAGTTTGGAACAATTCAAGTGGCATTAGAGAGGAAGTCCATGATGTGCAATTTGATGAAACCAATGGGTCACAAGATGAAGATGAGAATCTAGAAGATGTTGGTGGAACTCAATTGGTTGAAGCTATGAAGAACATGGACATTGGGGACATTAGAGCAAAGCAAGTGGTTGATGTGCAAGATGATGAAGATGAAGTGCTCAATTCTCCATTGAGGCAAGCTAGCAATGCTCAAGTGCAAGATCATGGTGCTAGTTCACCCAATGAGGACAAGTCAAGTGATCAACCAAGCTCAAGCAATCAAGTGCAAGTGCTACAACCACAACATGTTGCAAGAGATCACCCAATTGATAGTGTTATTGGTGATATTAGAAGTGGTGTGCAAACAAGTTCAAGAGTGGCTATGATTTGTGAGTATGCATCATTTGTGTCTACCAAAGAGCCAAAGAAGATTGAGGAAGCCTTGGATGATGCCGATTGGATCATGGCAATGCAAGAAGAGCTCAACAACTTCACAAGAAATGATGTATGGGAGTTAGTTGAGAGGCCAGAGGATCACAATGTCATTGGAACCAAATGGGTTTTCAAGTGCAAGCAAGATCAAGATGGTGTTGTGATTAGAAACAAAGCAAGACTAGTTGCACAAGGCTATACTCAAGTTGAAGGTCTTCACTATGATGAAACATATGCTCCTGTGGCAAGATTGGAGACAATAAGGATTCTATTGGCTTATGCATGTGCCCACAATATCAAGTTATATCAAATGGATGTCAAGAGTGTATTTCTCAATGGGATCATCAATGAGCTAGTATATGTTGAGCAACCTCCTGGTTTTGAAGATGAGAAGAGACCCAACCATGTGTACAAGTTGAAGAAAACTTTGTATGGTTTGAAGCAAGCACCTAGAGCATAGTATGAGAGATTGAAGACTTTTCTTCACTCCAAGGGGTTCATTATGGGCATGGTTGATACTACTCTATTCACCAAGAAGATTGGTAATGATCTCTTCATTGTGCAAATCTATGTTGATGATATCATCTTTTGATCAACCAATCAAGCATATTGTGAAGAATTTGGTGAAATGATGGCAAAAGAGTTTGAGATGTCCATGATTGGTGAACTAAGCTATTTCCTTGGTCTTCAAGTCAAGCAATTGAAGAATGGGACATTTGTGAGTCAAGGGAAATACATAAGGGACATGTTGAAGAAGTTTGGGATGCAAGATGCAAAGCCAATCTCAACTCCAATGGGCACCAATGGGAATCTTGATAGTGATCATGATGGCAATATGGTGAATCAAAAGGATTATCGGTCATTGATTGGAAGCCTACTCTATGTCACCGCATCAAGGCCGGATGTCATGTTTAGTGTTTGCATGTGTGCTAGATATCAAGCCTCACCTAGAGAGAGTCATCTCACGGCCGCAAAGAGAATATTGAGGTACTTGAAGCAAACAAGAGATGTTGGATTGTGGTATCCCAAGGGGTCAAAGTTTGAATTGATTGGATATTCGGACTCCGACTATGGTGGTTGCAAGATCAATAGAAAGAGCACAAGTGGTACATGTCAACTTCTTGGAAGATCACTTGTGTCATGGTCCTCAAAGAAACAAAATAGTGTGGCAATCTCTACCGCGAAGCCGAATATGTTAGTGGGGAGTTGTTGTGCACAATTGCTTTGGATGAAGTCAACTTTGAAGGATTATGGCATCAACTTCAAGAATGTGCCATTATTTTGTGATAATGAAAGTGCAATCAAGATGACACAAAACCCGGTTCAACATGGAAGAACAAAGCACATTGACATAAGGCATCACTTCATAAGAGATCATCAACAAAAGGGTGACATTTCCATTGAAAGTGTGGGCACCGATGATCAACTTGCCGACATCCTCACCAAGCCACTTGATGAAAGAAGGTTTTGCAAGCTAAGGAATGAGTTGAACATTCTTGACTTCTCAAACATGTGTTGAATGCACCCCACCACTACTTGACATGCCTCTCCTTCGACAAAGCAAGGTACCATTGGTTGACATGTCATTCATTCTTAGGATTATACTTGTGGTAGCACATGTAGACATACAAGGTGCATTTGGAGCATTCATGATAAATCAAATGTGTTTGATGTATATATGTGTCGGGTACCTAGATTAGGGGGTCCAAAACCAAGTAGGTTAGAGATAGACAAACCAACTTAGCTCATCTCTAACCCCCCGGAAAACTAAACTGGAGAAACCCTCAATCCTCCTCAAAACTGGGCCGACACATGCATCAGGCCCGCAAGACCACAAAGCCCACCAACTCGAGCAGCGGTCGCCCGCCCGCTCGAGACAAGAGTACGGAAATCGCTCGAGCGAGCAACCGCTCGAGACGGTGACGGAAACCGCTCGAGCGAGCAAGCCGCTCGAGCGGTGACGGAGATTGCTCGAGCGAGCGACCGCTCGAGTCTAGCTGCAATAATTGCCAAATCCAGGGCACGCACATGGCTACAGGGCTCGAACAGTGCCACAGTCCATCCGCCTGCCTAACTCCATGGCTACAGGGCTCGTAACAGTGAACCGTACGCAGGTCGTTTCCACTATTACGCTACCGATTCCTTGGATTCAAGGATGGCAGGCGCCACTATTGCGCCATGCCTCGCACTATGCCACGTGCAGCGCGCCCTCCAAACACCATGGTCAACTCCCCGTACCGCCGAGCACGTCGCCCCGTCCCATCGCTCGGGACGTCGACCCCTCGAGGCAGTCCACAGTTGCTCGAGAAGTGATGATGGACGTGACCTGAGCATGGAGCGCGCAGTGCCCTGTCTTTCCCACCTCGACGGCCATACGGCGGGGTTCCCGGGCGCACGTGCTCGTCTACGCCAGCGCCACACCTCGACTACGTCAGCCCACGACCGAGAAAGACAACCAGGCCATCATTGCCCACGCTGCTACAGGCTCGAACCGGACCAAAGGGAGCGTCTACAGTTTTGACAACTCGACATGGCACCCGTACCTCGACGTCATGCCCACGATTGCCCTACCAACTTTTGTACTCCTGAGCATCCCCTTGGCCTATAAAAGGGGATGCCAGGGCCTAGTTTAGGGCAGATTTTCCTAGGTTCTAAGACCCCTAAGTTTACATTCACACTCTCACTCGCAAAGTCTCAGGACTGCCTTGTACTCACCCCTGTACAAGCACTTCGGTGCAAGATAATACAAGTCACCCCCCACTGCTGGACGTAGGGCACTCTTTGCCCGAACCAGGATAAAAACCTTGTGTCCGTCTTGCATCACCATCCGGATTAGGGAGCACGCTTAGAAATTTACTCGTTGGTGTGACACCCCCCGGGGTACGAAACACCGACAGTTGGCGCGCCAGGTAGGGGACCCCCCTGGAGTCCTCGAAAAAATACACCTAGTTTTTTCAAAAGCGCTCGACACACTCTTTTTCCTTCTCGCCTCGAAATTTTCCTTGCAAGAACTAAGTATGAGCGTTACCTCGAGCCCTCCGAGCCGGGACGATCGAGCACAAGGTTTCCCACGCTTCCGAGCTACGGCGCCCCAACTCATCTCCCCTCGAAGCGGTTCGAGCGCAACGCTAGCACCTAGTTAAAAAAGGCAAAGGCAAAAGGCAAAAGACAACTCGAGACACAAAGAAGAAACTAGGGCACATTTACAAACAGCTTAATTTACAAAACACCAAGTTTCAAGGCCACTTGGGCCACTTCCACAAATACTTGTTTTCTTACAAAGGCCTTGTTGCCCGGATTTTGGCTCGCAGGCCGGGTAAAAACTACTCATCAGCGACAGGAGAGATTTCTTGCAGCAGACGGTCACCAAGGCGGGCGCCGGGTTCCTCGGCTTCAGCCTTAAGTTGCTCGATCCGGGGGTTGGCCTCGCCTTCTTGCTCGCCCTCGACGTAGGTGAAGCCGCCCGCGACGGCCTCCATCCCAGCCCGGGCGACTTCACTCGAGGTGGCGAATCCGGAGTAGAAGATGGCCATCGTCCGGCGCGCGGCGAAGACAAGAGCCTCCCGGACGCGGCCCCGCAGAGAAGCGCCGAGCTCGCGGACCCGGTCGACGTAGCCCTGACCAGCATCTGGCCCCTCGGCATCCACCACCGGCGGGAGGCCCCAGCTAGCGCTAAGAGTGTTGATGGCGCCGGCGATGCGGGCATTAGCGGCGAGCTCGCCGTCAGCCAGCGCGTGGGCTGACTTTGTGTCCTCACGCGCCGCCACCAGGTCCGCCTCCAAACCTGAAAAAGAACGACAGGAATCAAGTACTCAATCAAGTACTCGAGCAACACATACGAAAAAAGGACTAAAGGACTCAAGCACTTACGGGTGCAGCGGGTCGAGAGCCCTTGCTCGCGCTCGAGCGCCCACGCGAGCTCAGTCTCCTTTCTCTGGAGGGCGCGCTCGATGTCGCGTTTCTCCACGCGCAGCTCCTCACGAGCTTTGCCGGCGCCCCCGGAGGCGAGGTCCTTCTCCGTCATCTCTTGACGGAGGTTGACAGCATCCGTTTGGAAACCGCTCGCCCGCTTCTTCTCCGCCTCGAGCGCACTCGAGAGAGCCTCCTTCTCGGCAGCCTCCCGGGTGACCGTTGCCTGGAGCTCCTTCACATAGGCCTCGACGCCGGCCTTGTCCTTTTGGAGCTGCTCCATGTCTCGGCATTTGGCCTTGTAGCTCTGCACCGCCGTAGCCGCGCGTGCTTCTGCTGGGCGGACTCCACCTCCTGCGCAGTCTGGGCGAGCTTCTCATTGGCCTCCCGCTGCGCCGTCTCGGCCTCCTGCGCTACCCGAGCGAGCTCATTTTGAGCTTTTTTGGCGTCCTCCTTGGCGACGTTCAGGGCGGCATGGGCCTCTCGAAGGAGCCGAGCGGAGCGGTGCCGCTCAGCCTCAGCGTCCCGTCCCATCTGCATGTACCGCCGAATCGCGTCCTCGCTCTCCCGAGTGGCGCGGATATGCGCGGATTTGGCGTATGAGCGGCTCTGCGTCGTCTGAACCACGAAAGGGAAGCATTAGAACACAAAGTTACGACAGACTGAGAAGAAAGGCAACTAAATCCGAGGGTACTCACAGAGAGAAGCCGGGGCAAGTCCTCGGAGACGAGTGACAAGGCGGTCTTCAGGGCGTTCTCGAGCCATTGCCGGCGCTCCTCGGCCTCCGTGTGCGCCTCGAGCTCCTTCTGATCGTTCATCACGATCGGAGGAGCCTCGTGGTTGAGGGGGTCGGGGAGCACCAACGGCGGCCTCTCCCACAAGGGGAACTCCTCCCGCATCTCCTTGTCGACGGAGGAGTGGAGCCTCCTCACCGCCTCCAAGTCAACATCCGCCGTCACCACCCACTCGGCCAAGGTCGTCGGGCGTTCTGGCTGACTCCAGGAGGAGGACGCCCCTTGAGCGAGCGCCCGTGCCTCGACCCGCCTCCGCTCCTCGATGGAGACGTCAGTAGGCTCGGTAGGCCCGAGGCCGACCGCCCGCATATGGCTGTCGACAAGGGCAGACGCCGTCAATTTCCTTTGGGCTTCCTCCCATTGGTCGGCATCCACCATATCCTCGAACCACGCCTCGCCCGTCTCCGAATCGGGCACGAGGTGGGGCACAAGGGTCCCCAGCCACTGCAGAGGCTGCGGCGGCGCCTGGTACGGCACCAGGTGGAGCTCCCGCTCGGCATCCTGATGCTCGCCGCCGCCCACGACGGCGGGCTCCTCCACTTGCTGCTCCACCAGCTCGACCCGCTCCTCTCGCTGCCCCACCCGTGGCTGCTGCTCCGCTAGCTCCGCCTGCTGCTCCACGGGCTCTTCCGCCTTCTCCTCTTGCGTAGCAGTGGGGTGCTCCTCGGGCGCCCCCGCTAGAACTGTAGCCTGGGCCTCCCCCTGCTCGACCCGCTGCCCAGCGGAAGGGTCGACCTCCAAATCCCGAGGGGGGGTCGGGGCCCGGCTCGGCTGAGGCTCTGGCGCAGGGCCTGCCTCTTGCATCTCCACGTCCGACACCGGCCGATCGGTGGTTGACGGCGTCTGCTCCTCCCCCTCCTTCTCCTTGCGCTCCTCCTCGAGCTGGCGCAAGCCAATCGGCCAGGGGGTCTTAGGGCCCGAGCCCGGGCTCTCGTCTCCGAGCACGATGGGCTGCTGCTCGGACCCGGCACCCGTCCGGGATGATGGCCGTCGGCTCGGCCGCCGCCGCCCTTGTCACTGGCCGCTTGACCACCGGCACGGCCGGTGTCGGCGGGGTCTCGAGCGGGAGAGTAGTCGAGGCCGTGGAAGTGGGCGTGTCCTCCCCCCGCTTTGCCTTGGCCGCGACCCCGGCACTCGCACGAGACGCGGCCGCCATTAACTTTCCACGCCGAATTGCATCCGGGCTGCTCCCTAACCAAATCGGGCGGAACGGGGAAGAGTCACTCCCGGCATGGACGGGGTGCCACTCGACCCCCGAGGTCTTCAGCTTCTTAGTGGCCACCAGGGGGGGAGGAATGGAAGCGTCTGCAGGGGGCGCTTAGTCCTGGAAGAAAGAGGAAAACAAAAATTGCTAAGACAAAACACTCACACGCGAACAAAAGAGTGCAATAAGGGATAGGTCGACCAGAAGACTTACCCTGCGGTCGAGGTGGTGCTGCTCGAACCATCCGGCTTGCTCGAGGCGCTCGGGGGCTTCCGAGCCTCAGGCGCCCCTCTCGAGTCCCTCGAGTACTTGGGGGCCTCGAGCCCACCGCTGGTGCCACTCGGGGGCTTTGACACCTTGGCGGCCGCCCCCGTTCCGGCCGACTCCTTGGCCGGGTCGGGCACGGCGTCCCTTACAGGATCCTGGGTCCTGCGGGTCGAGTCCGCTCGGCCCGGCGATCGCTGGAAGGAGCTCGGCGTTGCTCGCCGGGCTGCGCAGAAGTTGAAGTGCGCACGTTTGCAGCCTGATGCTGCCGGGTGTGCGCGCCCGTTGAAGAAGAATGGTGGCGGCGCATCGGAGATGGCGCCCGCCTGCCATGGCTAGAGCGGTGGGGCGACCCCTCTCGCCGCCTTGCTTGAGCCGGAGACGGCGAGCGAGCGCGGTGGTTGGAGCGTTGAGACGCCCCCCCCGCTGCCTTGCCTGGGCCGGCGACGGCGTTCGAGCGCCGCGGCTCGACGACTCCTCTGGCGGGCTCCGCACGAACCGGCGATGAGTCGTCGCGCGAAGGCTCGGCGCCAAGTTAGCTCGCACGCGAGAGCGGAGGCGTCGGGGCTCGAGTGGCGGTGGCGCCATCGGTTGTCGGTCGCCTCGTCGTCTTCCCCGTCATCATCGCCCTCGTCCTCGTCGGTCGACTCGAGACTAGAGCTCCAGTCGGTTGGGTCCGCCGCCAGACGCATTTCACGCGCCCGGCGGCGCCTAGCCTTACGCTTCTGAGTCTCCTCTAAGTCACGAGCTTTCTTTGCTCTCTCTTCCCTTTTTGAGAGCACGGCGGCGTGTTCTCGTTCGCCCCTCAGGCGTCTTACCTCGCGGTCGGGCGCGTCCTCCTTCACCGGGGGCCTCGACTCCGCGTGGTCGTTGATATTCTGAAAAAAAATGGGCCTCGATAAATATCGCTCGAGTAAAAGAAACGACGGAAGAGTATCTCGAAGAAACTCACAAAGCCCAGCAGGTTGAAAGCCGGACGCATGCGGAAGAGGTCGATTTGGTTCTCGCCGAAGTTTCTCCCACCGTCAATCGCGTCGCGCACCCGAGCCACGATTGTGGCGGCCCGGGGAGAGCGCGTCCGACATCCTGGCGGCCGCGAGCGCCGCGGGATCGGCGTCCTCCGTCATCTGGTCGAGCCGTAGCGGGCGCTCGGCGAGCGGGAGCACCCGGCGGCTGTGGAACTCGGCAACGACGTGCGCGATGTTGAAGAAGAGGGTGCCGGACCTCCGGTTACGGAGGCTCAAAATGGAGTTGAGCAGGGAATCCATGCGGGGCTGGCGCGCTGCGCGCGGCCGTGCCGTGCATCCGGTTGAAACCGGCGCGGTTAGCACGGCGCCCGGTGTACTCCGGGAAGAGGCCCTCCTCGTTGCGAAGGTAGAACCACTCCCTGTCCCGGCCGGCGTTGTTCGACGCCCACGCGCCGGATAGCCAGCACTCTTTCCTCTTCAGCCCGATCGAGCAGGAACCCGCTCGAACGTAGCGGCGGATCTTCGGCTTCTTCTTCTTCTCCTCTTCCTCCTCATTCTCCTCTTCCTCCTCCTCGTCACCGTCATCACCGTCGTCGTCGGCGGCCTCCTTGTCTTTCACCGCCTTGGTGAAGAGCGTCGCCTTAAAGATGTGGGTGAACGGGTCCCACCGGCGGCGCCATACCCGGATACCCCTCACACACGGCGGCGTAAGTAGCCGCGTGCGAGATGGAGTTGGGGTTGAAGTCCGGAGCTCGACCTCGAAATGGTGGGGAGCGCCCGCATGAAGCGGCTCGGCCGCGCACCAAGTCCCCGCCGGTGGAACTTGATAAAACTCAGAATGAAGCCCGGCGGGGGATTGGGCTCGAAGTGGTCGTCGTCCGGCACCCGCCACTCCGGTGTCCCTTCCGCCGGATTGGGCGGAAGCAATCCGCCATTGACCAGGTTGATCAGCATCGCCTCGGTCACCGTGGACCGAGGCCACGAAGCGCCTCCTCCATCACCACCGGCGTGGGAGGCTTGGCGGCCTCCTTGCCTTTGCCCTTGCCTTTTCCACCGGCGCCCCGACGAGCTCGACCCGTCTTCTGCCCGACCCCCATGTCGGCGACGGGAGCGGGACGGTTGAGCAACAACGGCGGCGGAGCACGGGGAACGGTGGCGCGGGGAACTGTGGCGCAGAAAGCAGGCACGGTCGCGGCTAGAGCGCGGCGGTCGCGCGGCGGCGGCGCGCGGTTGCGGATGATGATGGCAGCGGATTGGATCTAAAGCGGGGGCGCAACTGGCGGCGTGAGCGGCAGGAAGGGCGAGAATGCAGGGAAGAAGAACCGGGAGCCCACTCTTCCAAATTTATAGAGCTCAAGCCGATCCGCGTGAATCGCATCTGACGGCCCAGGTTGCACCATCCAACGGCCGCGCGCCCCCGGCGGACTCGGCAAAAAAAAGGTAACCGCATTTATTGCCCTGACAAACCACCACCTACCTCCACTTACAGGGCGCACGCGTCGCGAGACGGAGCGGAACCGTCGCCAAGCCACGATCATCATGATGCACCGGTTTCCGCCTAAAAAGGCGCGCCGCTTGCAACGGACGGATGCGCCTCGAACAGGCGCGGTGACGGGACGTCTCGACAGACGATTCCTTACACGGTAAGAAATCCAGGGACCCCGGTCCCACAAGTAAGTCTCGAGGGAGCGGAGGCTGACCCACGGACGGGTTCGAACAGCCGCCCTCGAGCACCCGAGTTAGGGGCGCCTATGGGAAGGAACCCTCGAAAGGTTCCGCTCGAGAACGAACCCTCGAACCCAGATGGCGTGTCCAAGGCGGGACGCTAGGTATCCAAGAGATCCCGTCGACGGGAGGCACTCGAGCCGCCGGTCCCCTCGAGCGGGGCCGGTCCTCTGGAAACTAAGCGCCCAGCTCTAATGAGAGCGCACCTGGGCCACGAAGCCGTCTCCCCTCGAAAGGAGGCGAGCTCTCACTTGGATTACCCGCTACCAGCTCGCAGGGACGTCTGATGCTCGCTCAAACGTGAGTAGCACCAGACTTCCCGCCACTTGGATCTGATCCAAGAAATCCAGCGAGGAACTGGATCGTGACTCAAGCCCAGCCGCACGAGGCTCGGGGGCTCGAGTCATACTAATAACCTCCCTCGACATGGGAGGAGTGTGGGACGCTCGGGGACTCGAGGAGCCCTTAAACCCCCTACCTTGAGCTGCTACAACTCCAGTTAACAACGTTCTTGCCCAAAGCAACTCATCTCAAAGCCCCCAGAGGAATGCCTCATTCCTTTGAGGCCTCGGGGGCTACCCCCGCGGGGGACGCTCGCGCGCCCCCCACGGAGAAACAAGGGACTTATCCCTCGAAACAAAACCACTCAACCCCGCGTCTAGGTACTTCAACTCCACTTCATGATCCCTTGCTTGAAGTTCTACAATCAAGCAAGGGCTCGGGGGCTACTGTCGGGTACCTAGATTAGGGGGTCCTAAACCAAGTAGGTTAGAGATAGACAAACCAACTTAGCTCATCTCTAACCCCCCGGAAAACTAAACTGGAGAAACCCTCAATCCTCCTCAAAACTGGGCCGACACATGCATCAGGCCCGCAAGACCACAAAGCCCACCAACTCGAGCAGCGGTCGCCCGCCCGCTCGAGACAAGAGTACGGAAATCGCTCGAGCGAGCAACCGCTCGAGTCTAGCTGCAATAATTGCCAAATCCAGGGCACGCACATGGCTACAGGGCTCGAACAGTGCCACAGTCCATCCGCCCTGCCTAACTCCATGGCTACAGGGCTCGTAACAGTGAACCGTACGCAGGTCGTTTCCACTATTACGCTGCCCATTCCCTGGATTCAAGGATGGCAGGCGCCACTATTGCGCCATGCCTCGCACTATGCCACATGCAGCGCGCCCTCCAAACACCATGGTCAACTCCCCGTACCGCCGAGCACGTTGCCCTGTCCCATCGCTCGGGACGTCGACCCCTCGAGGCAGTCCACAGTTGCTCGAGAAGTGATGACGGACGCGACCTGAGCATGGAGCGCGCAGTGCCCTGTCTTTCCCACCTCGACGGCCATACGGCGGGGTTCCCGGGCGCACGTGCTCGTCTACGCCAGCGCCACACCTCGACTACGTCAGCCCACGACCGAGAAAGACGAGCAGGCCATCATTGCCCACGCTGCTACAGGCTCGAACCGGACCAAAGGGAGCGTCTACGGTTTTGACAACTCGACATGGCACCGTACCTCGACGTCATGCCCACGATTGCCCTACCAACTTTTGTACTCTGAGCATCCCCTTGGCCTATAAAAGGGGATGCCGGGGCCTAGTTTAGGCAGATTTTCCTAGGTTCTAAGACCCCTAAGTTTACATTCACACTCTCACTCGCAAAGTCTCAGGACTGCCTTGTACTCACCCCTGTACAAGCACTTCGGTGCAAGATAATACAAGTCACCCCCCACTGCTGGACGTAGGGCACTCTTTGCCCAAACCAGGATAAAAACCTTGTGTCCGTCTTGCATCACCATCCGAATTAGGGAGCACGCTTAGAAATTTACTCGTTGGTGTGACACTCCCCGGGGTACGAAACACCGACAATATGTTTACCACTATTGCTTCTATGCTTTGCTTGATCTAGTGGTGACATATGACATGTTTGTGGGCTTGCAATCCTAGTGTTGAATCTAGAATATTTGCTACAAGTGTTTAATTCAACATAGGCAAGATAACCCTTGTCATGAGGTGTGAAGAAGCTTGTCTTTGGTTCAAACCGAATTAAATGTCTTTGGCAAGTGGTCTAGATTGAACCAAATTTGACTAAAGTTTTGTTTACTCCATCAAAGTCCTTTTCTCTCCACAATTTGATCCTATTTTTGGGCAATTGTTGACAAAGGGGAGAGAAAAAGATGATTGAACATGATAAAGGGGTAAATAAAATTTTGATGCACACAAGAAGGGGAGCAAGCTCATGAACAATGTTGTTGCATTTATTTGTGCATTTTCATATGACTTGCTCATGGCACCTAGTTTCAAAGTTTTATACAAGTGGTGTCTCCTTGCTTGTGTGGTGCAATGCTAGTATAGGACTTGAATGGTGAAATGATCTACTAGCGTGCATAGGTTGTAACTAGACTCCCCTTACTTTACAAGTGGTTCAAGAACTTTGCTTATAATATTGATCTCATGAGGTTCTTGAGTTTTTGATGGGTGTCTAGTTACTTCATGGTGCTAAGGATGGTGTTGTCGGTGTTTCGTACCCCGGGGGGGTATAACACCAACGAGTAAATTTCTATGCGTGCTCCCTAATCCGGATGGTGATGCAAGATGGACACAAGTGTTTATCCTGGTTCAGGCAAAGAATGCCCTACGTCCAGCAGTGGGGAGAGATTTGTATTATCTTGCACCGGGGTGCTTGTACAGGGGTGACTACAAGCGGGACTTAGCCGTGAATGAGTGTGTGAAAATGTGGGAACGTGTGTGCGTAAAAGCCCCCCCTATACAAGGCCCTGGCGTCCCCTTTTATAGGCCAAGGGGAGGCTCAGGGTTACACGGTGGTTAGGGCTGTCATGGGCGTGACGTCGAGGTACGGGCGCCATGTCGAGTCGTCGAGACTGTAGACGCTCCCTTTGGTCCGGTTCGAGCCTGTAGCAATGTGGGCAATGATGGCCTGCTCGTCCTTCTCGGTCGTGGGCTGACGTGGTCGAGGTACGGCGCTGGCGTAGACGAGCACGTGCGTCCGGGAACCCCGCCGTATGGCCGTCGAGGTGGGAAAGACAGGGCACCGCGCGCCCCATGCTCAGGTCGCGTCCGTCATCATTCCTCGAGCGGTTAATGACCCGCCGAGGGGTAGATGGTCTACGAACGACGGACGAGCGGCGGGTTTGGTGGTGCGCGAGTTGACAATCGCGTTCCAAGGGGGTGTCGTACACGGCATAGTGTTCGGCATGGTGTAATAGTGATGCTGTCACGCTCGAATCCGGGTATGGGCGGTGGAATAGGAGAAGTGACCGGCGTACTTCTCACTATTTCACGCACCGTAGCCATGGGGTTAGGCGAGGCGGCGTACTTCCCCCGCTTCACGCACAGTAGCCATGTGCGTGCCTTGGATAGGCAATGATTGAGAGCGGACTCGAGCGGCCCCGCTCGCTCGAGCGTTCTCCGTCTCGCTCGAGCGGTTGCTCGCTCGAGCGGTTTTTGCGTCATCGTCTCGGCGGTCGCACGCTCGAGCGGTTTCCGTACTTCTCTCTCGAGCGGGTGAGCGGCCGGCGCTCGAGTTTAGGAGGTTACGAGGCTTTGTGGGCACGATAGTGGGCCGGCCCGGCTCGAGAGGGATTGGGGGTTTCTGGTCGGTTGGTTTTGGGATTCTTAGAGAGGATGAGGCTGATTTGCTCGTCTCTAATTCACCCAATTTAGGACCCCCTAATCTAGGTATCCGACAGTAGCCCCCGAGCCCTTGCTTGATTGTGAAAATACTTCAAGTAAGGGATCATGAAGTGGAGTTGAAGTACCTAGACTTAGGGTCATGTTGTTTCGAGGGGTCATTTCGTCCTTTCTCCGTGGGGGGCGCGCGAGCGTCCCCCGCGGGGGTAGCCCCCGAGGCCCCAGAGGAATGAGGCATTCCTCTGGGGGCTTTGAGATGAACGGTTTTGCGTAAGAGTATTATTAACTGGAGTTGTAGCAGCTCGAGGCAGGAGATTCAATTACTCTTCGAGCCCCCGAGTATTTCCTGTTCCTCCGTGTCGAGGGAGGTTGTTTATGTGACTCGAGCCCCCGAGCCTCGAATGGCTGGCCGGGAGTCGTGATCCGGTTCCTCATTTGGATCTCTTGGATCGATCCAAGTGGTGAGAGGTCCGACACTACTCGCGACCGAGCGAGCGCCATACCCCCGTGAGCCGATGGCGGGTAGTCCAAGTGAGAGCTCGCCTCCTTTCGAGGGAGACGGCCGTGGCCCGGGGCGCTCTCATTAGAGCCGGGCGCTTAGTTTCCGAGAGGACCGGCCCCGTTCGAGGGGACCGGTGGCTCGAGTGCCTCCCGTCGACGGGATCTCTTGGATACCTAGTGCCCCGCCTTGGACACGCCATGCGGGTTCGAGGGTTCGTTCTCGGCGGAACCTTTCGTGGGTTCCTTCCCATAGGCGCTCCTAACTCGGGTGCTCGAGGGCGGCCGTTCGAACCCGTTCGTGGGTCGAGCCTCCGCTCCCTCGAGACTTACTTGTGGGACCGGGGTCTCGGGTTTCTTACCGTGTAAGGGACCGTACGTCGAGACGTCCGTCGTCACGCCTGTTCGAGGCGCATCCGTCCGTTGCAAGCGGCGCGCCTTTTTAGGCGGAAACCGGCGCATCGTGGTGATCGTGGCTTGGCGACGGTTCCGATCCGTCTCGCGACGCGTGCGCCCTGTAAGTGGAGGTAGGTGGCGGTTTGTCAGGGCAATAAATGCGGTTCCCGTTTTTCGTCGAGTCCGCCGGGGGCGCGCGGCCGTTGGATGGCGTAATCTAGGCCGTTGGATGCGATTCACGCGGATCGGCTTGGGCTCTATAAATATGCAGGAGTGGGCTCCTGGTTCTTCTTCCCCGCATTCTCGCCCTTCTTGCCGCTCACGCCGCCAGTTGCGCTCTGCTTGAGATCCAATCCGCCGCTGTCATCATCCGCAACCGCCGCCGCCGCCGCCGCCGCCGGCGACCACCAGCGCCGCTCTAGCCCGCGACCGTGCACATTTTTACGCGCCATCGTTCCCCGCGCCACCGTTCCTCGTGCTCCGCCGCCGTCTTTGCTCCACCGTCCCGCTCCCGTCACCGACATGAGGAGGTCAATCAGGAAGTCGGGTCAGAGCTCCGATCAGGGTGCCGTTGGAAAAGGCAAGGGCAAAGGCAAGGAGGCCGCCAAGCCTCCCACGCCGATAGTGATGGAGGAGGCGCTTCCGTGGCCTCGGTCCACGGTGACCGAGGCGATGCTGATCAACCTGGTCAATGGCGGATTGCTTCCGCCCAATCCGGCGGAGGGGTCACCGGAGTGGCGGGTGTCGGACGACGACCACTTCGAGCCCAATCCCCCACCGGGCTACATCCTGAGTTTTATCAGGTTCCACCGGCGGGGACTTGGTGCGCGGCCGAGCCGCTTCATGCGGGCGCTCCCCCACCATTTCGGGGTTGAGCTCCAGCACTTCAACCCCAACTCCATCTCGCTCGCGGCTACTTACGCCGCCGTGTGTGAGGGGTATCTGGGTATGGCGCCGCAGTGGGACCTGTTCACCCACATCTTTAAGGCGACGCTCTTCACCAAGGCGGTGAAGGACAAGGAGGCCGCCGACGACGACGGTGATGACGGTGACTGTTGATGTCTATTAAGTGCAACTGAAATAAAGAAGGTTCCGCAAGCGCACAGAATATATCATCGTAGCATTTTAACCGGGAGTAATCCAGGTATCGTTATTTATATTTTTACCCTTTGGGAAGGGAATGCCTTTGGATAATGAGTGATGAGCAATGCACATGCGATAATGGAGAGCTTAACCTTGTCTCGTATCAATCATCTCATACGGGGTAAGTGTCACATAAAATATAGGAATGAATGATAAATGACATAAGATAAATGAGAGCATTTAGCCACATAAAATAATAGTAATAAGCCATCTCAACTTAGCACTCTAAGCTTATAACACTAGCATGGACTAGGACGATCTAGGGTGTAATCCTATGTTATTCTAACTATAAAGTCAAAGCATACAATGATTAGTGCAAGAACATCTAGCAATCATGGCGGGAAAAGGTTACATCTATGCATAGTGATATTACCGAGAAGACAAGAGACATAGCACCGACTTCAATGTAATAGGTTTGTTCGCTAGACCTATACTCGGGAGAAGGGCTACAAAGGACTCAACGGGATCTGTCACTCCCGCGATCTACCTCACGATCCGGAATATAGGGTGCAATCGAGATAAATACGGTATAGGCACCATGCCTACACAATATCTACCACTCACCCATTGGCCTAATGAGCAAGCGCTATACGATCCTATGCATAAACATAATTCTAGTCCAACTATGCTAAACATATAATCAAAGTAAACTAAGAACGATATAATTGAGAACATAATCAAATAGAGCAAAGTCAAGTCGATATAATAGAATAGAATAAAGTACTACTCATAGTATCACGAACAATAATGAATATTACAAGAATGTAGAGGGGAATTACCAAGAACTCCGACAGATCCGGACTCCAAGCTAGGCTTGATTCCCTCTAGATCTATTCCTATGTAGCTATGCTACTAAACTATGGAGCTCTAATTGAGATGGTGGCTCAGCTTCTCGAATTTCGATGAGAGAATGAACTCTTGAATGAATTAGGGTTTCACCCGGGGGCCGGGGCTCGAATATATAGCCCCCTAGGATGAACCACGGCCCTTGGATCAAACCGACCTAAATGGACGATAATTATTCATCCTCAAAGGCGGTGGAGGCGGGATCCGCGAGACTCGACGCTATTGGTCGAGGTGGGGAGTCGGCCGACTCCCCTGGGTCGGCCGGCCGCCGCTGCCCGGTGGGGCCCGGCCTTCGGGGGTCGCCTTCCGGAGTCTTCTAGATTATACAATTTTACCCGTTCGGTCTTTATCTCTATGTAATCATGACATGTGGGCCTCCTTTGGTTCTCTTCTCGATAACCCCTACAGAAATAGACAATCA
Organism: Themeda triandra; assembly: GCA_018135685.1. Taxonomy (NCBI): domain Eukaryota; kingdom Viridiplantae; phylum Streptophyta; class Magnoliopsida; order Poales; family Poaceae; genus Themeda; species Themeda triandra. Next base: position 269,253 of record JAENPR010000369.1, read on the forward strand.
CCAAAACTCGTGGAATTCGTCGGTGTAACCCCTATATCTAACAGGTGAACTCAAATTAGTCCTTTCTCTTGCTGCGTTGACGGTATAAAATTGATACTTAACGACCGTCAACAGTGACGAGGAGGATGAAGAGGAGAACGAGGAGGAGGAGGAGAAGAAGAAGAAACCGAAGGTCCGCCGCTACGTTCGAGCGGGTTCCTGCTCGATCGGGCTGAAGAGGAAGGAGTGCCTGGCTATCCGGCGCGTGGACGTCGAACAACGCCGGCCGGGACCGAGAATGGTTCTACCTCCGTAACGAGGAGGGCCTCTTCCCGAATACACCGGCGCCGTGCTAACCGCGCCCGGTTTCAACCGGACGCACGGCCGGCCCGCAGGCGCGCCGGCCCCGCATGGACTCCCCGCTCAACGCCATTTCGAGCCTCCGCACCGGAGGTCCGGCAACCTCTTCTTCAACATTGCGCACGTGGTTGCCGAGTTCCACGGCCCGCCGGGTGCTTCCGCTCGCCGAGCGCCCGCTACGGCTCGACCGGATGACGGAGGACGCCGATCTGCGGCGCTCGCGGCCGCCGGGATGTCGGACGCGCCCCTCCCGGCCGCCACAATCGTGGCTCGGGTGCGCGACGCGATTGACGGTGGGAGGAACTTCGGCGAGAACCAAGTCGGCCTCTTCCGCATGCGTCCGTCCTTCAACTTCTTGGGCTTTGTGAGTTTTTTCGAGATCCTCTTTCGTCGTTCCTTTTACTCGAGCGATCCTTATCGAGGCTGTCCTCTCTTTTTTCCCCTGAATATCAACGACCACGCGGAGTCGAGGCCCCCGGTGAAGGAGGACGCGCCCGTCCGCGAGGTAAGACGCCCGAGGGCGAACGAGAACACACCGCCGTGCTCTCGAAAAGGGAAGAGAGAGCAAAGAAGGCTCGTGACTTAGAGGAGACTCGAAGCGTAAGGCTAGCGCCGCCGGCGCGTGAAATACGTGCGGCGGCGGACCCGACCGGCGGAGCTCTAGTCTCGAGTCGACCGACGAGGACGAGGGCGATGACGACGGGAAGACGACGAGGCGACCGACGCCGATGGCGCCACCGCCACCCGAGCCCCGACGCCTCCTCGCTCTCGCGTGCGGGAGCTAGCTTTGGCGCCGGGCCTTCGCGCGACGACTCGTCGCCGGTTCGGCGAGCCCGCGGAGGAGTCGTCGAGCCGCGGCGCTCGAGCGCGTCGCCGCCGAGCAAGGCGACGGGGGCGTCTCAACGCTCCGGCCACCGCGCTCGCCGCCGTCGCCGGCCAAGCGCGGGCGGCGGAGGAGTCGCCCCGCCGCTCTAGCCATGGCGGGCGGGCGCCATCTCCGACGCGGCGGGACTCTTCCTCCCGCCATCATTCTTCTTCGACGGGCGCGCACACCCGGCAAGCATGAGGCCGCAAATGTGCGCACTTCAACTTTGCGCGCCGGCGAGCAACGCCGGGCTCCTTCCGGCGACCGCCGAGGCCGAGCGGACCTCGACCCGCGGGACCCGGGATCCCGTAAGGGACACCGTGCCCGACCCGGCTAAGGAGTCGCCGAACGGGGCGGCCGCCCGGGTCTCGAAGCCCCGAGCGGCGCAAGCGGCGGGCTCGAGGCCCCAAGTCCTCGAGTGACTCGAGGGGGCTACTGAGGCTCGACAGCCCCCGAGCGCTTTGAGTAGGCCGGGTGGCTCGGGCAGCGCCACCTCGACCGCGGGGTAAGCTTTTCAATCGACCCACCTCCTGTCGTCCTTTTCGCTTATGTGTGAACGTCTCGTCGCAGTAATTTTTGTTTTTCTCTTTCTTTCAGGACCAAGCGCCCCCTGCAGACGTTACCGTCCCTCCCTCCCATGCTGCCTACTAAGAGGCTGAGGACCACAGGAGGGTCGAGCGGCACCCCGTCGATGCCGGGTGGAGTGACCCTCCCTCCTTCTACTCCGGTTGGTTAGAGCGGGCCAAGGATGCACTTAGGCGTGGCAAGGCGATAGCGCCGCGCATTTGCGTCCGTGCGGAGTGCGGGGCCGTGACCGAGGCTACGGGGGAGGAGGACGCCACCACCACCACGGCCTCGACCACCCTCCCGCTCGAGACCCCGACGTCGTCGGCGCGGCTGGGTGACGCGGCGGCGGCGACCAAGGGCGATGGCGCTGAGCCGGCGGCCTCCTATTCCGGCAACGGGCCGGATCGGGCAGCGGCCCATCATGGTCGAAGATGAGAGTCCGAGCTCGGGCGCCAAGTCCTCCCGCCGGTCGGCTGCGCCGGCTGAGGAGGAGCGCGGGGAGAAGGAGGAGGAGGAAACGCCGGCGGCCACCGATCGGCCGGCGGAGGATGTGGAGATGCGGAGGCGGGAACGGCGCCGAGCCTCGGCCCGAGCCGAGCCCCAACCCCTCCTCGGGATATGGAGGTCGACTCCTCTGCTGGGCAAAGGGTCGAGGACGGGGAGGCCCAAGCTGCCGCTCGGGAGGGGGCGCTCGAGGAGCACCCCGCCGCCACGCAAGAGGAGGAGAAGGCGGAGGAGCCGGTGGAGCGGCAGGCGGGGCCGGTGGTGCAATCTGCCGCCGCAGGCGGCGAAGAGCGTCAGTTGCAAGCGGAGTAGCAGGCGGCGTTGGTGGAGCAGCAGGCGGAGCCAGTGGTGCAGCAGCCCTCTGTCACGGGTGGCGATGAGCGCCAGGACGTCGAGCGAGAGCTCCATCTGGTGCCGTACCAGGCGCCGCCGCAGCCTCTGCAGCTGTTGGGGGACCTGGTGCCCCACCTCGTGCCCGACTCGGAGATGGGCGAGGTGAGGTTCGAGGTCATGACCGACGCCGACCGGTGGGAGGAGGCCCAAAGGAAGCGACGGCGGCGGCCATCGTTGGCGGCCACATGCGGTCGGTCGGCCTTGGTCCCACCGAGCCCACCGACGTCTCTATCGAGGAGCGGAGGCGGATTGAGGCGCGGCGCTCGCCCAAGAGGCGTCCTCCTCCTGGAGTCAGCCGCAACGCCCACCTACCCTGGCCGAGCGGGTGGTGACGGCGGATGTCGACCTGGAGGCGGTGAGGAGACTCCACTCCTCCTTTGACAAGGAGATGCGGGAGGAGTTCCCTCTTTGGGAGAGGCCGCCGCTGGTGCTCTCCGACCCCCTTGACCACGAGGCGCCCCCGATCGTGATGAACGATCAGAAGGAGCTTGAGGCGCACGTGGAGGCCGAGGAGCGCCGGCAATGGCTCGAAAGCGCCTTGAAGACCTGCTTTGTCGCTCGTTTCGGAGGACATGCCCCGGCTTTTCTCTCGTGAGTGCCCTTGAGTTCGGTTGCTTGCCCTTTTGGTCTATCGCGTTTTATGTTCTAACATTTCCCCTTCGAGGTTCGGGCGACACGAGTCGCTCTTATGCCAAGTCCGTGCATGTCCGTGCCACGCAAGAGAGCGAGCACGAGATCCGGCGGTACGTGCGGATGCGGGAGAGGCGAGGGCGAGTGGCACCGCTTTGCTCGGCTCCTTCGAGAGGCCAATGCCGCCCGGACGCCGCCAAGGAGGACGCCAAGAAGGCTCAAGATGAGCTTGCTCGGGTGGCGCAGGAGGCTGAGGTGGCACAGCGGGATGCGGGCGAAAAGCTTGCCCAAGCCGCGCAGGAGGCCGAGACCGCTCGTCAGAAGTACGCGCAGCTGCACGAAGCCTTCGAGCAACTCAAGAAGGACGCAGCTACGGCGCTGCAGGGCTACAAGGCCAAATGCCGAGACATGGAGCAGCTCCAAAAGGACAAGGCCGGCGTCGAGGCCTATGTGAAGGAGCTCCAGGCAACGGTCACCCGGGAGGCTGCCGAGAAGGAGGCTCTCTTGAGTGCGCTCGAGGCAGAGAAGGAGCGGGCGAGCGGTTTCCAGACGGAAGCGGTCAACCTCCGTCAAGAGATGACGGAGAAGGACCTCGTCATCCAGGGCGCCGGCAAGGCTTATGAGGAGCTGCGCGTGGAGAAACGCGACATCGAGCGCGCCCACCAGAGAAAGGAGACTGAGCTCGCACGGACGCTCGAACGCGAGCAAGGGCTCTCGACCCGCTACACCCGTAAGTGCTCGAGTCCTTTAGTCCTTTTTCCGTGCGCGATTCATACGTGTTGCTCAAGCACTTGACTGAGTACTTGATTCTTGTCGTCCTTCTTCAGGTTTGGAGGCGGACCTGGTGGACGCGCGTGAGTACGCAAAGTCAACCCATGCGGCGGGCGACGGCGTGCTCTCGGCCAAGGCCCACATCACCGCGCCATCGACACCCTTAGCGTCAACCGGGGCTTCCGCCGGTGGTGGACGTCGAGGGCCGGATGCTTTGGCGAGCTATGCCGGGTCCGTGAGTTCGGCGCCTCTGCGGGGTCGTATCCGGGAAGCCCTCGTCTTCGGCTGCGCGCGCCGGACGATGGCCATCTTCTACTCGGGGTTTAGCATCTCGAGGAGGACGCCCGGCGGGATGGAGGCCGTTGCGGCGGCTTCACCTACGCCGAGGGTGAGCAAGAAGGAGGGTCAACCCCGGATCGAGCAGCTCAAGGCCGAGGCGAGAGCCGGCGCCCGACTTGGAGGCGTCTCCGCTGCGAGAAGTCCTCCGCTGATGTAGAGTAGTTTTTAGGCGGCTGCGAGCCGAAATCTGGGCAACAAGGCCCTTGTAAGAAAACAAGTATTTTGGTCATGGAAATGGCCCGAGTGGCCTTAAATCGTGATACTCGGATGTTTATAATCGTTATGCTCTAATTTTTCCTTTGCGCTTCCTGCCTTTACTTCATTTTAGCTAAGTGTTGGCGCTGCGCTCGAACCACTTCGGAAGCGTGGGAAGCCTTGTGCTCGATCGCCCTGGCTCGACGAGCTCGAGGTGACGCAAATACTTAGCTTACGAAAAATTTCGAGGCGAGGAGGGGAAAGATTACATCGAGCATTGTTTTTGAAAAAACTAGGTGCGTTTTTTCGAGGACTTCAGGGGGGTCCCCCCCTGGTCTAGCCCCCGAGGGGGGCTTGACTTTGTGGAAACAAAGTCGAGCCCACCTTGTGTATGAACAACAAGTAAGAAACTGACTTATTTATTCATACTAGCGGTACATTTAGACGAAATATGTGCAAGGCATCGAGGCCTAGGGAAAAAGCGACGTAGGCTGTTCGATGTTCCATGCGTTGGTGAGGGTCGAGCCGTTCTCGTCGGCTAACTTGTACGTCCCGGTTTCAGCACCTTGACCACGATGAACGGGCCTTCCCATGGAGGAGTGAGCTTGTGGCGCCCGTGTTATCTTGGCGTCGACGGAGCACGAGATCGCCGACCTTGAAATCCCTCTTGCGCACATTCTTCTCGTGATATTGCCGTAGCTTCGTTGGTAGCGCGCAGAGTGTAGGAGCGCCGTGTCTCGAGCCTCTTCGCTTGGTCGATGGCGTTTGCCGGCCTTTCCCGATTAGTCGCTCGTTGTAGGCCTTGAGTCGGGGACCCGTACTCGAGGTCGGTGGGGAGGACGGCCTCGGACCCATAGACCAAGAAGAACGGGGTGAACCCGGTGGCTCGACTCTCGGTCGTCCGCGAGACTCACGGGACGATGGGAGTTCGGCTACCCACTTGTTGCCGTGTTTATTCAAGCGTTTGAAAATCCTTGGCTTTAGACCTTGCAAGATCATGCCATTTGCGCGTTCGACTTGGCCATTAGTTCGAGGGTAGGCGACTGCCGACCAGTTCACACGGATGTGGTACCGATCGCAGAAGTCCAAGAACTTTTTGCCTGTGAACTGGGTGCCATTGTCAGTAATGATGATGTTGGGGACTCCAAAGCGATGGACGATGTCGGTGAAGAACTCGACGGCTCACTCCGAGCGGATGTTAGTGATGGGCATGGCCTCGATCCACTTGGTAAACTTATCGATGGCCACGAGCAAGTGGGTGTAGCCTCCCGTCGTCTTTTGAGGGGTCCGACCAGATCGAGCCCCGGACCGCAAATGGCCACGTGAGGGGGATCATCCGGAGTGCGTGTCTTTGGAAGATGCGTTTGCTTGGCGTAGAATTGGCATCCTTCACACGCTCGAACAAGCTTGATGGCGTCGCGGTTGCGGTGGGCCGCAGAAGCCTCGGCGGAATGCGTTCCCGACAAGGGTTCTTGGCGCGGCGTGGTGGCCACAAGCCCCGAGTGCATGTCTCGAGCGGTTTCCGCCTTCTTCGCTCGAGATACACCGTTGAAGTATACCGGTCGGGCCTGCGGCGGTAGAGCTCTCTGTCGTCCCCGTAAGGACGTAAGTTTTGGCTCGACGAGCTAGTCGCCTCGCCTCCGTTCGATCTTCGGCAACTCCCTCGATTGAGATACTCGAGGAATGGTGCACGCCCGATCGGTTAGTGGGCTCGTAACACGGTCGATCTCCATGGCTTGTGGCCCCGTCGAGGGGGTTCGGTCGTAGGAGTAGGCTCAACGGGCTGGTCCCTGACCCCGAGTCCCACTTCACGGATGGCTCGTGAAGATCTTTCGAGAAGACGTGCGGGGTAGCGGTGCCCGAGATGAAGCGATTTTGGGCGGTTCGTCCGCGGCCTCGTTGAAGCGCCTTGGGATGTGGTTGAGCTCGAGACCATGGAAGGTGGCTTCCAACTTGCGCACCTCATTGCAGTACGCTTCCATCTTTTCATCATGGCAACTCGAGGCTTTCATCACTTGATCGATAACGAGCTGTGAGTCGCCTCGAGCATCGAGGCGTCGGACCCCAAGCTCGATGGCAATGCGCAACCCGGTAACGAGCGCCTCATACTCTGCCATGTTGTTCGAGGCGGCAAAGTGGATGCGCACCACGTAACGCATGTGTACTCCGGGGGCGAGATGAAGAGCGGGCCCACGCGCTCCAGCTCTGTCTTCATAAGTGACCCGTCGAAATACATGGTCCACGGCTCGGCACGGATGCGGGACCGGGGGAGTTGGATGTCGGTCCACTCGGCGACGAAATCGGCCCGGTACTTGAGACTTGATAGCTTTTCGTGGGGCGTAAGTGATGGTCTCGCCCATGAGCTCGCCCGACCACTTAGCGATTCGACCCACTACTTCCCGGTTTTGGATAATTTCGCCAAGCGGGAATGATGACACTACCGTCCCGGGCGGCTTAGGAAATAGTCTTTGGAGTTTTCGTCGGGTGAGGACGATTGCGTAGAGCGGTTTACGGATTTGAGGGTACCGGGTTTTGGCATCGAGAGCACCTCTTGCGATGAAATACACCGGCCGGCCGGACGGGGAGCGCGTGCCCTCTTCCGCCTCTCGACCACTATGATCGTGCCGACCACACGAGTGGTTGCGGCAACATAGAGGAGGAGGGATTCGGCGGGTATGCCGTCTCGAGCCGGCCGAGGCGGCACGAGCACGGGGAGGAGATGTGAGCATGCTCTTCGGCTTCGAGAGGGCCTCCTCTCGTCCGGTGTCCATGCAAAGTGCTCGGATTTTCCGAGGAGCCGGTACGGAGGCAAGGCTTTTTCTCCCAAGCGCGCAATGAACCGGCGAGTGCGGCTAAGCATCCAGTGATCTTTTGCACCCCTTTCGGGTCTCGGATTGGCCCCATTCTCATGATGGCCGCGACCTTCTCGGGATTGGCCTCGATGCCGCGGCCGGGAGACGATATACCCTAACAACATGCCTCGAGGCACACCAAAGACACACTTCTCGGGATTCAGCTTGATGTTTTTAGCCCGGAGACATCCAAACGTCAACTTGAGGTCCACGACAAGGTTTTCTACTTTTCGAGTCTTGACAACGATGTCATCGACGTAGGCCTCGACGGTCTCTCCTATGTGTTTTTCGAAGACATGGAGCATGCGGCGATATGTTGCCCGGCGTTTCGAAGGCCGAAGGGCATTGTGACATAACAATACATGCCCATGGGGGTGATGAATGAAGTCGCGAGTTGGTCGGACTCCTTCATTTTGATTTGGTGGTAGCCAGAGTAGGCGTCGAGAAAGGAAAGTACTTCGCAACCCGCAGTGGAATCAACGATTTGATCTATTCGAGGTAAAGGAAATGGGACTTTGGGACATGCTTTATTTAAACTAGTGTAATCTACACACATCCTCATTTTTCCATTCTTTTTCTCGACCAAAACGGGATTAGCTAACCACTCGGGATGATGTACCTCCTTGATGAATCCGGCTTTCTCGAGCTTCTCGACCTCCTCGCGGATGATCCTGCGCTTCTCCTCGTCGAGCGGCGCGCGCGGCGTTGCTTGACGGGTCTCGAACCGGGACGGATCTCCAAGGCGTGCTCGGCGACATCCCTCGGTATGCCGGGCATGTCCGAGGGACTCCACGCAAACATGTCGGCGTTTGCGCGGAGAAAGTCGACGAGCACGCTTGCCTACGCTGTCGAGGAGGCGGCGATGACCAGCGTCTTCTCCCCCGAGGAGCTTGGATCGAGCGGGATCTTCTTGGTGTCTTCAGCGGGCTCGAAGTAGCCGGCCTGTCGCTTGGGTGTTGGAGCAGAGGGCTCAGCCGCCATGTGATCGAGCATCATGGCCAGGTCTTCAGATGCCCCCATCACGTTCGTCAGTGATTCCCCATACTCGACGCACTCCACATCGCAGTGGTAGGCGTGCTCGTACGTGGAGTTGACGGTGATGACTCCTTTTGGTCCCGGCATCTTGAGCTTGAGGTAGGCATAGGCTGGGGATCGCCACGAACCGGGTGTAGCACGGCTGCCCGGGATGGCGTGGTAGGTCCCCTCAGCGGGCACGTCGAAAGTTAAGACCTCTCGACGGAAGTTCGAGCGTGTCCCAAAGACGACGGGGAGGTCAATGCGGCCGATCGTGAGCGCTTTCTTGCCAGGGACCACTCCGTGGAAGCCCCGGCGCTCGGCTGGAGGTGAGCTCTTGTGAGGCCGAGCAGCGTGAGGGTCTCCATGTAGATGATGTTGAGGCTGCTGCCTCCATCCATGAGAACTTTGGTGAAGCGGGCATTGAGGATGATCGGGGCGACGACAAGAGGGTATGCGCCGGGATTGGTGACGTGCTCTGGATGATCATCACGGTCGAACGTGATGGGAGCATCCGACCAGTCGAGGAATTGAGGCGTGGCGGGTTTCAGGGTGAAAATCTCCCTGCGCTCGGCCTTCCGATCTCGGCGCGTCATCTGGGTGGTTGGGCCGCCGTAGATCATGTAGCACTCGGTGATGGGCGGATACCCATTGTCGTCGTCGTCATTGGCTCGGTCCTCGCCACCTTTATCCTTCTTGCCATCGTCCTTGTCAAGGCCAAATTTCTTGAAGTAGCCTCGAAGCATCCGGCAGTCCTCGAGGTTATGCTTGACCGGCTCCTTATGATACGGGCATGGTTGTTTCAGCATCTTGTCGAAGACGCCCCCATCCGGTGGGGGTCAAGGCTTCTTGCGCTCGGCTGCGGCCACCTCGTCTTCCACGACCGCGCGCTTGCCTTGCTGGTTGCCTTTCTTCTTCTTCTTCTGATTCTTCTTCTTGTCCTTGCCCGGGCCCTCACCGTCCCCTGGGGGCGGCGCGGGCCTGTTCCCAGTTCCGCCAAAGAAGGCTCCCATGGCCTCGTCGCCGGCAGCATAGTCGGCGACGACGTCCATGAGCTCGTTCACCGTCTTTGGGCGATTGCGCCCGAGCTCCCGCACGAGCTCTTTGCAAGTGGTGCCGAAACGAACGCCGGGATGACGTCGTGATCGGAATGTGTGGCGGCTCGGTGCGCGGCTTTGAGAAACGTCGAGCAAAGTCCGGAGAGATTCCGTGGTATTTTGCTTGCAGTTCGGAGATCCCACGAGTTGCCGGGTCGGATGTAGGTGCCCTTGAAGTTCCGTCGAAAATCTGGACCAGGTCGGCCCAATCGTAGATCTGTTTGGGGGAAGCTCCTCGAGCCTTGTCGAGCGGTGTCGAGACGAAACAGAGGGGCGTATGATCGCCTTATCCTCTCGAGCCCCTCCCGGGGCGGCCGCCCGCGGAAGTCGGCCGGCCCGAGCTCGGGCTTGGTCTCCCGTTGTACTTGACCACGCTCGTGGGGGGTCGAAATGGGTTGGGTAACGGTGTGTTGCGGATTGCTCGACTGAAGACTCGAGGGCCCGGCGGCTCAGGAGCCTGCCGGTCCTCGTCGCTGTCGTAACGCCCCCCTCGATGGGCCTTGTAGCCACGGTCCTCGGCACCCGCGGCCTTGCGTCGTCGGTTGTCGTTGATGTCGTGACGCGCATCTTGAGGCGCGCGGTTGTCGAGGATGCGTTCTCGGCGGGGGCTCTACCATCTCGAGGGGTGCCTCCTGGTGGACGGAGCCCTCCCGCTCGTGCCGTGGTTGTTCAGGGCTGCCTCACGCTGTCTCGAGGCCGAGCTTTCGGCCGCCGGACGGCCGCGACTTGGAGGAGCCCTTGGATCTCATCTCGTATCCGCAATGCATGCGGATTCGAGGGCGCCGGCATGTCCCGCGGAAGATAGCTGCCGCAAGTACATTCTGGCTTGCTCGAGGGAAGTGGGCCGGCTCGGGTGGCGCTTCCGGTCGCCCGTCATTGACGATGCGGTTGAGGACGTCTCGGGCCTTTCCTCGAGCGCCAAGAGGTCGAGGTGGAGGAACTGGCTTAGCTCAAGGGTCCTCTTGAGCAAGTCCAAGTTCGCGCGCTCCGCCTCCATCTTGGCCTCGATTTCCGGATACGGACCCATTGAGCCGCTAGAGCGTCGTCTTCGGGCCGTCGATTATCTTGGGCTTGCGGTGGCGGCCCACGTGGCTCGATCACTGCGAGCTCCAGTACGCCGATGTCCCGACCGGCGGCGTTACGTACGCTCGGTTGGTGTAGGGACGGCCACGGCGGCGGCATCTCGGGTCTCCTCATCCGACGGGACGTCGTCGTTGCGATGAAAACACTCGCGAGCCGGGTCATAGCACCACGAGTCCGAGTCATCGGAGTGCAGGCTAGCGGCCCGGACGGCGTCCGGGGCCTCCCGTGCTCTCCTCCTCGATCCGGCCGACGCATATTCCCGACCGTGTTGCGGCGTTGTGAGCCCGGTGCTCTGTCAAATCCGCGGTCCACCGGCGTCGGCCACACGATCTCCGGGTTCATGCTTCGGCACGCGGGGGGGGCCGGGGCTCTCCTCCCGCGATCCCATGCCCGCCGGATCGCGTTAGCATATGTAGTGGCGGCGTTGGTGAGCCCAAACGGGAGCTGCGCCGAGCTCGGTATAGCCCGTGTGGCAACGGGTTGGGCGCGTCGGCCGTGCGCGCGCTCGAGGCGCCACGCCGGGTTCTCTCGGCGAGCGCATGGCGAACGTGAAGCCGGGATCCGCGTCAGGACTCCTTGTCCACGTGCCACCCCTGCCGTACACTTGGCACCCATTTGGGTGCATCGTGGCGTCGGCGGGAGGGCACACGAGCGGGGTGCTCAAGGCCCCGTGCTGTGGTGGTGATGCCGATGCTGGTGGCATCGGCGACATGGTGGCGAGCCGTGGTGGCGCGGTCGGCGCGCGGCCCCACCGGCGCTTGGGGTGACGAGCGTCCTCCCCGGTTCACCGATCGAGAGTAGAGCCATGTCGTGGCACGGGCCGAGCGACACGAACTCTAGACTCCCAAACCCCGGATCACCGTGGCGAACGGAAACGAGGAAGCGGGTGATGCCATCCGGAAAATGGCGGGAATCGAGCGAAAAACACGCGGCACCCCTACAGGCGCGCCAAGCGTCGGTGTTTCGTACCCCGGGGGGTATAACACCAACGAGTAAATTTCTATGCGTGCTCCTAATCCGGATGGTGATGCAAGATGGACACAAGTGTTTATCCTGGTTCGGGCAAAGAATGCCCTACGTCCGGCGGTGGGGAGAGATTTGTATTATCTTGCACCGGGGTGCTTTACGGGGTGACTACAAGCGGGACTTAGCCGTGAATGAGTGTGTGAAAATGTGGGAACGTGTGTGCGTAAAAGCCCCCTATACAAGGCCCGGCGTCCCTTTTATAGGCCAAGGGGAGGCTCGGGGTTACACGGTGGTTAGTGGCCGTCGTGGGCGTGACGTCGAGGTACGGGCGCCATGTCGAGTCGTCGAGGCGTAGACGCTCCCTTTGGTCCGGTTCGAGCACCGTAGCAACGTGGGCAATGATGGCCTCGCTCGTCCTTCTCGGTCGTGGGCGACGTGGTCGAGGTACGGCGGCGGCGTAGATGAGCACGTGCGTCCGGGAACCCCGCCGTATGGCCGTCGAGGTGGGAAAGACGGGGCACCGCGCGCCCCATGCTCGGGTCGCGTCCGTCATCATTCCTCGGCGGTTAATGACCGCTTCGAGGGTAGATGGTACGAACGCCGGGGCGGCGCGGGTTTGGTGGTGCGCGAGTTGACAATCGCGTTCCAAGGGGGTGTCGTACACGGCATAGTGTTCGGCATGGTGTAATAGTGATGCTGTCACGCTCGAATCCGGGTATGGGCGGTGGAATAGGAGAAGTGACCGGCGTACTTCTCACTATTTCACGCACGTAGCCATGGGGTTAGGCGAGGCAGGCGTACTTCCCACTGCTTCACGCACTGTAGCCATGTGCGTGCCTTGGATAGGCAATGATTGAGAGCGGACTCGGCGGCGCTCGCTCGGCGTTCTCCCGTCTCGCTCGAGCGGTTGCTCGCTCGAGCGGTTTGCGTCATCGTCTCGGCGGTCGCACGCTCGAGCGGTTTCCGTACTTCTCTCTCGAGCGGGTGAGCGGCCGGCGCTCGAGTTTAGGAGGTTCGAGGCTTTGTGGGCACGATAGTGGGCCGGCCCGGCTCGAGAGGGATTGGGGGTTTCTCTGGTCAGTTGGTTTTTGGGATTCTTAGAGAGGGATGAGGCTGATTTGCTCGTCTCTAATTCACCCAATTTAGGACCCCATAATCTAGGTATCCGACAGGTGTAAATTGCAACTCCGATTGGTATCACGCTTCAAAGGTCCATTTCTTACACCTTAGCATCAGTTTGGTAGAATTACTCTCCCCACACTTCTATCCATGCATATGTGCAAAGCTTCAAATCCAAACTCTATGCACATATGTAGGGGGAGCTAATGCTACCAAAACCGAACTTGCTATAGTTGTCCAAATTCCTCTTGAGAGCTTAATGATTGGACAAGTATGACAAGTTCAAAAATCTTTATTATAAAATCATCTTTGTTGAGGTTGTCATCAATTACCAAAAAGGGGGAGATTGAAAGTCCCTAGTTTGGTTTTGGCTAATTGATGAAACCTAGGACTAACCTTGTTTATCTAAAGTGGTTGATTTAGAGAAAGGTTGTCCATATGATGAGCATATTGAATATGAAGCATGACACGTGTCATGTGATCAAAGATGAAGATCAAGACGATGCTTGGCTCCATGGACCGGTGTTGAAGGTGAAGGGCTAGTCGAGGCTTGTGAGTGAAGGACCATGCGATGGTGAAGCTTGGGCAAGACTAGGCGCCGATGGACCGATGCACGGTGAAGGACAAGTGAAGTCAAGATCGATGGATCGAGACGGTCACATGATGGTGTGAAGCGTTCATATCATTTGGAGGAACAAAATGGGCTCAAGGCAAAGGTATAACCGATAGGGCCATTTTGTTTTGTACTCAAGACACCATAGAGGGTGTGAGTGGTTTAGGATCGATAGCCGCACTATTAAGAGGGGAAGTCTTATCGGCTATTCGACGCACGGGTGCCACTAGGGGATTTCATGAATTGCATTGCATGTAGAACCTAGTGAGCTAAGCCATTGCCTTGTATCTCGAGAGATAAACCAACCCTTGTGTTCAAGAGAGTGATCGACAAGTGGCGGTTGGTGCATAAAGGCAAGTGGTGCAACTTGGATCGACGACACGACGACGAAATAACGAAGGCTGGACCTGACAGGGGTGTCGGACGCGGGGCTAGCGCGTCCGGCGAGCGGCGGACGCCGACCAGAAAGTTTCTGGTTTTCGGCTGCTCGGCCGGACGTCGGGCCGGATGCGGGCCGGACGCGCGCGCCGGACGCGGCGTGGTTCCTGTGCAGCGTCCGGCGCTCGGTGGAAGACGGCGCGGTGCTGGTGGCTCGGCTCAAGGTGGCGGACGCGCGGGTGCCGCGTCCGGCGCACGCCGGACTCGGAACAGAAAGTTCCAGAGCACGGCATTACGAGCGGACGCGAGCGCCAGACGCGGGGTGACGCACGCCGGACGCGGCGCCGGACGCCGACGTGGCGGCACGCGATTGGCCGCGGCGCCAACGGTCGTCTGGGACGCGCGCGCGGGCCGAGGCGCCGGACGCGTCCGGCGGTCTGCGGCGGACGCGTCCGGCGCAGTGAAATTGCGCCCCCGAGGGGGTAACGGCTAGTTTGAAGTGTTGGGTCTATAAATAGATGGGAGGCCGGGCTTGGCTCCCTCTCTTGGCCATTCTTACTCACTTGCTCATACTTTGTGCTAGAGAAACACTCTCCCTCTCATCTCTCTTGCTTGTTGCTCATCCAAAGTGAGATTGAGAGATCACCTAGTGCATTGCATTGCTTGAGAGCATTCTAGTGGCACTTGTGGGTGGTTTAGCCGGTGGATTTCTTGTTACTCTTGGAGAGTACCGCTCCTAGCCGGCTTGGAGATTGTTGGAGGCGTTGGCAAGAGAAGGTGATTGTTCTTGGCCACCTCCGGTTGATTGTGAGAGGTTTGAGCTCACCTCGTGGGGATCACGAAGAGCATCCTAGTGGAATCCGCGTGTTGTTGAGTACCTCACTTGAGAGTGGGTCTTGCGGTGCCTTGCGGGGCGAGCCTTGAGGGGCTAGTGACTTGAGGGTCACACCGAAGAACCATCTAGGTGTTGGTCGACACAACCGGTGACGTAGCTTGGCGGTGCCCAAGTGAACACCGGGTGAACAAAAATAATTGTGTTCATCCTTGTCTCCGGTGATTGGTTGTCATCGATTGTGTGTTGCCGATTGTGATTGATTGCTCATTCTCTTGGTGATTGGCAACCTCGACTCGACGCGTACGTATAACAAGTCTCATCCTCTCTTGTATTACTTTGATTACATTCTTGCAAAGTATAATTGCTTGCGTGGTCGGTCGGGAACCACATCTTGTGTAGACTAAATCCCGTGGGTAGAATTGCTTGTGTGGTCGGTCGGGAACCACTTCTTGTGTAGACTAAATCCCGTGGGTAGAACACTTGATCACTAGTGGTAGCTCTTGTGTGTACTAGTGATCACCTACTAGAATTGTTTGGATAGGAGGCTTGCAACACCTAGTAGGCTAAGCATAACTTGCTTTCCGCCGTTTGTGTATCTAACGAAGTTTGCTTAGTGAGTTTGTAGAATTTTTTATAGGCTATTCACCCCCCCCTCTAGCCATCTAGGACCTTACAGGGGGCGGCCCCCCACCCTCGACGACCAAGAAATGAAACCATAGCCGACACAGGAAAGGAGGCGATTCCCGAAGATCCCAGTCATAGGTTTACCTATTTATTTCTCCTTAGGAAAGTGTTACTTCTCCGTGGCCCGATCTTTCGCCGTGTACCCCAAGACCCTTCTCTTAAACTATAAAAGGGAAGCCTTGAGACCCTTTTAGAGGAGATTCGGTTGAACTACACAGTTCACCAACGTAGCTATCTTCTACTCACACTCACCCACACACCAACACAGAGACTTGAGCTCTCCTTTAGCTCTCTCTCGATCCTTGTTTGTAACTCTCCTTTGCAAACCGAATATAAGAGAGAGCGGGTAGCACACTAGCCCTGCGACTGGACATAGCGACATTCTGCCAAGAAATCCTTTGTGCCCACCTTAACTAATTATCCGAGTCTAAACACACATACACTAATTAACTAGTCATTGGTGAAACACTGCCAATTAGTATAAAATATGGCGCTATGCAACTACCAGCTCAATTCTATTACACCGCAAGAAAAGCCTTCTGTTCAATTCTAGTTGTTGTGTCTCTAGGTTGAAACACTTCAGCACACAAGGTAGCAACTACACAACTACACCAGAGAGCTAGCTAGAAAAGCTAACTATTACAAGTACTAGCTAATGTAGTGCTACTATAAACAAAAGAGCTTGCAACGTATTAATATTTTGAAAATAGTGTAGAAGAGTTTCATCTCTGCAAAACTCTCTTTGCTCCCATGAAACTTTCTCACCTTTCTCTTAATTAATACGATGCCATATTAACATATTTAATGCGCAAGAAACTCTGATGAAACCTCCATTAAAACTGATCTAAGGTACTCCCTTCGTCCAACAAAACATGCAACTATTGAGTTACGTGTCGACAAAAAATAGTTCATGTTTGACAAGTTTCTAGTGAATATTGTTCACGTTTATGACTCCAAATTAATTTATATTAAGAAAATACATTTTATAGTTCATCTAATGATATGTATTTGATATATTAAATATTTTATTTTTTATCTATAATAATCAAACTTATAAGATACTAAACCATGACATCATGCTAGAATTTCATGTTTCTGTGGATTATTATACGGAGTTTTTTTTTTACAACAAACTTGTCTAGAGTTGGAGTCGGCCTCCACTTCACTTTAACCAAACACACCTGTACATTCCCTCTCATCATCATCTCGCCGCTTTTACTTCTCCCACCCATCCGCCCCGTGCTCTCTCCCCACTTTCTCGCGCGGCAGCTGGACCAGCGCCGCCGCCGCCGCCGCCGCCGCAATACCCCAGGCGCCCAGGTCTTCGTCGGTCGCTTCGCCAGCCGCCAGGTCTTCGTCGGTCCAATCCCCCTCTCTTCGTCGGCTCCTTCAATCAATCCGCCGGCGACGAGCACCCATCAGGTACGAGATGACCGCGCCCCTCCCCTCCCTCCACTTCCTGCCGTGCGAAGCCGAGCATTCGGATCTGATCCGAGTACAAGTGTATACGCGTCCTTCGACTAGCTGACCTTGGTTGCTTTGGTGCAGACCCCAGAGGCTGGGAACTCCAAAGAGGAACAGGGTCCATGGAGGCTGGAGGCGCAGGAAACGGTTCGAACGGGGCGGCGCAGACAAAGGGGAGTGGGGGTGATGGTGGCTCCGCCGCCAAGCCGCTGCCCCCTTGCTGCGTCAAGGCGAGAGCCGCGGCGCCTGAGTCTGAGGCCAAGTGCCATGCCACCGTGGTTTCGGGATGGTTCACCGAGCCACGATCACACTGTGGTACGCGCCGCCCTTGGTTGTCTTGAATCATGACATGTACTAGTACTTTATTGTTACTGGCATAGTTAACAGGTTATTTTATTTCACCCTGATTGCTGCTGCCTGTGCAGGTAAAGCCAGCAAGGTTCAGTATTACAATAACCCAATGTGGCCAGGTACTTGGTCCACCTGCTGCCAGTATTGTTTACCTTATGCTGTTTCTCTTAATTAACAATTGTCAACCGGAGGGATGGTGATCCGAATTTCCAAAGTCAACATGATTTTTCTGACAGATATCTAGTTATTGGCTTAGCAACTTCATTCCTGAATGGATACAGTGCTTAATCATTGCAACTGGAACTGAATTTTTAATCAATGGTTTAACCCTAGTATATTTATTTGAGAAAATGGTTTATCCTGGCTTATTCTTCAAATAAAAAGTGTCTTTGAAAAGTAGAAATGCTTCTTGTCTAGCTTCTGTACAGAGAATGGTACAGGTACTTGATCTAACATAGTGTATGCTAATCAGAGTTAGGATTTTTTTTTTGGTTCTTATTTATTTTGTTTTGCGCAAAACACACTCTGTATTCTGTTGACTGTGCTAGTGGTGATGTGGTGTCCTATGTCTGCTTAGTTTTTTCTCATGGAAGAATGACCTGACAGCAGCTGATAACACATAACGCAACAGAGTGCATATGCAACTGAGTGCTACCTATGTTTTTTTTATTGTCAAATTTAGTGCGGATGGTTCTGTCATTTCCACGAGAAAGTCTATGCTCTTTCGGTTTCATTTCCTGACCCCTGTAACATGTTCAATTTATGTTCCAACCTCCAATGCTGCATAATCAGTGTTTTGCTATACTCCCCAGTGTGGACTCTTTCTCCCAAAGTGTTTTTTTCCCTTTTACCAATACTGCTGTTTGGCATCCTATAATATGCTATTTTGGCATTGAGCAGAATTTCCAGTTGCTCTCTGTTGCAGTATTTATCTGGCATTTGCCCTAGAGTGAAACAATTGTACTTTCTCATGTATCTTGTGATTATGTTCTTATATACAGGAGAGGCCCATTCCTTGAAAGTGGATAAGATATTGTACCAGGGGAAATCACCATACCAGGAAGTCCTAGTCTTTGAGGTTCTCTTCATTCATTGATACCAGAAATATAAACTGCCTTTGGCTTCAGTATAACTTGGTAATTTTGTGTGCAGTCATCAACCTATGGCAAAGTCCTTGTACTTGATGGTATTGTTCAATTGACTGATAAGGATGAATGTGCATACCAGGAAATGATTACTCACCTCCCACTCTGTTCAATTCCATCCCCTAAAAAGGTATGTCTCCAGATCCTTGATTTTCCTCAATATTGTGAAAATTGGTGTTGCTTAACAGAAATTGATTCACATGGAATATTCCTTTTCATCTGCACTTGCATGGAAACTGTAGCATGCTTGCGACTTATGTTCTTAGGAACTACTTTGCAGGTTTTGGTTATTGGTGGTGGTGATGGAGGTGTACTTCGAGAGATTTCTAGACATAGTTCAGTGGAGTCTATTGACATATGTGAAATTGATCAGCTGGTTATTGATGTAATCCTTCGATGCCTTAATCGTTTCAATTGTAGTCACTTCATTATACTTTGCTGATAATCTGATATACATCTTAACTCTTTAGATCTGCAAAGATTTCTTCCCACATTTGTCTGTTGGATTTGAAGATCCTCGTGTTCAGCTTCATGTTGGTGACGGTATGTTGATAACCCCATGACTCCATGAGGCCATGGTGACTACATTATTTGTTGATATCTTCTGATTGGTGAAGTTTCCTATTGTTTTATATATTGGTAATCCTTCCAGTTTGTGAACTCTAATTCCATAAAAATTGTTTTTCTTCTACTTACAGCTGTGGAGTTCTTGAGAAATGCTCCTGAAGGGACATATGATGCTATCATTGTTGATTCATCAGACCCAATAGGTGAGCTTATGCTGCAATGCATAGTTTTTGTTGAGAACAGTTGCATGGAAAGTTTGCTATCATTGTTGTGCCTTTTTCTTTGCTTCCTGTTGTATTATACTTGAACTCCATGCTTCTTATTTCTACTATGTTAGTGAGCAGTAGCTGTTCTGGTTTAATGATGAAAAAATTGCAGATATTCTTGCAGAAAGAACTTTGACCTATCAATTTTTCAGTCAAATCTTACTGTTTTTATGTTACTTGGCATTTCAGGGCCTGCTCAGGAACTTGTTGAGAAGCCTTTTTTTGAGACCATTGCTAGAGCTTTGAGGCCTGGTGGTGTTCTTTGTAATCAAGCTGAGAGTATGTGGTTGCATACACATTTGATTCAGGACATGCTTTCAATTTGCCGTGAGACTTTCAAGGGTTCTGTCCGCTATGCATGGACCAGTGTCCCAACATACCCAAGGTTTTTAAAAGTCTCTATTCTCTGGTCCCTTACCTGTATCATCCCCCCCCCCTTCCCTCCCTCCCCTCTCTTTATTCATTTTAACTGTAGATATGACCAATTTAGACATGCTGTTGCACTTCACAATCTAACGTTAAGTTTGGTATATTGCAAGTTAATGAACTGGTTCATTCCATCTTTTTTGGGGCTGTCATTGGCCTCAAAATGTATTATTATTATTATTCATGGAATGGTGCATACTTATTAATCATTATTTATTTATTTCAATTATGTATCAATTATTTCTATTTCATTGCAGGTACATGTCCCAAACCTAACAACCACCTCTTTGTGTGAAAAAGTAGTTTTTGTTTGTTATACATGCATCAAGTCTGCACTATGCATATGGATAGCTTTTTTTGGGTACAAATATGGGCCCATTTGTTAAAATGATTGACTTAAATAGCATTTATTGTGCTGAGTTGCCTTTTTTTGCTACAATTTTTCTTGGTAAAAACAAGGATTGGCTCAGGATTGCAAGCTTCAGTCTCATTTTGTGCTGTGCTGATTTGAATGGATGCATATTGGAGGGTTTTGAACTTGTAGTTTAAGGCTTGCCTCAGTTTTTCCCTTCCCAGAACCCACTCATGTGGGAGCCTCCGGCACTGGGTCTGCCTTTTTTTTAACTTGTAGTTTAAGTGATCATTTGTAGTTTTTATTCCTTTATGACAGGCCCTTGGTCGCATATGGTCCTGGGTTGGGCATGACCTCATGATAACTTGTTTTGCGTTCAACTATTTTTTTTATTTGTACCAAGAAGTTCGTACTGCAATCCTCACGTGTGTCACTATTGTTGACAGTGAACTGGTGGCAGTTCTGGTTCATTGGCAGTCATAGGATATTTCAGGCTTTAGCTCAACTCGTGCAAGGAACCAGTCCATAGCCTGACAAACCATTAGTGAGCATATTCCTGTCAATGCAAATATGTTTACCTCATTATTGGAGTTACAAATAGTTTTCATTTTTTTTCCTTGAAGTCATTATTTTGTGCTGACTTTAGTAGACATACCAAAGAAGGAAAATAATCACTTACTTCACGTTGTACTTAACATTGTGCTTTAGAAGAAAGATGAGTATAACATGAAAGGAAACATGCTGCTAAAAGTTAGGATATTAAGCTTCTTGGAAAAAGAAATTGGAACTTGAAGATAAATGTTATTTTATTTAGGAAGACAGGATATATGTTTCTTTTGGGTAAAAGTCCAATGCATTGTACTTGTGAATGCTGTAAAAAAATACCCTTTGCCTTGTCATTTGGTTGAGCAAAAAAACATAAAAATGAACTAATATGTATTTCAAAGCAAGAAAAATAAACTAAGGGGGTGACCCATAACTACCCATTGGATACCTACTTGCATTCCTAGTCTAACCTCATGCAAGAGTTTCAGGGGCTTATTTCTTTGTTCTGAGAGTACATATAAGTTGTCCATAGGGTTATAATACTTCAAAATTCCTTGGTTTCCCTCTGTTTAAAAAGCAGGGCTAAGTGTGGAAGCTCTATTTATTTTGACATTCTTTGCTTAGTAGTGTGAGCTGTGACAAATAAATGTTGTATGTTTTGCAGTTCCAGGCATACAAGACTTGTTGTGTTGAGCATTTTTCCAGTTTGGAACTTATCTTTTCTTACAGAGTGTGTACTTGAATTTTGCAGTGGGGTGATTGGGTTTCTGCTATGTGCCAAAGAAGGACCACCGGTCAACTTTCTGACTCCTATAAATCCAATTGAAAAAGTGGAAGGAGCTACTAAAGCAGGAAGGGAGATCAGATTTTATAATTCGGAGGTTTGTTTCCTTTAATCAATTGCATATGATTTCTTGTGAATGTGTCTATCTTAATGATGTAATCCAAAAATTCTGATTTTCGTTAATTACCCTTCTATGCTGTGATGAAGTTTGAGTGGAACATACAACCCATCAATACCAACTAGTTCAGGGCCGGGGTTACATTAACAGCTTGTATGATTCGGTAGTAGTTAGTCGTGTTTTATATTTCATAATTTGTAATGTGGGAATGGAAATGTTTGTATACCTGCCGTCTCTATTTTCGCTCACCCATTGAAGCCCATTCAACTGCAACCTTTATGTGAAGATTGTTTCCATTACGATTCCTTTGCCCTGTCTAATTTTCATCGTTGAACAGATGCATAGGGCAGCGTTTGTTCTTCCGACCTTTGCAAAGCGAGAGCTAGAAGAATATTGTGCTTCCACGGAAACAGTAAGTTCTTTACAAATCGTGACAATTGATTACTATCCTCTTGCCTTTGGTATGTTTTCAGTGTTGAAGAATTTTCGCCAAGCAAACTCATATGGAGAGAATCTGTGCACCATTTTACAGGAGCAGGCAGAGGAAGTAGCGGCAGCGCCACCAAAGCTAACTGTGGCGCCCAAGAGTGAAATTCTCACTGCATCCTAGCTAGACCAGAGCTCGTTACAAGCCTAGACATCTAGAAACCGTTACTTCCAGGCATTCCCTAGTATCGCCATTGGATGCATATACAGTCATGTACTATCACTTATTGTAAGCATGGAAATTTGAGTGCGTGGGGTGCATTGGGATTTGACATGTAACGAGGCATCATGTGTTGATAATAATTTATGCTCCTGTGGTACTGACAATGAGATGAGAAATGGCATGCCAAGGAAAAGATAGTGTGATGAGTCTGACATGATGAGCATAACGTATTGCACTTAACCTTCCTTTTTTCGCATTTTGTTGGTGACGTGGTGTGTTGGGCTAGTGTTTGGTGGCCATTTCTTCGCCACCCTTGCCTGGAGGCGTGCTCCCAGGCTTGCAGCAACGTATACGATTGGCTTTGGGTTTTTAGGCTGGGATCAGCAAGCTGGTGATGATACGTATATACTTGAACATGTTGAGAACTTGTTTGGGTGCACTCGTACCCACTTCAATTCATGTATACAGTAGATTGTTGATTGAGGGAGGTAAATACCAAGCATCGCCGTCGCGAACACCATTCTGCTGGGGTGCTTCCGGTGGCCCGTGGCCGGGCCCGTAGCAGCAACAGCAAGCAGCTAGGATTAGAACATGCATGGACTGATGGACGGAGGCGCCTGCAGCCAAGGACAAGGACAGGATTCCAGGACGACGACAGAGGCCCGATTGCTTCAGTAGGAGAAAGCTTTGCTGCTGCTGATGCTGGGATCTATTAGCAGTCCTCTTTCTGTGGGCTGTTGGCAGATGAGCAGCCATAGCCAACCCTGCCAGTCATTGTCATTGTCCGGCCGGATCCATCCATCTCTACAAGGACAAAGGAGACAGCAGGGCACGTACACTGCTCCAGATCAAGAAACCAGCTTTATTTGCTCAGCCAGTCAGCCAGTCTATCGTGCCATCGTGGCCGTGGCCCATTATTGTCCCACGGCTTAGCAAAATATTTGGTGCAAATGAAATCGTGAAAACCTCCCTAGAAACCGTGCACATTTCTTTTATCATGTAAATATGAGGGTTAATCTTAGATGTACGGACAAGCTAATGGTTTCTTGTGCCTTCAAAAAAAGCTAATGGTTACTTAATTTGAGGACTCAAAAAGTCGGGGACAAGCCTTCTGATTTAGAGGTCATGTCTGGACTTTCTCTTTAGCTCTTGTACTTATTAGCCATGCACATTTCTTGTACAGATAGATAGAGAATGAGCACGTAAACAAGTTAACAATATCCAAGAGGAAGCGTAAAACATACGAAAAAAAAGGAACGATGGCGACCCCACATCGAGATGATCTCAGATCGATCAATGTTGGTGTGATGGCGCAACAACAAAAAATCTCAACTGCCGCCCTTTTCTTCCCTCCATCGATCGTTGGTAGCCTTGCCTGCTACTAGGTAAACCAATGACCGATGTGATGCCTCATCCTATAGGTGATTTTATAGACACCGACCAGCACTAACCATCCATCGATCCATTATGTAATCAATCGATCTCTCACAAACATTGCAACTTGCCAATTCTTGTCTTCTAGTATGTATGATCAATGTGCTAGACAAAAAAGAAAAGGGTTTTTTGTTCTAGGCCATTACTATTTTCCCTCTTTTGAAACATGCCACTGGAATTCGACTATTGGGAAGCTGGCCATTACAATTTTCGCGTTCTTTGAAACATGCCACTGGATACGAATGGGAACGTCTTGGGCCTGCCTGCAGGCCGACGTGTACGTATACGGCCGTATCCGTGCGTAATGAAACAAACGCCGTCTATTCCCCTGTCCCGTGGCGGACGGCGAAGGCGGGCGCAAGCTTTGGCGGCGGCTGCGACTTCTGTCGCGTGCCCCAGACGGCCAGGCGAGGCGGCGCAGCAGAGCAGGCCGGCGCGAGCAAGCAGCCGCACGCCAAGGGAGCCCGTGGCCATGAGCTCCGTGGTCAAAACAGGCGGCCGCACGTCCCTGTGCGCGACTGTCCACTGCCCCGATTGCCATGTTCCACTGCAGGATTCAAAGCAAGCGACCGAAGCAAGCAAGCAACCGATGCAAGCAACCGAAGCAAGCAAGCAACCGATGTCACTGTTTTTGATATGTTCTTGTTTCCAGTTCTAGTATGTGATTCAGTACGCACGGATTCAAAGCAAGCGACCGAAGCAAGCAAGCAACCTATGCCCGCCTGCGCGCCGCCAAGGCCGCCTGCGGCCGCCTGGGCCTGCGCGCGCCGCCAAGGCCTGCCGCCTGGGCCTCCGCCGGGGCCTGCGCGCGCCGCCAAGGCCGCCTGCCTGGCCTCCGCCTGCCTGCTTGCGCCGCCGCCGCCTGACCCGCCTGCTTGCGCCGCTTCGAGCTGGGGAACGGATGGCTTACGAGTGAAGACGGGATGGGGAACGGACGGGGTCGAACGGATGGGGAACGGACGGGGTCGAACGAGTGAAGACGGGAACTGACGGATATGTATGTATACGGACCTCCGTACGCCACGTAAGCCTGCAGGTGGGCCTAAGACGTTCCCATTCGTATCCAGTGGCATATTTCAGAAAGACCGAAAATCAGAATGGTAGCCTTCCCAATGATAGACGAATTCGGTGCCAGACAAGCTTCAAAAGAGGGAAAATAGTAATGGCTGTAACCAAAAAAACCAAAAGAAAAATAGAAGAACTGTACATGCTTATGTATATATGTATGTTGAGTCCATTGCATTGTATTCTCTTCATATATTGAGCTAGCAACTAGCTGCTGTAAAAATTTTGTACACAAGAATTAAGATAGATGTGTATCTCTATGTCATTGTCGTATATATGTACCACTATCATCCCAATCAATTCTTCCTCTCTCTTTTTTTTCGATTATTCTCTTATCGCCCTTCATTCGTGTTCCTAACTAATCTTGTGGAGCTGCGTGGAGGGTGGGCAAATCGGGAAGACAGCCAACGACTATCACGGTCCCACGGTCCATGGAGACTCAAGCTTGGTCAGGTGTCAGTCATGCATGTTGTCTGTCCGACAACACATCATCAAGAATCCCCGCCGACGGCGGCATTCGCCGCCGCGTTCCGAGCTCTGAGCCCGATCCGGCAGATCTCAGCGGGGCTAGGCGCGTCCCACCGCTCGGCAAGTGCCTTGAACTTCTTCATCTCGGCAACACACTCCCTGGCACCCATCCTTCCCACGCTCCTCCTCACCCGGGCGGCCTCATCGCCGGCGACGTCATCAAACACCGCCTCCCACCCATCCTCCCACGGCCCGGACGCATCACAGAGCTCGACGCTCCCATTCCGGTACTCGGTCCAGCTCCACCCCTCCTCCATCCGCGCGACGTTCCGCTCAGCACAGGCACCAACGCACGCGGGCCGGCAGGGCCGGCACTTGGCGCCGGAGAGCGGTCCGGCGCTGCCGACCGCGGCGACGGGGACGCCGTACCCGGGGAGCGGCGGGAACGTGTACTCGCGATCGCTGAGGACGCAGAACGGGAGGCGGCGCTCGCGCGGGGCCACGCCGGAGACGTTCAGCTGCGCCGCGAAGGCCGCCTCCGAGTTGAGCCCCGCGTAGCCCGCGGCCGCGAGGTCCGGGAGCATGGAGAGGCGGGACAGCGCGGCGGCGGAGGCGTGGCGGTCGCCGTAGCCCAGCCGGTCGTTCAGGCCGCCGTAGCGGGAGCCCTCCGGGACGACGTAGGAGGAGGGGGAGAGGGAGGAGTTGAGTTGGAGGGGCGATGTCCAGAAGCTGTCGAGGCGGGTGCGGAGCACGGCGGCGTAGGTGAAGTTGTTGAGGGACTCGTGGGCGCGGATCAGGTCCAGGCATCCCTCCACCAGCCGGAAGTATTGCAGCAGGCCCTGTATAACAATTGCAAATTTTTGCATAATCAGTTGAATGATGGCAAGATCAGTCAGCAATCAGCTAGGAAGCGCGTCACTTTTTTGTACCACCGTACAGGACCGTAATCTAGGTTTAAAAATCAAAGAAAAACCATCAAATAGATGAATTGTAATGGCACTTTTCCAAACTTGTAAAATTGCAATGGCACCAATCCAAAAAACCCTATAATCAAAGTGCTGCTGCTGGTCACTGGCCAGCGTATATTTAGGATAATGTAAAGCGGTGTTTGGCTTGGCTTGGCTTGAACATGAGGCAAAAGAGAGAATATTTGCGATAAATTTAGGTGGTGAGGGCATCTGATCTGTTCTATCATGGTGCCGGTACCATCCATAGACTTTGTTGGAGCGGCGCACGCAGAATTCGGTACCCAGGTGCTTTCCAAGCCTTTTGTTCAACAAACACAAAAGGTGATGAGATGGACTTTGTAAAAGCAGCTACTATTCCTCTTTTGTTTGTCTGCTTTCATTTCACGTGTGCCTGCTGCTTTCTTCCTGGTACTACTACTATGACCATGTCCTAGAGACAAGCTAGGAGAAGTTACTACTTCAGCTAAATTGGCTAGCAACTAGAAAAAGGTATTAGCTAAGTTGGCTAACAGATGATCTTTTTTAGAAAAAAAAAAGAAGAAACATCCAAGCCAAAGGACCTTTTCAACGGTATGATAGTTTAAGAAATCGCATGCGTGGTAGCTAGCGGGCATACATATATGTATTATTGATAATCCCGGAAACTAATTAAAACATGTGCAGTTTGACTCGACGATATGATCGATGACACGGTATATTCAAGCCCTGTACTTATTACATATAATCTGATTATATGTACGTTGTCAGGAATTCTTCAATTGGACGGGGGCAAAGGGTAGACAGTTGGTTGTTGGGTGTACACCGTACGTGCTGACCAAAGGGTAGGGCCGGGCCATCTTGTGCTTGTGGGAATGACACGTAGCATGGCCGCCCAGCGTACCGTTGTAGCGTTGACTTGCCCGCAGGTGGTATTTCTTCACTTGTAAAAGATACAACTCTATCCAAAATTACATATTTTATATTACTATCGCTGTAAAGTGTCATAAAAGTTATCTATCTAAACGTAGCTAGCTTAACTTCTATAAAATAATCTATAATTTGTTGGAATGAGAAGGTAGTCGTACGTAGGAAAGGACATCTTTAGGCTGGTTTGGATCGACGACGCAGCCAGCTAGGCGGCTAGCTGGTAGCAATAAGCCCGCCGTATGGATGGATGGATGGATGGATCGATTGATCAGGCAGGATCGGAGCGAGCGCCATGTCAGGCATGTCACTGGCAAAATAAGTATTTTTTGTTTGAAGATTATTTATTCGTCTCTCTGGATCCGTCGTCGTAGTAGCAGTGGCAGCATCGAACAAGCAATTAGACCAAGTACGCCACGTGCGACAAATCGTCGGGCTGTTGTCGTTGTCTTCTTATCCTTCTTCTCTCCCTTTTCCTGCGACGACGGGCACACGGACGGACGGCCGCCGGCCGGCGACGATGCTGCTGGTTTGTTTCGTTTTCAGGTGACCTTGAGCCGCGGACGCGGCCACATGGACAGAGACACGCACCACGCTGCTCAAAAACACAAGGAAAGGACTTTCCGTTCCGTGGGCCAAGAGACGTGACCGGGCGCCTTGTGCCTGGATTTATATTTTATTTTAGTCACACACGTAATTGACTGGATGAAAGCATGGGTTGGCTGTTGTCCAGTCCAAAATCTCGATCTGTGCTTTTGTCTACCAAACTTACGCCCCTTTGATTATGCATGCAACTTTTTATCGGAGAGAGCCTAGTTATAGTAATTCATTTTTTTTATAGAAGATATATACGTATTATGCAAGTAATTTCCTTTGGAGGGATGATCGGCCACGCCCGCTACCTAACTACTCTACCTACCTAGCTGCTCTTCGTGGGCCCATATGCATGCTCTTCTTTATAAATTCTCACATTTTTTTTTCTCGGCAAAGTCGATTTATCCACCACTATAATACGGATTACTACGGAGTTTCAAATTTCAGTTCACTTTAATTTTTTTAGTGCATACATTTTACTATGTATCTAGCATAGCAACATCCAACATGCATGTATAAAAAAATCAAAATCAAAATAAACTACAATTTATAACAGAGAGGGTACTTAAACTGCAAGTATATCGAGATTTTTTTTAGAATTTAGTATATTTCCATATTTAAAACCTTCGCGCATTGGACCAGCGGTTTTTGTACAGCAAGTTTGAACTGATTGATTGAAGGTTGGGATTTGGGAAACCGCATTTAGGGAGTGTTTATCGAGGAAATCGGAATCTATCTTGAGGAATCAGAATTACACATAGTTTTCGAAGTTTTTACTTAAAAATGTATAAGAAATAAACAAAAAGTAACAAAATCGCTTTACTAAACGATCAAGAGCACGAAGTGATTTTTTTGTGACGCTTCGGCGTGTAAACAAAAAAAATAAAATAAATAAAAAGACACCACGAAAAGCGCAACGATCTTTTCCCTTTGCTGGCGAAGCAAAAGTTTCACCAAAGTAGCAATTTAGAAGATGCCATGGTAGTCGAACGGGGGAACCTATAGGTAAGCTAAAAGTAAATCTAAACTAATCTAATCTACTCGATGATGGTGACACGACAGGATGATCGAGGTATCGCAGGCATGGCATGCAAGCAACGCAAGGAACAAGGAACCAAAATTAATAATCCAATCAACGAAACCCAAGTCGGCGAGCAAGAGATCGACTGACCTGGATGCCGTTGGGCGAGTTGAGGCTGGTGAGCACCTGCGCGCGCGCCGGCGGCGTCGTCTCGTCCAGCGGCTCCGGCCGGAACACGCGCACGGCGGCGATGCTGACGTTGTTGCTGTTGCTGCTTGCCGAGGGAGCGGCGGCGCGCGCTAGCAGGGACAGCTTGTAGGCGTCGGCGTCCAGCGGGGCGTGCAGGAACACGTCCACGTCCACGGCCGTCTGGATGTTGTTGTGGTGGTTGCCCTGCGCGGCCGCCACGGGGACCGCGAACGCGCCGCTGGCCAGGACGTGGCGCGCGATGGAGGGCCCCGTGAGCTCGAACCGCCGCGCGCCGCCCACCAGGCACACGGCGACCCGCGGCGGCGGTTGTGGCGGCGCGGTGGAGGTGGATGTGGCGGTGGCGCTCTGACGACGGGGCGGCATCAATGGAGTTGGGAGCGGGATGGCGGCGAGGCGGAGCGTGGAGGGGAAGGAGAGCGCGGCGGCGAGGAAGAGCAGCAGCGGCGCCAGCACCGCGGCCAGGCGGCGCCGCGAGCGGAGGTCGTCCGGCGGGATCATCGCCGTCGTCGTCGTCAAGCCTCCGCCGCCGTCGGGCTTCATCTTCGTCGTCACGGCCGCCAGGACCGGTTCGGCTGCCTAGTGTACGCTTGGTAGAATAGGAGGCGGCTCCGTTGCTCGATCGCTACCTGGCCGCCAGCTTTATAAAGGAAGGAAGCGCCGACGGCGCTGGGAGGGGGGCGACGGCGGGGTTACCAAGGAGGTGGGAGGAAGCGCCGCGCGCGGCGACAGCTAGGACTCCTAGGAGCAGCACGGCGGCGGCGACGGGAGGGGTGGTGGTGGGCAGGTGGTGCCGCCCGCGCGCGTTGGCGTTGCGATCCCGCACGCACAACGCAGGCACGGCGGTTGCCAAGCAAGGGCGCGCTTGGTTGGTTCCAATTCTTGGTAGCTTGGACTCGACGAGGGGTGATGGATGGCACGATCGACGAGGGTGAGATTTGATACGCGTTGCTGAGGGGACGACTTGCGTGAGCTTCCTCCTCCCCTTGGCCACCTTCTCAAACTTCCTTTTTTTTTACCAATGCCTTTTTTTATTATTATTTTACCAATGGGATGGGCCACCTCGTCTACCAACGTGTGGGGCCCAGCCCATGGACCCTGTTAGTTTGGTGTGTGCATCTATGATCTACCGTCTCTTCTTTCGTTCTTCACTGATGACGACGACGACTGCTTTGATCTAATCTAAACTATTATATAAACCCTGCGTAATTAAACTAAGCAAGTTTCTCTGTCCCCAGATCGCCAGATCGGACATGGAAGGATTCCACGGCGGTATATGACGTAAAACACATGCTCTTCTTCGTTTTTAAACCTCAACCACGCGTGTAAACAAAAGTGCCTGCATGTCGCACCATGATGTCGTTTCCGAGAGCAAACACGGCCGGGCCAGGGTGGTTTCACACGTGTTGCTTAATCACGGGTCGATCTGACGATCGAGCGAGCCGCAAGCGATCTTGGGATCGTGCTCATTCTGACTTAATTTACACACCTTACGTACCTTCCTCAGTTCCAAGTTTTAAAAAAAAAAATGTTTTTCTAGATACATTGTTTCTACTTATTACCCAAATGGGTTAGGCCTTGTTTTGGTGGGGCTCTCACCCAACTCCTAGCTAGCTCCAGCTCTAGGTCCCCTCTAAGATGCTTCGGTTCTACTAGTACCTCTACCATTTGGTGGTACTTCTTGAAGCTCTAGCACTAGCCAACGGCGAAGCTCATGGCATGTTTGGGTCGAGGCATGGTTATTCTAGTGAACTATGTGTGGTCAACAATAATGAGATCAACAACCCTCGGATCAACCTCGGGTGCCTGTGAACCAATCTTCAATCTCCCTCAAATTGAGATCAGTCATTTGCAAAATGAGCTCTTCCTGCTTGAGTCAACCTTAGTCATGGACTGTCAATCCTCGCACGCCGCTGAGAAGGGACAGTCGCTGAAGCTTTGCCTCACAATGCTTGGGGTGGTGACCATCGAGGTAGCAAAAATTTGCCTGCTTGATTCGGTTCAGTCGCAGCCGGATTTGCAAGACACCTTCTCGTGGCGCCTCTCGTCGGACCAATGCTACTCGGCTTCCTCCGCATATGCGGCCTTGTTCTTGGCTCCTCCTCGCCGGTGGGTGCTAAACTGATTTGGAAGGCCTCCGTGTCCCCAAGGGTCCGATTCTTCCTATGGCTGGTCATGCATGAGCCATGCTGGACGCTGAAAGGCGTTGGAGACACGGTCTGCAGGACTCTAACGTGTGCATCCTCTGTGACCAAGCGGTTGAGAGTATTCATCACATCATCATCGGGTGTAGTTTCAGCAAGCAGGTGTGGCATGCTTGCCTGTCCGTGGTGCGGCTGCAATCCTTCGTCAACGTTCGTGAGGAGAAAGTCATGGAGTGGTGGCTGCGGCAATGGAAGGGGTACCCAAGCAACTGAGGAGGGGCTTCGATTCCCTTTTCTGCATGATAGCTTGGGCACTCTGGAAAGAGCAAAATGCGATAATGTTTGGGGAAATGGCGTCTTTTGTCCAGCAAGCCGTCTCTGCAATCTTCGACGAGGCTTCCGTTTGGGGCTGTGCTGGCTTCAAGCCGCTGCGTGAGCACTTGGCGCTGCGGTTTGGTTAGCTTGTTGTGGCCGCTGTTTGTAGCAAAATTTATTCCAATGTAGCATTAAAGTGTAAGGTGGTGTTGGTGTGTGTTTTGCTTCTGGTAACCACGATTACCGTCGCTTGTTTGTTTTCACTTTCAAAAACATTCATGTCTTCTTAATGCAAAGCGTGCCGCAGGCATGTTCTACAAAAGATGCTAGAGGTGGCAATGTGCACAATGAAAAGGATGGAAGCAGAGTAATATTGAGGGGGACGTTTTTGGAACAGAACCCCTACCAAACTAGATATGTCAAAACTTATCCTAGAATTTATTTGTCTTTGATTATATGGAGGGCAAATATTGTGGAGCCCTCATTTGTAAAACTCCCCCCCTTTTGGCTTGTCTTTGATTATATAAAAGCGGATATATTTTGTGAGATTGTGAGAACTTTTTTTTTTGTGGGGTGGGGGCGGGGTGGATTAAGCGACCCACCAACTTTTTCATTCCAGGATGCCCGGGGGAACCACGATTGGTAGCAAGGGCATGACGTCAATCCAAATACAAACAATTCCGGAAAAGTATAATGAGGAAGAGAGAGATTACAACAATACAGCGTCACTAACAACATACTAATAGGTGAGAAGATATGATAACCTTAGAGTAAGTCTAGACAACAGTCGTGAGCGGCTAACCGATCGCCGATATCTTCGTTCTAATAAAACAACCAATGACGAAAAAACATGACTCGCATGAGAACGTGCCCATGCATTGTTTTCAGGCATTTGTGCCTGGAGAGATTAATTGCTTGCACACCGGGTGTGACATTGCAAACAACCTCTCCTCGATCTGCCTCTGTGGCCGCTGCGTGGCGAAGACGACTACGGACTACCCAATGCAAGTACCCATCCGTTCATGCATGTCACCACCATTTTTCTGTGAGACGACGGACTACGGATGTCAGCAGCTCGATCGATCTTTGACTCGAATATATATTTGCGAGTTTGGTTAATCACCAATCAATTAATTAGCGTGTACGTAGTCGCTTTCTCGTTCTACGGGAATGTGGAAACCGACAGTTTTCTAGAGGATGGATCGTGGATGGATGGGACAGATGAAGATCTACAACTACCTAGCTAACTAACACACAGTACCCGGCCTAGAACATGCAGGCAGGCATCAGCTAGCCAGGCAACTACCTAATTAACCTACCTGTCACAGTTCCGGGTGACACAGCATGCATGGAGGGAGTTCTTACTACTATTTTAGTATATGCACAGGCATATGTAGAGTTGAACTGGATCTTTGGGATAACGTAAAATACACACTGCAAGTCTAGCTAAACAGTTCATCTAAAGACCCAGCTAGCTATTCTAAGCTTGATTTGCTTCTCTGCAGACTGCGCAACATGTAATAGTCTCATGACCCATCCAAGATCTCCATCTAAAGCGCAAGTAGCAGTACTATATAAATTGGTGAGGTTTCTTCACGACGCGTTTTGTGAGCTGGACTCGCGCACAGGTGGCGAGCTAGCAAGCATGGCAAAGATGAGGGCCCGGTTTAATTTTGCTTAGAGTTAGACGTTCAGACGTTCACATGGTACATTCTGATGGATTGACCAGTTCAAAGTTTGTTTTGGAGTTAGACGTTCAGATGGTCACATGATACGGATTGGCCGGTTCAAGTTTGTTTTAGAGTTTGTCGTTCAGACGTTCACATGGGATTGATCCAGCCCGCGCGCTACTCAAATCACATTTCTCTAGTGTCATCATTGTAAGTTTTTTTTTTAAAAAACATGGAAGAGATCTCCATTACTCATAAAATGGCGCCATATCGTTGGCGACCAGTACACGAGTACAATTTGGAATGCTATCCACAATCGGATCAGCACCCAGACTCAAACTCGCCCCTAGGGCAGCAAGGCTGTCAGCAGCCGAATTACATGAACGAGGTATGTACTACCTCATATGAAACAAAATTACTCCGAAGCAAATATTTGAGCTCCCAAATAAGACCTCCTGCAGAGCAGCGATCAAAAGCTTCAGATTTCACCGCTTGCACAATCATGGTTGCATCTGTTTCCAAGATTACTTTTTGTATGCCCAAATCAATTGCTCTCTGCAAAGCTTGAAGACAGGCAAAAATTTCAGTATGCAGCGCTTCACTTACATTTTCAATCTTGCCATAGCCCGAGCTAATGACAGCACCATCCCATTTCCGAATCAAGAAACCCCAACCACCTGACTGCATGCACTGAGAGAAAGCCCCATCACAATTGAGTGTCATCTTCATAAATTATTATTATTGAAACGATGGCGATACATACTCATACTCGTTTTCTTTTAATGCTTTATTATTGATGGACCCCTTTGACGGGCCAACATTTTGTATAATATACGCGTGAGTTTTTATCCTGGCCCGGCCCACCGACGAGGAGCTCTCCTCAAACAAAGGCTTGACGATTCAAGAATTCAGAAGAAATTCAGACCATCAAAATTTCATATCCACCTCATCATAATTCATAAATCACTCGAGCAGAGAGATTTTTTTATCCCCAGCAGAGAGATCTTACAACAATTCATGCCACCAAATCTAGCCTTCATTTGCACTAATAACCTTCACCAAAATGTAAAACCTATGCATCACAAAAACTGAATATGGACAATTTTACAGCTTACAGCTACAATTTCGTTAACAATTAGCCACATCGTCTGGCGTCTACTTGTAATCTAAACAGACACTGCCTGACATCATTCTGATCCTACAGGCCTTGTCACAATCGTCATGTCAAAATATACCAATAGCAGGGTGCACTGAGTGTTCCAGCTCTGAATGTTTCGTGCCCTTTCTTCATCTGATCTGAGGCAACAAACAACGATTGCTCTTGCACCCGAAATTCAGCTCAGAGGGCCCCAAGCCCCCAACCAATGTTTTCTTTGGTACTCATTCAAGGATCAAACAAGTTACCTGAGTCTCTGTTTCTGTTCTTTGATATCCGTGTGCAGAACATGAACATCAACAAGAATGTTGACAGCAAAAACAGCCGGAAGTACGTCCTTAGCTCCTGCATTCCAAGGTCGAGACCTTCCAGTTTCCTCCTGTCACGGCTACTCTTCCGCTCCACATTTATCTCGACAATGTCTCCTCCAATTGGGACCCAGTTTTCCAGTGTGCCTTGTGATACTATCTGGGCATCACGCAGGTTTCGCAGGCCTTCCTCAAAAAGAATGAGAAATGCCATGCACCACTTGTTAATAACTCTCTGGCGAGGGGAAAAAACACATTAGAGATCAGACGGAAACAACGCCACCAAAAAGAAGTCCTGAGGTACAACAATGAAGATTTACGTACATCAAATGTTTTCTTGTCAGCGGGATTGAACATTTTGAAGCAGTCGTCAGTCGATGCTTTCTCATCTCCATATATCTGAATAACAGCAACATCAGCTCACTGCTGTTGTCTATATACAGCTTTGTGATACTCACAGTAGGGAATTATAGACATTAGATTAACTTACCTCAAAGGTGAAAGGCATTGGCACCTTTGCAATGTCATGCATGTAATCAGTTGTTGTACCATGTGCAAGATATCTGGTAAGGGAAGGATAAAAAAAATATATGAACACACTTGCTTTGCTGGAGAATTATCTTTAATGCTACTGTCAAAGTCACAGAACTTCAGGGGATTAAAAAACAACATAGGAATAAAAGTAATAGTATGAGAAGATGAGAACATGGTAGATGAACATACCCAACAGATCCACCACCTGAGCCAACTAAGCAGCTATCTTGGAAATGGCGATGGTTCAAATTCTCTAGGACTGACCGCATCAAATGTGCAGACGCTCCATTTGGAGTGGTATTCTTGTGATCATATGGCATAAATAAGGCCTGAGGTTGAAGAACAGAAAAAAGATGAGAAAGGCATAAATTAGCAGCATTAGTGGTACTCTGGTACATCAGAAGGGTTTTGTGCAACTACAAGGAATAGGTCTTTCATTCTATGTTGGTTTTTCTTTGTTATCATTATTTTTATTTTATGATTGTTACTGAAATGTGCCTTTTGCTCATCTTGCAGAACTCCAAAAAATAATCGTGGTAGTGGCTGTAAATAGTATGAACAAACCAGCATCATAATATTCCATGCTAGATGAATATATCATGAGTTACAACCCAATAGATAAACCATATGCATCTTGTTTGCTACATTTATAAAGGGAAAAGGATATCTATAATACTCATACATATTCTTCTGATTATATCTTGGGCATTGTTCATGACACACGAGCATGTGGCTACATGATGATAAATATTGTTTTGTTGAGGAATAAAAAAATTGGTAATCAATATTTACAAGTACCAAGATGGGAAACATGCTTGAAAGTAGCTTCTTTCCAGAAGGGTCAATTTATCATCTTTTTGTGGCTTAGTTGCATCATAAGCAATTATCAAACTTGTTATTATGCATCCCATGCAGGGTGTCAACAGAATATAAGAGGGTTGCATTACCTCCATTCCAGAATGCACATTCACCCAAATATGAGGTTTAAACGACCTGGATAGTTCCCTCATCATCTGAGCCTCAGGTTCACTAAAAGGAGCAACACCAGGATTCTCCTCATATGGGTCGTAGTCCTATAATACATGAAAATCACACACACACACACACACACACACACACAAAAAAAAAAAAAATCAATAGACTAATAGCATGGATATTTGTATGACTTTGATTGGACCCAACAAGAAACATGTAAGATACATTAAACAATGAACCTGTCACATATAAAGGTCCAGGTGTGCAAAATCCACAAATGACAAAACGCTGGCAGGATTAAACCCTAGTACACAACAAAGACCAGGGAATATAGACAGTAATGCATAGACAAAATCTAATTTTTGACTCAAAAACCAGTGACCGTAGATGCCAATAAGCCTAGTTTTTTTCCTGATATAGTATGTTTGTTTTGAACTACAAAAGTTCATCCAGTGATTCCACAAAACATAAGACATTTGTCAAGATCTGCAGAACACCCAGCCCGAAACAGACATGTAATATACATGGTAATGCATGAAAAACCACAATTTTCCAATTCCCCCATAGATATAACTCTACCCAAAAGGAGCATTCCTGGATCAGATTTCAAGGGCAATGCACTTATGTGCTTCATATATGAAGTAGAAGTACATAAACTTGTCAAATAATTACAAAGAACTAATTGTGAAACATGAAAATTCACACACACAATGAGCTACTGCTAGCCAAGATTCAGTTCAAGATATAATTTTAAATAATCAACATGCAAGAGCTGAGAGGTATTCTAAGTTTCCTGTAAAAATTGAGAAACGACAGAGATACTCACCTTTTCCTTCATTCCCCAGTCAACACTCCAATTTCTGTTAAGATCAACTCCTCTTCCTGCCACAGGGAAATATATATAAAAAAAGATGTTCGGCATAAAAACTGCTTGTAGTGATGAATTTGTGAGAAATGGACCAATCACCATTTCTCCTATCACAAAGCTCCCCTTCTTCGACAAGTTTGCGACCATTCATATTTTCCATTGGCACAACCTAAAAGAGAAAGCCACATGTGGAAAACATTAAAACTCCTGACACCAAGATGTGATTATGTACTGATACAGAACAATAATAAACAAAATAGCAGGAGGCAAACAAACAGAAGGGCACAAGCAAAGGTGACAATAATAAGCATGTTATCGACATGCAATGATAATGTTTCGACTTTCAAGGCCAAATCCATACTGTTCAAACTAAAACAGCTTAATTGACACCCTAATACTCCGTCCAATACAACCACCATAGTAGCAATTAATCATGGTGCACTACAATTTTAACAATGTAAGCATGACAACATGAAGCTCATGATCATAATACTGGCAAAAGGGCAGCACACTGAATTTAAATACCTGACATATATACACCTAGGATCCTTTTAAAGGACAAGATCATGCATTCATGCCCAATGCTATGCTAGTCTGGTGCAGGGTATAACAGAACAAAGGGCACATTTATAAATTAACAATTATTTAAGAGCTGAATGCAAATAAGGACTCACTTTGATCACAAGGTTCTCCAGTAATTTATCAAAGGATGAAAGATCCACACCAGCGATCTTAGGCTTCTCCGTTAAAATATAGAGAAGATGCAATGCAACTTCAGAGGTAATAAGTTCTCTGCCATGCTGCCCAAAGCTCTGGAAGACAATGAACCTTTCTGTCAAAACCGCAAGGTATCAATAATTTAATTTACTAATCAATGCACAAATACTAATGAGAAGACATGTGTCTATTAGCTTTTTTTTTCTTTTATGTTGTGCACCCTCTCAACATAGGTGAACTAAAATGGTGGAGAATATTTGAATGCAACGCTAATATTTGATCCTGAGCTATTGGATAAATCTGCTGAGCAACTTTTCGAGTGAAGCATAGATTTAGGGGAAAACAGTGAAGGAATTTGAGTTGGAAACTGACCAGAAGGATATGAACTTTCGAGCCATTATCCATGGTCTCCTTCACGTGATTAAATGTAACTACAAACAGCTCCGCAGAATAGCCTTTGTTGTTTGTTCTGATAATGTCCATCTGCAACACATTATTCAGAATCGGATAAAGGAGACTGCTGGAGACAAAGCAAACTGACCAAAGACAATTGCACAAGAACAGGGAAACCACTCACGCTCAATTTGTCGGAGTGCCGAGCAACCAAAGCCTTGATTTCACTTAGAAGAGAGTCACTAGCAAAAAAATGAACAAAAATTAATATGCCTTCCTATAGGAAGAGAAAAAAGGGTGGATGCTCCATGAACTAAGCATTGAAAAGTTAGAGGCATGGTTTTTATAAAGAAGAAGCTGTACAGGCCACTGAGGAGCAAGCAGCTCTCAGGTTTTGATGTTAACTAGAGTTACCAAACAAAAATGAAGGGTTCCCAAGTCCCAATCACCACCCCAAAATCCGAAAAGTGAGACAACGCCAATAAATAGTACAAAGCTTGTAGCAGCAACAAGGTCGAATCCCAATTCCCACAAGAAAAAGGTGTGCCCATCCATCCCTTAGGGCACCCGCAACAGTAAGAGTCGGTTACTAGCACTAAGCCAACTTCTCCAATAGTGTTAGGCTGTTAGCTTTTAGCAATGACTCTTCGTATGATTAGGCCAACATGACACTCTCACATGTTCTTGGAATGTGTGTATGAGCCTAGCTCTTGATGAAGAGCTAGCTTTTCTCTCTTCTATTAAAATATGAAAAAAAAAATGCTTGGAGCTAAGCTTATGACTCATGAGTCACCCATTGCGGGTGCCCCTAAAGCTCCCGCACAAGGTGGCGCCTCTATGGGAGTGAATTTCTGGACGGCCTTAGGTTTTCTTAATTTTGCACAAGTAGGGTGGTTCCAACACCCAGGCCACAAGTGGGTAGACTCTACCACCATGCCAAGCCCTCCCCCCTTCAGGAAGGCTGAATCATGCCGTTTGTACACAAGCATAGCTTGTAATGTATCAGCTAAGGCTGAATCATGCCGTTTCTACACAACTACACAGGCATAGCCTGCGATGTATCAACTGGCAGTGAGAGGAAAACAGTGTCGGATCCTACATTCAGTCGGGTCGAAGCGCGTGTAGGACTAGTTGAATCCGCAGCAAGCAAAGCCAAATTAGGCACAGGGAAGTAAACACTGTGGGATAATCATTCAGGAGTCGGGTCGATCCACGACTCGTAGCACCAGGTCACTGACGCCGGACAGTGCCTGGCGTGCCAGTGGCACCAATCGCCGGTAGCCGGACAATAGTCGTCGGCACCGGGGCGGCATTCGTCGGGGTGGACGGGAGGGACGGGTGGTCAGCTCACCTGGAGTGGTAGATGTCGCGCGAGATCGGGGTGCGGGGGCCCGAGATCTTGCCCGCGGCGGCCCCGGCGATAGCCAGGGCCAGGGTCAGGAAGCGGAGGAGGAGACGAGGCGGGGATGCGGCGGCCATCTTCGCTGTGCTTCCGTGGGCGCGGCAGGGCAGGGCAGGGCG
Source organism: Themeda triandra (assembly GCA_018135685.1). Lineage (NCBI taxonomy): Eukaryota > Viridiplantae > Streptophyta > Magnoliopsida > Poales > Poaceae > Themeda > Themeda triandra. The sequence goes on from JAENPR010000369.1 coordinate 308,426, forward strand.
GGGACAGGGTCGGCGGCGGCGAGCCGGTCGCTCGCTCGCTACCGCTGGTCCCTGCGCTTCGTCGCGTTGAGAAGACCGAGGAGTGAGTGCGGTCGATGGATTTGTGCAAAATTAGCAAACAAAATACGTCAAATCTCGATGGGATTTAGTGGAAGTTGAGCGAGCGAGTGGGCTCGGATTTGGATTTCGGTGGAGTTCCACGATCCAGCCATCCGGCTTTTGGATTTTTTTTTTCCCCAATACATCGTACACACGCTGCAACACTACGGAGTAAAAAATGACCATCTGACCCGGCGGGAGGCGGACGGGCAGCCGGAGGCCCAGGCAGTAGTGAAGTGATAAAGCCTACTACTAGTCCAGGTAACATTACATCAACTATCCATCAGTCAGTGAATCAGTGGTAATTTGTAGATAAAGGAATAAAACTCCCAGCCTCTGCATTCATTACATGTACAGTGAATCAGTGGTGAATAGATAATAATATACATATTGGTATCGCACAAGTGATTCAATCACAGCTAAAAGACTAAGAGCGAATTGCTGCTAGCGTGGTCCTGATGCCTCACGTCAGGGTCATCTTGAACGCAACGGAGGCCTATATGTATGCACCTTCCGACCTCTCCTCTGGGAGCAGCATCACCCATTCTTGGATCCTTCAACTGCTCAGCAGTCCCCTGAGTCCAGTGTTGTCGAACCTTCACCCAAAATAAGAATTAACAACAATTTAAAGGTTGACAGTGAGAAGAAGCAAATAACCACAAATGAAAAACTGACATTTTCATCATATTTAAAATCTAGAGTGTGCAACAGTTTCTTTTGGTTCTATTGCAGTATTGTTGACAGAGACCCACGTTGTACTTACATATGTAGGAAGGTCATCAGCATCTTCTCTACGAAACGATGTCGCTTTGCAGCCTGTTACCATCTCCACAAGTACTATGCCGAAGCTGTACACATCAGATTTCACCGAGTACGATTTGTGGTACAACAACTCAGGAGCGCTGTATCCACTGAGTATGATCCATCAGTTAGTAAGCACATAGTCACTGATCGATTCGGCTCATCACAAGTAAAGGCCAGTGCAATATATAATGATTGACAGAATGAACTCACCGGGTTCCCCTGAAGCTCTCCGCCTTCCCTTCAGATTGGCCTTGATCAAGCAGAGTTGCAAGGCCAAAGTCTGAGATTTTGGGAGTGAAGCCATCACTGAGCAGGATGTTACTAGGGTCTATATCGCCATGAACGATTCTGCAATGCTCATAAAGATATAATAATCCTTCACAAATCCCTTGCATGATGTGAAGGCTAGTCGGGGACTCCACGCTTGTCATCTTCAGCTGCACGTTTCAGATTCAATTCAAGGCTGGTAAGACAACCATCATATGCCTGCAACTATGCCTGCAACGAACCACTTGTATTACAAGAGAAACATACCAAAGAGAACTATGTCAAGGCTACCACCGGGCATATATTCATAGCATATTAGGTTGTCCTTATTCCCTATGCAAGTCCTTAATTCCTTATGATGTTCGGACGGTATGCAAGATCCCAGCTCCTCAGCCCCGCTTCTTTGTTTCTCTTTTGATTGATCACCAACATTTGGTAGTGTTCCCTGAACAACGCCAAGGATGACAAATTCTTCATATATACTAATTTAACTGGATCACAACCAAAACACCAAAAGGAAAACCAATTAAGTACCTTGTAGATGGTTTTAGATGGGGTAGAAATGATACTATTTTGTTCAGCAAAATTGTTGGTGGCGACTCTGATAGCATCCAGATATAAACTCTGCTCAAGGTGGGCTGTAAGCTTAGGCCCTGATGCATGCTCATGTCCTGTTCCAAACAATTCAGATTGCAAAAGTTTTTTCACGAATGAAATGATATATAATCCTGATCATACATAAAAATTGTGAATGATGAATAGTAATCATGCGTACCAAGTGCTAGTGGTAAATGCTTTCGTTGACTTCACAGATAACAAAATACTAGCAACGCAGAAATAAGCAGCAACCCTCCAACAACAGAGACAGAGACAATGATAGCAGTCTGTCTAACTGTAAAAAGAATAGAGATCAGTATAGTACAATGAAGTACTAAATAAACTCCTGTATTGTTGATAGGAATAATCATCGAAACATACCTGTGTGAGAGTGAGATGGATCATAATTATGGGAAGTCCAAGTGTACAAATCATCGAACCCTATAGTAAGCTGAACAGTATCAAGTAGATCACCTGACCAGACGACACAATCACTCCCTCCCAGCAGGGCGTAAGCATTGCACGAGCAGTTCCCTAAGCACAGCTCCCTGCAGTCATCCATGCTCTTGCCTTGAACCAGGGTGGCGTTCAGTGTGTCAGGCACTTTGACAAATGACAAGTGAGAGCCTGCTAAACCCATTTTCTGATGAGCAAGAAAATGGCAATACACTCCTCACGCAGCCACTGACGAAGTTCCTCTGGTTCCAAACGATCGGTGACTTGGGGAGGAACTCCGGCAGGCATTGGCAGATGGGTTGGGTGCATGGGTGACAAACAAAACCAGTGGAATGCAATGATGACGATGAAACAGATACGAGACCTGCATGTTGCTCAAAGGGAGGAAGACATTGGATTCTATGCAGGTTTCCTCGGTATGGGCCTAGATTTCATTCTGTTGTTGATGCTGTTGCAATAGTGACAGCTGCTGCTCAAATATGATACTCAGGTCTTCGCTAAATCCCCCGCTCCAGCCTCCAGATGCCATTAACAAAACAAACTGCTCAAGTTGAGATAACCATGATGGTTAGAAGTATTGGCACCACAAATGAAGATCATGATGGGACTTCCAATGCACAACTTCTCTTTATAGACATGGAAATGCAAGGCATCAATGACATGGATGTCAGGAAAGTGCAAGCCGAAGGAGGATACTTGTAACAGTGGGGAAAGAACAAAGCTTAGTATAGAAATCGCCTTTAGGATCAAGAAGTCAGGATGATTGACTTTACTACTGGCTGTAAAGAACATCTCATAAACTAAGCAACAAAAGGAAGAAACTTATGTGTCCCCATTAGTTTGAAAATTGATTCCCACTAAGATAACTAGGATTGAAGACAAGATAACTTTATAGGAGATAAAGAGGATGCTGACATGCACTAACAGTACAACACCTCCCAACAGACTTTCATCAAACAATGGATACAACAAAATATGGCCAGCAAGTGAGAGAACGAGGTAGACATTACCACTCAGCTGAGGATTATTTTGTTTGTCATAAACTCATAATCCTCATTGGTTGACCTCCTCAAGAAAATGGTACTTTTCAGGTAGGGACTTTGCATGGTTCTTATATTCCTCTCTCGAGAAAAGTGATATTAGCAAGGAAGTAGTGGAAGCCTCAAGTGAGAAGTTCATTTCATCAATTTTGGAGAGGCAAGCTCCAGCCCTCATTACGTCACCTCGAGCCAACAGCCTCCTAACTAAAGCATTTAGCATGCCTGAGTTTGGAGTGCATCCACTCTTTTCCATTGCTAGAAACAGATTGTCAAACACATCAAGAAGCCCATCTTGTATGAGATTTTCCATCATTAAGCGATAGGTCTCCACATCCGGAACTAAACCATGGCCAGGGATAGCAGCGAACAAATCCATGGCATCTTTCTTACTGCCAACTTTGAACAAAGCATCAATCATAATGTTGAAAGTAATGATGTCAGGTCGAAGATCCTTAGACCACAGGCTCTGAAACATCTCAAATGCTTCATCAACACAATTATTTTTGCAAAGCCCATTAAGAATTATGTTATATGTGTAAATGTTCCACTGTTTTTCACTTTTAATCATATTGAGGTAGAGTTCCTTTGCTTCAGAAAATCTCTTGGTCTGAAATAAACCTTGCAGTATAGTATTGTAAGTAAAAGCTCCAGGCGTAGCTCCCTTCCTCAACATTTCTCGGAAAAGACAATATGCATTGTCTATCCTGCCAGCTTTACAGTAGCCATGAAGCAATGTATTATAGCAAAAAATGTCTGGTTTCAAGCCAACTGAGACCATACCATCAAGTAACTTTGCTGCCTCATCAGTTCTACCAACTAAGCAGTAGCCACCTATTAATGTAGTATATGAGATAACATCAGGCCTCACTTCTACATGTTCCATCAAGTCAAAGACACTCCAGGCTTCCTTGACCCGTCCTTCATTGCATAAGTTACACATTATGGTGTTGAAGAACATGACGTTAGGACGGACACCTTGATCCAACATTTCAAAAAATAACTCCTCTGCCTTGTCCCATCTGTCAACAGTACAGAGTCCATAAACCAACGAGTTAAAAGCAACAATGTCAGGAGTCACCCCTTCACTAATCATCTGATTGAATTTAAGCACAGCATCATCCACTCTTCCCAACTTGCAAAGTGCATCTATTAATGTTCCATAAGTGACTACATCAGGACTCAATCCTTGCTGCCTCATTCTGCTAAGAATATGCATTGTCTCATCTATCATTGCCTTTTTAGCATATGCACATAACACAATGTTGAAGGTGTAATGACTAGGTGAAATATCATTTGCTACCATCAAATCTAGGAGACGAGGCAAATCAGCAAGGGCTCCTTTAGCAGCATACCCATGAAGAAGAATGTTGTAGATAGTTACATCAGGTTTTATGCCCTTCCTAATCATAGAATCAAATATCTTCCTAGCTTCTGTGCATTTTCCATTCTTGCAGAGATAGTCCAGCAGCATACCATAAGTAAAAACATCTGGGTGAAGACTACGTGTGCACATTTCTTCGAGCCTTCGAACCACCTCTTTCCACTGTCCTGTAGATAGGTATCCATGGATAAGACAGTTATATGTCTTGATGTTCGGATTAACACCTTTATCGATCATCTGCTGAAAGACACCCTCAGCCTTGTCAACTGCTTGAGTTTTGCATAGGCCATCAATGATTGTGTTGTATGTCACAACATCTGGTGTGCAGCTTCCATCTCCACCATCAGCCATCGTGTGCAGAAGCTCAAGTGCCTCCTCAACTCTCTTTTCATTGCATAAACCCTTGAGAAGCGTGCTGTACGAAACTACATCCGCCATACAGCCAAACTCAGGCATTCGTCGGAGCAATATGTCCATGGCCTCGTCAACCCTCTTGGCGTCGCAGAGGCCCTTGAGCAGTTGATTGACGACTACTTCATTCACCTTCCAGCCTGTCTTGAGGATGAGGCCAAAGACGGCGAAGCCAAGCTCCAGGCGACCCATGCGACAGAAACAGCCAATGAGGATGCTGTACGTGCACAGCTCTGGACGCACCTTGCTGGTGCCGGCACGGACCATCCGATTGAAGAGGGAGACGGCGAGCTCGGAGGCTGAATGGCGTCGGGAGCGAGAGACGGCGTTGAGCAGGCTGTTGAAAGCACGAACCGAGGCGGGCCTGGCATGGGGCAGCAATTCATCGAACAGCTTGAGCGCGTCGTCGACGCCGAGGCTCCCCGACCTTGCTCGGTCCGCGATGATGCGCTCCAGCTCCATGCACCGGTCGCGGGCGGCACTCGCGCGTGCGCGACATGCCGACAGGAGGGCGCGCGCGCGCTCGCGCGGTTACTGGCCCGTCGCGGAGGAGCACGGGCGGCGCTGTGTCCGCCTTCGGGATGGTGAAGCAGAGCAGCTCACGTGAGGTGGGCCGTGGGCAGAGCCGCGAGTGTTGAGTGTAGCGACGTGGAGGATGTGGCTGTATGAGCGTAGAGGTGGAACGCGGCGTCGGCGTCGGGGGCGGGGGCGGCGGCGGCGGCAGTGGCGTGGGGGCGCGCGGGTTGGCGCCGGGCGCAGGTGCTGGTGGGCGCGCCGAGTTGGGGACTGCCTCTCTGTCTTGTACTGTTTTTTTTTTTTTTTTTCTTTTTTCCCACATGACACGTACGGAGAGCGTACTGTAAAAAATTGTTTTTTCTTAATTAAAAATGAACAAAAATGGGGGAAATAAGTCATTGATTTGTGTTAGTTTGCAATGGTAATTTGATTTGTTAATGTATAACCCATGATCAACCTGTCAGAACAATGAATTGCACTTGTTGCATAGTTTTTTTTTTCTATTAAACATGTGGTATCATGACAATGTCAAATAATTATATGACAGGAGTCTATAGCGATCATGTTAGTGGTCCTTATTTACATCATGAGAGCACAAGATCCGCCCAAAGCCACTCCCTTTCGTGGCCCGGTTGTTGACGACCCACCAACATTCGTGTATAGCCAAAGTGAATCAGTCATAACAATTGATAATATACACATTAGTATCGTAGAAGTGATTCCATCACAGCTATTAATTAATAAGACTAAGAGCGAATTGCTGCTAGCGTGTTCTTGATGTATGACATGGTAGGCCTCACGTCAGGATCATTTTGAACGCAACGGAGGCCTATATGAATGCATCTTCCGACCTCGCCTCTGGGGGCATCACCCATTCTTGGATCCTTCAACTGCTCAGCAGTCCCCTGAGTCCAATGTTGTCGAACCTTCACCGAAAATAAGGAATAACAACTTAAAGGTGCTACTAATTCTGCTGAGTGTGCAACAGTTTCTTTTGGTTCTATTGACAGAGACCATTTCTTTGCTGGGAACAACGTAGAGTAACGCTGTACTTACATATGTAGGAAGGTCATCAGCATCATCTCTAAACGATGTCGCTTTGCAGCCAGTTACCATCTCCAGAAGTACTATGCCGAAACTGTACACATCAGACTTCACCGAGTACGATTTGTGGTAGAACAGCTCAGGAGTGCTGTATCCACTGAGTATGATTCATCAGTTAGTAAGCACACCGTCACTGATCGGTTCTTCTCATCAGAAGTAAAGGCAAGTGCAATAATGGCTGCCAAAATGAACTCACCGTGTTCCCCTGAAGCTCTCCGCCTTCCCTTCAGATTGGCCTTGATCAAGCAGAGTTGCAAGGCCAAAGTCTGAGATTTTGGGAGTGAAGCCATCGCTGAGTAGAATATTACTGGGGTCTATATTGCGATGAACGATTCTGCAATGCTCATGCAGATACAGTAATCCTTCACAAATCCCTTGCATGATGTGAAGACGTGAAGGCCAGTCAGGGACTCCACACTTGTCATCTTCAGCTGCACATTTCAGATTCAATTCAAGGCTGGTAAGACAACCATCCTATATGTATCTTATAGAAATGATGATAATTATGCCTGCAACGAACCATTTGTATTACAAGAAAAACATACCAAACAGAACTGTGTCAAGGCTACCAACGGGCATATATTCATAGCATATTAGGTTGTCCTTATTCCCTATGCAAGATCCCATCATCCTTATGATGTTCGGATGGTCAAGCCTCGCAAGGATTTTCACCTCATTCTTTAGCTCCTCAAGCCCCGCTTCTGTGTTTACTCTTTTGATTGCCAGATCACCAACATTTGGTAGTGTTCCCTGAGCAATGCCAAGGATGACAAGTTCTTCATATATACTAATTTAACAGACTCACAACCAAAAATCCAAAAGGAAAACTAAGTACCTTGTAGATGGTCTTAGATTGGGTAGAAACGATACTATTTTGTTCAGAAAAATTGTTGGTGGCAACTTTGATAGCATCCAGATCTAAACTCTGCTCAAGGTGGGCTGCAAGCTTAGGCCCTGGTGCATGCTCATGTTCTGTTCCAAACAATTCGATTGCACAAGTTTTTTCGCGAATGAAATGATATATATATAAGGATGAAAACGGTCGAAATCGGTCGAAAAACTCCCTCTATTGTTTTCTACATTTATATTTAAATACGAACACGAAAACGAAAACGGTATAGTCGGAAACGAAAACGAAAACGAACTTACGGTATTTCGAAAATGAACCAATTCGAGCGGAATTATGTCGGAAACGGTCAGCGTACGAAAATTCAGTACGAAATACCAACCCACTTTAAAGATGTGCATAACCAAACTAACACGTGCATGATTTAGTTCAAGTGCACATAATACAATAAGGGTGCATGACGTAGTCGCCAACACACAAATACAAGTCTAGAACAAGGAATCAATAGGACATGAACATCTACAGTTCATCGGCATCCTCCATGATGTCAGGATCATTTTTCATGTCATTTTCTTCCTCGTGGCTCCGTAATACGGAGTGGAGGGCGGAGTCACTGACTCACGACCGTGCGGCGCCGCAATACGTGAGTGGAGAGAAGGCGATACGGGAGTGGTGGTGGGATACAGGAGTGGTGGTGTCTAGGGTTGTTATTGGCGCTCCTTATTGCATATAATTTGACCGCCAAAGTAATCCAAAATGACCAAATTCATGGTGCATCATAGCAAATATATTATTTATCTAACAAGTTCCACCAGTTTCGGTTTTCAAACTTATTTTATAGGCAACATATTATTTCATGAAATAAAAGTATCTCAAACAATGAAATAGACTGCACCATTGCGAAGCTCTCATCGCGCTGATCAAAATGCATATATTATTTGCTATATTTGGAGCTATAAATAAAAAGATATGGGAATAGAAAATATATTTTTTTTTGTCTCTACCGAATTTCTAATACGGTTACATACCGAATATAATGTAGAAAAGTAGAAATCGGTCGAAATAACTCCATACCGAATTCCGCACCGTTTTCGAATTTTTCTACCGAATTTCGTACCATATTCGAATTATTCCGAGAAAAGTGAAAACGATCGGATCAAATGTAGAAAACGATGCGATTCGGTCGGGGATTTTCATTTCCGTTTTCATCCTTATATATATAATCCTGATCATACATAAAAATCGTGAATGAAGAATAGTAATCGTGCGAACCAAGTGCTAGTGGTAAATGCTTTCGTCGGCTTCGACGATAACAAAATACTAGCAATGCAGAAATAAGAAGCAGCCCTCCAACAACACAGACAGCAATGATAGCAGTTTGTCTACCTGCAAAAAAGAATAGGGTTCCATATTTAGTACAATAAAGTACTAATAAACTTTTGTATAGATAGGAATAATGATCGAAACATATCTGTGTGAGACGGATCATCATTATGGGAAGTCCGAGTGTACAAATCATTGATTGCATCATCATCAGCAAGTTGAACAGTGTCGACCAAATCACCCGACCAGAAAACACAGTCACTATCTTCAAGCACGGTATAAGCATTGCATGAGCAGTTCCCTAAGCACAACTCCTTGCACTCATCCAAGCTCTTGCCTCGAACCAAGATGGCGTTCAGTGTGTCAGGCACCTTGACATGTGTCAACTTCTGAAACCCATTAGCCGAGGAGCAAGAAAACGATGCACTTCTCTTGCAGCCACTGGTGAAGTTCCTCCGGTTCCAATCGCTCTGCGACACCTGGAAGAACTCCGGTAGACATTTGCAGTCAGAATTGTAGCAAGCGGCGTTCGGGCCGCAGAACGCGTAGGAATCGCACGGAGACTGCGGCCAATACCAGTACTCGACCCAGTTGCTGGGGCTGCTCCTATACCAGCGATGGGCAAAGCCCTCCGCCGTAAACGAGTAATACGCGCTGCCTTCCCGCACATTCATGTTGAACAGCACGTCGTTCGTCGGCTTGAGATATGGCTGACCGTTGAACCCCTGGCCATTCCATGGACCAGTCCTGAACTTCAAATCAGTGCCATTGAACAAGAGCAGTCCAGGCAGCCGTCTCGGATCCATGCTGATGGTGTAGTCCCCGGAAGACGGGTCCAATTCGCTCTTCCATGATCTGAGCCCCAAGAATATATTCGCCGACGTGTCGTATCCGATTTTCATGGCAGACAACCATGTATCACAGGGATAATCAAAGCTTTGCCATACTACTCGACTTGTAGTACTCTCAGACATGGTGGTGTCGTTGATGATGAGGTTACCAGAGTCGAGAAGGAAGGCTTGTGGACTCTTGGTTTTGAGTGAGCCAGTTGTCCACGGGGTGGTTCCTGTTCTTGTATCCAGAAGGACAAGAGAACTCTGGCTGAGGGCAAGGCTTGCATTGCCTCCCTTTATTGGGTCGTCACGGTTTGCCACCCAGACGGTTGTTTGAGGCTTCATGTAATTGTACCATATTCCTAGAGATGTGTTGTCCCCATTTGTGAAGAAACCCAACACAAAGATACCTTGTGCTGAAACTAGTGTTTGCCCAACTTGCAAAGAATGCCCTATGGCCAGCGAGCCATCTGGAACAAGAATGCGTCAAGAAAAAAGAGAACCAGGTATATATATGCATGGGAGATATTCTTTCTCTCACCCAAAGGAAAACATAAATAAAGGGATACCGAACCAGAAAAACAAAAAAGTTTTAGGTATCTTGCACAATTTATACCACACTAGACCAAGATCAATTGACATGATATTAAAGTAGGCCTGTTCAGCTGCCATTGATGCAGGTGCAGCTGCAATTTGCTCTCTGCGGTTACTGTATTAGCAGCAAGCTGCAGCGAACGCTGATCTACCATGAACAAAATATCACGTCATCAGTGCCATAGCAAGCAGGCAAAGGTTTGTACTATAGATTATTGCACGATGGATCACGCTCAGACAAATCCAATAATTAACCTTGCAGCACAAACTGCACTCGAAGAGGACTAGAACAGAAAAATAAAACGTAGGGATGACAAATCCTATAGGATTTCAAAACAAAGAAAATTTAGAAAGATGCCTTTGGAAACATTGCAGGGGAAAAAATGAAACTGAACAATGAAGTTAGCTCATGTTTAGTTTCGTCCAAAATTCTTTGTTGCCCACTATTTCCGCATGAATTTCAAAAGGAATTATTGAGAAGCATTAACCAAACCATTCCATGCGCGAACAATGACTCTACACGGGATTAATTGTGTACTTTTGGAGAGAGAGAGGTGTACTTTGCGACTGCGCCCCAGGCAGACAAGCAGCAGCGAGCAGCAGCACCGAAACTAGGAGCACGGCCATGAGCGTCGTCCTTGAGCCGTCAGCTACGCAGGCCGGTCTGGAGCTGGAATGGAAGCACTGATGAAATGGCGAGCGTAGCATAGATCCTGCAGTCGGACGCTTTGTACGTATAATAGTACGAAAAAAGGAAAATTATCATAAAGGTCCTTCACCTCTTGCGAAATTTAAATTCAAGCCTCCGTCCTTGCTTTCTTAGAGGTACCTGCCTGTTGTTTACTAGGATATTTAGGATATTTGTGTAGTCTTTCTTTAGAAACAAACCAGAAAAATATCTCGCACGTTGCTGTGGGAATTGCGGATTAGTGAATTGCGTGGCATGACGACGTGGACAACAGAATATTTTTCGTGGACATTACAATTGCATAGGCCAGTGGATTTTAATTGTGTGTGATATTGTATTGTCTAGTTGGACATTTTACATGTTAAGAGAAATAGGTGACTTGCTGATGTGTGCATTACAATTGCATGGGCTAGTGAATTTTAATTGTGTGTGATAGTGGATTGCTTAGTTGGACAGCTTGCATGTTGAGAGAAACAGGTAGTAGGGTTTTGCTTTATAAGAGTATAATATATGTTTTGAGCATCAATTATTCTTACTACAATATATTGTTATCATTAATTGCTTTAAAATCTGGGTGGTCTGTATTAATATTAAAAAGATAGGTGAGGTCTGTACTAAAAGAAAAGATACTTCCATCATTTTTTTTTTTTGAATCGACTGGATGAACTTTCGCATCCACTTGTTCTCTTGGAATTCAGAAGTGCCCCAAAGTCAAGTGAAACCAATTAAACCTAGGATTTATTTAGATAGGAACTGATGATGACCTGGGATGACTGATGAGTCGCCCTACATCCTGGCCGTATATTGTGTTAACATCATCTAGACCAACCCATCCTATTCCTAGCTAATAAGGTCGTGGTCGGTGGGAACACACACAGTAATTGCAAAGAAAGGTAGAAAGCTTACAATGTCCGATGACTGTTACACATTTCACACCATAGAGCTTTAGTTGAAAATAATTTCACTGCAAATAAAGCTGGTATTAGTATGTACTGCAGTACCTGCCCAAAGCATGCATGGCTTGATACCAAAATTGAAAGCAAGAATGACTAAAAGAATAGTAGTAATAGTTAGGATGTTTCTTGACTTGGAAGCAGAGAAGGTAGACAGCAGACTTGACCTAGCCTATGGTCTGGTATACCGTATACGGCTTGCTAGTTGAAAAGTCAACACCCTATTTACCTAGAACTTTTACAGAAATGATTTTTCAGAAGCATCTAGATTTTTTTTCGAGATCGGTTTGAAATACACACCCCATCCCCCCGCCCCGCCCCGCGCAAGCTGTCTCTTTTTCCCTTGAATGAACCTGGAGTAGGATTTTTCGCTGCTTCCTTGTATGCCACCACTGACAGTCCTGACTGTCCCCTTTTTTTGGCGCCAAATAATAGAGAGCAATTAGGAGGAAATGTTACGCGTGTCTTGCTTCGGAGGAAGTACGGGGGAGAGACAGGAGCGTGGGAGCGCGAGGGCTTGCGGCGTGCGGGAGCCGTGATCGGAACAGCGAGAGCGCGCGCGGCAAGACGATGACGAGGAACAGGAGAGCACCGCCAGGTGCCCGAGGGAGATTATAAATCTCAATCCTGGGCTAACTTTCCATTAAGCACGAATTCAACTCTTATACAAGTTCTTCTAACGAACTTTAGCTAATGACTAGGAAATCTAACAAACTTGACACCTGAGACCTGATAGACTTAGACCTGACCCAACTGGACCTCGTGATCTACTGATCACGTACGACGCGATCCAAAGACCGCGGTAGACACGACCGCGCGCTACCTGTAGCCCACCATGGTGACCACGATCAACCACCTTGCCTGTTCCGTCTTTCATATACGTTGCCGACCATAACAGGAAGTATCACAGAACATTAGGAATATTGCTAACCTATGGCAAACTAAAACTGTTGTGATAAACTACAGTGTCAGAAGGAGAAAAAAACAATGTTGCATGAAGTGTTACCAGCAACAACAGAAACCAACTGCCTCTACTCAGTGTGATACTCAACAAATAGCTGAATCAGGTTCTGTATGCCTTTCGATTTTGATTCTGTCTCTGACTCAGCCTTTGCAGCCATGGGGGACGCTGCCAAGTTTGACCTCAACAAGGTGCTGCGCGGCCGCAATGCCTAGTCACCATAAGCGACTCAATATCGTGTCATGGAACGTTCGAGGTCTTAATGATGCTGACAAATGTGTTCTCGTTCATGACTCCTGTCGCGATGCCAATCCCCACCTCATTTGTCTTCAAGAGACTAAGTTGTCTGATCCCTCCCCTTCCAAGATCCGTGCCTTCCTTCCCTACCACCTGAATGACCATCGTGCTTTGAACGCTTCCGACACCAGGGGCGGCATCATTACAGCTTGGGATAGTTCCGCCCTTGTGCTCACCTCTGTCGACAGCCGCAGATACACGCTCACCACTTCTTTCAACTCCACTACCTCTGATCACAGCTTCTCGCTGTCCAACGTCTATGCGCCGGCAGATCACTCCAATACTCCTTCCTTCCTCCTTGAGCTCAGCGACCTCGCCACTCACATCCAGGGAGCTTGGATTGTTCTTGGGGACTTCAACCTGCTCCGTCATGAATCTGACAAAAACAATGACCGCTTTGATCAGCGTCTCGCCTCTACCTTCAACACAACAATCAACTCGATTGCACTTCACGAGCTCCCTCTTCTTGACAGGCTGTACACTTGGTCCAACGGCCGTGAGAACCCCACTCTCGCCCGGTTGGACAGAGTTTTCATTAACAACGTCATGAATTCCACCTTCCCTAACACTACCCTGAGCTCCCTAATTCGCTCGACCTCAGATCACACCCCACTCCTCATCACTATTACTACCTCCATCCCCAGATCCAAAAAATTCCGGTTTGAAAACTCTTGGGTCCTCCACCCTTCCTTCCTCCCTTGTGCTTCAAGGGCTTGGGCTGGTGTCACTGACCGCGGTGACGCGGCGGGCACTATGGCTGCATGTCTCAAAGCTGCCAGAGCTGCTGTAAAGGTATGGTCAAGGTCGGTACGTGCCCCTCCCACTCTCAAAAAGAATTGTCTTTTCATAATCCACATGTTCGATTTGTTTGAAGAATATAGATGCCTGTCATTTGGCGAGTCGGCGCTGCGCAACATAGCCAGGGATCCGCTAGCCCTGCTAGTCAAGGAGCGTGCGGCTTACTGGAAGCAGCGCGGGAAGATCAAAAACATCACTGAAGGGGATGCCAGTACAAAATATTTCCACGCCCATGCCTCCAACAAGTTGCGCCACAACCAAATAAGTGCAGTCGAGTATAATGGTGCAGTGGTACATGAACAAATGAGTAAGCTGGCTGCATTCACAGATTATTACACTAACCTGTTGGGGACAGTGATACCAGCATCCTGGCGCTTTGATCTTCAGACAATTTACCAAGGAACTCAATCTGTTGATGCTGAATACCTTACCAGTCCGTTTACTATGACTGAAGCCAAGGCTGCTGTTCGAGCAATGAACAAAAACAGTGCTCCAGGCCCTGATGGGTTTGGTTCAGGTTTCTACCATGCTGCATGGAATTATATTGTGCCTCAGCTTCAGCGCCTTCTCATCTCATTCTATGACAACAATGTCGACCTTACAAGAATCAACAGAGCTCACATCATTCTTCTAGCCAAGAAGCCGGGTGTCATCACTCCAGATGCATATAGGCCGATTTCTTTACAGAATCTGTCAGTGAAGCTTCTCACTAAAATTATGACTGCTCGGCTACAGCAAGAAATCACCAAAGTTGTTGCACTAGATCAAACAGGGTTCATTATGGGGAGATCTATAACTGAGAACTTCGTCCTAGCCACAGAATTGGTTCAGTGTTGTCACAGAAGGAAGATTCCGACAGTTGTGCTCAAGCTGGACTTCGCCAAAGCCTTTGACTCAGTAAATTGGGACAGCTTAGTACAAATACTTCAGGCTCGTGGTTTCCCAGAGAGATGGTGCAAGTGGGTTCAGTCAATTCTGCAGACTTCCATGTCAGCGGTTGTCGTCAACGGGGTTCCTGGGCATTGGATCAAATGCAGGCGAGGTCTGCGTCAAGGAGACCCCATCTCGCCATATCTTTTCCTGATTGTGGCAGATGTTTTGCGGGCACTAATCAAGTGGGATGGCTCGATCAAGCATCCAATTGCCACAGATCGCCCTTGTCCAGTGTTGCAGTACGCCGACGACACCCTCATCCTGCTACCTGCAGACACTAACCAAGTAAGGAGGCTGAGGCAATTGCTAGATGATTTTGCAGACGCTACTGGGCTAAAGATCAATTACAGCAAAAGCACTATGGTCCCCATGAATGTCTCAACGCCGGTGTGCAATGAACTGCAAGGGCTGCTGGGCTGTAGATTGGAAGGGTTCCCGCAAACATATCTTGGATTGCCTCTGTCGGACACCAAACTGAATCTCGCTGCCTTTAGTCCCTTAATTGCAAAGGCAGACAAAAGTTTGGCTGGTTGGCAGAACCAATTCCTAAACGCTAGGGGGCGAGCGATTCTAATTAACTCAGTCCTGGACGGCTCTGCGGCTTACCTAATGGCGGCCAACCAAATGCCGCAAGGTGTTCTCGATGCCTTGGACTCCAGGCGTCGTGCCTTCCTTTGGACAGGAGCAGGGAAGACAACCGGATCGCAATGCCTTGTTGCGTGGACGTTGGTCTGTCAGACAAAAGAAAAAGGGGGACTCGGCGTCCGGGAGCTGCACCTCCAGAACCAATGCCTGCTGCTGAAACTCATTCACAGACTTCACCATCCAGGCGACTCAGCATGGGCGCAGTGGGCTCGAACCGACCTTGACCTGGCCAACCTTACTGGTCGTGACGCAGTCGGCGCGCACTGGGACGCGCTTCGGAACCTCCTGCCTTTCTACCGGTGCATCACGTCAGTCATCCTTGGGGATGGGCGCGCTACCAGTTTTTGGGATGATCACTGGCACGGCTCTGAAACTCTTGCAGCAACCTTCCCCAGCTTGGCTAGTCATATCGCTATAAGAGGTGCTTCGGTTAGAGACACCAAGATCCATGGAGTCCGCAGACAGCTAGTCCCAAGGTTGTCGCTGCAAGCAACAAGGGAATTGACGCAGGTTGAGGACATACTCATAAATCTACAGCTAAGCAACGCCTCAGACAACAGGTTGTGCCCCCTGATGACAGCATCTAGAGGCCAGAGGCTCCACACGTCGCGTGTGTATCAAGCTATCAAGAACCATGGTGCCCCTGCTGCCTATGCCAAGTTAGTTTGGAACAATCGCACCCCACCAAAGGTCCAACACTTCTGTTGGTTACTTGTTCAGGAACGCATCAAGTGCAGGGCGAATCTGAAAAAGAAAAACATTGTGGATGATGACATATGCCCCATCTGTTCCTCTGCCCAAGAAACTGCAACACACCTGATCCTCACTTGCCCCTTTGCAATGCAGCAGTGGAACAAGTTAGGGGTGGATGCCTCTCTACTGCAGGCAAGCACGCTCTGGTCAGTGGCCAAACCAAGCGGCATTGCCCCTCTTCACTTTGACACTCTAGTGCATCTTACCTGCTGGATGTTGTGGAAACATCGTAATGATGTGGTCTTCAACAATCTACCGCCGTCGTCTAGTCGCCTTGCCGTGAGCTTCAGAGACACTGCACACTTGTGGCAGCATCGTCTTCCTATTGCAGATCGCTTTGTCATAGAACATTGGTGTAATCTAGTTTCATCATAATGTAAGTCCTAAGGAAACAGTTGGTGAACCCACTCCTGTAATCTGCTACTCATATGATTGAGCTGTAGTGTTTCTGCAGCTCCAATGCAATCAAGGTGGGGAAAGCTTTTCCCCCCCGATTACCTCAAAAAAAAAAAAGTTCTACTATTAGTTCTTTCAGTTCCAGCGTCCAGTACCGATAGAAACCCTGGTTATAACATTTAAAATGTCTTAGG
Organism: Themeda triandra; assembly: GCA_018135685.1. Classification (NCBI taxonomy): domain Eukaryota; kingdom Viridiplantae; phylum Streptophyta; class Magnoliopsida; order Poales; family Poaceae; genus Themeda; species Themeda triandra. The sequence goes on from JAENPR010000369.1 coordinate 325,316, forward strand.
ACGTCAGTTCTGAACGTAGATCCCAGTTTGAATAGAACATCTATGAACCATATTCAATAAATTTGCCATGTGTTCAGGCAAAGTAAAAGAAATATGCAGTAACTTAGCACAACGGATGAAAGAAAGAAGAAACACAAATTTCAAAAGTAGCCCCAAGAAAACTGTCCAACTTCAATTATTGCCAAAAACAGAGGAGTGAACTTTGAGGAATGATGATAATGTACCTAGTTTATACACAATAACACAATAATGTACCAACTTTATACACAACAGCACGATAATCGACTACATATCTCCATTATCATCTCATGTTCTAAATTTAACGTACCTTACATTACAGATTACATAGTAGCAGTAGTAGTAGGTACACGCTATTTGTAAAAGAAATAGCTGGATCAGATTCTGAAAAATGACTTTCTTTTCTTATTGGTTAGTAGTAGCAGGTAGTAAGGTACACACTAATTGTAAAATGAGTAGATACTTAATAGCAAACCAAATATGCATCAGAAGCAGCTCACTTATATATTTATGTACTTATTTACACTTAAATACAAGAGAGGAAAAACATTCTACCTGGTGAGAGCAAATCATTAAGTTGAAATCCCTCTGTGCATATCAATGTACTAATTGAATAACATCCATGGAACATCTGCTAGCACCCCACAGCACAGGAGTAAACTGTTGAAGCGGTCTCTCTGATGCATCTTCATAAAGAACAACTGACAAACTTCTCTTGTTTTCATCACTGCAGAAAAATGTAGCTTTGCTACTTGAGTCATTCAGGTTAGACAAAGAGCCAAAAGATTTCAAAGATCCCATAATAGGAGAGCAAGGCAGGATTCTGACGCTAAACACAAGGAAATAGTTTACAGCAACCAAGACGTGCAGCAATCCAGTTTATTGCATCAGATCTCTACTGATATAGAATGCAATATACTACTAAATTACCAGCTTACGGAACTGGGTAGCATAATCTTGGCCCGCCAACTGCCTGAAATGAAGGTGCAATCAGATGGTAATGCAACCGGGGACAGCGGCCACATCGCCGTCGCCGTCGTCGGGGCTGGCGCCCTTGGGGACGGTGACGATGAGCTCGCCATCGCCCCTCGGTGTAGGTGGCAGTGGCCATGGCGTGGCGCGTGCAGGGCGCGGGAGGCGCAAGCGCCAGCGGTTGAGAGCTCGAAGGCTTCGGACCCGTCGTCGTCGTCGTCGCTGTGGGCGCTGCAGGAGGAGGGGTCCCGCAGCGCTGCGCATCCGCTGAGAGGGCTGTCGGCCGGTCCTCAACCTCAATGCAGGTACTGTCGGCTGCTGGCCAGTGTACCCTTATCGGCCGGACAGGCATGTCGGCCACCCGGGGGCCGAAAGTCCTTATCGGCCGTCGGAGGGCCGCCGGGCCTCGAATTCGAGACTCTGGCGATGACCGAGCTCGCCGCCGACACCCAACGGCACGGTTCAATGTCGTGTTCGAGTTCCCCTGCTTTCTTCGCTGGGGAAAATGGATAATGAAATGCTACTTGGGCTGCTCACACCCAGTCCGGCCCATAGACACGAGAGTTGGGCCTTCTGGCTCGCCTTCCCGCCTGAAGCACTTGTGAATCCTCCTTTTCAGTTTCTTCAGCGTCTTCAGTAAGTTCAGACCAGCTGATTCAGTTCCCTGCCGGCGGCGGCGGAGCCGCGGAGCTTATTGAATGCTGCGGTCTGCGGACAGCTGACTGCAGTAGTTATCCTGCGATATGGAGATGGAAGCGCCTTCAGTTGCGCCATGCCGACGATCGCCGCCTCCCCGACTCCAGCCGCACCAGTGTCGGCCTCGTCGCCGTGCTCCGACCACGTCCCGTAAGGGAGCAGTCGCTGCCTCCTCCCGTGGCCGCCCTGCTCCCGCTATTGGCGGGCAGGCTCTTCGCGCATCCCGCCCGCGTCACGCGGAAAGGGCCGCCAAAGGCCTGAAATCCGATAGCCACGGCATTTCCAGCCTCCGTGCCCGCTCTTGCTCCGGTGTGCTCTCCGTTGCCGGCCACCATCGACCTCAATGCTGGTGTCGATGCTTTCATGGATGATGCCCTCAACGTGTTCGGTGACATGGGCATAAGGTATGCACCTTTTTTTTTTTTTTTTTTTCTCCTTTTCATCAGTATTTGGTTGCTGATTCTGTATAGTCCCCATCTCTATCAGTTGTACAGAGATTGACATGAGTTCAATGATTTCAGTGCAATTGTTTGGATGGTAACTATCAGCCATGCGGCTGGACATCGAGGTTCTGTCAAAGCTGATGCACAGACCGTCTCTACATGCACCGCTTCTCATGGTGTCTCGTTCCTCAATCCAGAAATGGTGTGCTCATCATCTTGTTTTAGCCTTCTGTTTCTCAGGCGCAGATGCACCTCTCCTCAAATATGTCACAACTTTGTTCGATTGGGGAGAGAAAGCTAAGCTGACTACATATCGATTTTAGTGATCTAAATATCTAATGATGTCACTAAAACTTCCCATTTAGGAGTAATCAATGAGCTCACAACATAAATAAATTACAACAGAGTACATTGCTTATTGGAGCATGGGTGATACATATTTAAAGTTTTATGCTTCTCATAATTCATAAGTTACCATGTAGGCAAGGAAAAACTAATATGCATCTCTGTGACCAAGAGGTTATAGAGATGAATAAAATTCACAGTCTAGAAAAACAAAATCCTTTGTGGTCAAATTTAAGATGCTTTGACTCTCCAAGATTCTTGAAATGACTTATAATTTGGAATGGAGGGAGTAGCTGATTATTATAATCTCAATGGATCCAAACATTGCCCTTAGTTTACTAATCTTTGATGGGCATAATTGTTGAACATTCTGTCATTCTGTGTACATAAGTCTTTGACAAAGGTAGTCATCAATGCTTTAGTTGATGAATATGAATTTTACTAGTAACTAATAACAACACCGGTCGGTTATATACCGCCAATGCAATAATACTCAGTACTACAAAACAATTCATGCTGAACCTTTCATTTGAGTGCTTCACTGCTCATTGCTCAATCATCGAGCGAGATCTGAGATACCCATCCCTGATTGAATGCATCTCTGTCACAGCATTTGCTAGCAACACACGCTCTTTGGGCTGTTGCTTTGAGCAGGATATGCCAAGCCTAAGGACAGACACCAAACACTGCCGAACAATACTTGTTATCCTTTCATGGATCACATCTTCATGCAGCCAGATTGTTTGATCAGCTATCTCCAGGGCTCTGTCAGGAACAGCAGCGGCAGCAAACCTGTGCAGGTCCAAGGAATCCTTGAACATGTCATCGGTAGGTCTCCTTCCCGTGAACATTTCAAGCAACAATGTTCCTAGGCTGTAAATATCACCTAGTCCAGAAACCGCACAACCTGCAGCGTACTCTGCAATATTTGCAAAACATATATATAGTTACACTGTCGCCTTTGCCTTTTTTTTTTTTTTTTTTTTGAAACGCCTTTGCCAAAGTTATGGCAGAGGGTGAGAGAAGGGGGGAATAAAAACACAAATGCCGCAATATTTTCAATTACCTGGTGCGATATAACCTATGGAACCTCTGATTCCAATTGAGCTTTGTGAATTTTGCATAGTTTTTACTATTGCACTTAAAGGTAGGATTCTTGATATGCCAAAATCGCCAATCTTAGCGGTCATGTCTTCTGCAAGAAGAATATTGCTTGGCTTCAGGTCGCAATGGATGATTGGTGGCTGGCTGTGGTTGTGAAGGTAGTCAAGTGCATCAAAGATATCAGCAGCTATGCAAAGTCTTTGTGAAAGACTGAGGGTATTTTCTGGAGTGGGATTGCTCGACCGCGGATTGATCCAATCATCTAAGCTACCATTGGGCATGAACTCAAAAACTAACGCCTTGAACTCTTCACCTTGTGGATCAACACTCGAGCAACAAGTGACAATCTTTAGGAGGCAGCGATGGCGCACTCTTCTCAGAGTCTCACACTCAGCCTCGAAACTCCTTGAAGATCCTGATTGCTGAAGGTTGAACACTTTTACAGCTACGGTTGCAGTTGCACCTTCCTCTTCTAAAGTACATCTATACACAGAACCGTATCTTCCTTTGCCAAGCAAGTTAGCTTCTGAAAATCCATTAGTTCCTCTTGACAATGTGTAATACGAAACTCTCTGATTCTGTTCGTCATTAACCGCTGATGTCTCTTGTCTGTTTTGTCTTTGTTTCAGCTTGTTTCTCTGTACCAGAATAACTACAGCCAAAACAAATGCCATGACTACTGCTCCTATGATCGGCAGAGCTATTTTAATAATCCTGGGCCACCGTTTTTTGTTCATGCTTGCAGCAATAGTTGGGCATGGAGATAATTGAAGGCTTGGTATCCCACCGCACAACCCATCATTCCCCTCAACCGCTGCATAGGTCAGGTTTCTGAAAACACCCTCGTCCGGTAACTTGCCTTGCAAACTATTGAACGAAAGATCTAAGTTCCACAGCAGTTTCAGATTCTGTAGGGTTTCTGGGACTGGTCCGGAGAAATGGTTGTGTGCTAGACCCAACTGTTGCAGATTGCCGATGCTACCCAGGGCATCTGGGATCCTACCAGATAGGCTGTTCATGGTTAGGTTAAGTATGTTGAGCCCTTTCAGCTTGGCCAAAGATTCAGGCAGGCCTCCCTCAAACGTGTTTCTGTCAAGCAAAAGAAACTCCAGCACCTCGCAGTCTCCTATACTGCCAGGTATGTTGCCACTGATCTGGTTCCCTGACAGACTCAAGGTGTTTAGGTTGGCCAAAGCACCGACTTCTGATGGAATGGGTCCAGAGAGAAAATTGTTTGACAAGTCCAGTAACAAAGAAAGTGAATGCAACCCAAGAATTTCCCTGGGGATCGAGTCGTTAAGACGGTTGTATGACAAATCCAGCAAGATTAATTTCTGCAGTTTCCCAAGACTCGCTGGAATCGGACCTCCCAGATCTGAGTTGTGTGCATATAGGTAAACCAAGTTGGTAAGATTCCCAAAAGAAGATGGGATGAGGCCTGACAATCTAGTGTTGTACAGGCCAAGCGTAACCAGGTTTGTTAGCTTGCCCAAGCTTTCCGGTATCACACCAGATATGGAGTTTATCCCCAGAGAGAGCAGGTCCAAGCTGATCAGGTTGCCGATGTCCTCCGGGATGCTCCCAGAGATGCTGTTGTTGTGTAGATAGAGCTGCTGTAGCGTCGTTGATAGGTTCACAACTGACCGCGGCAACTGCCCTCTGAAGTAGTTGTCACTGAGAGTGAGCAGTTGGAGCTTGCTGCAGTTTGCTAGCGACGTCATGAATTCCCAGCCCTTGCTGTCGTCTGCCTCAAGCTGGTTCTCTCCCAAGTAGAGAGTCGTAACAGAGCGCAGTCTCCCAATGGTGGAAGGCACGAAACCAGTGAAGTAGTTTAACGAGAGGTCCAGATTTTCGAGAGCTGAAAGATTGGAGAGTGAAGGAGGGATCGCTCCACTGAACAAGTTGCTGTCTAGCGAAAGGAGCTGTATGGCGGGGAACCTGTCACCGATGTTGGGAGGGATGCTGCCGTGCAGCATGTTGTAGTTCACTTGGAACTTCACCAGCGATGACAGATTCCACAGGGAGGGTGGAAGCACGCCACTGAGGCTGTTGCCACCCAGAAGGAGGTACTGCAGGCCGGCGATGCTGCCGATGCCTGCTGGGATTGGGCCATCTAGATAGTTGGTATCCACGATAAGGTACAGAAGCGACGACAGGTTGGCCAGCGAGGCCGGAATTGGTCCTGTCAGGCTGTTGTTTCGCAGCCCAAGAATCTGGAGCCGAGTTAACGTGTTACCGAGATCCGCCGGTATGCGCCCACCAAGCTGGTTGTAGTGGAGGCGCAGGTCCGTCAAGCTGACGCAGGAGGAGAGGTTGGCCGGGAGCGCACCGGAGATGGAGTTGCGGCCCATGTTGAGGGCCCTGAGACGCCGAAGACGGCCGATGCTTTCGGGGATCTCCCCGTGGAGACCGTTGGAGGACAGGTCGAGCACCCGCAGGAAGGTGAGGTTCCCGATGTCCGGCGAGAGCGTGCCAGACAGGTTGCTGGAGGTCAGGTTCAGCGCCACCACGCGCGTCGGCCTGCGGCGGCTGCACGCCACGCCATGCCACCTGCAGAAGCCGCCGGCGCTGCTGCTGTTCCACGAGGCAAGCGCGCCTGAGCTCAGCCCTGCCTTGAATGCTAGCAGCGCCGCCTCGTCGCTTGCTGCGGCGATCGCCAGCGCCAGGATGGAGACGACGACGACGGAGCAGACAAGGGTCATGCTCATGCCAACGTGTATCGTCATGTATGTACTGTAGTGCTTGCTTCGGTGCCTGGTGGGCTAGGCAATCCGCGTTTAAGAAGGTGTTTGGTCCACCGTTTTTCGGAAAAAATAGCTCCTCCGAAGGAGCATGAACCGAATCTTTTGTCAGTCTACTACCATAGTCGCCGTTTTTCAATTTTTTTTTTATTTTGACTTGCTCATGCCGCTGTTTTTCAATAATTATTTTTTCAAACCAGGAGTAAAAAGAGTCATTTCGCGCACAGTTTAACACCGTTAGCCCATCAAACTAACCGAAGGGCCAAGAAACCAAATAAAATCTATTTTATGGCCAAATAAACAAGTTCATGAAAAGTGCACTCAAGCAGCAAGAGTGGGTGCGTGCAAATAGATTAAATGAAAACAAAAAGATTAAAGAAAGAAATGGAAAGAAAGGTACAGGAGTGGTGGAGGTCGTTCGCTCAGTTTCCATTCGGATGAACGTTCACCCAAATGGAATTGCGCATCCGTGTCTAGGTTGAGCACCACCTTATGGTTTCAAGGCCAACTGTGGTTTTGGTCATCTCATCTACCTAGAAGTGTGTCCTTAAGTCTGATGAATCTCACAATCCATTTTTGGCTCAGAACTTTACCTTAAGCACTATGGTGCTCAAGGAAAGCCTTGGGAGTTTCTCGTCACCACTGTCCGGTGATAACGTACATTCAGTGCGCTTCCAATGTGAAGACCTTCTTAAACTTGTGTGGGACATCCGCATGTATTGTGTCAAGCTCTACTCCGTGGATGGTGAGCAACTATAGTTGTATGACCAGTAGCAAGGTGCCCAGGAGTAATTGGATATTTATTTAATACTATCTTTGTCCCAAACAAAACGCAACTATGAGTTGCGTGCCTGTTAAAGTGGTTCAGGTTTTACCGTCAATGGTATTCATATTTTTTTTACTTCAAATCAATTTATTATGAAAATATATTCGTAACTAATCTAATGGTATTTATTTAATATCATAAATACTAATATATTTTTTATCTATAATCAGTCAAACTTAAGATATTAAAACATGACAATGTGCTAAAATCGTGTTCTTTATAGGAAGGAGAGGGAGTAACTTATAGGGAACGATGCTTACGCAAACCAGAACTTTCGTCTTTATCAAGAAACCATGCAAACTCCCAATTAAGACGCGTAGATCTAATCCGATGGTAGAGTGTGAGGGGTTATTTTAAAGACTTAAATCCCCCCACTCATTTCACCCTAAATGTGGGGTTATTTTAGCACTTAAACCCCCCACACTCTAGCCATCGGATTAGATCTACGCGGCATTTAATTAGCCAGATTCAGACGAGAAAAAGTTTGGCTTGCGATAAAGATACGTTCCCTAACTTATATCAGCTTGAATCGGCTAATTCATTGCCCTAGCGTGGTAGCCCACGCTATGGCGTATTGGCGTGGAGGTCCCCCGTCCGGTCACGGAACAGCTTTCAGCAGCTGTCAGTCTTCGCGCCACTGTCGACGTTCTTGGCGAGAGATAGCAGCTCTTGAAGCTTTGCTCAGGCAATAGGTTTTCAAGGTCGCCAATTTATCAAAATGTCGTTTCTTCCATAGCTGCTGTTGCGCTTCCTCTTTTTTGCTGTTCCTCGCTCGGGCGTCTCTATTAATATCTCGCCGGAGTTTGGCAGTGGGAGCGGCGTCTGTTCTCTGTCTGTATCTTGCACCCTTTTTTCACCTCCCAATGAAATACGAGCTGAAGCGCGTTCTCAAAAGAAAACAAATTAAAATCATTCACCGGGATACATGCATGCTAACAGCGATTTGATCGAGCGAAGACTGAAGAGACGACCGGGGTGGGGTCGTCGCCCAACCTTTGAACAAAGAAAAACGATGAGGTGGTGGTAGTGTGCCGTCGCGTTCAAGCAGCCAGAGAACAGGTGACCGCGGCGACATGCACATGCACTAGCGGCGTGCGATAAGGTTGCGGTTGCAGAGAGCAGCAGCTAGGTCTGCACTTTTGAGGACACATGGTTTTTACCATAACCATGGTGTGGATCTTTGTGTGATGAGTGATTGTCAACATGCCAACACAAGGCGTGTGTGTTTACTAACCGATGGCACGCGGATACGTGTCAAACAATGGTGTCTCTTGGCTCATGTTGTCCGCAGGTGTCGAGCTCGAGAGACGGTGGTCGACGGTCGGTGAAGATCAAGTAGGGCGTGCACGCTGTGGCGACGGGGGGTGCGGTGAAGGGCGGACGTGAGGCTTGGATCGAGGACTGAGGACCGGGCGGCCAGCCGTGGTGGCCGCAGATGGGATATCAACGAGCGCAAGTGTACACGGCGGGGATGCGTACGGGCTACGCTACTCGCGGAGGGTTTGATGGTTTCGCCTCAAAACCATCGGCGGCGGGTTTCCCTGGTTTGCGCCTCAAAACCGGGGGCGGAGGTCCCGATGCGGACGGACGACACGTGGCGGCATCGGGGAGGTTGCTTGGAAGCAAGGCTACCGGTGAGGAGGCGCGGTGGCCGTCGGATCAAGTGAAGCCTCGAGTTGGACCCTTATGCCCCGGCTAAGTGGTGTGGCTCTTCATGTATCCAAGGGCAAAGAAGGAATGTAAAATAGACTTGCCCCTATAAATAAAGGATGAGGGTCTCCCTTCCCCCTCACCTCTTCCTTTTTTTTCCATTTCTCCTTTTATGATTTCTCTTCCTCTAGCTGCTGTGTGAGAGAGAGGTCTGCAAGTTTTTAACTTGTACTCGAACCAGTGTGCGTGGCAAGCTGAGCGCCTAGTCTCACTGTTTCCTCCGGGTTTAATCATGTGTCTCGTGATTCTTGAGTTGTTTTTGAGATCTCGGACGGTCACGGCAGTGTATACAGCAGACCGTTCGAGCTCTCTTTTGTCTATGTTGTTCTCGATTTTGCTGTGATTTTCGTGCCTATTTTTTCCCCATTTTGTTCTTGGCTACGATCTGAAATTCCCGGAGTTATAGTTCACCTTGAGTGATGATTTTCTGGGATTTAGTTCTTGCCAAGTTGAATTTAATCTCGTGCAAAGTTTCGTGTCGATCCATGTAGATTTGACCCAGTTTTTCTCCGATTCTTGGTGTCCGCTCCCTTGTGTGTTCTTCTTGTTCTTGCGTTGGTGTGAACTTCAATTTCGGTTGACGGGTCGACGCATCCTGCGTGTTCTCTAGTAAGTTCAGTGGAGCATCGGGTTATTGAAAGCCACCGGCAAAACCGGTCTCCATCAATTGCTAGCTGCAGGCTCAGCGCCGTGTCCTCCGTTCAGCTCAAAGTCAAAGTTTTTTTTTTTTTTCTTTTCTTGTGTGTCGGTTCTGTTCTTGATCGGCTAATGGTGGAGGTTTCGACGAGTCCAGAGCAGCAGCATAAACGCCGGCAACTTGCTGCCGAGCGAGCTTTTCGTAGCCGTGCCTCGTCGTCCTTCTTCAGCTCCCAAGCCTCCACTCGATCTGTTGCGTGGAGTACTACTTCTTGGCTTTTTCTTTGCCGTGAGTGACCGGGACCAAAGCTACAGGCGAGACCGTGAGCAAGCTTTCCATTTGATTTACTTGCACCAACGTAAATTGCTTCTCCAATTTATTGAGTTGTCCCTTTCAAGCAACAGGAGGTCATTAATGCTTATTCTTTTTCTTTGCTAGTTTCATATACGTGTTTTATTAGTGAGCTCCGATGGATTCGGCTCGTGGATGAACGCAGATTTTCCGGAGATTTTTCACTAGCTCGATTTCTAGTTTTGCTCGTATCTTTGTCGTTTGAGCTCCGATTCGACTTTCGTTTGTTGTATTGGTTTAGTGATGTCCCGCTGTGTTCCTAGGGAACATCCACCCACTCATTTGGGTCGTGGACACCGCCTTGTTTGAATTGCTTCTTAGGGTTTGAATTGGGACAGTGGCCAAATATTTCGAAAGAAATTTAAGGCTCCCATTCACCCCCCCTCTGGTCGCCGATTCCGGTCCTTCAATTGGTATCAGAGCCGGTTAAGGATCACTTCACCTTAATCGGTCCGTGATCCCCGAAGGCGACATCATGGAGAACCGTGGGCTTGGAAAGTCACCGCACTTCGATGGCAAGAACTATCCCTATTGGAAGATCCGCATGTCGGCGCATCTTCAAGGGATTGATTCGCGTGTTTGGGAGATCTCGTGAGAATGCGGACTACGTGGTACTTGCTGCCCGTGTTGACCAAGCACGATCGACCAACACAAGGCGAACAACACCGCGTAACCGTCTTGTTTTCTCGCTCTTTCTATGGAGGAATTTGAGCGTGTTTCTGATTGTACCATTGCTCGAGAGATCTGGTCTAGACTGCAGAAATACCATGAGGGTACTGCCCATGTCAAGACCAGACTCTATGAGACACACAAGAGAGAGTATGAGAACTTTGTTCAAATCGATGGTGAATCTATTGATTCTTTGTTCACTCGCTTTCAAACCATCGTGAACAAGATGAGGGCAAACAACCCTCAGATGCCCTATGACGATCATCAGAGAGCGCTTAAGCTTCTATATGCTCTAGATCGGAGGGTTTGGGAAGTAAAGGTCTCGGTGATCATCGAATCGCCCGGCTATGAGACTCTCACTGTGGATGAGCCGTTCGAAGCTCAAGTCCACCGAGATTGACCACCCACGCAGCGAGGATCGAAATCCGTCCGCCCCTACCATGGCTTTGGTCTCGTGTACGGGAGGTTCAAGTTCTTTGACTAACCCTTCACACTGTCTTTTGCCTTGTCTTTCCGGGTCTCGGCACGGAGAGGAGCGAGATGGAGGCTCTTGGGGACGACGAGCTCGCCTTGGTGATTAGCCGGTTCTCACGGTTTCACAACAACCGTTTGAATCGCCGGCGTGGCATCACCAAGCAAGGATGCTTCGGGTGTGGAGATCCCGACCACTACGTCGCCAACCGTCCCAAGGCCGACAAGAACCACTACAACAACAAGAACGACTACAGCAAGCGCAAGGACAAGCACGAGTCTTCCACACCCAAGTACAAGTACAAGTATAAGGGAAGATTCGACAAGGAGGCGGTCAAGAAGAAGTTCTTGGAGAAGCAAGAGGCGAAGCAGCGAGCCTTCCTCGCATCCCTCGCCGATCTCGACGACGACGACTCCGACAACGGCTCACCCCCAAGTGATGATGAGGCCGAGCAAAAGGTCGAGAACAAGTTCAACGGCCGTGTTTCTTCGCCGACTCCAAGCTTGGAGGCTCTTTCGCACCATGGCACTCGACGAGTCTACCCCAAGCATTGAGAAGAACGACGACACCGAGCCCGAGGTAGAACAAAATCTCGAGTCCCTTGCTGCTGAGGTTGATAACTTGACTACCACTTTGCTTAGTCAAGATGCTTTGCTTAAGCGTCCGCTCGTGAGAGAAAAGATTTCAAGGCTAAGTGGGAGCTTGCTTTGTCAAAGAACTAGAGTCTCGTTAGGGAGTCTCGTGCACATCTCTCGATGAGTCCGAGTGTGATGCTTGTGCCATTCATATGGCGAACCTAGCTGATGTGCGGTCCAAGTATGTGGCTTTGGTAGATGAGCTTGATGAGGTTAAGGCTAGGTCTCGTCTCTCGTGAGTCCTTGCAAATCTTGTGATGAGCGAAGTCTCGAGCTAGGTGAGAAAATGACTAGGATTGCCATGCTAGAGAAAACTAGTCAAGTTTCTAGATGTGCTTGTTGTGAAGCTTTGGAACTAGAACTAGACTCTTGTAGGCATGACAAGAAAAGGGCCGAAGAAGAAATCACAAATCTTCGGTCCATGCTCGTTGGTTGTCTTGCGGTGAACCACGGCTTGGCATGATGATGAGTCGGTTCAAGAGGGGAACCGACACAACGGGATTAGGCTTTGCTACAGGTGGGAAGGGTGAAAATGTTTTTGGTAAGGTTGGTGAACACGGTGGTATAAGTGCATCGAGAAATCCACCAAGCCCTCCACTACTCCCAAGTTGATCAAAATCACTCCACCTCGGCCTAACAAGCCCAATGTGAAAGATGGTGTGTTTGAGGAACCTCCCAAAGCTTCACCTCCAAAGCAAGTGTGGACTCCAAAACCAAACCACCTAAGGAACCCACTTGACACACTTCCCGACATCTCTATTAAACCCCTCTAAAGAACAAGCAAACCCAAAGAGTGATCCATACCCATGAGAGAGTGAGTCAACCACCACCCAAGAGAGAGGTGTATCACCGTGATTATTGTCACCATGATGGTCACTTGTTTGAGTTTTGCTTTCGGAGGAAGAGAGATGAGCGGCATGAGTATGAGCTTTTCCATAACTCTACTCATGGTGTGTTTGCTCCACGTTTCCCAGAGGCACGGTGCTAGGCCAAGAGGTGCAACACCTCAAGGACCTAGGCCTCAAGGTGTGAGACCACGAGGTGGTCGTGCCCGGCGGGGTTCGGGTTTTTCTTATGACCTTGGATCTCGTGATCGTGGCTTTCGTCTTATAGGATGAGCGGACCACGTTTTCTCGTCGTGGTGATCGCTCTACTCAAATGGGACATGGCATGCATGATGCTTTTGTTAACACTTCTCGTGGGCGAATGAGCCAACACCGGTTTTCTCCTCGTTTACTAACCCCAAGAGTGTTGGATCATTTGCTCATCCCATGTCTCGCTATTGATGCGGGATGAAGGGCTGGAGAACACGTGGCTAGTTGATTCCGGTTGCTCTCGACACATGACCGGGAACTCAAAATGGTTCTCCGGCCTCACCCAAATGAAGTGTAGTGAATACATTACATTTGGGGATAACAAAGAAGGGTAAAGTGCTTTCACGTGGGTCCATCCGTCTCGAATGAGAACTTTGTGCTTAAGGATGTGGCCTTGGTTTCAAATTTGCACTTCAATCGCTCTCGTTTCTCGGCTTCTTGATGACGGTTTTGAGGTTCGGTTTAAGCCAAGACTTTGTCGTGTTCTTGATGCTCGGGAAAACCTCGTTTGCAAGATTGTGCCTTTCGGGAAAGTGTTTCATGCTGATTTTTCTCGCTCATTTGGTCTTTCCCGCTGTTTGATGGCAAACTCCTCCTCGAGCTTTGGAAGTGGCACCGCATGGAGACTTGGTCACTTGAGTTTCGACTTGCTTGCAAGATTGAGCTCACTTGATCTAATTCGGGGTTTGCCCAAGCTCAAGTTTGAGAAGGATCTTGTTTGTCATCCGTGCCGTCACGGAAGATGATTGCAGCTTCTCATCCTCCCGTGAACCAAGTGATGACCAAGGGGCCCGGCGAGCTTTTACATATGGACACCGTAGGTCCAGCTCGGGTCCGGCCGATGGTGGAAAGTGGTACGTGTTGGTGGTGGTTGATGACTTTTCTCGCTATTCGTGGGTCTTTTTCATGGAGAGCAAAGATGAGGTTTTTACTCATGTTCATGACTTGATCTTAAGGTTGCAAAATGAGTTACCAAAGCATGCCATGCGAGCTATTCGCAGTGACAATGGCACTGAATTCAAGAATACTCATTTTGAGACCTTTTGCTCTTCCATAGGTCTTGAACATCGTTTTCCTCGCCGTATGTCCCACAAAGAAATGGAATTGTTGAACGCAAGAATCGGACCCTTGTTGAGATGGCCGGGACGATGCTTGATGAGCATAGGACTCCTAGGCGCTATTGGGCCGAAGCGATCAACACGGCTTGTTATGTTTCAAATCGCATCTTCCTTCGAGCTTTTACAAAGAAGACTTCTTATGAGTTGCGGTTTGACCGCTTGCCCAAAGTGAGCCATTTTCGGGTGTTTGGTCGCAAGTGCTTTATCTTGAAGAAGGAAAACTTAGACAAATTTGAATCGAGATCTTCGATGGGATTTTTCTTGGTTATGCATCTCATTCGCATGCTTATCGAGTACTTAACCTTGAAACTAACCGTGTCATGGAGACTTGTGAAGTCACCTTCGACGAGACCGCACCTTGTTCCTCTCCCGTCTTTGAAAGTGCGAGGTGATGAGGAGATGAACAAGAGCATTTTTGTGGAGGAGGAGCAGACGATGCCGATTGGGGTGATCCCGAGCCGACTCCACCGGGCCGCCCCCCAGTTGACCCCGCGACGACTACTTCGGTTGACGGCCCCACCGCTACATCCTCCACCACATGGGGACCGTACGACCACTGCTCCTCGGCTTGTTCCACCGCACTGAGGGAGCTCCACCGCGTTGAGGAGGAGGCGTCTTCATCAAGAGAAGCACCGCGACACATTCAGCATCGCCATCCTCCTTCAACCATGATCGGTAACATAAATGAGCGGGTCACTCGCAACGAGATCTTATGAGATTTCACACTTTGCACATTCCCGCTTTTGTTGCAAATTTCGAACCCAAAGAAGTGGTTGAGGCATTAACCGATCCAGATTGGGTAAATGCCATGCATGAGGAGCTTGAGAACTTTGAGAGAAACCAAGTGTGGGTTTTAGTGCCACCTCCACCTCGGTGTCATCCCATAGGAACCAAGTGGGTGTTCAAGAACAAGCGAGTGAGGATGGGGTTGTGGTGAGAAACAAGGCTAGGTTGGTTGCTCGGGTACCGTCGAAAGAGGGGATAGATTATGAGGAAACTTTTGCACTTTTGTTGCCCGTTTAGAAGCCATTAGGATCTTCCTAGCCTATGCAGCTTCGAAAGGGTTCAAGCTGTATCAAATGGATGTAAAGAGCGCTTTTCTGAATGGGTACATAGATGAGGAAGTGTATGTGAGGCAACCCCCAGGCTTTGAAAATCCCAAGCATCCCGACCATGTTTTTAAACTCCACAAAGCCCTATATGGTCTCAAACAAGCCCCAAGAGCGTGGTATGAGCGATTGAAGTCCTTTTTGCTGGGCAAGGGTTTTACCATGGGGTCGGTTGACAAAACATTGTTTCTCCTCAAGCATGGCAGTGACACTCTCTTGGTGCAGATTTATGTCGATGACATCATTTTTGGTGGTTCGTCACATGCTCTTGTTGCAAAGTTTTCAGATATGATGAGCAGGGAGTTCGAGATGAGCATGATGGGTGAGCTGACGTTCTTTCTCGGTTTGCAAATCAAGCAAACTCGAGAAGGGACATTTGTACATCAAGGCAAGTACACGAAGGATCTTCAAGCGCTTCGACATGGGTGATGCCAAGCCACTTCAAACTCCCATGTCGACCACGACTGCCTTGGATGCCAATCTAGAAGGAGAAGTCGTGGACCAGAAGGAGTACCGCAGCATGATCGGGTCGTTCTTGTGCACGACGGCGACAAGGCCCGACATCCAGATTTCGCCGCCCGCCTTTGCGCACGTTTCCAGTCTTCACCGCGCACTTCGCATCGGGGCATCTGTCAAACGCATCTTACGGTACCTTCGCTTCACTCCCGAGCTTGGTCTATGGTACTCGACCTCTTCATCTCTTTCTCTTTCGGGTTATTCGATGCGATTATGCGGGTGATCGAATTAAAAGAAAGTCCACTTCGGGAACTTGTGAGTTTTTGGGTTCGTCGTTGATCTCTTGGTCTTCTCGCAAAAGTCTTCTATTTCCCAATCCACTTGTGAGGCCGAGTATGTCGGCTGGCGCTTTGCGTGTTGTTCTCGGTTGCTTTGGGTGGTTGCTACCTTGAGAGACTATGGGTTGAACTTTAGGAAAGTGCCTCTTTTCGTGATGACACTAGTGCTATTAGCGTTGCTAAGAACCCAGTACTCCACTCAAAAACCAAGCACATTGAGATCCGATATCACTTCTTGAGAGATCACCAAGAGAAAGGAGACATAGACCTTCAGCCTGTGAGAACCCATGAACAGCTTGCTGATATCTTCACAAAGCCCCTCGATCAAACCCAGTTTGCCCACTTGAGAGCGGAGTTGGGCATTTGCTACCCTTTTTAGAGTAGGGTAGCTGTATTTTGATGTATAGTATGATCTTTGGCTTTCTTCTTTGCTTTTGTTTGGCTTTACATGTGTATCATATTGCATATCATCATGTATCATATTACCTTTGTTGAGCTTCATGACTACAGCAGTTTTTGATTACATTCATGATCTTGCTAGTATGACTTGTATATGTCACTTGGAGCTTGCGGCTTAGGCTTCTTTCGATCACTTGTTACATGTTATGAGCTAAGCCTGTTTTCTAAATGTGAACTCGCGTTTAAATTTTGATGCAACTCAAAAATTGTTCACCTCTCGAGATGGCAACTAGCATGTGTAGGTTTTGTGAGAACCTTGTTGCTTTCATGTGTATGCTTGAGTTGCTATGTCTCATGTTTCTTGAGTCATTCACTTAGCTCGGATCTCTTGATAATCTTGTGCTAAAACTTGATGTCTAAGCTAAGAAATGATGAAAAGTTTTTGAGTTGGATCTTTTACGTCCCACGGCAATGTCACGAGATTGCTTCTCATTCATTCGAGTGAGATGAACTTGGGCATTGTAGTGCTAGTCCACAACCACTCGTGACGAGATAGCTTCCCACTTGCACTAAGGGATGAACTCGGCGTGGTTGAAAAACATGATAAAAACAATCTTTTTGGCGGACAGTTTTTGATCCTCTCGTTTACACATGTCTAAATGAAACCTTGTTAACTACTTGTTTTAAATCTGATCAATGTTGTAGTAACAAGTGTTGTTAAGTGTATCTTTGAGACATGATGTGTGACCGTTATATGGGGTAGTTCACTCTTGTATACATGTGTTAGCACTTGTTTTGATCTCCTGCTTATATGTGCAAGGTGCTATTCTTTTTGGTGAACACCTTTTATAAAATGCCCAACACCTGATCAAATGCTTATGTTTCATATTCCGTATCACTTGATCGGCCGAGCATTGGTTTTGTCTTGTGCCTTTTGCTATACACTTGCCATACTTGCTAGATCATCTATGTACTCAAATTGCTATACTTATGAAGCTCTACCTTTTTGCATTTCTTTCATGGCATGATTTGAGGGGGAGTTGCAATCTCTTTTGTCTCAATCTTGATAAGTGCATGTGCCAACAAGGGGGAGAAACATCCACAAATCCAGAGAGTTCATTGGTGAGGATGCATTTGTCAAGGGGGAGTTGCACTCCGAGTTATGAGTTTGAGCTGTTTTTGCTAGATGTGTTGAGCCGTTGCCTCTTCTTGAGGGTCTAGCTGTTTTTCAGTTGCTCTTTGCTTTGCTAGTGGTGTTGAGCCTTTTGCCTCTTCTTGAGGGCTAGCTTTGGTTGTCTTGGTCGCGTCGAGCCGTTTGCCCATGTCTTTGGGGACCAAGTTGTGACTTTGCTTTGCTCATTGCAAATGACCGTTTTCTCGCTTGTCTTTGGCTCTTGGTCATTTGGATGGGTTGTCTCGGTTTGTGTTGGTGTTGACAATGCACTCATCAAGGGGAGATTGAGGACACATGGTTTTTACCATAACCATGGTGTGGATCTTTGTGTGATGAGTGATTGTCAACATGCCAACACAAGGCGTGTGTGTGTTCTTACTAACCGATGGCACGCGGATACGTGTCAAACAATGGTGTCTCTTGGCTCATGTTGTGCGGGTGTCGAGCTCGGAGACGGTGGTCGACGGTCGGTGAAGATCAAGTAGGGCGTGCCGTCCGACGGACCGGGTGCGGTGAAGGGCGGACGTGAGGCTTGGATCGAGGACCTCGAGGACCGGGCGGCCGGCCGTGGTGGGCGATACTGGGATATCAACGAGCGCAAGTGTACACGGCGGGGGATGCGTACGGGCTACGCTACTCGCGGAGGGTTTGATGGTTTCGCCTCAAAACCATCGGCGGCGGGTTTCCCGGTTTGCGCCTCAAAACCGGGGCGGAGGTCCCGATGCGGACGGACGACACGTGGCGGCATCGGGGAGGTTGCTTGGAAGCAAGGCTACCGGTGAGGAGGCGCGGTGGCCGTCGGATCAAGTGAAGTCTGAGTTGGACCCTTATGCCCCCGGCTAAGTGGTGTGGCTCTTCATGTATCCAAGGGCAAAGAAGGAATGTAAAATAGACTTGCCCCTATAAATAAAGGATGAGGGTCTCCTTCCCCTCACCTCTTCCTTTTTTTTTTCCATTTCTCCTTTTAGGATTTCCCTTCCTCTAGCTGTCTTTGTGTGAGAGAGAGGTCCGCAAGTTTTTAACTTGTACTCGAACCGGTGTGCGTGGCAAGCTGAGCGCCTAGTCTCAGTTGTTTCCTCCGGGTTTAATCATGTGTCTCGTGATTCTTGAGTTGTTTTTGAGATCTCGGACGGTCACAGTGTATACAGCAGACTGTTCGAGCTCTCTTTTGCCTATGTTGTTCTCGATTTTGCTGTGATTTTCGTGCCTATTTTTTTCCCCATTTTGTTTTTGGCTACGATCTGAAATTTCCGGAGTTATAGTTCACCTTGAGTGATGATTTTCTGGGATTTAGTTCTTGCCAAGTTGAATTTAATCTGTGCAAAGTTTCGTGTCGATCCATGTAGATTTGACCCAGTTTTTCTCCGATTCTTGGTGTCCGCTCCTTGTGTGTTCTTCTTGTTCTTGCGTTGGTGTGAACTTCAATTTCGGTTGACGGGTCGTGCATCCCGCGTGTTCTCTAGTAAGTTCGGTGGAGCATCGGGGTTATTGAAAGCCACCGGCAAAACCGGTCTCCATCAATTGCTAGCTGCAGGCTCGAGCGCCGTGTCCTCTGTTCAGCTCAAAGTCAAAGTTTTTTTCTTTTCTTTTCTTGTGTGTCGGTTCCTGTTCTTGATCGGCTAACGGTGGAGGTTTCGACGAGTCCAAGAGTAGCAGAAGCATAAACGCCGGCAACTTGCCGAGCGAGCTTTTCAGAGCCGTGCGCTCGTCCTTCTTCAGCTCCCAAGCCTCCACTCGATCCAAGTTGCGTGGAGTACTACTTCTTGGCTTTTTCTTTGCCGTGAGTGACCGGGACCAAAGCTACAGCGCAGACCGTGAGCAAGCTTTCCATTTGATTTACTTGCACCAACGTAAATTGCTTCTCCAATTTATTGAGTTGTCCCTTTCAAGCAACAGGAGGTCATTAATGCTTATTCTTTTTCTTTGCTAGTTTCATATACGTGTTTTATTAGTGAGCTCCGATGGATTCGGCTCGGTGGATGAACGCAGATTTTTGGAGATTTTTCACTAGCTTTGATTTCTAGTTTTGCTCGTATCTT
Organism: Themeda triandra; assembly: GCA_018135685.1. NCBI lineage: Eukaryota > Viridiplantae > Streptophyta > Magnoliopsida > Poales > Poaceae > Themeda > Themeda triandra. The sequence continues at coordinate 344,662 of JAENPR010000369.1, forward strand.
TGTCGTTTGAGCTCCGATTCGACTTCCGTTTGTTGTATTGGTTTAGTGATGTCCCGCTGTGTTCCTAGGGAACATCCACCCACTCATTTGGGTCGTGGACACCGCCTTGTTTGAATTGCATCTTAGGGTTTGAATTGGGACAGTGGCCAAATATTTCGAAAGAAATTTAAGGCTCCCATTCACCCCCCCTCTGGTCGCCGATTCCGGTCCTTCAACTTTGTCAATGCACCACTCGCATGTCATCCCTTGATTCCTCCGGTAGTGGTTAGGGGTCGAGGTCGTCCTCTACTAGACTTCCTCCTCTGTCGTCCGCTTGCAGGGGCACGCTACAGGGTTTGACAGCTCACTCAAAATGTCCCTAATACCACTTAGGCTTCTCACAAAGCAAAGCACACTCCCCAAACCAGTGGTGGATCTGTGGCCCACGCCTCTAGGGCCCAGGCTCTAGTCATTGGGCCACCAACAATCTATAGCCCATATAGTTTTCAGACCAATAAGGCCACAAATGAAGCCCGTTCATCTAACTCGTGAGCGCCCCTGCGCCCATCCGCCGCTCCGCGCGCGCCCTCTCCCTGACTGCACCGGCGCCCAAGCGGCTAGCCAGCCAGACCACACCGCGCCACTGTTGAGGCCTTAGGCCATCAGGCAGCCATCGCCCACCGCCACCGCTGACTCCAGGCAGCCAGCGTCGGGCACCACTGCCCTCTGCCGATGCCCAAAGTGGCCCGCGCCCAACGCCTAGGCCCCAGGTCCTCCACTGCCCCTGCTGTGGACGAAGAAGACCACGCGGCCAGGGGCAGCCAGCGCCTGGCAGCCGATAGCGCCCGCCCGATCGCCCCTCTTCCATGCTCGCACGGCCTGCTACTCTGCTCCCTCCCTCCGGCCTATTTGAGCTAGTGGTATGTATGAGTTTAGATCTCATTTTTCTTGTTCTAATTAATTTATCATCTGTTGACGCAAAACGTGACGCCCTGCGCCTGACACACAGCAAGCCAGAAAGCGTGGCTTCAATCGGGTGCCCGGACGGTTTGGAATCCGAAGATGTGCCAGTCGGTTTGACCTGAAAGCCGATAAGGGATAAAAATGTTAGATCAAAAAGGTGGAACGTGCCGGTTGAGACCAGACAGTTCCATATTTACGGCCCTGAAGCCACTTACGACGACATACAACTATAGAAGCTGTCTGCCAAAGCATGTTTATAGCCCATTCGGCAAATATGAAGTAAGAAGCATAAAACACAGATTGCCGAATACACATGTATGAGAAGACATGTTTGAACAAGCCTCAATTGAACATCATATATCATATAGAAACATGAATTCTAGATCAACGACATCAATCAGGGCGCGATAAATATTAAACAGGCAATTCGTAAATATAAATCTACTTAAATAACGCATGCATAGGCTAATCCAATTAGTCTGACGCACGTCTAGCCTTCATACACCCGTCAAGCATAAACCCAAGCAAGTTAATCCACCGCATGATACCGCTCGCTATGAACCTACGCCACCTCTCACGACCAGATCAATCCACCGCATGATACAATCTAGTAATAAGAAGCTAAAAGCATGCATATACCCAAATAGATCTATAAATACTCGTTACTCGTGTAAGCACAACCATATTCGGCAAGATTGTCGAATTGGGGTCCATGAAGAAGGAACAGACAAGCTAATATGATATAAACCTAACAAAGCCTGCATCTGCCGCACGACACCTAGCTCTCTTAGGGCTAAACACACCTTAACGTGCATGAACCCGCAACATGTAGCAACCTAGATTGATCTGATTCGGCTATACAAGCACATGAACAAAAGCCGAATCGTATAGATTGGGCAAAAAGAGTGTTGCAAATAAATAAAATATTAAAAACAGTGCAACACATGATAACTTGATGAATCTACTAGATCTTGCCGAATCTAGTAGAGCCAATAACTATCTTGCTTTAGCTAAGCTATCAAGCGGACGCCTGCCGCACGGAGTAGGATATTACTAGGGTCTATATCGCCATGACGATTCTGCAATGCTCATGAAGATATAATAATCCTTCACAAATCCCTTGCATGATGTGAAGACATGAAGGCCAGTCAGGGACTCCACACTTGTCATCTTCAGCTGCACGTTTCAGATTCAATTCAAGGCTGGTAAGACAACCATCCTATATGTATGTATCTTATAGAAATGATGATAACTATGCCTGCAACGAACCACATGTATCCCATCATCCTTAATTCCTTATGATGTTCGGACGCAAGCCCCGCTTCTTTGTTTACTCTTTTGATTGCCAGATCACCAACATTTGGTAGTGTTCCCTAAACAATGGCAAGGATGACAAATTCTTCATATATACTAATTTAACAGGATCACAACCAAAGCACCAAAAGGAAAACCAATTAAGTACCTTGTAGATGGTTTTAGATGGGTTAGAAATGATACTATTTTGTTCAGCAAAATTGTTGGTGGCGACTCTGATAGCATCCAGATCTAAACTCCGCTCCAGGTGGGTTGTAAGCTTAGGCCCTGATGCATGCTCATGTCCTGTTCCAAACAATTCAGATTGCAAAATTTTTTTCACGAATGAAATGATATATAATCCTGATCATACATAAAAATTGTGAATGATGAATAGTAATCATGCGTACCAAGTGCTAGTGGTAAATGCTTTCGTTGGCTTCACACATAACAAAATACTAGCAACGCAGAAATAAGCAGCAACCCTCCAACAACAGAGACAGAGACAATGATAGCAGTATGTCTAACTGTAAAAAGAATAGGGATCACTATAGTACAATGAAGTACTAAATAAACTCCTGTATTGTTGATAGGAATAATCATCGAAACATACCTGTGTGAGAGTGAGATGGATCATAATTATGGGAAGTCCGAGTGTACAAATCATCCAACCCTATAGTAAGCTGAACAGTATCAAGCAGATCACCTGACCAGACGACACAGTCACTCCCTCCCAGCATTGCGTAAGCATTGCACGAGCAGTTCCCTAAGCACAGCTCCCTGCAGCCATCCATGCTCTTGCCTTGAACCAAGGTGGCGTTCAGTGTGTCAGGCACCTTGACAAGTGAGAGCCTGCTAAACCCATTTTCTGACGAGCAAGAAAATGGAAACACACTCCTCACGCAGCCACCGACGAAGTTCCTCTGGTTCCAAACGATCGGTGACTTGGGGAGGAACTCCGGCAGGCATTTGCAGAGGCAGACAGTGGTGGCGCAAATGGCATTTGGACCGCAGAACGCGTAGGAATCACATGTAAACTGAGGCCAATACCAGTAGTCCTCCCACTCATTGTCGGAGTTGCTGCGCCTGCAATAGGCAATGCCATCTGGCACCAGGACAAGTCGCCACTGGACTTGTTAGAATTAATTACCCATTTACTGTAATCTCCTAGCTTCCTGTGCAGGCGCCAGCTTCACTGGCCCTTTCACACTACTGGCCCCTTGGGCCATCCCCTCTCTCCCTATATAAGTGTAATCTCTTCTGTAATCCATTATCAAGGAATATACAAAGCCTAATGGCCTTCCTCTAATAGGACTGATGTGTTCAAAGCCATGAATGAGTAATACGCTGCCTTCACGCGCATTCATGTTGAACACCACATCATTCGTCAGCTTGAAATATGGCTGGCCATTGAAGCCCTGGCCCTTCCATAGGTTTGAACACAATGCTGAAACATAGGTTTGATTGGAAATGGATCAGGAACAATTATATATAGTAAAGGGAACATATACCGAAAACACTGAAAATGTGATCACAGGCTTTCGCCCCAATACAATCTGCCACCACACCCCAAAAGACTGACACAACACCTCTGCCGATCATATATACACACATGGATTTTTGTTAGCCGTTGACAGTTAGGTTGGGTGCACGAGTGACAAACAAAACCATACCGAGGAAACCTGCATAGAATCCAATGTCTTCCTCCCTTTGAACAACATGCAGGTCTCGTATCTGTTTCATCGTCATCATTACATTCCACTGGGCCTAGATTTCATTCTGTTGTTGATGCTGTTGCAATAGTGACAGCTGCTGCTCAAATATGATACTCAGGTCTTCGCTAAATCCCCTGCTCCAGCCTCCAGATGCCATTAACAAAACAAACTGCTCCAGTTGAGATAACCATGATGGTTAGAAGTATTGGCACCACAAATGAAGATCATGATGGGACTTCCAATGCACAACTTCTCTTTATAGACATGGAACTGCAAGGCATCAATGACATGGATGTCAGGAAAGTTCAAGCCGAAGTTGGATACTTGCAACAGTGGGGAAAGAACAAAGCTAGGTATATAGAAATCGCCTTTAGGATCAAGAAGTCAGGATGATTGACTTTATTCCTGGCTGTAAAGAACATCTCATAAACTACACAACAAAAGGAAGAAACTTATGTGTCCCCAATAGTTTGAAAATTGATTCCCACTAAGATAACTAGGATTGAAGACAAGATAACCTTATAGGAGATAAACAGGATGCTGACATGCACTAACAGTACAACACCTCCAAACAGACTTTCATCAAACAATTGATACAAAAAAATATGGCCAGCAAATGAGAGAATGAGGTAGACATTACCACTCAGCTGAGGATTATTTTGTTTGTCATAAACTCATAATCCTCATTGGTTGACCTCCTCAAGAAAATGGTACTTTTCAGGTAGGGACTTTGCATGGTTCTTATATTCCTCTCTCGAGAAAAGTGATATTAGCAAGGAAGTAGTGGAAGCCTCAAGTGAGAAGTTCATTTCATCAATTTTGGAGAGGTAAGCCCCAGACCTCATTATGTCACCTCGAGCCAACAGCCTCCTAACTATAGCATTTAGCATGCCTGAGTTTGGAGTGCATCCACTCTTTTCCATTGCTAGAAACAGATTGTCAAACACATCAAGAAGCCCGTCTTGTATGAGATTTTCCATCATTAAGCGATAGGTCGCCACATCCGGAACTAAACCATGGCCAGGGATAGCAGCGAACAAATCCATGGCATCTTTCTTGCTGCCGACTTTGAACAAAGCATCAATCATAATGGTGAAAGTAATGATGTTAGGTCGAAGATCCTTAGACCACAGGCTCTGAAACATCTCAAATGCTTCATCAACACGATTATTTTTGCAAAGCCCATTCAGAATTATATTATATGTGTAAATGTCCCACTGTTTTTCACTTTTAATCATATTGAGGTAGAGTTCCTTTGCTTCAGAAAATCTCCCGGTCTGAAATAAACCGTGCAGTATATTATTGTAAGTAAAAGCTCCAGGCGTAACTCTCTTTCTCAACATTTCTCAGAAAAGACAATATGCATTGTCTATCCTGCCAGCTTTACAGTAGCCATGAAGCAATGTATCAAAGCAAAAAATGTCCGGTTTCAAGCCAACTAAGACCATACCTTCAAGTAACTTTGCCGCCTCATCAGTTCTACCAACTAAGCAGTAGCCACCTATTAATGTAGTATATGAGATAACATCAGGCTTCACTTCTACATGTTCCATCAAGTCAAAGACACTCCGGGCTTCCTTGACCCGTCCTTCATTGCATAAGTTACACATTATGGTGTTGAAGAACATGACGTTAGGACGGACACCTTGATCCAACATTTCAAAAAATAATTCCTCTGCCTTCTCCCATCTGTCAACAGTACAGAGTCCATAAACCAACGAGCTAAAAACAATAATGTTAGGAGTCACCCCTTCATTAATCATCTGATTGAATTTAAGCACAGCATCATCCACTCTTCCCAACTTGCAAAGTGCATCTATTAATGTCCCATAAGTGACTACATCAGGACTCAATCCTTGCTGCCTCATTCTGCTAAGAATATGCATTGCCTCATCTATCAATGCCTTTTTAGCATATGCACAGAACACTATGTTGAAGATGTGATGATTAGGTGAAATACCATCTGCTAACATCAAATCTAGGAGACGAGGCAAATCAGCAAGGGCTCCTTTCGCAGCATACCCGTGAAGAAGAATGCCGTAGACAGTTACATCAGGTTTTATGCCCTTCCTAATCATAGAATCAAAAATCTTCCTGGCTTCTGTGCATTTTCCATTCTTGCAGAGATAGTCCAGCAGCAAACCATATGTAACAACATCTGGGTGAAGACCACGTGTGCACATTTCTTCGAGCCTTCGAACCACCTCTTTCCACTGTCCTGTAGATAGGTATCCATGGATCAGACAGTTATATGTCCGGATGTTTGGATTAACACCTTTATCGATCATCTGCTGAAGGACGCCCTCAGCCTTTGCAACTTCTTGAGCTTTGGATAGGCCATCAATGATCGTGTTGTATGTCACAACATTTGGTGTGCAGTTTCCATCTCCATCATCAGCCATCATGTGCAGCAGCTCAAGTGCCTCCTCAACTCTCTTTTCATTGCATAAACCATTGAGAAGCGTGCTGTACGAAACTACATTCGCCGTGCAGCCAAACTCAGGCATTCGTCGGAGCAATATGTCCATGGCCTCATCAACCCTCTTGGCGTCGCAGAGGCCCTTGAGCAGTTGATTGATGACTACTTCATTCACCTTCCAGCCTATCTTGAGGATGAGGCCAAAGACGGCGAAGCCAAGCTCCAGGCGACCCATGCGACAGAAACAGCCAATGAGGATGCTGTACGTGCACAGCTCTGGACGCACCTTGTTGGAGCAGGCACGGGCCATCCGGTTGAAGAGGGAGACGGCGAGCTCGGAGGATGAACGGCATCGGGAGCGAGAGACGGCGTTGAGCAGGCTGTTGAAAGCACGAACCGAGGCGGGCCTGGCGTGGGGCAGCAATTCATCGAACAGCTTGAGCGCGTCGTCGACGCCGAGGCTCCCCGACCTTGCTCGGTCCGTGATGACGCGCTCCAGCTCCAAGCACCGGTCGCGGGCGGCACTCGCGCGGCGCGACATGCTCCAAGCACCGGTCGTCGGGAGGGCGCGCGCGGCTACTGGCCCGTCGCGGAGAAGCACGGGCGGCGCTGCGTCCGCCTACGGGATGGGTGAAGCAGAGCAGCTCACGTGAGGTGGGCGGAGCCGCGAGTGTTGCGACGTTGAGGATGTGGTTGTACGAGCGTAGAGCTGGAACGCGGCGTCGGCGTCGGCGTCGGCGGTGGCGGTGGCGGCGGCGGCGTGGGGGTGCGCGGGTTGGCGCCGGGCGCAGGTGCTGGTGGTTGCGCCGAGTTGAGCGACGGGCAAGGGCAACGAGAGCGCCTCTCTCTCTTGTACTGATTCTTTTTTTTTATCTTTTTTTCCCCCAACATCACATTCACATGTGACACGTACGAGAGCATACTGTATAAAAAATGGTTTTCTTAATTAAAAGTGAACTAAAAATGGGGGAAATAAGTGATTGATTTGTGTTAGTTTGCAACGGTAATTGATTTGTTCATATATATAACCCAGGATCAACCTGTCAGCACAATGAATTGCACTGTTGTATAATTTTTTTTCGTGTAATAGCCAAAGTGAATCAGTGATAACAATTGATAAGAGGAATATACGTATTACTATCGTACAGGTGATTCACAATCACAGCTAAAAGACTAAGATCGAATTGCTGCTAGTGTATTCTTGATGTATGACATGGTAGGCCTCACGTCAGGATCATCTTGAACGCAACGGAGGCCTATGTGAATGCATCTTCCGACCTCTCCTCTGGGAGCATCACCCATTCTTGGATCCTTCAGCTGCTCAGCAGTCCCCTGAGTCCAGTGTTGGCGAACCTTCACCGAAAGTGAGAAATAGCAACTTAAAGGTTGACACTTTGACAGTGAGAAGGAAATAACCACAAATGTTTATAAACGAAAAACTGACATTTTCATCATATTCAAAATTTAGTCAAAGTATTGTTGACATCTATTTTTGCTGGGGAGTGGGGACAAGGTAGTGTAACGTTGTACTTACATATGTAGGAAGGTCATCAGCATCTTCTCTACGAAACGACGCCGCTCTGCAGCCTGTTACCATCTCCAGAAGTACTATGCCAAAGCTGTACACATCAGACTTCACCGAGTACGATTTGTGGTAGAACAACTCAGGAGCGCTGTATCCACTGATAGTATGATTCATCAGTTAGTAAGCAAGCATACTGTCACTGATCGATTCTGCTCATCACAAGTAAAGGCAAGTGCAACAATGGCTAACAAAATGAACTCACCGTGTTCCCCTGAAGCTCTCTGCCTTCCCTTCAGATTGGCCTTGATCAAGCAGAGTTGCAAGGCCAAAGTCTGAGATTTTGGGAGTGAAGCCATCGCTGAGCAGGATGTTACTAGGGTCTATATCACGATGAACGATTCTGCACTGCTCATGCAGATACAGTAATCCTTCGCAAATCCCTTGCATGATGTGAAGACGTGAAGGCCAGTCGGGTACTCCACACTTGTCATCTTCAGCTGCACAGCTCAGATTCAGTTCAAGGCTGGTAAGACGACCATCTTATAGAAATGATGATAATTAAGTCTAGAAGGAACCACTTATATTGCAAGAAACACATACCAAACAGAACTGTGTCCAGGCTACCACCGGGCATATATTCATAGCATATTAGGTTGTCGTTATTCTTCCCTATGCAAGATCCCATCATCCTTATGATGTTCGGATGGTCAAGCCTCACAAGGATTTTCACCTCATTCTTTAGCTCCTCAAGCCCTGCTTCTGTGTTTATTCTTTTGATTGCCAGATCACCAACATTTGGTAGTGTTCCCTGAGCAATGCCAAGGATGACAAATTCTTCATATATACTAATTTAACAGACTCACAACCAAAACTCCAAAAGGAAAACCAATTAAGTACCTTGTAGATGGTCTTAGATGGGGTAGAAATCATACTATTTTGTTCAGAAAAATTGTTGGTGGCGACTTTCATAGCATCCAGATCAAGTTGGGCTAGCTTAGGCCCTGGTGCATGATCATGTTCTGTTCCAAACAATTCAGATTGCATAAGTTTTTTCACGAATGAAATGATATATAATCCTGATCATACATAAAAATCATGAATGATAAGTAGTAATCATGCGTACCAAGTGCTAGTGGTAAATGCTTTCGTTGGCTTCGATGGTAACAAAATACGAGCAATGCAGAAATAAGGAGCAACCCTCCAACAACAGAGACAGATAAAATGATAGCAGTCTGTTTAACTGTAAAAAGAATAGGGATCCACATTTATAGTACAATGAAGTACTAAATAAACTCCCGTGTTGGTGATAGGAATAATCATCGAAACATACCTCTGTGAGAGTGAGATGGATCATAATTATGGGAAGTCCGAGTGTACAAATCATCGATCCCTATAGTAAGCTGAACAGTATCGAGTAGATCACCTGACCAGACGATACAATCACTCCCACCCAGCAGGGCGTAAGCATTGCACGAGCAGTTCCCTAAGCACAACTCCCTGCAGCCATCCAAGCTCTTGCCTCGAACCAAGGTGGCGTTCAGTGTGTCAGGCACCTTGACAAGTGAGAGTCTGCTAAAGCCATTTGTCGACGAGCAAGAAAATGGCAACACACTCCTCACGCAGCCACCGACGAAGTTCCTCTGGTTCCAATCGATCGGTGACTTGGGGAGGAACTCCGGCAGGCATTGACAGACAGCAGTGGTGCAAATGGCGTTTGGACCGCAGAACGCGTAGGTATCACACGTAGACTGAGGCCAATGCCAGTACTCCTCCCACTCGTTGTCGGAGTTGCTGCGCTTGCGATAGGCAGTGCCATTTGGCACCAGGACAAGTTGCCACTGGACTGATGCGTTCAAAGCCGTGAACGAGTAATATGCGCTGGCTTCACGCACAGTCATGTTGAACACCGCATCGTTCGTCTGCTTGAGATATGGCTGGCCATTGAACCCCTGGCCATTCCATGGACCAGTCCTGTACTTCAAATCAGGGCCATTGAACAAGAGCAGTCCAGGCATTCGTCTCGGATCCATCCTGATGGTGTAGTCCCCGGGAGACGGGTCTGATTCACTCTTCCATGATCTGAGCTGCAACAAGCCATTATTCGCCACCGATGTGTCGTAACCAATTCTCATGCCAGACAAGAATGTGTCGCAGGGATAATCAAAACTTTGCCATAGTGTAGGACTTGGAGTACTCCCAGACATGGTGTCGTTGACAATAAAGTTACCAGAGTCGAGAAGGAAGGCTTGTGGACTGTTGGTGAGTGTGCCAGTAAACCATAGGGGGATTCTTCCTTTTCTTGTATCCAGAAGATCAAGAGAGCTTTGGCTGAGAGCGAGGCTTGCATTGCCTCCCTTTATTGGGTTGTCACGGTTTGCCACCCAGACGATTGTTTTAGGCTTCATGTCTTTGTACCATATTCCTAGATATGTGTTGTCCCCATTCATGAAGAAACCCAACACAAAAATACCTTGTGCTGAAACTAGTGTTTGCCCAATTTGCAAAGACTGCCCTACGGCCAGCGAGCCATCTGGAAGGAGATATATAAGATGAAAACTGTGACAAGAAAAAAAGAACAGGTATATGCATCGGAGATATATATATGTTGTCATATTGTTTCTAGCTACTATTTCCTTCTCTCACCCAAATAAAAACATAAACAAAGGGAGACCAATCCAGAAATACGATATCTTGCACAATTTATACATGTACTGGACCAAGACCAACTGGCATGTTGTTAAAGCACAGTTATTGGCCTGTTTGTCTTTCGATGATGCAGCTACTGCTACAACTTGCGGTTGCAATTTGCTCTCTGCGGTTACAGTAGTAGCAGCAAGCTGCAGCAAACACTCTATCATATACCATGAACAACATGTCACGTCATCAGTGCCATAGCAAGCAGGCAAAGGTTTGTATGATGGACCACACCTAGACAAATCCAATAATTAACCTTGGAGCGCAAGCTGCAATCGATGTGGACTAGAACACCTTTAAATTTATGTCCCCTTTTGGAACAAAATATGTACAATACACATGAATAGGAAAAACGTAGGGATGACAAATCCTATAGGATTTCAAAACAAAGGAATATTTAGAAAGATGCCTTTGGAAACTTTGCAGGGAAAACATAGCAAACAATATAATGAGGAAACGAGATTATAGCTTATGTTTAGTTTCCTCCAAAATTCCTTTAGAATGCCCTAACCCGTATGAACTTCAAAGGAATTATTGGGAAGCATCAACCAAACCATTGCATGCTCAAACAAGTAATGACTCTAGAGGATTAGTTGTGTACTGAGGTGGGGGGTGGTGTACTTTGTGATTGTGTCCGAGGTAGAGAAGCAGCAGTGAGCAGCAGCACCACCACCAAAACGAGGAGCATGGCCTTCAGCATCGTCCCCGAGCTAGCGGAGCCCCTGGAATATGGAAAGCACTGACGAAATAGTGGCCGTATCTACTCCTGCCCCTGCAGTTCCACACGCTTTATACGTAGCTTCCATATTCTCAGGAAAAAATATATAGGAAAACAATCACAAAGGTCCTCCACCTCTTGTGAAATTTAAATGGAAGCCTCCTTTTTCTGGAGGTTCCCCTGCCTGGTGTACTAGGATATTTGTGCACGTCTTCAGAAACAAATATGCTTTGGCAATCAATTACTCTTACAATATATTAACATTGGTGGTCTGTATTTGATATTAAAGTGATATGTGAGGTCTATGAAAAGATATTCGATCATTTTTCCTGAACAGACTTGATGAACTTTCGCATCAATTATTTATCTTGGAATTCAAAAGTGCCCCAAGTCAAGTGGAACCAATTAAACCAAGGGGTTATTTGGATAGGAACTGATGATGACCTGTGATGAGTTGCCCTACCTTCCCGGTTGTATATATTGTGTTAACATCGTCTAGACCAGTCCATCATAGCTAACTAGGAGTATACCCCGCGCGTTGCCGCGGGATTTTTAAAAAGTAATTACTATAGATATTCTACACATGCTATACATATATTTGAATTTGAATTGCATGTTATTTTATTGTATCAGATCTTATAAAAAATCAGCACGCTAATAGTAGAAGAAAAACTAATAGAATATTTGAATATATTATAGAGGAGTGGGCGATAATACAAATAGCTGTTTGAGGAATGATGTGGACATTTCTTTTTATGTTATTATATTAAAAATTTTTAGTATTCACATGATAAAGATGACATGGACATTTTTTTTTGTAATTAATGATGAATGACATGGACTTAGTGGGGAATGATGTGGACACTTTACATGAATAGAAAGAAAATTTAGTGAGGCCACTTAGTGGGGAATGATGTGGACACCTTGCATGAAGAGAGAATTCATCTAGTGGGGTTTATCTTTATAAGAGTTATAGATAAGCAGGTCATCGTCGGTGGGAACACACACCATTATCGCAAGGAAAGGCAGAAAGCTTACAATGTCCGATGACTGACACGTTTCACACCATAGAGCTTTAGTTGAAAATAATTTCACTGCAAATAAAGCTGGTATTAGTATATACTGCAGTCCTGCCCAAAGAATGCATGGCTTGATACCAAAACTGAAAGCAAGAACGACTATAAGAACAGTAGTAATTGTTAGGATATTTCTTGACTTCGAAGCAGAGAAGGTAGACAGTAGACTTGACCTAGACTGTTGTCTGGTATACCTTATATGGCTTTCTAGTTGAAAAGTCAACACCCTTTTTACCTGGAACTTTTACACAAATGATTTTTCAGAAGCATCTAGATTTTTTTTCAAGGCCGGTTTGAATTGTGGTCCACCTCTAGCAATGCTAAGCTAGCCTATAGTTATGGGTCATCCCTGGATCGGAAATACATTTATTTTCAGGATGGCTGCATGATAGGACCTGCCCCAGAAACACTAGTTCTCCCCATGTTAGTGTTTGTTTCTAGGAACATCCTGTGTTAATGTTTTTAATTCAATCATTGCAAAAAATACTTTGTCTCCACTGTAATCCATGTTTTGTAGTTGGGCTGATATATAGTGTTATCCCTGCTAACATTATCCTTATTTTCTGCATAATTTTGTTACAACATTTATATATTAGATCGCCCCATTTTATGGGGAGATTAAACAGGTTGCTTGGCATAAGGGAACCAACCTCTAATTTTCAGTGGTCATTCTCTTATGCCAAACGCCCCTTTAATTTCCAAATAGCCAATTCCTTGCAAGCCATTATAAAATATCCAAGTTCCTTGGTCGCCACTGAAAATTTTCATATGCTATGTGGACCATCACTTTTTTTTTTTTTGACCCCACTGACATCATAATTGCCTATAACGGCTCCTAAGGGGAGGACAAAGTGTCCCTTTCGCCCTTGAATGAACCTGGAGTAGGATTTTTCGCTGGTTCCTTGTATGCCACCACTGACAGTCCTGACTGTCCCTTTTCTGGCGCCAAATAATAGAGAGCAATTAGGAGGAGGAAATATCACAGAACATTAGGAATATTGCTAACCTATGGTAAACTAAAACTGTTGTGATAAACTAGAGTGTAAGAAGAAAAAAAAACAATGTTGCATGAAGTGTTACCAGCAACAACAGAAACCAACTGCCTCTACTCAGTGTGATACTCAACAAATAGCTGAATCAGGTTTGTATGCCTTTCAATTTTGATTCTGTCTCTGACTCAGCCTTTGAAAGTTCTACTATTAGTTCTTTCAGTTCCAGCGTCCAGTACCGATAGAAACCTTTGGTTTTGATATTTAAAATGTCTTATTAGGACTTCAGTTCTGAACATAGATCCCAGTTTGAATAGAACATCTATGAACCATATTCAATAAATTTGCCATGTGTTCAGGCAAAGTGAGAGAAATATGCAGTAACTTAGCACAAAGGATGAAAGAAAGAAGAAACACAAAAACAGAGGAGTGAATTTTGAGGAATGACGATAATGTACCTAGTTTATACACAATAACACAATAATGTACCTACTTTATACACAACAGCACGATAATCGACTACACAACTCCATTACCATCTCATGTTCTAAATTTAACGTACCTTACATTACAGATTACATGGTAGGAGTAGTAGGTACATGCTATTTGTAAAAGAAATAGCTGTATCAGATTCTGAAGAATGCCTTTCTTTTCTTTTTGGTCAGTAGTAGCAGGTGATAAGGTACACACTAATTGTGAAATGAGGCAGATATATATTAGCAAACCAATTAACCAACTATGCAACAGATATATATTTATGTACTTATTTACAGTTAAATACAAGAGGGGAAAAAAACATTCTACCTGGTGAGATCAAATCATTAAGTCGAAATCCCTCTGTGCATATCAATGTACTAATTGAATAACATCCATGGAACATCTGCTGGCACTCCACAGCACAGCAGTAAACTGTTGAAGCAGTCTCTTGGATGCATCTTCATAAAGAACAACGGATGAACTTCTCTTGTTTTCATCACTGCAGAGAAAAGAAAGTAGCTTTGGCTACTTGAGTCATTCAGGTAATCAGGTTAGACAAAGAGCCAAAATATTTCAAAGATCCCAAAGTAGAAAAGCCTGACAGTATTCTGACGCTAAACAACAAGGAAACAGTTTACAACAACCAAAAGGTGCAGCAAACCAGTTTATTGCATCAGATCTCTACTGGTATAGAATGCAATATACTACTAAATTACCAGCTTACGGAACTGGGTAGCATAATCTTGGCCGGCCAACTACCTGAAATGAAGATGTTTCAGATGGTAATGCAGCCGAGGACAGCGGCCCCGTCGCCGTCGTCGGGGCTGGAGCCCTTGGGGACGGTGGCGACGAGCTCGCCATCGCCCCTCGGCGTAGGTGGCAGTGGCCATGCCGTGGCGCTTGCAGGGCGCGGGAGGCGGAACCGCCAGCGGCTGAGCTCGAAGGCGGCGGCCCCGTCGTCGTCGCAGTGGGCGCCGCAGGAGGAGAGGTCCGACAGCGCTGCACATCCGCAGAGAAGGCTGTCGGCCGGTCCTCAACCTCCATGCGGGTACATGTAACCGAACTAGGTAGTAGCGACGCTAACTAGCACGGGGATACTCGAATTCGAGACTCCGGCGATGGCCGAGCTCGCCGCCGACGCCCAACGGCTCGGTTCAATGTCGTATTCGAGTTCCCCTTCATTCTTTGCTGGGAAAAAAAGTACTATTTGGGCTGACGCTAAAAAAAATGCTATTTGGGCTGCCCAGTGCTCACACCCAATCTGGCCCATAAACGGGAGAGCTTCCGGGTCGCCTTCCCGCCTGAAGCACTTCTGATTCCTCCATTTCAGTTTCTTCAGCGTCTTCAGTAAGTTCAGATCAGCTTCTTCGGATTCAGTACCAGGTTTAAGACCTGATGCTCTGGTGTTGGTGACACAAGCGTCATTATCACAAAAATCTGAATCTGTGTGTACAGTTATGGTATTTCTCACCAACGGATATATATGAGGTCTAAATAACAAAAACTTGGTCCACCACCCTACATATAAGTTTTTTTTTTCTCATCAATGATGATCAAGAAAGTAGGATTTTTTATAATGACTTGTAAGGAATTGTTTCTTTCTCTTTCTATGGGCAGTTCTTGTACCTGAATCATCTCTTCCGGCATGAGCTTCCTGGGTTGGTCACTTAGACTAGTAATTTTAGTTTTTTTATTATTATTTTCATAAAAAAATAGCTTTTTATTTATCTACTATATCTTTTGTTATTTCCACATTGCCTATGTTTTAGTAATATTGTAGTTGTTGTTGCTAAAATTTCATATTTTAGGAACATTGTAGGGTAGGGTAATAGCACTTTAGGGCATTTGTGTGGGTCCTAGGGTGTTATACCACGACTTACATTGTATCCTTATAACGATGCATAGACACATTGTGTCTTTGTGCCGTGATTAAGGCCTATGTACAATAGTGACATACTTTAGTCGTTTAGTATGCATTGGTGTCAACCTCTATAAAAAATTTAGAAAACAAACAAAAAAAATTAGTGGATTCAAGCAGGAGCTCTGCAGGCGTCGGCGCAAGGCTATGACGTGTAGCGTAAGCCATAGCATGGAAAGTTGTTTTCAAAATATAGATTGCAAAAACTAAGGACCGGGAGCGACATTCATGCAAATTTAAACACTATTCCTTCTAATACAAAAATATGCACACTAATACGTATTCGAGAAAAAAAACAAACAGACTCTCTAAACCACTTTCCAACTCCTCTGATCACCCTTATCGCTCTACAACTTTGGAGAAGCTACATGGCTCTCAAAAAATTATATATGATAGTGTTTCTAGAGCCTTTTATATCTTTTACTTATTGATAGGAATCGAGAATTTAATGAAAAAACTGCTCTCCAACAACTTCTTTAAATAAATATGTGAATATTGTCATCCTCTATTCCGGATTTCTCGCTAACTAAAGATTGATTGAGAGTTGAGCTGACTATCTAGAGGACACAAGATATAGAAAAAATATTGGAGGGTGAAATAACATGGATTCAAAAAATAGCTCTTTAAATGATGATTTAGAGTGTAATTCTAAGAAAGACTCTTGGAGATACTTGTGAATTTTTTTTTCGTACAAGAAAAATTATGACAAACTGTTGGAGTATAGAGAATAAAATTATGAGAATATTGGAGACATGAGAGATACACGAAGAGAAAATTCGCTAATTAAATGAATCTTTAACATTTAGCCTTTTAGAGTTGCTCTTAGTTTGACATCAATTTTTCATGTGTGAGTTGGATTGGAGTGTAATTCATTATGGACAATTGGATTCAATATATAAAGAAGTGGACCTTGAATAGTGGTTACATCGCAGGTTGCTTGACCACGCCAGAAATAATAATTGACCTTGATAATCTAAAGTGAAACAAACAACGGACTTGTTTCGACAGAAACGGCAAGAAAAGTGACCAGATGGCATGTTTGCACTGCACTTTCCCGTACTTTCGTTGCACAGACAAGTCCCTACTTGAGATGTGACGCAAATTCTTTGCGTGCATGACCGCTTACGGCCAAATGCTTTTTGGATCCCTGGTTCGACTCCTCTTGGAAGCAGATTTTGTCTTTTTTATTAAAATATTGTATGTCTTGAGGCAGATCATCCTTGGTTGGTTGAGTTTTTGTAATATTATTATATAATAAACGCCCGCCAATAATGCTAAAACAGGAAATAATTTGTTCCGAAATAATGTGGTTGTTCTATACAAAAGGTTACTGAGTAAATAAGATGAATTGCAATATCAAGAGAACAAATGAATTAGGTCTACCTTAGAGCCAGTTTGGCAAGGCTTCGACTCTGACTCCTCTGACTCATTGGTAATTTTGTGTAAGTGGATGGACGCACGGCAAAAGAGAGACAATAGTATTAATCTGTCGTCTATGTTGCACTCATCATCACCACGCACATCCAATGGTGGAAATCCAACGCACCGAATCTGAGGCGTGATCCAGGGCAAAGAAAACTCCAAAGAGCACCAAGTCTGAAGAGATCCAAGGCAAGTGACGATGCACTGAACGCCTAAGCCTGTTAGAAAATACTCTTAGCCACCGGCCATACATGCTCTCGATCAGTGAGACTGAAAAATAAGCGAGCCAGGGAGGGAGCTTAGCTCCATCGATCGAAGAATTATTAGTACAAATAAACTCAGGAGGAGATGAGATTGGATCGAAGTGCAGTACAGGAAGTGGTCCATGCCAGCATCTATACCAGCCAAGAGCCAACACCATTGTGTTGTTTCTCTTTAACTACACGGCAAGCGGGCAAGGTGAGAGAATCGGACACGCACACACAAACAAACACATCCAATATTTTTGGACGGGTCTACCTTACAGCCAGTTGAAATAGCAACTCATCTCAACCGGTTGAGAGGTTCTAAAAAATCAACCAGCACTTGCATGATAGGAAAGCCATACGATTTGACCTCTGTCTCAAACGATTGAGATTTGAAACCATCTCAACCGGCCATGACAGAAAATTTTAAAGAAAAGGAAAAATTAACAGATATATTTTTTTTAAAAAGTCAAATAATACAAATGTTTTTCTATAGTAGGAAGATAACAAATGGAAATTTTAAAGAAAAGAAAATTTTTGCAAACAAAAATATTTGAAAAACTATAAAATGAAAATAACTAAACTTACACCTTCAAATAACATAATTTACACCTTCAATTTGAGTGTAAATTTCATAAAGAACATGTGTAAGTTTCATAACACTGAAAAGATGTCAACAAAAGGAAAATATTAAAGAAATGAAAAATTAATAGATAGAATTTTTTTTGAAAAAACAAATAATACAAATGTTTTTCTATAGTAGGAAGATAACAAATGGAAATTTTAAAGAAAAGAAATTTTTTACAAAGAAAAAAAAATGAAAAACTATAAAATGACAAAAACTAAACTTACACCTTCAATAACATAATTTACACCTTCAATTTGAGTGTAAATTTCATAAAGAACATGTGTAAGTTTCATACCACTAAAGAATTAGAAACAAATGTTGTTTTTTAATAAGTAGGAAAACAACAATAATAGACATATTACAAATAATAAAGAATAACACACATTTCTGTTACAAACAAAAATCATTATTACAAATATGCTAAACAAAACTAGGAATAACAGGACTATCATAATCATCATTGCCGGCAAATAAACCACTTGAATCCTGAGGGATATAAGGAGATAAAGATAAAAAATTAATCTAATCTGTAGATTTGAATTTAATTTTGAGCAAACAAATGGTTTATACGAAAACTTACACCTTGAAGTAAAATAATTTACACTTATAAAGGCAGTGTAAATTTCATAAAAAAATAAGTGTAAATTTAATAAAACACAGGGGAGCCATGCAACGACATAGCATCCCTGCAAAGAAACAAACAAAACTACTCCTAATGAAACAAAACTAGAACATGGGCACCTAACAACAGTTGGGAAATGGTGGAAGCAACAAGCAAAGAGTCTTGTCTGCACTTACATAAGTAAAAGCCTAAAAGAGAAAAAAGGGGCATGCCTACCTTATATCTTTTTGAATGACGCATAATCCCCAGACTGTTTCAAACAAATGAACAAATCAAAACCACCCAAATGCAGCAAAATTTGCAATAGACAAAAACTACTGTTATTGAGAACATCTAACTTACTTGTTGTTTGCTTAGAATGATGCACTATCAGATCATCAGCATGACCATCCCATTGACAGCAATTCAGGCTTTGACACAAAATTCTTGCGCACAACACAAAAACATATGATGTGAATTATTTAATTAGGAAACCACAAGGCATGAGCTACTACATATAGTCCTGATAACAGGTTACTTACATCAACTTTGTACTAACAAAACACAATTGAATTTGACCTAAAGAAATCACATTTTGTTTTGGTAGAAGAACACGATATATTTGTCAGAGAACACTATTTGTTTAGGAGTTTTTCATACTCAATACATTGATTTAAATAAACATGAGATCTCATATAAGTCATTACCAAATATCGTGTAACTTAATCACATGAGAATGTTTCAACGGCGGCGACTTGGCCTCCGTGGCAGCAAACATTGAGAATGTTGACGTAGAACTGGCACCTGCTGCTGCTGATGTCACTCCCATTCTAATTGATGCACTACATGCAAACATATGTTTATAATTCAAGTTAGATATTCATACAAGCAAAACTAACATTAAGATCTGTTGTACATATGTGCATGAAAAAAGACAACACAAAACAAATTAGAGAAGTAGACATACGTCTTCTATGGCCATGGCATGGATTTGGCAGGGGTTAGATGGCGACGACGCATCATCATCGGCAGCACCGGCACTGGTAGTAGCGGCAGCAGTTTGTTCAATGCACAAGGTACGGGGCCAAATACAGCATCCATGGCCCTGTTTGCCAAGGACACGAAGGCAATGTCTGCATAATAGAAGAAACGACATACCAATAAAAAACCTACATAAGTGTATACAAATAACTTCTAGGAATTAGGTATACTTCATAGCACACTTCTTTCAACACTAGGATACAGAAAATTGGTTTCAAAAGGTTGAAAAAACAAATTCTTCAGTATCAAAACAAAAGAAAAATTCAAATGTTTTCTATGGTTGGTAGGTATCAAATAGGAATTTTAAAGAAATGAAAACTTAACAAATGCAGAAAAGCAAACCAATGGTACATTGAATTTAAACAATATCTTTGCAAAAGCAAATTGGCAAATACACAGATATCAAAACTGACTTAAATAGAAATGAAAAGGTTGGCAAAATGCAAAACATATATTCAAATTTTTTTCTATAGTAGGCAGATAACAAATTAAAATTTTAAAGAAATGAAAATTTTTGCAAAAGCAGATCAAACTTATACCATCATGTCAAAGAATTTACACTTAATTATTCAATGTAAAAGGTATAAGAATAAAATGTAAGTATTATTAAAATGTAGTGTAAATTGGCATGAATTTGCACAAGAAACTTATCAAATTTTGGCCTCACCATAAAGTACTATTATCTCTAACTAACAACAATCCATGAAGGAATTTACAGTGAAGGGATTACTATATATATAGTAATAAGATTAAACAAATTTGGTGTCTCTGAGTCTCTAGCTCAAGTGAACACAGGTTGGACATCACATATCCCACATTCATAAAAGAAAATACTACAACCTAGGAATTTTAATGCTATACACAATTTAAGATGTCTGATTTCCCCTATTGACTATATGAACAGAGCAAGTAACCTCAAAACTCCACAAATTCAAACTCTTGAAATTTTGGGATAAATTTTAAAAAACAATCCAAAGGAATCCCAAGCATATGCTAAACTGATACAAAAGCACATAGACTTCTGTTTTTCTTCACATCACTTCTGATTGCAGTGGAGCTCTACTTTGCTTGCTCTTTTACTTCAGTTCAATACTACTCATACTACCATACACTATAACAGAATGAATAAAAGCTTGCAAGCACAATATTAGAATCAGGTATGACCAAAATATTGATGCATATCAAACCCTATTTCTATATATAGGCAAATTAGTGATACAAGAGCAGGACAAGTTAGATTCACTGAATATGCAAAATCCAGAAACAAAGACAGAACTAGACAAGCATGGTAGCTATGGTCAAGCTCACATATCTACACCTAAAAAATTGTTCAACCCCAACAAGTAAGACAGACAGTGCTGCATATAGAATGCAGACATCATTTGCTCTGCAGTCAGTTATGCCTAATAATATCTACAAAATCATTTGCTCTGCAATCAGTTTAGGAAACAACTTCTGACGAGATTGAGCTGCCTAATAATAGCAACAAAATCATTCACAACAACAGGAGAACATTTCTAATAATAGCTACAAAATATAGTAATTCACAACAACAGAACCGTATGCATGAGATTGAATTGCCCGACATGCATGGGTTCCCATTTCCTCCGATTCACAACAACGAATACACATCGCATCCACCACCACGTCAAAACGATTCAAACAAAAATCACCAGCACATGAACCCTAACAGCTAACATTTACAATCGATAAACCAGATCTGAAGAGGGAGCGGACGAACCTGAGTGCACGTCGTTGGACATCTACGGCCGCCACATGGTGGCCGAGCGACGCCGCTACTTCCTAAGCCGTGTACCCGGTCTATGGCTTGGCGAGAGGGCACCGCAGCCCGAGCTTCAATTCCGGATCGGAGACGACGGTGGCGCCCGGGCTCCGCGGCCGCGTGGGGCGTCGTGTCGCACGCGCCACACCATGGGCCTCCATCCCGACGAGGCGAGGCGCACAAGTTCAAGGCCGTCTCCCACGGCACCGGCGCCGAGAACCCTAGAATCGCCCACGGTGACGACACCGCCGGCGAGACGGCGGAGGTGACGAGCGGCTGAAATGAAATGGGTAGGACGAGTGCGCGAGTGACAAAAAAATCACCGACGAGATGGGGCCCGCATGACAGCCAAAGAAATTAAGACAAATCGGCGGGAACATAAGCAGCATCAAATCGAACCGCAAACGCCATATCGGACGGCCAAAACAGCCGGTTGAAAACAATGACCAAATCAACCGGGTGAATTATAGACTTTCTGAGAGTGAGACTCCCGTGTCGCCGCCGCCCAGGCGACTCGGGAGGCCGAAACCCTAGCTCGCCTCTAGCTCCTCCCCTCCTTCCCCCCGCCCCTCGCCGCTGCCGGAGGAGGCCGCCGGGAGGCCCGCGCGGCCTCCTAGGATGGCGGCGGCGGGGTCTCTCCTGGTGGGGTGCTCCTTCCGCGCGGGGCGGCGCTTGGAGGCGGGGTCGGGGCGGCGCGGCCGCTGCTCGGCGGCAGGTGGTGAGGCGCGCGAAGCTTCGGCGCGTTGGTGGAGGCCGGGCGCGTGGTACCGCGGGTGGAGCCCGTCTCCTCGTTGCGGGTGGCCTGTCGACGGGCGTTCGTCGGCTGGTGGGGCATTGGCGGCGGCGGCGGCTCCGCCTGCCGATTCCGGCGTCGGGCTTGCGGCGGCTCCGGGGGCGGACCGGCGGATCCGTGCGGGGGGCGCCTGGATCCGGTCGCCAGCGGCTGGATCTGGCGCTTCTCTCGTCTGGCGGGGTTGGCCTGCTGCTTCTCGTCGTCTCCGTGGCGCCTGGCGACGGCGGAGGCTCCGGGGGGCGGCCCGACGGATCCGTGCGGGGGGAGACCGGATCCGGTTGCCGGCGGCCGGTTCGGGTGCTCCTCTCGCCTGCTTCCTCGTCTCTGTTGGGGGGGTGTCGTGGCCGGCCGCCGGGCTGTCGTCATGGCAGTTTTTCGGTGCTGGCTCCGACCCCCCTGCTACCCTTGGTGTGCCTGTGCTGCTGTGGCGGCTGTGGCGGACCGGGGCAGCACTCTTCTTGGCCCCCTACTGGTCTCCGATGGTGGGGGGGGACACAGGCGAAAGCCATGCCGGTCGTCGGCAGGACGATGGCGGCGCCCGTGGGTGTCGCTCACCTCCTTGGAGGCATTGTCAGGGTGTGTCCCCCCCTCTCCAGCCGGTGACAGTAGGGTGACGGCGGCGCCGTGGTGGTGTGGCCGGCAGCGGCATGCTTGGTTGTGGCAGTGGCGTCGTGGTGATGTGGCTGCCGATGACCAAGTTGGGGCGTCAGCGGCGCCATGGTGGTGTGGCTGGGGTTCCGGTCTGCTTGGACAGGAGGGCAGAGGTGGAGACGCCGTCGTGGGACAGGGGTAGAGTGGTGGTGCTGGGGTAGTCGGCGTCTGGTGAGGCTCGTGTCGATGTCCCAATCCGACCGAGCAAGGAGTGGCGAGGTTCGTTGTCGATGTCCCAATCCGACCGGGCGAGGCGTTGGCCAGTGCGTCGAGTTTTCTCCCAGAAGCTCCTTGCTTCGTTCTCTTTGGGCAGCTGTGATTGAGGCGATGGCGAGATGAAGGGGAGACTGAGGAGTCGATCGACTGTTCCATGTCACCCCGGCGGCGGAGGAAGCTCGGGACCTCGGTGATCCATGGTAGTTTCAGAGTGGTCTGGCGGTCGATGTCCCAATCCGACGCGCATTGAGTGGCAGTTGTCAGTCGTCTTGGAGATCCGGGTTCCAGGGTGGAGTTTTCGTTTGTTGAAGGTGTTTGGTGCGGCTTTGGGACGCTCCTCTGTTTTCTGCCTGTGTTTGGTCGTAGCTGGGAGATCGGTGACCAAGAGTGCGTCGCTTGGAGTTGATGGGAATCTTTGGCCTTGTTGTCATAGTTGTTTGGTTGCTTAGTAGAGTTGGGTCGGTTGACCAAAGTCGAGTTGTAATTTGGTACCTACGTGTGCTTTGGAGTAGGCATGCCTCCGAGTGTATGGTTTTTTGCGGGGCCCGGTTTTGGGTCAAAAACTGGCTAAGACTTTTCTTTTCTTTTCTTCGTCTAACAGAAATCCCGGCAAAGCTTTTGCCGGCCTTTCGAAAAAAAAAAATTATAGACTTTCTCATTATTATACTAAGATAAATGAAGGTTATTACTGTACATTATTACTGAAGTAATGGATCAGGATCCTGTACTTGTGCAAGCAAGAATCGTTGCACAATGCACATGCAGCACGGTCCCAGTTCGGGTAAAAGTCATGAGACGACGACGAGCTGTTGATGATGCCACTCCCTCCATGTACGTCGTCATCAATGGCGACAGCTAGCGATGTGGCACCCGAGTTCAGACTCAGAGCTTGCTCCTGGTCCCTGACTCTCCCGGTTTCTTGGAGCCGGAGCTGGAGATGCTGCCCATGGCCTTGGCCTGTTCCCGGAGCGCGAACTTCTGCACTTTCCCGGTCGCCGTCTTGGGCAGCTCGGCCACGAACACAACCGTCCGTGGCGCCATGTACCTTGGCAGCCGCGCGCGGCAGAACGCCATGACCTCCTCCGCTTCCACGCCCCCAGCACCCTCCCTGAGCACCACGAACGCGCACGGCGTCTCGCCCCAGTACTCGTCGGGCCGGCCGACGACGGCGGCCTCGGCGACGGCCGGGTGCGCGAACAGCGCGGCCTCCACCTGAATGGTGCTGATGTTCTCCCCGCCCGAGATGATGATGTCCTTGGACCGGTCCAGGATCTTCACGTACCCGTCGCCGGCGTGCCGCACCGCGAGGTCGCCCGACCGGAGCCACCCGCCGGACATGGCCTCCGCCGTCGCCGCGGCGTCCTTGTAGTACCCGCTCATCACCGTGTTGCCCCGGAACATCACCTCCCCCATGGTTTTCCCGTCGGCGGGGACGCTCGTCATCGTGGCCGGGTCCTTCACGTCCACCTCCAGGCCCAGGTGGTGCAGCCCCTGCCTGGACTTGATCGCCGCGCGCTCCGGCGCCGGGAGCGCGTCCCACTCGGGCCGCCACGCGCACACCGTGGCGGGCCCGTACGTCTCCGTCAGCCCGTACGAGTGGATCACCAGGAACCCCAGCTCCTCCATCCGGAACAGCACCGCCGGCGGCGGCGGCGCGCCGCCCGTCATCACCGTCACCTGGTGACTCAGCGGCCGCCGCTCCTCGGCCGTGGCGTTCACCACCATGCTCAGCACCGTGGGCGCGCCGCCCATGTGGGTCACGCCGTGCGCCGCCAGCGCGGCGAAGATGGCGGCGGACGTCACCTTGCGGAGGCACACGTTGGTGCCGCCCTGCGCCGCCACGCCCCACACCAGGCACCACCCGTTGCAGTGGAACATGGGCACCGTCCACAGGTACACGGGGAGCGCCGCCATGCCGTTGAGCAGCACGGACGCCAGCGAGTTCAGGTACGCCCCGCGGTGGCTGTACACCACGCCCTTGGGACGCGACGTCGTCCCCGACGTGTAGTTGAGCGCGATCGGCTCGTTCTCGTCCACGGGCCACCGGATCGCGAACCCCTCTGGGTTACTGCTGCTGCTGAGGAGGGCCTCGTACTCGTAGTATTTCCGATCGGTCGTCGACGGCGGGGGCTCGTCGAGGACCTCGTTGATTAGCACGACGGTGGGCACCCTACCGCTTGCTCCAGCCTTCTGGGAAATGAGGCGGAGCGCTTCTTGGGCGACGCCGAGCAGCGCGGCGTCGACGAAGACGACCTTGGCCTCCGAGTGCTGGAGCAGGACGGAGGCCATGGCGGCGTCGAGGCGGGAGTTGAGCGCGCAGATGACGGCACCGGCCATGGGGATGGCGAAGTGGAGCTCGCAGAAGGCCGGGATGTTCTGCGCGAACACCGCAACCTGCACGGACGGCAAAACAGCTGCGATTGAGAACCGGCCAGTTCGATCCGATTGCTGAAACTGAAACTACTAGTAGCAGTAGCAGCTTCTTGCTGATGAATGAAACAGTATTCCTTCGGAGTACAATTCGCAAGCAAATTCAGGTCGTTCAAGAATTGACGAATTCGACCAAGAACAACACTATCTCTATCTACCTACTCGCATCGAGAGAAGAAAACGGAGCTTTTTTCAACCAAGAACTGCAGTAACATTAAGTCAACGTTTGGACGGGTGGCAGGTGAACAATGTCTGAATCTACTACCGTTCGAGAACAGAGGAGAGGAAGGCGAGCAGAAAGGTTGGAGAGTGGAGACTGACCACGTCGCGGCGCGCGACGCCGAGCCCCGCGAGCGCGGCGGCGAGGCGGAGGCAGCGGTCCCGGGTCTGCCGCCAGGTGCGCGGCTTTGGCGCGGCGGCGTGGGCGTGCCATTCGGCGGCGATGACGGCGGGGCGGTCGGGGTAGACGAGCGCCGTGCGCTCGAGGAAGCTGATGGGCGTGAGCGGCGCGTGGTTCGCCGCGCACAGCACCGTGCCTTCCATCGCTCCGCCGGGGTCTCCTCCGGGCTCAGAAAGAATTGGGCGCGGAGCAGAGTAGACCAGAGCAGAGCAGCACTGTGTCGATGGAGAGGTAGGTTTGATGGGAATGGGAATTTAACAATATCGAGTGGAGCAGAGCAGCGGGAGAGACGACGACGCGTAGTCGACGAGCTCACTGACGCGCTGGCATTGATGCTTGATGGTGATGACTCAAATCCTAATCACTCGTCGCCTCCAGTGGAATGGAATGGAATGAGAACAAGCAAGCTGCGCTCTCTGTGGCCGGCAGCATTGGATGTTGTGATGATAACACAAAGTCTACGCCATAGAACATCATGATTATTGCTTCATTCGTCTTTGGTGACGTGGAACCAATAAAAGCCACAAAGGATTTGGAAATTAGTAGTGCGTTTATCATGCCCGCAAGCAGACACAGCACACTGGCGTGTTTCGTCTCGCCTTCCTTGGATGATGATGAGTTGATGATGATGGTGATGGTATCGTAATCTAGCTAGACAGTGATCTTGCTTGCTCGCACAAAATCTAGTTCCTTTTCCATTGCCTTTTTGTGCTGTCCACTGTGGACTGTGGTAGTAGGATCTAGGATTTGTCCAAAGTCGCTGAAAACGGTCCAAGACCTACTGCCTTGACTTGCCTACCTCGACACCTACTACCTTCATGCCTGGCCTGCCTCTGTGTCGGGTTGTTTGCTACGGCTCCGGCCGCAATTTCAACACAAAACTTGGAAACCAAAGTTGGAGCAATTTTTATTGTATAGAGGACTAAGGAGAAGTTATAAATTTGGTGACCGTGTCTTCTGTTTTGGCTTCGACTCTAGATGAGCAACTCAGCAAGGACCAAAAGGAGCCGTGCTAAATAGGAACTTAAAGTGAGCAGGCGGTGGCAATCGGACCTAACCGTTAATGGCGAAGTCATTGTAACGAGACTGTAGAGAAATCTTGCCCTTTTAGGGGTGCCAACATGTCCCAAGTTTCGTCACTTTCTCACCCTGTTTGGTGCGGTATTGGTTTCTTAGGTGTTGATTTTATAAGAAAAAATCCAGTAGATGCGATATACTTCTTCCCCCTACTTTCTTCTCTTCCCATTTTGTTTTAAGTTCATCCACAATGTGCTTTGTGTAATTTGGTATCTTGCTATATGCCTCTCTGAGTAGGGATTGTTTGGTGCGGCTCCGGCCACAATTGCAAGAGAAGAGTGGAGAACCAAACGTAAAGGAACCGCTTTTTTAGAATGTGGAGGAAAAGCAGGAGCCATTTTTTTGACCGAATCGGTCGGGGAGGCCCGGCCTACTTTTTTTTTCCATTAAATGAAAGAATGGGTACAAAGGAGTTTTACAAGGCCTCAGGCCTAAATTCAAAAGCAAAAATATTATCTAAGACTCTCTCTCCACAAGTTTAAAAGTGAACTTTTGGTGGGTTTTGCTTTCAACGAAACCGTACCCAATTCATCCAAAAGTTCTTTTCTCCACAGCTCAACCGTTCTTCTGCCATTGTCGAAGATCACCTTGTTTCTCAAACACCAAATGCACCAACATGCACAAATAAGAATTTTTCTGAAGATGATGCTTCCAAAATCTGCTCTAGCTTTGAGAATCATGTCCACTGGATTCAGATTCAGGTCCCAGATGATTGAGATAGATGTCCAGCAATCCTTGCTAAAAGCACATTCAAAGAACAAGTGGAAGCAAGTCTCTTATATGTTAGAGTTGCAAAGGACACAGGAGTAGTCTGGCAGGTGCATTTCCTTCCTTCTCAGAATGTTTCTTGTGTTTAATCTATCTCTTGCTAGTAGCCAAAAGAAAAACTTGTGATTTCCCATATTGCAAGAACCCCACAGCCATTTGAATAAGGGGGAGCAAGTGGTTTCAGTGGACATGGCCTTGTATGCCTTCTTGCTACTGAAAGTATTTGATCCCCAGCTGTAGTTCCATTGGTCATGGACCTCTGTATCCCAGTTTCTACTATCTATTAAGGTTTGCAGATCTTCGGCTTTGGTTTCGACTGTAGATCTGATGGAGGAGCAGCTCGGCAAGGAGCCATGCTAAATAGGAACTCAAGAGTGAGTTGGCGAACATCGGACCTAATTATGAGCGATAAAGTTAATATAACTTGAATGAAAGAGAAATCTAACACTTCAGCGGCACCATTATATCCTAGGTTTCATCGTAAGTCTAATGGAACATTTCTTCACTTTGAAAGCAATTGCTTGATCCGCTGATTAGATCCTCACCATATTTAGCGCGAGATTGGTTTGTTTGTTGTTGATTTTACAAGACCCCCCTAGACCGATTTCACATCACCATGATTTGACCTTTTTACACACCATAATTATGAGCTTCTCTTGTGTTTCTCTGTCTCTGGTTACTGCTTGATGAAGGAGTAACCGTACAAAGTCACCTCAAGATTTCATTTTCTGGTGACAGTGACGTCTATGACCGCGTCTGTTTCAGCAGTGTATACTAGTCGTCTGTACCTCACACGACAGCCGGCTTTCAAGCTTCTCTTGTCTCTTGCATTGTAATCAGCCGGCCGCGATCTGACCCGTCCATTCGCCGATCCAACGGCCACCAACCTCCCTCCACCACCTCACGAGCCCACCCAATTCAAACAACCCAACGCACCAAACGGTGGCCTCCGCCGGCGCCGATTCCGCCGCCCGCGATGTCGAAGGCCGCGGCAGCAGCGTCGCTCCCGCCGCCGCCGCCGGAGGTGGCGCACCTGGTGGAGCAGCTCCAGCGCCACCACCTCGCCCCCGACGCGTCCCCCCTCTCCAACTCCGCGCACTCCGACCTCCTCCAGGTACGCCCGTCCCGCTCGCCGCGCAACGCTCCTGGCTCCTCCCCCGACCGTTGCTGCTCACTTGAATTCCCTCGCAGGCGCGCGAGGAGGTCGCGGCGGAGCGCGCGCTCTACCTCGAGGCACTGGTGAGTCGCCCACCCTCAGCTCCCGTCCGCCGATCCGCATTCTAGGTTTTGTTTTGCTCGTCGGGTTCTCATCAGATCTGGTGGCGCTGTGCTGTGCTATGCTATGCTAATGCTGTAGGCGGTGTACGCGGAGGCGGTGGCCATGGTGGAGGAGTACCACGCGGCTGGCGGCGCCGGTGCCGGCAAGAAGCTCAACTGCTCCCCGCAGGTTCTGCTGCTTCTCTCTGACAAGTCGTCATTTTTCATTGATTACTGGTGCAAGTACATCTTCAAATGTGAGTTGGGTGGGCAGTACTAGCTGAATAATAGACCGTGGAAATTGGAATTCCTCATTGCTGGTTCCATTGACTTAGCACTGTAATCGAGAAATTGTCCAGCAAAAATGACACTCAGTCAGTTCTCAACCTCTGATCCAGGTGTACGAGTCTTTAGAGTTTTTTTCATTGACTGGTGCAAATGAATCTTCAGATGTGATCTCGGTGGGCAGTAATAACTGATTAATAGACTGCAAAAATTCCTCATTACTGGTTCAATTGACTTAGCACCGTCGAGAAATTGTTCCAGCGAAAATGACGCTCTGATTCGGTCACCGAGCTTACTCTGTCGGTTCTGAACCTCTGGTCCAGGTGTACGAGTCTTTGGAGCACCGGTTGGCCGTGGCGGAGGCAGCGCAGAGGCTGAGGCTCCCACTGCTCTTGCAGGACGGGGAGGTCCATGAGCAGGAGATCGAAAAGCTGAGCACCTTTTCAAGGAGTTCG
Source organism: Themeda triandra (assembly GCA_018135685.1). Lineage (NCBI taxonomy): Eukaryota > Viridiplantae > Streptophyta > Magnoliopsida > Poales > Poaceae > Themeda > Themeda triandra. The sequence goes on from JAENPR010000369.1 coordinate 374,480, forward strand.
TTCGATAGCAGCGCGACACCCAGCTCAAGTTCGATTTCGACGAGTTACAACAATTATAGCAGCACTGCTAGTGCGGTGACTGTTGCCGCTGCGCATGGAGGTGGTAGTTCTGACGCAGTTGAACCTGGAGTTGGTGGTGTTCCTGACCGTTTTCTTGGGATCACTTCTGATTATCTCTACCAAGTGCAACAAGAGCAGCCAGCCATGTCTGTGGTAAGAACGTTTTTTTTTGCCTAAATGGTCAACTAATACGTTGTTACTTGTTTGATTTGGTGAATGCAATTCTGATATGTACCTTGAGAAGTGTGAAACTATTTTGTAACCAATTATTAGACTATGATGCGGTTTACCCTTTTTGTCAATGAGTGAAAGAATATGAAAAAGTTTTCACCTGAACTTTGAAAGCATCTGCTTTTGTGTCGATTACAGGACATGGCTGATTATCAGAGAACTTTGGCTAGGGAGATTGAAGCGCGGTTAGAAGCCAAGTGTGATGCTTTGGCTGATCTATTTGCTATGGATGAAAGGGGTCAGTAACTGAAACTAGTGAAAGTATAGAAAAGAGAGAGAAAGAGAGAGAACAGTCCAAATTCTGGTTCTGGTTATTATTCTGTCTTACCTTAACATCTTTGCTGCAGATTCGTCATCCCTCAGTCAAATTTCAAGTGCTAGGCTTCCAGAAAGGTGTACTTTCTTATCTTACATTTTAAATTGGACTGTACCAATCACATATTTAGTATGGATACCATCTTACCATTTTTTTCTTTGCTCAATCCCATCCATTTACATAGCTAACTTATCTTGGCATGAGTGCCCAATTTTCCATCTTGTTTGGAATTGGAAACTAACGTGGTGCTTGTGATAGGATGAAGTTGGACAGGCATACCTGATAAGTATTTCTCATGCCTTTTACTTCCTGTTTGACAGGGTAAAGTTAATCATCGAAGAGATAGAAAAGGAAGAGGCACATCTACTGGAGGACCTTGCTTCAATGGATAGAAAATTTGCTGAACATTATAGTGTATGTTTGTATGTCTTGCTAATGCTTAAATTTTCTGAGGTGCACCCACTTTACCTTAGCACAAACTATTTCTCGTACTTCTGACCAATTAGTTATGGTTCTGAAAATTCCAAAGGTCTTGGAGCAAATTCTTGCTGTGCTTATACAGTTTGTTAAAGACAAGAAATTGGAGCATCAGCATCAATTTGTAAGCATTCTCATATTCTGTTCTGTGGTTCAACTTCTTTAAAGTAAACATGTCACCTTTTCATATTTTTAGTCAAAGTGCTTAGCATGTCTCCTATTGTCTGACAGGATGATCTCAAGAAGACCTGGCTTATCAAAAGGTGCCGGACAATGAATGCTAAATTAAGGTTGGCACCCGCATCAGTGACCATAGTATTATTGTATAACATATGCTACTCTATACTCAAAAATAGCCGATTCGGTTCTATCTCTCTATGCTTTGAATTCCAAATGCTAAGAGATTCAAAGATTAGGTTAACTCTATATATATTTTTTACTTTGATTCCAGCTATCTAGAGCATCATCTATTGCGTGACACTTACACCAAGGACACAGTACCAGCACTGCACAGGATCAGGTATAGTTAAGGCAATCGATCTTTTAGTGGATGTAACTTTTGAGTTATGTGGCACTTGGTATTCATAAGATGGATTTGTTTTGTCGAGTGCCTTTTGTTTTCAGCGAAGGACCTTCTTGTAACATATTAACTGCTTTTTCAGGAAGTATTTAGTAGAGGCCACAAAAGAAGCATCAAATTCCTATAACGAAGCGGTAAGATGCATGATTTCTTCTTGTAATATTTCTAATGTTTGGTTCTATAAACAGCCAAGAAAAAGCTCTCAAAATTGTGGCTACAGTTCACAGAGTAGAACTGTACAAATCATAAGATCCAATGCCTAGCATCTACTTTTTATTAGTGAAAAAACAAACTAACCGATACTTTGAGGTTGTATGAAGTTGTTAACATCAAGTTATATTAATCGTTCATGACTAAGCAAAATCCAGCTTAGGAAGGTTAAATGTGCAAATATATTTTTGGGTTCTGACAACCTATGATTTTAATATTAACCCGTTGTAGAAGGCAATTTAACCCGATGTAGAGTTTATGGAGTTACATAGCAATAACCGGGCATATGGTATTCTGTATTTTTCATTTTTAACCACATGTTTGGAGAAAGAATGGGTGCCATACTGCCATCTCAATGAATGTAGCATCTGAAACGAAATCATGAAGTGTTCACTTCCCATCAGTTAACTGCTAATCTAAATCTAAAAAAAAAGTTAACTGTTTGCTCTGATGTTTGTTCTTGTGTCAGGTTTCGCGGTTGCGTGAGTATCAGGGTGTAGATCCACATTTCGATGTCATTGCAAGGCAGTACCATGAGATTGTAAAGGTAATCTGGCTCAGTGTCGTTGCCATTAGTTGAACATATGTTCCATGTTATTATTGCTAACCCTGGTTGAGCTTCAGAAACTGGAGGGCATGCAGTGGACAATTCACCAGGTGGAGATGGACCTGAAACCTCACCATGATCACGCAGCTGTTTAAGTCCATATTTGTTGGAGACCATATTTAATACCTGAATGCAGTGGATGTGAGTTAGGGGGTTGCCGTCATGTGATTTGACTTAGGATCTTGTCTCCAGATTGGTCAGGCTGGACAGCTCAATGTAAAGTTTCATCTGATAACGAAGTATATAGGATGGACTCATGGAGGCTGTTTTCGTTTGTGTATGTTTTTTTAGTCTTCCGTATTGAAGAATAGCACCATCAATGCTTTGTTTAATTATACGCTCATGTATTCGTTTGTTTTTGATAATGAGATATAGAAGAAAGCTAGACATGGAAATAAATATGAGAGATCTGAACAAAGTTGCAGACTGACTTATTTTACGAGCAGTCCAAGGTGAGGTAAAGAAGCGGTTAGGGAAACATAACAGCAGCCAATATATTTCATTTCATTATCATTTTAGATTTTTTTGGAAGACCATTATCATTGTACCACCATCCTCTGTATGCCATGCAAATTGCAAACAATTTAAGTATAGATAGCCTTTATTATCAATTGGCGGTCCGTTTGCGATGGCATAATTACCTGCTAATGTGCCATTGTACTTTTGAAACATTTTTTCTAAATTATATGTTAGAAAATAAAATTGAAGGACATCTAAAAATTAAAGCAGATATTAAGATAGTAATAGAGTAGCAAAATTACAGCTATCTAATTTACAAGCATATACCGACATTTCCATCCTTCGCATCTCATGCAAAACCAGGTAAGTTTAGAAGACCTTTATTAGAAATTCTATTCGTTGTACTTTTAAATTATTTTCAATTAGATGATACTAAAAACTTCATCTGTTTTAAATTATAAGTCATTATGCAACCAGACTTGTGCTGTCTAGATGTATAAGAAATGTTGTCAGAAAAACCAAAACAACTTATAATTTGAAATGGAAGGAGTAAAATTGAATTACATGACAAAAAAAAAGAAGAAGATGTTAAGATAGTAATTATAGCAATTACATGTAGCTTAATTATTCACAAGCATATTCCAACATTTTAACTAAAGTTGAAACCAACACACTCATTTCCTATATATAAATAGGTGTGGACGATGGATGTATGTCATAGATATCAAGCTCACTTGCTTTGTCACATCTATATCCATCTCAGTTGCCAATACAATAGCAATGAAAAGGAGAAAAACACACAATGAAGATGCAGAAGATCATACTTTTCCCATTGATTGTTTTGTTGATGCTGAGCAGCATCCTTGTTGCCTCCAGTAAGTCTTGTTAGAGCATCTCCAAGGGCTTTGCATTTTCAGTTTTACATTTGAGAGTATTTGCAAAGTCCCAAATGAATTTGCAAAGTTCCCAAAGGTGTGATTTCCAACCGTTTTGCATTTTGATCAAGTCCCCACAATTTTTTTCCTGAAATTTTTTCCTCACGCGCCATTCCTTGGGCCTCCGCCAAAAATATTTCGTTCTTCGCGCCTTCCGTCGCCGGTCTTCGCGCCTTCCGTCGCCGCCAGGTCGCCCGCTCGCCCACATCAAACCGTTCGTCGTCGTTCTGGACGTGGCCGTCGCCCAGGTCAAGCCGCCAGGTCGCCCAGGCCACGTGCATTCGTGCGTCGTCCTTCGTCGTTCGTGCGTCGTCCTTCGTCATTCCTGCATCGTGTGCGAGGCTCCATCGGAGCGCCGCCGCCGGTTCGTGGACGCTCCGTGCTGGAGGAGGGGAGAACTCGCGCGAGATCTTCTGGCGGCGGAGGGAGAGTCTTCGCGCGATGACTTTCTGGCGGCGAAGGGAGAGTCTTCGCGCGAGAATTTCTGGCGCCAGAGGGAGGGGTCGCGCGCGGAGGGAGGGCTTTGGCGCGCCGCGAGGAGGAGACTCCGCGCGCGGACGTCCTACGTGGACAGACGAAATCGTCGCGGGGCCAAGATGCAAAGCGCGGAGGAGGTTTGCATATATGCAAAGGCTCAACCTCTATTTGCAAAGTTTACCAAATTGCATATCTCATTTGCAAAACCATTGGAGGGGTGTTTTCTAGTATTTTTTGCAAATTGGGCAATGCAAAGTCTATTTGCAAAGCCCTTGGAGATGCTCTTAGTTATTACTAGAAACATTAATCCATGACTAACGCTGTATATGCTATTAAATTTGATTTTTATAGGCAATTTACACAGTGGTCTTTATAAATCATGGATTTCTAGGGATGACTGTGCAATCGTCTCTAGATACGAATCTGTACGGGTGTTAGGAAACATAACATAGAAATCGATTTTCTAGGAAATCACTAATGTGGTCTGCATCTAGAAATTATTTTGTTTCTTAATCCTAGAAGAAACCCATTAGTTAAGTCACAATTCAAATGACCTTCAAGTGTGTGTTTTCTAGGATTCAAATCCATGTCCTCTCATCTCACACGATCCTTTCTTACCATCATGCTACAAGTACAACCATTTGACTAGGTGCATGCAATCCTATTATTTATTATTGATTATCATAAACGTTATAGTGAATATTTCAGCCGCTAAATGGTCTGAAATGTAAGAGGTATTTTGGACTACAAGTTTAAAAATGTTATCAAATACTATAACCTTATTTTGATACATGGCGTGCCTTCTTCTGGGGTCGTTTGAAAATTTAAAGATTTGAATAAAAAAATCTAAAATTTAAATGTTATACTTGGGACATTAAATGATTTTAAATATAACAGTCATCAAGTACATTCTCGCTTGACATGTAGAATTTTGATATGAAGTATATTTTCATCCAACATCACATGAAAAAGTGGTAACTTTTTTTGTGCGACACATAGTGATAATTGACCTCTATTTTTAGGGACGTCTCGAAACACCAATCATCTCTAAGAAAATAGTGTATAATTCTAGGGTTTATTGGTGACACTTTACCAATTGTCCTCGAAACTAGATGTTTATAGGGGTGGTCGATACCACCATTCACATTCACCTCTACAAGTCGAGTCGATTTCCAGGTTTGCTCGATCGGTGATACAACAACTATATGTAGAAAAAAAGGGAATGGTAGAGGTCAGAAAAATTAAAACTGTTTCCTAACATTGGATTATGGGTGGCCAGGTTATGTTTCAGAGGGGCCTAGGAACAAGGAGGTCAGCCGTGAAGCCAGTATGTGCAACAACGGTGTCGTAAAGTGTGGCTACAAGTGCTTGTGCTTGCGACCGCTGTTGCAAGAGTATGGGCTGGGCCCATGGTAAGTGTGAGGTGCTTAGCTGCTATTGCTGCGAATAAGACATTTGAACATTATAATGTCATACAGAGACAACATGGAAAAAAAATAGTGTATAATGGTATGCATTGGTCGAGCTGTATGATTGGATCGATGGACAAATAAAGTGACCATCTCTTCCTTTCTTTTGTTCGTCAAAGGGCATGTTTGGAAGCCCTGTTATTCTTTTCACCTGGAGATGGCTTCCGATTGCATTTTCATGTGCGCAAGAAACCGCTTGTAAATCTTTGCCATTGGGGACTTGTGTTTGGTTTACAAGAACTATTTCTCAACCCGGGAACAGTAGTCTTGTTACGGAGGGAGTAGAAAGGAAAGGGGTTCGAAATCAAAACCAAACCTCCAAAGGACTGGGTAGCCGGCAGATCACCGACGCTATAGATCCACGGTAGGAGACCCAAAGTCTGAAAAGTTAGTTACAATTTGAAGCTGACAAAAAGACCTTTAAGGCTTTAACTATGCCACATGACTCATGTGACATAGTTAAAGCCTTCCTTGGTCACCTAAACCCGTGTGCATAGGTGTCACTGCTCCACATCTACTACAGCCCAAGGACTCAGCACAGCCCAAGCCCGCCGCAAGAGCTCTCGGGTCCACGGCCCACAGTGGGTCTGTAATCACTGCGTGGCCCAGGTGAAGGAGTAGAAAGGAAGGTTAGCCGTAGAGAAGAGAGGCATCCAACAATTCAGACACGTAATTTCAAAAAAAAACAAAAAAACAATTCAGACACGAACCAGAGAAGTGAACCAGATCTCGTCGATCCGTGGCGGCGCTAGCGCGTGTGTCGTCGCCTCGTCGGAGTGAGCTCGCCGTCGGCGGGTCGCTGACAATAGCCTGCCGTTTGGTTTGGCTTCCAACCTGCTGTAGCTTCTCCCCGTCCGCGCGACTCGAGCCCCGTCTCGTCCGTCGCAGATGGCGATGCCCAGCCGGAGCTGGGGTTTGCCGGCGGCGCACCTCGCTGTCGCTGGCCGTGCCCCGGTCCCCTCCAGCGCCGCCCGGTCGTCTCCGGCGTCGCCCCACTCTCCTCCGCCCCCACCCCGGCGTCTCTGGTCGTCGGCCCCTGGAGTCGCGGGCCCAGCCCTATCCCTCCTCTCTGCTGCGGCCTCGCTCTTCATCGATCTACGCCTCCAGTGACCGGATCTGCAACTCAGGTACGTCAGTCTCTGATGACTGGTGGACAGTGTGTTGTGTGTATGGTAAAAATGATGCCATGGTATAATGGTAACTAGGAAGTCTGAAAAAATTGTTTTGCTTGATTCAAGAATGGGTGACAAGGCAGATTGGGGTGATTTATTTTTGAAGCATTTAGTTGATGTATGCATTGCACTGCACAGGGGAGATGGAAGCCTGGAATAGGCTCCAGGGACTTTGGACTAGTACTGGTGACAACAAGATGGAAGCCCAAGACTTACTGGAAGACTTGCGGAACCGGCCTCTCCGAACCTTTATTGCAATGCTGCTAGTATCTCTGGTGGCAATCAAATGGGAGGAGCACTTTGAGCCGGTCCACCGTCGGTTGCTGAGGCGCAACCAAGAGATCCTGCATTCCACAACATCAACCCGCAGGCCAGACGCTGTCTTCAAGAAACTCTGGCGCCACTTCAAGCTCGTGGCACTATGCAGCCTGACATCGTTTGGCTTCGTCTGGATCCTTGTCTTCATCCTCTGTTGGCGCACCACGATGCCAATATTCCTCGTCCGGATCGAGATGTTGCTCATGATCCAGGGTGGCTTCATAGCGGCGACACTCATCCTCGACGGCTACACGGCCATTGCACATAGGCTCGGGCTCCCTCCGCTGCCACCGGAGCCTTCGCAGTTCCACTTTGGCGCACCTCACCCGCCTGCTTCATTCGACTAAAGCCTAGGTATGCTTTATTTCAGAAAATTGAAAATCTACAATAACTAAAACTATTATTAAAAACCATTTCAATCTCAATGATGCTTTTGTTGTTCCAGCTCAAGATCATTCAGGTGGCCTTTGGTTGATGTGGACTGATGAAGTTGATGTTACGATCGTCGATCATAATCACCACTTCATCTTTCCTTTGTGTATAAATAAAACAAGCGTGCAACAGTATGGCTTAGTTTGTATCTTAGTTTGTATCTATGGCGATCTCCATCATCACACTCACACCACCTCTGTTATATAGGGGAGGGAGGGATGGCTGTTTAAGTTTATTATAGGATGTGTGGGTGAGGTGATTGGACTTGGTCTTGTTTCGTTGCTCCAGATCGACGGCGAAATATATTATGGAGGTTGTTTTTGTTTGTGTTTGTTTTTAGTCGTCACCATCAATATAATGCTTGTGAATTGCTTGCGAAATATATAGAAGCAGGGCGTTCTCAACGACAAGATGTGAATTGCTTGCGGATTAATCAACATATAAAAAGGGAAAAAAACTATCAAGCTAGACAGCATATAAGGCAGTGGGCCATGCGGCGAGAGATGGTTGAGCTTCAAAAGCTAGAGGGGATGCAGTGGATGTGATTTGACTTAGGATCTTATTTCGTTGCTCCGGACTGTTTTTTTGTGATGCCAGATTGGTCAGGTGGACAACTGTTGATGTAAAGTTTTATCTGAGCAGGAAATATATGTGCTTGTGTTTTTTCTTCCATATTGAATAATATCATAATAACAATCCTTTATTTAATTATACGATCATGTATTCGTTTGTTTTCATAATCTAAAAAATACTAGAGGAGAGCTAGACATGGAAATAAATTTGAGAGATCTGAAGAAAGTTGGAGGCTGACTTTGGGCCTATTTAATTTGATTTCGCATGACTAAAACTAATTAAAAGCAACTAAAATGTTTTAGTTACCTTTTAATACCTCTTGAGTGACTAATAAAACTAAAGTGTTTCAGTCACCTTTTGGCCAGTTTGTTTGGAAGTTTAGTCCCTAAAGTGATTAAAGTTTAGTCACTTCAGTTTTTGTCGTGGGAAACCAAACAGGTTACTATTTTACAAGCACCAATATTTTTTTATTTTACTATCATTGTACAGAAGTTATTTTTTTTGGAAGACCCTTATCATTGATTCATTGTACTACCATCCTCATGCAAAACAAGGTAAGTTTAGATGACCCTTATTAGGAATCATATTTGATGGCCCGTTTGCCACCGCATAATTACCTACTAAAGTTCCATTATACTTTTGCAACATTTTCTAAAATAGATGTTAAAATAAATAAAATTGAAGTACATGCCAAAAAATAAAGGAGATTCTATTATGTGGATGTTAATAAATAAAACTGAACTACATGCCAAAAAATTTGAAGGACATTTTTCTAAAATAGTAGCAATTACAACTAGCTTATTTAGAAGCATATACCTTTTCCTAAAAAAAAGAAGAAGCAGCATATACCAACATTTCCATGCTTCTCTCCATCTCATGCAAAACGAGGTAATTTTTAGATGACACTATTAGGAATTCTACTCTGCCGAGGCATTCGTTTGCCATAGCATAATTACTTGCTAAAGTTATCATCGTACTTTTACATAATTCTAAATTGGATGATAATGAATGCTATAATAAACACTTTCTATATTCCAACTTATAAGTCATTATGCAACTATACTTGTGCAATGCCTAGATACATAACAAAAGCTATGTTTCTGAAAAAACAGATCGCCTTATAATTTGGAATGGAGGGAGAAATTAAATTACATGCCAAAAAATAAATAAGAAGTTAAACTAGTAATTATAACATTTACAGATCTCTTATTTACAAGCACATCTGAACATTTTTTTTACTATAATTGAGACCAACACACTCATTTTCTATGTATAAATATAGGTGCAAATGATGGAAGTATATGATAGATATCCAACTCACTTCCTTTGTCACATCTATATCTATCTCAATTGCCATTACAATAGCGATGACGAAGACAAATATGACAATGAAGATGCAGATGTTATCAATTCTCCCATTGATTGTTCTGCTAATGCTGAGCAGCGTCCTCGTTGCCTCCCGTAAGTCTTGTTGGTTATTACAACTACATCAACCCATGACTAACGCCGTACATATGATCAAATTTGATTTCTGTATGGACTTTATACATAACAGTTTATAGAAATCATAGGGACTGACTATGCAACCATCTCTAGAGAATTTCCACGGGTGTTAGGAAACACCACCTAGAAATTGATTTTGAGGCAAACACTAATGTGATCCATGTCAAGAACTTATTTCTAAAATTTCAAAATGGGCCTAAATGCCTCATAAAACAATATATTCTTAACAACTAGCGATACAAAACAATACAACTGTGTCAACTATCTATAGAGAAAAATAAATAACGACCGAGGTCTGCAAAATCAATTAGTTAACTATAATGGTTTCATTCTTAACTAACATCCGGATGCATGTATGGTCAGGTTATGATGTTTTGGAGGGGCATGGGGACAACAAGGACTTGGACCCTACATTATGCGTTGATGTCGCAGAGTGTCCTTTGTTCAGTTGCTTTCATAAAGGTCATTGCGGCCGCTGTTGCAGGGGTCACGGCTGGGTCCGTGGCAGGTGTAAGGCGTTTGAGTGCCAATGCTGCGACCCTAATGGGACTTTCCCATCGCCACCGCCACCAGCATCTCTATCACCATCGCCGTTGCTATCGCCACTGCCATTGCTAAAATAGTGTGTATGCTGTATGGTATGGTATGCATGACTGGATTAGATTGGACTGAGGAATGATGAATAAAGTGACCGGCCATTTGACCGGCCATTTCTTTCTTCCTTTTTGTTTGTTATTAAGTCGGGACTAATAAACTGGCCAAGCAGGCATTCTATCTGCTCTATCACGAGTGTGCTTGGACTCTTTAGCCTACTATGTCAAATCATTCATCGCATCGCATCACATATAACATCTTTTCCATGTTACGTTGTCCTACCTTGCCACCGTTCTCGACCATGGTTGGCTTTGGTGGAGGCCCCCTCTGCTCTCGCAGGACGGGGAGGAGATCGATAAAAAAGCTGAGCACCTTTATTCTATGAGGTTATTCGACATCACTCTATCACGTGGGTGTTTCTTTCCACAATCTTCAAGGTAATAAATGGGCTTGGACTCTATGATAGAGTCTACATTGTGAGTGCCCTAGTCTCGACGAGTTCCATCGATTAATTATAGCAGGCCAATTAAGGTGAAGTGGTTAGGAGAACATAGCAGCAACCAAATTGTTCATTTCATTATTCTTACTGTTTTTTCCTTTTCTGAAAGACCATTATTGTTGTAAGTGATCTTGGTGCAAGCCCCAAGATGAGCGGGAGGCGTGGTAGAGCACGGTGGGTCGAGCGCGTAGGCCAGGAAGGTAAGCTCCAGGATGAGGGCATGGTGGGTGTTGTAGGAGAGCGCGGGCAGGGGTCGGAGGACGCGCGGCCCACGCCCACCGGCGAGGTCAGGACTGGGCGAGGCGCGGTGGCGGCGGCTCAGTTGATGGAACCGCTGGAGCCGGCGACATCGTATCGTGGTGCGGTTGCAGTGGAGGTCGCGGGGGCCTTAGCTAGGGGGCCGCGCGCGCCTCCCCCACTGAGGTTCATTGAACTACAAAGTTTAAAATCTCATTGAGTACTATAAGTTTTTTTGATACACGGCGTTCCTTGTTCTGGGTTTTCTGTTTGAAAAGTTCAGGATTTGAATTAGAAAAATCTGAAATTTAAATCTTATATTTGGGATTAAATGATTCAAATAAGTCATCATCAAGTACAACAGTTTAGATATCATTTTACATGTAGAATTTTGATATAGAGTTTGTTTTCATCCAAATCACATGAAAAATTGGTAAGTTTTTTTTTGTGCGGCACCTATTATCAGCTTTCTCTAAAAATTGTTTTTACTATCCTTTATTTTTAGGGAAGGCGGCCGGACACACAAATCATACCTATGAACAAATTACATATCATTAATTTCTAGGGTCTGTTGGTGACACCGACCGTCCTCGAACCTAAAATGTTTATAGGGGCGGTCGATAGCCCCATCGATCACATTCACCCTGTAGAAGTCAAGTCTGGTTTGGTGTGTTCCATTGGTGATACAATGCAATCATAAGGGCATTCACAATGCAGACTCTACCACAGAGTCCAAGACTATTTATTACCCTTCTATTTATTGTGTTTTGCTGATGTGGCGATATATTTATTGAAGAGAGAGATAGAAAAACCAAGACTCCAAGTCTTATTTAGACTCTATGTCCACAATCTTCGAGGTAAATATGCCGCCACATCAGCAAAATACAATAAATAGAATGGTAATAAATAGTCTTGGACTCTGTGATAGAGTCTTGCATTGGGACTGCCCTAAGTGTCTAGTAGAAAAACGTAACAACGACCGAAGTCTGCAAATTAAAATTAATTAAAATAGATTCTTAACTAGCTAGCTAACATCTGGATGAATGTATGGTCAGCAGGTTATGTTTCAGAGGGGCCTGGGAATAGCAAGGATGTGAGCGCTGAAAACACTTTGTGCATGGATGTCGTTAAGTGTACTTTTAAGTGCTTTCATCCAGGTGATTGCGACCGCTGTTGCAAGGGTCACGCCTGGCCCCGTGGCAAGTGCTCGGGGCTTGAGGGTGAATGCTGCAACCCTGATGGGACAGAGAGCCGCCACCGCCATCGCTAAAATAGTTTGTATGGTATGGTATGCATGGGTCGAGTTGCATGCATATGCATGACTGGTTGGATTTGGGTGGATGAATAAAGTGACCGGCCATTTTTCTTCCTTAAGTTGGGACTAAATCGGACAACAGGCATTCTACCTCTTTATATCTTTTTTTTTTTTTTTTTTTTAGAAACAGCCGACTTCATTTATATATGATGATCATGATTACAATCAGTTGCTATAATTTCCCAAAGAGCCAGTGGTGGTATAAGCCACTCCACGACCGGAATCTCTCGGGAAACAACCTTAGCACACTCATGCGCAGCAAAATTACAAGTTCTATTGGCAAAACGAAAAACAAAATCATCTAATAGCCGGCTAAGATCAACAATCTGTTGCAGGAGAGGGCCAACCTCAGAGAGTGTTGTTTGACGCTTCTCCCATAGATCAGCAAGCACCTGGCAATCTGTCTCAAGGACGAGTCGACGGGCTCCTCGCTCCAGGGCCATGTGAATTCCATCACGACAGGCAGCCGCTTCCGTGGTCAAAGCATTGTTCTACCTCTTTATATCATGACATTGTGGTACTACCATAGTCCAATAACCCTGTTGATTCATGGATGAATGTTTTCCTTGAACTTGAAGTATTGCTAATCATTAACCATAGAAGCAAGCTAGGAAACACGTTATAAGCAATAAAAACCATGTTACAAATAAACACCTAGTATGATCGGTACCATGATGAAGTTATAGTAAAAACAATCATATTGGTTATAATAGTATAATTACACCACAATCGTTATTGGCAATCGCTGTTGTTCTGATATTGAAAACTAGAAGAGAGTTAGACATGGAAATAAATCTAAGAGATCTGAAGGAAGTTGCAGTCTTGACTTAATTTTACGAGCAGTCCAAAGCAAACAAGCCGTTGGGAAAACATAGCAGGAACCAATATCGTTGTGCTACCACCCTCTACATGTCATGCAAAACAAGGTAAGTTTAAATTAGATGACCTTTATTAGGAATCTCATTCGGCTATCCATTTGCCACAACATAATTACCTGCTAAAGTGAAATTGTACTTTTGCAACATTCTAAACTAGATGTTAATAAAGAAAATTGAAGTACATGCTAAAAGTTTATAGAGATGTTAAGCTAGTAATAGCAAACAACTCGCTTATTCACAAGCATATACCAACACTTCCATCCTTCTTGATCTATATCTCATGCAAAATGAGGTAAGTTTAGATGACCTTTATTAGAAATTAGATGTTAATAAAGAAAATATAGAGATGTTAAGCTAGTAAGAGCAAACAACTCGCTTATTCACAAGCATATACCAAGACTTCCATCCTTCATTCCTTCTCGATCTGTATCTCATGTAAAACGAGGTAAGTTTAGATGACCTTTATTACGAATTCTATTTGGCGAAGGCATCTATTCACCATGACACAATTACTTGCTAAAGTTATCGTCATACTTTGAGACAATTCTAAATTAGATGGTAATAAATACTTTATATGTTCCAAATTAAATTATAAGTCATAGCGAATTTTAGATACATTTTGCTTTAGTTATGCAACTAGACTTATACTATGTCTAGATGCATAACAAAAACTACGTATCTAAAAAACTAGAAAATGACTTATTATAACTTGGAATGAATTAAGTGAAATTGAAGTACATACAAAAAATGAAGAAGATGTTAAGCTAGTAATTATAGCAATTAAGGATGGCTTTTTACAAGCATATCCCAACATTTTTAACTATAGCTTATTATATGTATAAATAGGTGCAGAGGATGGATGCATATGACAAATATCCTACTCACTTGCTTTGTAACATCTATATTCATCTCAGTTGTCCGCACAATACCGATGACGAGGACAAATATAACAATGAAGATGCAGATCAAGATCCTAATTTTGCCATTGATTGTTCTGCTAATGCTGAGCAGCAGCATCGGCGCCTCCCGTAAGTCTTGTTGGTTATTACAGCATCATTGATCTCTCGATGTGCTAGATCGGTGTAGAAACTAAAAATATGACGATCGAGGCTTGCAAAATTAATTAATTGAAATGGTTTCTTAACTGGCTAACATCTGGACGCATGTATGGTGTGAGCAGGTTATGTTTCAGAGGGGCCTGGGAACAGCAAGAACGACATCGTGAGCACTGAAGACACGTGCACGGATGGTGTCGACCAGTGTAATTTTAAGTGCTTTCATTCAGGTGACTGCGACCGATGTTGCAAGGGTCACGGCTGGGGCCGTGGCAAGTGCTCTTCGCTTGAGTGCGAATGCTGCGACCCTCAGACTGAGACTGAGCCGCCACTGCCATAGCTAAAATAGTGTGTATGGTATGGGATTGGATTGGGTTGGATGGGCCAATAAATTGCCCGACCATTTCTTCATTTCGTTTGTGTCTTTGCTAAATTCTTATATTGAGACTAAGAGAACAGCTCGGCTGGCATTCTATGGGCTCTATCAACGTGTGTTGGGCTCTCCGGCCAACCGATCCAACACCGTCGCACCTTTCCCGCGCTGTGTATGTCTGCACCGTTGTCGACCAAGGTCACTGCAAACTTGAGCCTCTTTCTTAAATTAAAATTTTAAAAAATAAAAAATCAAATCTAGAGAGAGCGAGCGAAAAGCGCCCCTGTCTCTACCATATTTTCGTGCATGCATGTACCACTGCCTCAGCGTAGCTAGCTAGCAGCCTGACGCACATATAAATTAAGATCATAGATACAAGAACAGCACACATGTCCAGGTTGTATAAATACACGGATACATCTGCCTATTTGATAATACATGCACAAAAGCTGATTGGGCAGCATGTTATTTTATTGATTGATTTCATTAAGAGTAAAATGTGTTACTGGTCCATTAATTTTTATTTACTCACTTTAGGGACCGTTTCGGTATGGCTCCCGGGGCAGCTCCCAAAGCTATTTTTGGCCCCTTCAACTAAACGCTCTAGGAGCTAAGTGCTCCGACCACAGATATATCTCGAGAAATTGCGGTGAGAGGACTATAGAGCTGGGGAGACGGAGCAGGGAGAGGAGTGAGGACTGAATCGAACTGGGGAGAGGGAGCAGCTCGCCGGTGGCCACGACTGTTGTCGCGTGAAGGATGGGGGCAAAACGTCCATATGAAAATACGATGACCTGCTAATGAGCCCAAGTAGCTGGAAGACGTAGAGAATGAGATTTCTCAGGGGAGCCAAGAATTCCAATGGCATATTTCCAATTAGACGATTTCTAATGTTACATCTCTAATTGATGAAAATTGCAATGGTACAAAACCAAATAACCTAAGGTCCGAAAGATGTCAGGCAATGCCTTTGCTTTTCCCACTTATAAAAGTTATATAAAAAAAGGATTTTTAGCCCTTTGCTCTAATCAGCTGAGCTAATGTATCCTATCATCCTAGCCGCAGTACGTAATGCTATTCTCTCCGACGGTAGACTCGGACATCAACTTAATGTGATCTGATTGGGGAGAGAGAGTAACTCACTCACTGGTGTCTTCGAAGCAACCGTAGATGTCGGAAAATAGCCTGTTTCAGGCATCCCTAAACTCTCTAGCCTCGGCTTCGTTGTCATCAGCCTCGGCGAGGTAGTAGTCATCTTCATCTTGTTCCCCCTTTCCCGCCGCGTGAAGCGCCACCATCTCATCTTCGCTTCCGCCGCCCCCAAACACGCCATCCTATCCTCCTTCAGCGAAGGAGTTGTCCCACCATTGGCGGCAGCGATGACCGCCTTGACGGAGGGCGTCTGGATCCCCGTCGCCGACGACACCGATCGAATTTCTCGCCCCGCGTATCGATTGGATTCTTCGCCGACGCCGGCCTCTCTTGCGGGTGTAGGCAATTAGGAAAACTACCTAGGTCAGGTTGTTCCTGGGCCTTACATCCACCGGCTAGCAGGCCTAGGCCCAACTCAATGCTCCGAACGTTGTTCGAACTGAGGTTGGACCTGACCATGGCCGGCCCACCCCCAGACATGAGTCTGACTCTGGCAATTGGCAAGAGACTGCCAGGCCCGGAGCAGACGCATGTTGTGGAGGGTCGTGGGCCGCTTCTGGCCCCGCAACCGACGACGTGTCGATCTAGCTTGGATGGGGACGCATGCAATGGAATACACTTACACTCATCGCCCACCTTCTCGCGTGCTCTTGGAACAACGGCAGTTGTGGAGTGCGCACGCGAACGTAGCAAAGGGGGCTGACAGGCGGACCCACCAAGGTGTCTTCTACGGTGTTCGTATAGTGCAATCCTAATCCAGCGCACATGTGGATTGAGTTGTATTATTATGCTATTGGAGGACAATTCTATTTCTATAAGCTGCCCCTACTTACTCATATATGTCTTTTTGACATAAATCCCTTTTATGAGACGAGTAACCGTAAATGCCTTCGTAAGAGCATATCCAAGAGTGCCCTATATCCCTTCCCCATCCATGTGTTTTAGAAAAAAAAAAGAAAAAAAAAACTCATTTTTGAGTTCCCTATATCTCTTCCTCGTCCTTTGGCAATTGACAAAATGTCTACCTGCACGTGTAAAAATGTGTGTGTCTAGTCGCTCCTATTTTTACTCCCCCCGCCTTGCTACTCCTTTGCACCACTGTCCAGGAGAAAGGATAATAGTTTATACCTAGCTACACAGCGAGAGAGCTTGCATGACATGAGACTTGGGATCGGCAAAGAGGTGAAGGCTGGAGGGGGCGTGTGCCTGGCTGCCAAAGGTCAGCACTGTCAGCTAGGAGAGAGACTGGATGGGTCGGCTCCCTGGCTGCGCCCGGCTGGGAACCGCAAGAGACGGACACGATGTGCAAATCTACGGCGGTGCATCGAAAGCGGTCGCACCAAAAAAAAAATAAGCGGCAAAAAAAATCATTGTGGGACTAGAATTTGAATATTTTTTTTGAAGTCAAATATGGAGTACCTTTAGAGATGGCCTTCTTTTATCTCCCAATATCCTTTTGTCTTACTACTCTTTTGGGAGTTGGCAAACATGAAATTTTTAAATAGAAAAATATGGGACACTCTTGAAGATGCTCTAAATAAAAAGTCTTAATGTATTTTAGGAGATGGTTGCATACTATGATCACATATATTATTGTTTGGATTGTGTCTCGCAAAAATCATTTCGTAGTAATGTCCAACACTCTTGGGTTTGTCGTAGTAGTGTCCAACACTATTGGGTTTGTTGGAAAATACCAGTGCCGTTTACACTTCTAGTTTTAGAGCACATGTGCACTGCATACAAACATATATGGTCAATATATAAGATTATTCTCTAACGCAAATATTATGTTTTTTTCATGATTATTTGTTTGTTTGGCAGACCTTCGTTTGCCTAGCGGGGGCGGAAAACATATCGACCTGGGCCTGGGCCTGGGCCTGGGCCTGGGTCTGGGCCTGCTAGCCGGTGGGATGTGTAAAGGGCAAAGCCGAGCACCACACGCACATTAAAAAAAAAAGAAAGAAAACCACACGCATCCACCACCCGACCTAGGTTTTCCCGCAGGAGAGGTCGGCGCCGGCGACGGCGAGGAATTCAATCGATCCGCGGGGCGAGGAGTTCAAGCGCTCGTCGCCGCCCTCCATCCAAGCGGTCGTCGCCGCCATTGTTGGGCCTACTCCTTGGCCGAAGGAGGATAGGATGGAGCATTTGGGGGCGGAAGCGAAGGATGAGACGGTGGCGCTTCAGGCGGCGGAGAAGGCGGCGCTGGCAGTGGCAGAAGAAGAGGAAGATCCCGACGACTACCTCGCCTTCATTGATGACAACGAAGCCAAGGCTAGAAAGTTTAAGGATACCTGGAACAGGCTATTTTCCGACGTCTACGGTTGCTTCGAAGACACCAGTGAGTTATTCTTTCTATCTGATCAGATCCGATCATTGCAAATTGGAAACTGTCTTTGGTTTGTCCTAATGGCCGGTATTGCGTCGATAGCTTAATGACACATTGGACCTCTTTGATACAAGAGCTAATTGCTAGCTAGGTAAAAAATAGTGCTAATAGGTGGAGTAATTTTTTTTGGTGTGTATTCCTTTACTAGTTGTTAGCCAACTAGCTAGTTAACCACAGCTAATTTGGGCTAATTCTTAGCCCCAATTAGTAACTAGCTATGTGGATCTGAACAGGGCCATAGTGTTACTGACTGGGGGACTGATACCTATTTTCGTCCCTTTGCGGTGCTCTTGCCCAGCAAGCTTAGCAAGTAATATGGATGCTTGGTTCCATCTCTCGACACTTAGTTTGCAGTTGGCAAAGATTTCCTTGCTTGCTTCTGGATACATTTCAATTTTGTGTAAAGGATCCAGTCATTCCCAGTATATGGGCTAGTACATAGGATCTATCAGAACTTGCTTAACAAACAAACAAACAACTGAGATGCATTCCCTGTATATGTGCTAGGGTCTATCAGAGCTTGCTTGACCAATAAATAGCCGAGAAACCATATTTATGTGTTGTTAAGTATTTTTGCTCCTTCAACCCTTGGTTTATTGAATCCATTTGCAGCAAAGATCCTTAACAAGCGTTTCACATTCAATAAGCCAAAATGGCCGGAGTATGCTTGCCAACAGACTACGCTGCAGATCTTTTCAGTCAAAGTTGCAAAGATAAGGGGCGGCTTACAGTGGCCCCTCCATGTGTTCGGGATGGTTGCCATACGAGACTGTGCTGATCAAAATCGTAATATGATCTTTAATCGCTCGAGAGATAACTGCCAAATTATTACACAAGAGGTTTGTATTATTTCTTATTACCAACCATCAGTGTCATGATTGTTTGCTTCTTGCTGTGCTGCTTTATGAAGCAATAATTTTTTCCCCATCAACTTCTTTCATGTCTACCCAAGCCCCAAAGTGTTTTCTGTTACTACAGCGGCATGAAGAGGAGAGCGTGTTATACGTGGTCATCCATTCTTTTAGTTATTTTTTAGAACTTACGCAGTACACACTGAGTTTCGCTATCTGCAATCTATTGGCTGGTTATATGTTTGTGGGTTTGGTAATAATAAGAGAAGCAAATAAGTACTGACTAATCAATCTGGCACTTAATTTCTCAACACGCTGTGTCAGCTATGTGGCAAGCCCCTAGCTAGGAAATTTCCCTGCAAACTTGTACTTGACCCTTGCTCACTCCCCTCCCTTCCTCCCTCCTATCTGAGTCTAATTTTTAAATGTGGTTGATAGTTTATAGTGCTATATCAAATTTGCTAAATGTACAGCTCATGAATGGTACATACCTGATTATATGCACACAGAACATTATGCTGTCTTTTTATGTAGTCTTTTCTGTTGTGCCCTTCTGTTGATATTGCTGGTTTGCATTGCTCTATATTGTTTATTATATGCTGATGACCTCTTGTTTCACTTCAGTTTACTTACTATTTGTTTATGGTGCTGCATATAGGTTCCGTATTTGAAACTCACGGGGCCTTCGCGTGCTGTTGTGTTGGCCGACCCTGCGACCTTTGAGGTTGATCTGAAAGTTAAGGGCGCTACTGAATCCAAGGATGGAAGCTTAAGTTTTCTAGCCGTAACTTACACCAACTATGAGAAGCTTCAGTCACACCACCTTACAAGGAAGTACTCTACCAGGTTCAGCACACTGGAGTTTGCACTTGGTTCTATGTGTTATTCGGTCGAGGCAACAATCGCTTTGCGAATCACCAGTGGGGAGTGGCCAAGTGGTTTCCGTGCAATGTTTACTGCTAGTACCACCAGCATAAGTTGTGCGGAAGTCATCTTGCTTGATTCTGGCGATGATAAAGTGTCTGTTGTTGGTCTTGCGGGAAATATCACGCTTTCACGTTCTGTTGTATCTGTTGAACATCTTGGGGGGAAGCTCAAGGTTTGTGTGAAGGCATTGCAAGGTGATCGCGTTGCTGCTGCTAGAAAGTTGTCTTTTGAGACTAAGAGAGATCATGTGAGCGATGGCACTTTTCACCTTGGCTTCTGCACATTGGGTGTTACTATCTATTGGTCTCTTATTTAGAGATGAGCCTAGATTATGGGCCTAGGTTTTGTAAATGTTGGATACTAATGACATGTTTAAGAAACATATGAAGTTGCTACTTTATTTGTTGCTTCTGGAGTGGACTGGATTGGTAC
The DNA here is from genome assembly GCA_018135685.1 of Themeda triandra. Lineage (NCBI taxonomy): Eukaryota > Viridiplantae > Streptophyta > Magnoliopsida > Poales > Poaceae > Themeda > Themeda triandra. The sequence continues at coordinate 395,001 of JAENPR010000369.1, forward strand.
TACTAAGTAATGAATGATATCAGGATATGACGGTGCGCAATCTTGACTACAGTTTTTTGGGTAACAGTTTTATGTGCTTTCTGCAATTTCACTGTGTGATTGGTTTCTTCTGTTTGCTGGTCGTGCTTGCTTTTGAGGAAGCAACAGCTCGCATGCAGGTGTAGTGACATGCCGTACATGGCTGACAATTTGAGTGGTGATTTGCAAGCAAGAGATGTTTGTTTGTTTTGCAGGTATATTCCGTTAATCTGATTGTGAGGACCATGAGGTTTCTTACCGGTTGCCAGCGAGTGTTTCTTCAGAAACTGGTTTTGTGATGCTTACTGCTCGCTTGCTGTGGTGGTATTCTTTTTTTTTCGCGAGCGGGTCTTTTACCCGTATTTCATTAAGAGGAAGGGCCGAAAGAAAGGCCAGAGCACAAATACAAAGGATTCGCAAGTAATCGAAGGATTACCGGTGAAACCCCAAGAAATAAAACAAAAACATCAACAAACAGCAAGAAAACGCGAGGAGGGAGACCCCGCCACAACACACCTAAGACCCAACTATGCCTGTCTACCATATGAAGCGCTAAGGTTACCTACAAAACGACCAAGCTATGGTGGCAAAGCATCCACCCTGAAAGGACGACCCAAGCGGCAAAGCATCTGCCAACGAACCCAGCGGCAAAGCATCCGCCAAAGAACCCGGCGGCAAAGCATCCGCCAACGAACCAAGCGACCACACGACGACGGCAAAGTATCCGTCAGATAATGACGACGACGAGGAGGAGGAGGTCAAGAGATGTAGGATAGACCCAAGCGGAAAAAGAGAGCACACACAGGCAAAGCGGGCAACACCACCAGGAACGAGCGTCGGACGACGTCAACACGGGAGACAAGCAACGAGCCGTAGGAGATTTCTGCAGCGACGCCTTCAGGAAGGAGTCGACGCCCGAGTCCACGACCTTGGGCGCCGTCATCGCTGGCCTTAGAGGGCTCTAAGGCAGGGCCTACGCCCAGAAACCGGCGATGCCGATGCGGAAGCACGAGATTCAACAACGACGCCTCCAGGAAGGTTTGTGGCGCCCAAAAGGCGTCACCGTCGTCCGCCCGGTTACAGAAACCGTGCTGGGCTTTCGCCCAGAATCCATGCAACCACTGGCAATCACCAAGATCCACGAGCACCGTTACAGAACGTCACCCGCCGGCAACCACCAGAACCCGCCGTCCGCCGGTGCCACAGGCCACTCGAGCAGGACACCGAAGGGCCAGCAGCCGGCCAGACACGCCCAGCTAGCAGTGTCCAGCCACCAGCAGGCGTCCCCGTAGGCACCAAAGAGGGCCGACGAGGACTCCGCCGGGCGCTGTCGGACCGGGAGCCAGCGCCGCACCAACGGGATCCGGCCCGTGGGTCCACAAATCGGGCCCCAGGGATGCCGGATATGGCGGCCGCCGCCGGGGTCAGGGCCGCCCGCCTGGCGCCGCCAAGCCAAGGACCCTGGAGTGGAGCCATGGCTGCAGCGTGGCCCGCCGGCGGCCGACCGCAGCACCCCCGCGCCGGCCACGACCCCCCAGCCGCCTCCACGCCTAGCGACGAAGAACGCCGCCCAAGCAGTGGATCTGGTCAGGTGCAAGGCGGATCCGGCCGTTGGCGGCCCGGATCTGCCCGCCGGCCGTCATCCCCGCCGGTGGAGAAGGGTGGTGGGAGGGGGGGAGGGGATTCTGTTCATTTCCACGTTGCAAATTAACACCTTATGATCCCCTTCCCCTGGCTAATAGCCGCCGCGTGTCACCGGGCTCCATCAGACGGCCAGCAGGCGAGGTGCACGTTTCCGGTTCCCATCGACCATCGGATTGTTGCACAAAAGATGAGAGTAACGGGCACCATCCTGCAAGTTGCATTGTGATGTTCTGTGTAAGAACAACCTCTCTTGTGCAAAAGAAAATGAGAACTGCCGTACCAAAGGAAGCAATGAGCCACCAGAAGACAAGATGGTAGACAAGATAACTTTTTTATGCTACAGACATATGAAGATCTCTAGCTCTAAAAGATAGGACTTGTGTCATGTGCTTGAATGTAAACAGGATGGTTGCCAAAGTGACATAAGAACTTCCTGCCATTATAACCTGTAATGATAATGTTACAAAAATTGTAGAGCTTTAGAGGACTCTGAACTATGTAAGACTGAACATATTCTTTGTCAGAGCAAAGCAAATGTACTGAACATGTTAAATTTCACTGTATCCAAACAGTACAATTACATTTTGTGATGATTGTGCACTCCATCAAAAAGTAACTTTTTCCTAACAACAGTTTGCATTGTGGCATCTTGATCAACTCTAAATAGTAGACTTGTATTGAAATAAAGGGCAAGACCAGCATTGTGGAATTAGGATCTCCACCATGCATAAAAGGAGCAGCCATGATTGGCATTGTGGGTGCGCGAAAGAAGCAGCCATGGCTGAAGATGACCCAGCTCCAGCATTAGAATCTCGTGTCGTCATAGCATAAGAAAGTGTTCACAAATCATACTTGAAAGGGAATAAGTTGTGAAAATAGCTAATGTCTTACAGTCATTTGCTTTGGATCAGCATGTTCGTCTCTTGTTTCTACATCATTATTTAGATCTTAACACACAACTTCACCTCGCCCGGCCTCAGACACGCCGCAGCACAGGATTGCCTTCCGGATGGCAGCAGCAGGAGAATGAAGATCAGCAGGGTAGTGACAAGGGTGTCTGTGGAGAGATCCCCACGACACTTCAGTTTAGCCGCGGAAGATGATGGAGGGACTGTTCACGGGGGTGTTGTTGACCTCCAATGAGATCATGTCCACGTCGTCTCATGAGGCGTGATCTCGGATTGGCTGGGCCGCGCCGGCCAGCCCTGCCTTTACAAGGACGGCGGCCTCGCTGCCGCGGTCACCGCGCTCCGGACCTGCGCGGACGTCGTGCAACTCCCACACGTTCTGCCGCAGTTACGCCTCCCCCGAGTCTCTCGCAGGGAGAAAACCCGGCCAGGACACCCTCGCCAAGCCGAAGTGGCGCACGACGCCCGCCGTCAACGAGCCATCTCCGTGACGAGGAACCTGGTCAGGGGGTGCGCGGGTGGCGGTGCATCGCGGCGGCCGGGCGAGGGTCGCTCCAGCGCGACGCCTGGTAGCGGTAAGCGTGCGCAGCCTGTGACTGGACGCGTGGCGGCGTGAGTGCTGGTGCGCGGCCATCACCTGTGACGTGCGAGCGAGCGCGGCGTCCGGCGTGCTTGCCCCTCCGGCCCAGGCGGGCAAGGCTGCCTCCTAGCTCGCGTGGGAACAGCAACGTGCTCGAGCGCCCTGATGGTCGGGCACAGGCGCCTGCCATGGCGGCCATCTAGGTAGGCAAAAAACTGCCCTGCAAAACCAAAACCGGAAAATGTCGCGGCGAACTTGAGCGCACGAGCGCGCGGCGGGGACTCGCACGTGGACGCGGAGGAGTGGAGCGCGGCACTATTCTGGATGGCGAGACGTGCGCGGCGAGGTAATCGAGATGCGTGGGCCGTGGGCGCGACAGCAGAGCGAGCGTGTGACGCCTGGACACTGCCCAGCACGCTCTGTTGCAAACATGGCCGAAGCCATCCCGTTGCCACCAGTTCCGCCGGTGAGCTCACCGTCATACGCCGCCAAAAACGCACTGGTACAGTAAAGGCCATCCGTAACGAAAACTGACGGGTCGCCAAAGGCCGACCGCCGGGGCTGACTGAGTTCGTGGCTCACGTCGCCGAGCGCGGCCACGTCCTGGTCGGCTGGTCCTCCGCGACGCAGCAGACGCCGTCCTATGCGCGCGCCAGGCCTGATAACGCCCATTGCCGCCGTCCTCGGGGTGCTTCTGCAGTTGGCGTGCTTCGGCTCCACGTCCACAGCGCGCAGCGGCACAGTGGACACACAGGGTCCATGTCATCAATCCTATATTTTTTTCTCTAAAAAAAAAGGGGGAAGATGGAGGCCTAGGACCGTGCCTCTTACCGAAGACGACCAAGTTCCAGGCGCCATCAGTGATCCGGCCGCCTTCAGGCCCACAGTGGCTCAACTCTTTTTTCTTTTTCTATTTTTTTTGAAATGTGTTGGATTTTATTAATAAAGAACTTTTACAACTAGCCCCTATTAAGCACCCCTGAACCATTGAATAAGTAAACTCCTCTATAGGAGTAGCCATCGATTTTCGTCGTTGCCGACCGCCTACACCTCTCGCAGTGAAGAAGATCCAGGATGAAGTGCATAGCCGACTCCCAAATCGACAAAGAGTCTTCAAATTTTAAAATTCCCACCAGTAGCACACTGAAAGCGTGTTGTTGGCCCATTGAATGCACCGGTGAATGGCCAAAAGTCGTCTCTTCGTTGTCGTCGAGAACAAACGCCACTTGCTTCAACAGTCAATTCCAATTATTGGCGAGCAAACCCGCAAGGGCGGTCGATGAACACCAACCCGCACACATGGGATGGTGGATAACTAACCTCACAAGGAAGTACTTGTCACGAGAAGCACCTTGGAGGGTCAAAATTCCGGTGGATGTCCTAACATCATCATCGGTAAATCCACCAAGCCTCCTCCAGACAACAGTTGTCATACAAGACGAAGTAGATGCCACTGCTGATGTCATGGGTGTCATCGGCGTAGTGAAGAACACAGAGGATTCGCACACCAATGCAGAAAGAGATAGCAAAGAAAAACTCATCGATGAAGAACCCCCAGCAGAAGACACCGAAAAGCACCACGCACACAACGATCAGCATCTGAACTTGCTCACCACCGACTTAGACTGCGCCATAAGATCTCGGGAGGAGACAAACTGAGAGCTGACGAATCCAACGGCGGGACATTGGTCGCCTAGAAGTCACCCTCTCTGTGCTGGGAAGAGCCAGAAAGCTAATCAATGCACCGCAGAGTGGCTATCTAGTACTTAAGCTTGTGGAACGAAAGAGGGAGGCAGACAACTGTAAACTAAAACTCTGCATTTCAATTCAATCCTGCCCTCTCCAACTACTTCCCTGTTCTTCCCCTTCTCCAAGTTCCCTCTTCTCCTGCCAATTGTTCCTCACATGAAGCTCCTGCACTGCCTATGCCACCCCCTCGGATCCGCTTGGGCGCAATGAGCAACTGGTCATGTCAACCTAGCTAATATGAGCGGAGACATGGCTGGAAAGCACTAGACGACGTTGTGAGACCCTCTCCTAGGTAACAACCAGGACATGTCCTTCTGGCACGACACATGGTTCACTGAGGGCTTGTTTGGATGTAGTCATATTCACTTCAATCCTTACGTGTTGAAGTGGATTTAAGTGAAACTTAAATTATTTTTCACCCCAATCCACTCCAACACACATGGATTGAGGTGGATAGGAGTGCATCCAAACAAGGCCTTATGTGCCTCTGGCAGGGTGTTGTTGCGGCGATCTATAGCCACTTCCATGCGGTCTCGCAACATCATGGAGGCGAGTGTGCACACCCTCCTACAACAGCGCATCACTTCCTAGGCGGCGGAGGAGCTTTAGCACCTAGAAGATCTCCTCCAAAACATCTCGCTCCATGACTCACTAGATCACAGAGAGAGCTTCTTACAGGGCGACTATTGTCGCCTCAAGACTCAGGTCCGACATCATATACCGAGACTCTCATGTGCGGTGACCACATTCGCCTCCTTGGCTCCTTCAAGTTCGTTTGGCGCAACTTCGCTCATCTGCGGGTATAGTTTTTCGTCTGGCTGCTCGCACAAGGTTGTATACAATGCCGCTCTTTCTTTCTTAGGTAGAAATATTATGGATGATGCAAACTACGCCATATGTGGTGAGGCGGTGGAAACTGCAGACCATATTATCTCTGGTTGCCAATTCATGTGCTCCTTCTTGACTAAGATTGGATGGGCGCCCTGAGGTCAAGCAGCTATGGTTGTCTCTGGCGCCACCCAGGATCCACAAGGACGTTGCTCACCTTTCTTGTGTTGCTGGGAGAGTTGGAAGCACTGAAACGATGCAATATTCAAAGGCCTGCCACCGAGCGTTGATCGTTTGACGGCGGCTTGCATGCAGTCGGCATGATCCTGAGAATGCAGGATTTCAAGGCAAAATGCGACAACAGCCTTGGATTGGTGTAACACCCTGGACATGTAATTGCTCTCCTCTATCTTTTATCTAAGATCATCTTGTAAATCATCTGTACCTTTTGGGGACAGCCGGTGGTCGTCGCCCCTTCAATTGGACACGGGATACTTGGAGTACGGATAGTGTTTTTGCGACGTCATGGCGGATAATGCAGAAAATAATAATAAATTTATAGAGAAAATATGGTATTTATATAACTTTTTTTTTTTTTTTTGAGACCTGGACCTGTTAGCAGCAGGCCACTCAGGAAGGTCCACGTACGTGAAGGCCAGGCAGCAGGTAGCTAATAATCCTTCCTAGCTAGCTCCCGGCCTGGCACTATGTTTATCTTCTGTTCTTCCCTTAGGTACTGTACCTACACGACAGCCCGCGAGGCCGGCCTAAGCCAGCCAGCCAACCAGCCTCGCCGCGCCGCGCGTTTCCTTCCGATCCGTCACGTACGTACGTACGCATGGAAATGGAAAATGGTGAACTGGTTGGAACTGGGAGTGCTGGCTGGGTGGATGTGGATCGCCTCGGGATGCCTGGGATATACGCTACCCGTGGTTGTTTTGTCCGCACATGCAATGCCAGGCGGTTATGCATGGTTACTTTATTTTTGAAAAATGATGGTCAATCAAAACCCCTCCCCTCCAGGCCCTGTGGCCTGTACGTAGCAGAGGCAGTACGTACGTAGCAGGCAGGCGAGGCGAGCGAAAAAGCATAAGGAGGCTGTTCCAATTCCAATCTGCTGCTTGCTACCTGCTTTCCATCGATCGGATTTCTCTCTCTATACGTACATACATACGGAGCCATCTCCATCTCCGTAGTATACGAAACGCAACGCAATTCAAAATCTATCCTAGTATCATCATCAGTAGGCTGCATGCAGGCAGGTTAGATTGATTGATCAGTGCATCTTATGCAAGTTTATATAATTAGAGTAAATCAGATTGTTACATTTACTTCCATTGCGTAATTAAAAAAGAAAACAACAACAACGGCAAACGAAAACAAAACACTGGCAAACGACCGAGAAAAGGAAGAAAAGAAGCCAGCGGCATCACTGGCAAACGCAAGCAAGCCAGCAAGGGCTTTTCGCTCCTCACTATCCCTCCCCAAAACCCCAGGCTCCCCTCCAAACCATTCCCCTCCCTCACGCTCACTTTTTCCCTCCCCTTCCATCCCACGCCCCTGCCGTCTCCTGCTTGTTCCTCCTCTTGGCACCGCCGGCGCCCACTACCTCAAGTTCGATCGTCGCCAGAAAGCACCGGCGCACATCGAACCAACTGCAACACGATGATGCCGATGAGCGACACGGACACGGGCGGCTGAAGCGCGCGACCGATCGGCCGGCCGGAACGCAAGCAGCCCAGATCGAGTGTTCGTTCGCCGGCGCGGCCAGGTACGCAGCCTTCTTCCGGCAAGCCGGTGCCTTTCACCTACTGTGCTTTGGATGGCGGCTTCGCCGTGTGCCTGATCTGCCACGCGTCTGCAACAGCTCCGGCCGCCTTCGACGCCAAGATCAAGCCGACACCTTTCGCCGCGATTGTACCACCGGTTGCCTTCTTCCTCGACGCCAAGGCAAGCCGGCATCTTTCGCTGCGACTGCACCGCCACCGCCGGCCGCAGCCAAAGCAAGCCGGCACCTTTCGCCGCGACTGCACCAGCTGCGGTTGCCTTCTTCACCGACGGCAAGCCGGCACCTTTTGCTGCGACTGCACCGCCGGCCCCGATCGCCTCTTCCTCGACGCCAAGGCAAGCCGGCACCTTTCGGCGCGCCTGCACCAGCCCCGGCCACGACGACCCCCCAACAGGCCGATCGACTGAAGGTGAGCACGCCGACGCCGTGCCCTCCCCTCGCTTCCCCTGTTGCCGGCCGGCGATGAACCCTCTGCCCTCTGTTGTGTTGTCACCGGCCATCGAGCCGAGAGCATTTTGCAGGACGGAGCCGGCGACGGAGACCGCAAACCCCCATTCCCCTCCCAAATTAAAATCCCCACCTTGCATTGTTACCCCCAAATTACAAGAAAATGTGTTTTTCTTTCTTTCTTACAGTTCTATGTTTGCTCGTTCCAGATCAACAATGGAGGTGGTATGGCGCTCTCTGTGCTGACAGTCTCGGGCAGGCCGCTTTCTTCCTGGATGCCAAGGCCAAAGCTGGCACCTTTCACTGCGAACGCTAACTTCACACCGTGCACCTGAGCCGCCGAGCACCTGCACCAGCCCCGGCCGCAGCTTCTTCCTCGACGCCAAGGGCACCTTTCATCGGGAACGCCGACTTCACGTGTACCTGAGCCGCCGCGCGCCTGCACCAGCCCCGGCCGCCGGCACCTTTCATCGGGAACGCAGAATTCACCGTGTAGGTGAGCCGCCGCGAGCCTGCACCTGCCCTCGCCGCCGCCTTCCACCTCGTCGCCAAGGCCAAAGCCGGCACCTTTCACTGGGAACGGCAACTTCTCCGTGACGACGCCGCCCTGCATCTGCAACAGCTCCGTGCTCCGACAGGCCGATCGAGTGAAGGTGAGCACGCCACGACGTCGTGCCCTCCCCCCACTTCCTCTTCTGCCGGCCGATGAGCCGATGAGCTCTTTGTTGTGCTGTGGCCGGCCATCGAGCCGAGATCGTTTCTGCAGGAGCCGGCAACGGACACCGCAAACCCCCCAAAATCCCCACCTTGGTGAGCGCTCGCCACCGCGCCTACGTTCTGTCGCTGCCGGTGAGCACCTTGGCGCGCTATCGCCCTGGCCTCATCGTGCTTGACAACATCCGGATGCCTGTTGTGACGGCTTGGCAGACGCTCCATCCATCGCTGCACCATGCCCAACGCGGGTGTCCCGTGCCACCGGGCGTTGCAGCCATGAATTTTGGTTCATTTGTTCCTATCCAGATCATTGGGTCACTGATAGCCAATGTTGGTTCTTTTGCTCATTCCAGGTCAGCAGTAATGGAGGTGTCACAAGTCGTGATGATCTTGGTATGGCGATGTCTGTGCTGACAGTCCCATAGTCACGGTCCTTCATCTCTACCGTTGCTTGCAGCTTGCTGTACGGCTTTCTTGATCATCTCCCGGCCTTGCTCTCCCAACAAAATGGAGGCACCAGCAGCAGCGCCTTACCCAAACCTCCGAACTGTCTTCTCATCTCGGCAACTGCAATTGACAGTAAGACGCCAAATGTTGCTATAAACTGATATACTTCATTGCAAAGTTTATATCTTTCTTTCAATTAGCATCCGAGTAAATGTATTGTAGGTGTTGGACCGTTTATTGTTTAGCGCTTAGATGAATGTTGCTCAGATCGCAGTTTCTTTCTAGGCAGCCTCGCTCCCCATTGCCTAGATTTGTCTTATGAGCTCAAATGGTAACATACAGAGGAGATCGGCAGACGTCCATTTAAATTGATAGGGGCTTTTGATCCCCTGCTGCAGATGTCCTATTTAGCCACTAATTTGCATTCGACTTTCATAGTGGAAGCCGGTCATAACAGCATCAGTTTAGAGAAATTTGACCATTTTGTATTTTTATTTTGACTAACAAATTTTTCACTCCGATTATTGCTCATTTCGTTATCGGTATAGTAAATTCTTATTACTATGTATTCATGACATCGTCTAACAATTGTTGCTAATGTGCAGGATGTGCCTTTTGTTCTCTTCGACATCAGTGAGCCCGCAGCTGCACTCAGGGAGACCAGCAGGCTACGGCTGATCCGTGCCCGCAGAATGGCTCCTGTGCTTTTTGGGAAGAGGCTGGTTCCCGTAGCTCCATTCAGAAATCCACTTTACGGTATCAGCCAGCATCGTATACGTCTACATGACCCTGCTACATCGTGTCGTGGAGCTATTTTTTCGCGACACAGATTTATATTTTGCTGGGTTTTGTCGTGGGGTGGTGGCGGCAGAGGGGGCTGAACCACAATGGGGCCGCGTTTTCATATTTGATGATTTGTACGAGGACGCGCCCGGTTTTCTTAATGCAGTGAAGATGGGTATCCGCTCCGACCACACAAATGAAGAGTAAGAGCTTACACAAACCCTTATATTCAAACTAATTGCGAAACTAACAAGAGTTGACACATGTCTTTTTATCATCTTTAATAGAGATGCCCCAGGACCTGCGGCTGTGATGCACCTATTTGAAACATTCTACAATTTTCAAGACGACATTGCGTTTATTGGCAATGACAACGAGGGGAACCCCCAAGCAAAAGGTGTTGTTGGAGGTATAAAAAATGCGCTAGAGCAAGCCGTTTCCAGGACTATAATCATTTTCGCTGAGGCACTGCGACTGAGGTCGGTATACACCCCCGTGTTGGAAGTCCTTGAGTCTTTCAACTATTCCATGCCTTTACCTGCTAGATGTTGGAAGCTCATTAGATGGTGGGGCCAGTTATCTAATGACGTCCAGACATTGAGGAGGAACCATAGAATGGCACTGAACACTAAATTGAATGCAAGATACTCGGCGGTTGGGGCGGTTGGGCTCAGCACGCTGGGTCAGCTGATTGGTCGACATGGAGAATTGACCTTTTGCAAGCTAAACACGATGATGATCATCTCCGAAGAGCAACTGCTGATAATGCAGGGTGACATAGAAAGACTCAACTTCGTGGATCCAATGTTTCAGGAGCAGCAGCAGCAGCAGGCGCAGCAGCAGCAGCAGCAAGCGCAGCAACAACAGCAGGCGCATACGGAAGGAGGTGGAAGAGGAAGAGGAGGGAGAGGGAGAGGAGGTCGCGGTGGGCGTGGAAGAGGGGAAGGCAGGGGAGGAAGAGGTGGGGAAGCACAAGTGGCAGCTCGGGGCAGAGGGAGAGGAGGAAGAGCAGGAGGCGGAGGAAGAGGATGATGAAGGAATAAGTTTAAGCCGGTATCTTTTTTTTTTTCGAAATCATGCACTTTGCATGTATTGCAAGTTTAAGCCGGTATCAAGGAATGGGTTTAAGTCAATCCGAAGGACTGTCCATAATGTTATCACCATGTTTTTGCTCTTCTGTTCAATTCTGCAGCTGCTCTTAATGAATGTAACTCTGTCATAGCCTTTCTCTCGGTTTCTAGATTGCATTTGAAGAAAAGATGTGCCCCATGCTCATCAAGCCGTTCGCACACTTTGTATTGATGCGCATGCCTCTATGTGTCAAATTAACTCTCAGTGGATGACTGTTCTGTGTAAATCGCCACAAGAAGTGGGTTTGTTTGGACAGTTCAACTTCCAAATGCTTGCCCACACTTTCTCTTGTCCACTATTGCTACTACTTCGTGCATTCTTTTGCTACCTTTTCTCAGCGCATCCTCTCAGTGCACTGAATATTCCTTTCGGATCAAAATGTCATGCAAGTAAATTTGACCGGCCTTCATTCACTTCAGGCAGTGCCAAAAGTAGTTTCTAATTCCCCTCCTAGAAAATATCTTTCACCAACACATGATCCCAATCGCTTGTAATTGGATTGATCAACTCTGCAACGTTAGTGATAATGTTGGAACCTCTCGAAGTGATTGGTTTACCACAGGAAAGGTGACCCATGTTCATATAAAAGTACATAAAAATATTATAGCATCACGGATTTATGGATGAATACAGTGACCATTTATTCCTTGTTTTGTTCTTTGAAACTAAACCGACATGCTACATCAGGAAGTTTGGTTCTCCTTTCATGTCAAATCAGTCTCTGGCAAATTATTTGATGGGAAGTGAGGTTGATTAATTGCCTGGGTAAGAGCAAGAGTGTTGTTGGCTGTAACACTCTGATATGAGTCGTTTTAGATGCTCAGTTCAGGAGTTAGTCTGAAGGAGGAGAACTAACACAAGTATGCGAGCTTTAGGATGGCTTCTGATAATGGGTGCCTTGTCTGAATGTGATACGCATCAGAACCCAGGACAAAATTCAGATTTATCAAAGTTGAACTCTTACGAATGGCCATATGCTTTGTCCGGAATAGATAGCACAGACGGCGAGATCAGGTTGCAACACTCTGATCTGAGTCGTTTTAGATATGCGAGCTTCAGGATGGTTTCTGATAATGTGTGCCTTGTCTGAATGTGATACACATCAGATTTATCAAAGTTGATATGAATGAAAAGATCACTTGTAAGAATTGTCATATGTTTGTCAGGAACAGAGGGAAGTGAGCTTGCCTCACTTAGCTAGGTGACTAAATGTGGCACTGCACCTAGCCACCGAGGTTCGAGTCCGTCGGGAGCGAATTTGGGTGCTTTATTTTCTTCTTAATTAAAAAGCCCTCTAGTTCCTCCTAGGCTGGGTCGAGGGTTTTTTTCTTTCTTTTTTTTTGGTCAGGAACAGATAGCACAAACGGCGAGATCAGGTTGCAGCGACTGCAGCTCTCTTCCCTTCCATCATTCTCTCCTCCCTCTCCCTGGAGTAGCAGAATAGAGCCATGCAGAGAATGGTCAAGACTCGAGGACGCCATTTTTGTTGCAAAAGCATGAAAGCATTGCAGAGACGAGTGCAGATGAAAGCAAATACAGGGGAAGCTGAAGTAGAAAGTTACCGGTAAAAACCAGCGAGTGCTTCTTCAGAAGCTGGGACTTGAGATGGTCCTGTCTCCTGCTCACTTCGTGTGGTGGCATTCAGATCATGCCGTTCATCAATTTATTACGCTGGTGTACATTCTTTCTTGCAGAAGCTTCCAAGAGTTTGCCACACAGTCTGACAGAGAAACGACATGTTCACTGCCAGATGAAGAATCTCTCGTTTCTGTTTTATTACATATACACATGCGGGAGTATCGCACAAGTACTGCCAGGTTCAGATCAATTTCAGCTTGTGGAGCTAAATAAACATTCCTAGTTTGCATGCATCTCACTATGTTCAGAAACGAATGTGGTGACACTGACACAAGTGAACATGCAAGTGTCCTAGCAATGAATGATTCCAAGTGCCAATCCAGGAAAAGCTAGGCAACCACAATGGTTCGACACATTGTCAGAAGCATGCATTTTGTTGGAAATGACAGAAGCTAATTAGTTGGTTAAGTGTCAGATCCTGTAAATATGTTGCCCGGGTTAGAGTAAGATAGCAGTTTATTGCAACACTCTGATAAAAAATCATTCATTTCATTTCAGATGTTCAGCAGTGGAGTCAATCTGAAAGAGAACTGATTCACAAGTATGCCAGTTTCAGAATAGCTTCAACATGTGCAAGGAAAGGAATATGCAATAGCATATTGTAAATGTGTAAATAGCTTCAGGATGTCATCACTACGAGGCTCCCTTGCAGGGACAGCCGTCAACCTATGCAGCAATGGCATGGGAGGCAGAGCTGCCAAGTTAGTAAATGGGAAAAGGTCCTTCTCACCCCTTCACCTATGCTCTGAAAAAGGCTCGTTATATTTTGCTTGCATATCAGTCTAATTGATCGATCATCAGTTAGCTAGGTTCAAATGACACTCCAGCCACGAAGCGAACGCAGCGCATCTCATGAGTCATGGCTGGGCCAGCAACTGGCAAGCAGTGCAGACAGACTGTATAAGAACGATAAAGCAAAGAAACATGCATGTCACTGGCCGGATTATAAAACAGACAGTGCGTGATCATCGTCATTGAGGGGTAGCACCATGACCTCGCTTGCCTGTCCCTGGAGGCTTTGAATCCATCATCCTTATCCTTACTATACGAATCCTGCCTCCAAGCTCCTGCACCAGAGCGTGCCACGTCACCCGTGCCACGTCACCCGTTTTTCTCAGCTGACCGGCCGGACGGCCGAGATCGGGCCTCCACCGGTCTTTTTGCAAAAGACCCTCAAACTCTGGTGAAATAAAACCCTCCGTCCATCCTCCTCTCTCAGGAAATGTTTTAAAAATGCCCTCGATCCTTTTGGAAATACCACCCGCCGGCCGCCGTCCAAACCATTTTGGGCCGGCCCGCCACTGCTTTTTTTAGGCCGACAGCCACTGCTTCCTCGCTATACGCCGGCCGAGCTGGGCCAGATTCAGCCCAAATTTCTTCTTCTTTCTTTATTAAATCCTATGATATGCTGATTTTGTTTATTTTATATAAAATAAATATACTCCCTCCGTCTCACAAATAATCACACATTTTGACTTTTACCTTTCGTGTTTAACCGCTCGTCTTATTTAAATTTTTTATGCAAATAGTAAAATAAATAAATCATTATAAAAGTATCTCTAATGATAAAATATGTCATAACAAAATAAATAATATTATGAAATTTTTTGTGTAGTCTCTCCATGATGTACTCTATGTAGATAAAAATATGAAACTTGGAATACAAAGAAATTTGGAATGATTTAAAATAACCTCTATTAATTAACTAATGAATCTTTTTGTGATATATCTACAATTTGTTAAAAAATATGTAGAAAAATTTGGAAGCATAAAAATCTTCTAAAATAAAACATCACATATTTATGTCTTTATCCCTAATTTTCCACCCCTATTTCACCATTCAAAATCCAAGAATAATTTCTAATTTTATCGATTCGCGTTTTATTAGTAAACTTTGGAAGTTAATATCTAATCCAACGTAACTCGAGTCCCATAATTCTTAAACCAAAAAACTTCTAAAATAAAACCCTATATGTTCAAATCTTTTTTCTAATTCTTTGTGATACCCCTTCTTCATCATCAAAAAAATAAAAAATAATTCTTAAATTCCTCTCACTCGCGTATTGCCGATAAACTAAGCAAAATTATATCTCATTTATCCTAACTCTAAATTCCGTAATTCTTGCAAAAAAAATATATATTCAGATCTTTTTTAAAAAACTTTCATGATTACCATTGCTAAATCATAAAACTGTAAGAACCACCGTAAAATCAACACAGACACATCAAACATGACGCGGCAACGCCGCGCGTCAAGTTTTCTAGTTTTACCTATCTTAACCTATCCTCAAGTAGAGAACAGTGATCAGCAAAAGGACTATTAATTCTCCCAAACTGAAAACAAAATGTAAATTTAACTGCAAGCAGTTACCGTAGTGCTGGGCATTCCTAGTCGTTAATGGAGATAAAATCAAAAATATCTATTACGATTATGATTACATAGCTGTAAATGCCTTCGTAGGAGCATCTGCAAGAGTGCCCCATCCCTTCACCATGCATGTGTTTTAGAAAAAAAAAAAGAGAAAAACTCATTTCAAGTTCCCCATATCTCTTCTTCGTCCTTTGGCAGACGCGTAAAAATGTGTGCGTCTAGTCGCTCCTATTTTCACTTCCCTACTCTATGAGTCCTTCACACCACCGTCCGAAGAAAGGATAATAGTTCATACCTGGCTACACAACAAGAGAGTTGCTCGACATGATACTTGGGATTGGCGAGGAGGTGAAGGTTGGGGGGGGGGGGGTGGGGTGTGCCTGGCTGCCGATGGCCGGCACTGGCACTGTCGGACAGGAGAGACCAACAGGACAGAACAGGACAGGTTGGCTCCCTGGCTGCCGTCGGTTGGGAACCGCAGGAGACGAACACATCGTGCAGATCTGAGGTGGTCCGATGAATTTGATTTTTTTAAGTCAAATACGGAGGGGGCTCTTGAGGTCCGATGATCGGACTGTAACAATGATTTTTCCCGCCCACCCGTCCGTCCACCACCAATTCGTTAGATTCGTTTTTTTCGACGGTTTTACTTCTTCCACGATCGCAACGACTACACCGATTTCTCCGGCATATGTTTCAAATTTTTTTGGTGCTTGCAAGTTTCCCGTACGCTTCTTTCTGGAGGAAAGGAAAATAAATAAATAATAAAATAATATTCACAAATAGTAAAAATAAGGTGGCTGCAATGGTTTGAACCAAAGACCATTTGGTTTAGAAAGTCATTCTGCTACCAAAACAACCCATTAATGTTTGTGATGGCAAAAAAATATTTTCATTATTAAACATTTAAAATCAGAAAAAATATAGGGACAATTTGCTTTGCAGGACACCAAAAGTGGGCGCATTGGCTAGAGGACACTTTTGCATGTAACACTCACCACAAAAATAGTTGTCATTTATAAACTGTAAGGCCAATGAAATTTTAACAGCAATAAGATAAGATAGTTAGCTACAAATCATCTAATACTCACTTTCATAGAAAATGTCGTTAAGGCCATGAAATCATGTCCACCAGCAACCTTAATAGCCATGATTTTCTGGTGGACATGATTTCATGGCCTTAATGAAATTTTCTAGGGAAGTGAGTATTAGATGATTTGTAGCTTACTATCTTATCGTGTTGCTGTTAAAATTTCATAGCCATTGGCCTTATGGTTTACAAATGGCAACTGTTTTGGTGGTGAGTGTTACATGAAAAAGTGTCCTCCAGCCAATTTATGTCTTTCGCGGTGTCCCATGGTCAATTTTCCCAAAAATATAACATCCACCATGGTTCATGTTGGTTTGTCTAGACTTGAGCCTACTTCTCACGCGTGACTTTCAATAAAAAAACCATAACTCTTAAATCAAACATCTAAATAAAATTCCAGCTACTCCATTGGATTTTTTGCAATAATTTCTTTAAAACAAAATCAACCACAAATATATTTAAAAAATTTAAAAAAAATTATAACTCTTAAACGAAACATCCAAAATAAAAATCCAACTACACCATTGGATTTCTTGCAGTAAATCCTTCACAATAAAATCATACATGAATGTATTTAAAAAATTATTAATGAAAACATAATATAACATATATGTGTACTAAGATACACAATAGAACATCGCTAAATACATCATAGAACATCCATCATTAAATACATAGTAGAACATCACCTATATACTAAGTAAACATCACTGAATACACCACAGAACATCGCTAAAATACATTATATAACATCACATATATACACACATATATATATTATGTGAATATCATTACATACAATCGTAGAACATCACCTATGTATTTTCTGATGTCCATATTACAGAACATCACATATTTATTACATGAGCATCAATAAATACACCATAGAATATCATATGTATACTGCGTGAACATTACAAAAAAAGTATCATAGAATATTACCTGTATACTACGAGAATCTAGAAAACATCTAGACCACCACCTGTGTAATGTGAGAACATCAAAAAATAATTAAGACACCATATATATACTATGAGAACATGACATGTACACTAATCAAACATCACAAAAAACATCATAGAACACCACCCGTATACCATGGGAACATCACCCGTGTACTATGAGAACATCACAAAAAATAAACAGAACACTATCTATATAATACGAGAATATAACATGTATATTACATGAATATCACGAAAAACATCATAGAACATGATATTTTTAGTGGCTATAATGTCTTGATTTCTGAGGCAACATTAAATTTGAACGCTAGAACGACCACTATGATGGTACGAAGGGAGTAGAACAAATAAAATAAATGAATAACTTGAATAAGAATGAAAAATAAAAATTAGAATGAAAAAATAATTTTAAATGAAAACATAGAAATTTTGAAGTAAAAGAAAAGATAAGGATAAACAGAAGCACTAAAAATAATAAAAACAAATCAAATGAAAAAATGATAAAAATAGAACGCAAACTGTTTCAAGGATTACATTTGCGCCGATGAAAAAACCACACAAGGTAACCACTAACCACTACTAAGCTAAACACTCCAATGATCAGGGAGGAGGGCAATTACGCCTCCCCCGAGTCTCTCGCCGGGAGAAAACCCGGCCAGGACACCCTCGCCAAGCCGAGGTGGCGCACGACGCCCGCCGTCAACGAGCCATCTCCGTGACGAGGAACCTGGTCAAGGGGTGCGCGGGTGGCGGTGCATATCGCGGCGGCCGGGCGAGGGGCGCTCGAGCGAGACGCTTGGTAAGCGTGCGCATGACTGTGACTAGACGCGTGGCGGCGTGGGTGCTGGTGCGCGGCCATCACCTGTGCCGTGCGAGCAAGCGCGGCGTCCGGCGTGCTTGCCCCTCCAACCCAGGCGGCAAGGCTGCCTCCTAGCTGATCGCGGGTGGGAACAGCAGCGTGTGCTCGAGCGACCTGATGGTCGGGCAAAGGCGCCAGCGTGTCTATGCCATGGCGGCCATCTAGGTAGGCAAAAAAACTGCCTTGCAAAACCAGCGCACCGCTGCTGCACGCGGCGAACTGGAGCGCGCGGCGGTGACTCGCACGTGGACGCGGAGGAATGGGGCGCACGACTCTGGATGGCGAGACGTGCGCGGCGAGGTAATCGAAATGCGTGGGCCGTGGGCGCGACAGAATGAGCGTGCCGCGTGGCCACTGCCCAGCACGCTGTGCTGCAAGCAAGGCCTAGGGCCCGGCACGTGGCTGGCTAGACCGTGACCAGCTGTGGCGACCGGAGCGTCCATGAGAGTCTTGTGGGGATGGTCATGCAGTGGACCGGAGCGGGACGCGTAGTTTGGTCACGGACAAGTCGGTGGTGTGGCAGCGTGCCTACTTCACTTTTTTTTGCAAAGCCTAGCAATGGCGTAGTGTACGCAGTTTGGCCGCAGGCTCGCCGGCAGCAGGGCTGGGTGCCCTTGGCCGTCTTGCCAGTGTACACCTTCCAACGTTGTGGGGAGAGTCTTAGGAACAGCTCAGCATGGTGTGTCAGTGGCCAGCACATATTGGCTGGTGTGCGCTTCCCATGATTGCAAGCTAGTCCGGGAATAGCATCTCATGGTGCGGCAGCGGCCGGCAACCCCGTTGTCTTGGCGCGATCACTTGCTGGTGCGAACCTCCCACTGTCGTGGACGATTCTAGTAATATGGCTCTGCGTACGGTGTGTTGGAGTCTGGCACAGACGCCCAAGTTTTCCAGATTAGCTTGTGTCCGAGGAACAACGTTGATCCTGCTGAAGCATCATGTATATGCAGACTTAGCAGAGTATGTCCCGTCTGGCGCCCATCGCCAGATTAGTTTGTCGTGCTGATCACTGAGATGGGCGCTCTCTACACTTTGCCAAAGCTGTAGGAGGTCGATGATTGCAGGTGGAGCCGCAGCGCGCCAACTGCAGAAGTACCCCGAGGACGGGCGCAATGGGCGTTATCGTGCGCGGCGCGCGCATATATAGGACGGCGTCTGCTGCGTCGCGGAGGTGGCGGAGGACTGAAGGAGACGAGGACCAGGATGTGACGGCGCTCGCCGACGTGAGCCACCACGAACTCGGTCAGCCCCGGCGGTCGGTCGTCGGCGACCCGTCGATTTTCGTTATGGACTGTGCGTTGGCAGACAGAGAATAATGCGTATGATGGTGAGCTCACCGGCGGACTGGTGGGAATGGCATGGTGGTGGCGTGGCCACGCGGCACGCTCGTTCTGCTGTCGCGTCCATGGCAAGACGCATCTGGATCACCTAGCCGCTCACGTCTCGCCATCCGCGCAGCCAGCCAGATGCCAGAGTCGTGGCCGCGCTCCACTCCTCCGCGACCATGTCCGAGTCCCCGCCGCGCGCCCGTGCGCTGCATGCAGTTTCGCCCGCGTGCAGCGGCAGCACGCCGTGGGCTCGCCGCGGCCTGCACCAGCACGCTGGTTTTGCAGGCCAATTTTTTGACGACCGCCATGGCATTGGCATGCTAGGACACACTGGCGCCTGTGCCCGCCGTGCGCCCGGCCCATCAGGTCGCTTGAGCACGCTGATATTCCCACCCGAGCTAGGAGCCAGCCATGGCCGGCTGGGGCGTTCGCTCGCATGGCACGGGGGACGGCCGCGCACCGGCACTCACGCCGCAATCACAACTCACAACCTGCGCACGCCTACTTATATGACTCTTACGGTCTTACCAACGTCGCGCTCGAGCGCTCCTCGCCCGGCCGCCGCGCTGGACATCTTTGGCCCCCGCACCTCATGACCAGGTTCCTCGTCACGGACATGTCCCGGCTTCTCTCCGGGGAGGTTGCTGCGGCAGAACGTGTGGGAGCTGCACGACGTCGGCACAAGTCCGCAGCGAGGCCGGCGTCCTTGTCAAGACAGGGCTGGCCGGCGCGGCCCAGCCAATCGGAGCTTACGCCTCATGAGACAACTCATTGGAGGTCAACAACACCCCCAGTGAACAGTCCCATGTTTGTTCCATCATCCTGCGCGGCTAAACTCAAGTCATGGGGATCTCCAAAGACACCGTTGTCGCTACCCTGCCGACCCTCATTCTTCTGCTGCTGCGGTGCTGCCATCCAGCGGCGCCCTACTTCTCCTTCACATGCACCTTCACCTCGCCGTCAGACGCGCTGTAGCGAAGGGGCCTAACAGGCGGGCCCACCGAGAGTCGATGATGACAAAGCCAACCAGGGCTGACAGACGCGTTAAGTACAGAGATCTATGCGTGCTGCAATAGGGCCACGTATATCTCATTATCGTGTCCTGTTATGATTTTCAGTTGTTGGGGATCACCCGGGATGAATTATCGCCATCTAAATATCATTCCGCCAAAAGATGATCATGATAGTTACATTGCAGGTCTTGAATTCAGAGTTACAGTGCAAGAAAGGCGGGAAAAAACACAAACACCTCATATAAAAGAGAAACACCATCACAAACAACCACATGGAGAAACAACAAAGCCACAAACTCCTAGACGGAGGCTTGCTGATGATCACTGAACAATTGCATTGCCAATACAATACAATAGAGCTTCGATGAACTCCATTCCATGGACGACCGTAAGACAAAGTCAAGGTGACAAACGACATCGTGATGTACATCCTCTATAAAGTTCATTTGGGGTCCAATCGTCTTCCACATATGTCCGGAAGAAAGCCTCAAGGATTAGAGGGCTAATGGTTGGAGAACGGGAGACCGAAGAGAGGGGATCATGGCCCCTCCCAACCTAATTTATAGTGAGAAGATGCATTTTAGGAGCCTAGAGGACATAAGAACAGATACTAACAGGAGACATCATCAATCGCGCACCCGCCTTCGTCGCGAAGAACGACTTGGTGCCAACGATAGGCCACCAAGCTTCCATAGTCGTGGTAGGCACCAAATCTCGCTGTGGAGGACATGGATCTGACTCATCGCCGACCATCGACTACCCAGTACAAGCAGAGCAAAGTTTAAGAAAGAGGCGAGCGGGGAGCGGAGGCGAGAGGGAGCTACGGTTGGATGCCTTATTAAGCCCTACCACGGGCCGTGCGCCAGCTACTATGACCGATGAGGGTGCTGGAACATGAGACCTTAATCTGGCGTCGGCGGCTGGTCGCCTCCCTAGGCCTCGGACTTTGATGTTGATCAGATGGTAGTGTTCTTATATTCATGATTTTTGCTAAAGCTAATATGTTCTATGAGACATGATATGGATAACGGGTGTGAGCATGAACTTACTCGTGTTAGCTTGGATTACGACCCGAGTTAGTTTTACGTTTGGAATGGTCCCCTCTTAAAGGATGTAAATTTTTATGGTGGTTCACGGTTTTAAATGAACCTCTGGCAATAATGGAACGAAAATGCGAAACCTATTGAAAAAAGATGTGCTAAAAGAAGAAGTTTTCATGCTTCAAAATGAAGCTTGTTGGACGGCACGTCTATGTCAAAGGCTCGAAGCGAACAATTACCATACACAAGACGACGATTTGAAAAATTATCCAGAATCCGGTTTACTTCTGTGAGATGACGTGTGGGAAGTATCTGGACGAAATTCCATTTTCGCGATCGTTCGCCTGGAGGAGAAGTGAGCCAACGATCTCTGTCGAAGCGGAGTGCACATGACGTCAGCGCTGACATAGTAGAAAAAGTAAATCATTTATTTTGAAATGCTATATATTCAAAACCGTGTATCTATTTGTAATTCTGTTTGCATCATTGTATTCTACGCGACGAGACGAACAAAACTAGATCCCACTTGGATATGTTTCGAAAAAAAATTCATCATCTTTTTTTTCTACACTACAGTCATTCTGTGTATAAGTTTTTTTCTTATGTTTAGTTAGCTAAGTTATACGTAAAAGTTATGTGTATAAGTTAGATTTATAATTTTGCAACATTGTAAGTTACGTGTTTTCACGTAATAAGTTAGACGTATAAGTTATGAGCATAAGTTAGAAATGTTGAAGATCACGTAAGTTATGTATATAATTTAGGTTGTAACTTTGCAATGTTGTAAATTATGTGTTTTCACTTATTAAGTTATATATATAAATTATAAGCATAACTTAGAAATATTGAAGATCACGTAACTTATGTGTATAAGTTAGATTATAAGTTAGACACATAAGCTATAGAATGGAAGTTATCTGTGTGGATTTATAATTTTTCCATTCATTTACGAAAAATAGTAAACTTTCTAAAAATAGAAAGTTGCGGAATTTTCCTTTTGCTAAAATGGAAAGTTGCATGTTGTCTGAAATCGTTCGCTCAAAACAGGAACCAGCGGTCGTTCGTGATTTAGTCAGGCCGCTATCTGGATGGTGGACTAGGTTTGTGATGGAAGGCCCAGACGCACAACGCAGGAGACCCCATGGACCGGCTGCTTCGTGCAGCAGCCGCTCGTGGCCCTCGACACGGGCCGGATGGCCGGCTCGGCCCGCCGCGCGTTCTTAATTGCCGTCCGTTTTCCAGTCCGGAAACGTTTCCGTCCTGTCCCTGTGCAGCGAAGCACCGGCAGCTGCGGACGCGCACACGGCTGCCCCTCGCCCGCCGCCCGCCGTCGTGTTCCGATCCGCACACAAACCCCGTGGCGCTCGCCGGCTGCTGCCTGCGGGCTGGACACACGTTCAGCGGCCTCCCGGCGGCCGCGGGCGCCAGACTGTAGCGGCGGCGCACGTACACGGTACACGTACGTCGTCGCGTACTCCCTATGTGATATGTGGCTATATATGTGTAGTTCAAAAGTAGTTTTCTGGCCATGGGGAGTGCCAAGACGTACTACGGGCCAAGGTGCCATGCATGGTGTCAAAGCTAACTAACTTGGAACGCCGTCTAAGCAAAAGGGTTTTTCTTATTTGGTTTTGCCAAGTGTAATGGGTATATCTTCGTTTTAATCATGGGGGTGGGTGTTGCTCTTGGTGAGGTTTTGTGTTCCTATTACAATCCTCATGTGCCCACTTTATCGTAGTTTGTAGATATCTTCCACTATTTATCTTCTATATATGGCGTTTATAGAATATAGAGAGTGTAGTCTTAATCCCACACACATGCGGATTAAGTTGTGTTAGGCTAAAAGTATTGGAGGACAGTTCTATTCTCATAAGCTCCCTCTACTTACTCATATATACATTTTTGACTGTCTGCGTAAATGGGAATGACCATCTACGTAAATCTGTTTTGTCAGACGGACAATTATAAACGCCTCCATAAATAAAAAGACCGTCTCCAAAAGTCCTTAAGTATTTTAGGAGACGGTTGTATTTTGTGACCACCTGTGTTAATGTTTGGACAGTTTCTCGCAAATCATTTTCTGTGTAGTGTCCAACTTTCTTTGGTCGGTCGGTGCCATTTACACTTCTAGTTTCAAAGTACACGTGCACTGAATACAAACATATATAAGGTCAATACAAATTATTATAAAACAATAATTCATTATATAAGATGTGAATGCAAATATATGTTTCTTTTTTCATGCTTCTTAATTTGTTTTCTATAGTAAAGCTGTTTTATATGTTTTTTTTTTAAAAAAGATACCTCCCGCAGCAATATACGGGTCGAGTTGGGCCTGGGCCTGCTAGCCGGTGGATGTACTGAAGGTAAGGCGAGCCCCACACGCATTAAAAAAAAAAAACCCCCCACACACGCATCGACCACCCAGCCTAGGTTTTCCTTCGATCCGGCGAGAGAGGTCGGCGCCGGCGACGAATTCAATCGATCCGCGGGGCGAGGAATTCGATTGGTGTTGGCGATGGCGATGGCGGTGGCGATGGAGACGCCCTCTATCCAAGCGGTCGCCGCCGCCAAAGTTGGGCCTACTCCTTGGCCGAAAGAGGATAGGATGACGCGCTTGGAGGCGGAAGCGAAGCTTCACGAGGCGGAAAAGGCGGCGCGGGCGAAGCTTATCGCGGCGGAGAAGGCGGTGCGGGCAGAAGAAGAGGAGGAAGATGACGACTGGTACCTCGCCGAGGCTGATGACAACGAAGCCGACGCTAGAAAGTTCAGGGAAACATGGAACATGCTATTCTCCGACGTCTACGGTTGCTTCGAAGACACCAGTGAGTAATTATCTTTCTCTTTTGATTGATGGAGTTCGTATGTTCCCCACTGCGTGTAGGGTGTATTATATGGATAGGATACTTCCCCACTGTGGCTAGGGTGTATTTTATGGATAGGATACATCATAGATGTAGCTCAGCTGGTTAGAGCAAAGGCCTAAAATATTTTTTTTTATCTTTTTTTTTTCACTTATAAGTGGGAAGAATTTTCACTTGTTTATGTAGCTCAGCTGGTTAGAGCAAAGGACTATTTTTTTTTAACCTGTTTATAAGTGGGAAGAGCAAGGGCTTTGCCTGAAATCCTTCAGACCTTCCCAAACGAACTGCTGGTCAGTTTTGCCACTGCGAGTAGGATACATCTAAGAATCTAAGCTGGTTAGATCAGATGAATAAAAATCGTTTTTTTGCTTGTTTAAGTGGGAAGAGCAAGGGGCATTGCCCTTGGAATTTTTCAGTGGTTCCAGTCCACATCTGACCGTCTTTCAAATTGGAAACTGTCTTTTAATTTGTAAATTGGAACCTCTCCTGAATTTGAAAATTGGTACATCGCCGGTCGTAATGGTCCTAATGGTCGATATCGTGGTTTAATAACATATAGGTCCTGTTTGGATACAAGATGCTAGCTTGGTAAAAATTAGCCTAATGGTCCTAATGGTCAGTATCCAAACTTGAGGGCTAATAGGGAGCTAATTTTTTAGCCAAGTCTCCAATTAGTTGTTAGTTCGATTTGTTTTGTTAGCCAACTAGCTAGCCAACCACAAAGACTAATTTTTCGTCCCAACTACTAATTGGCCATGTGTATCCAACCAGACCCATAGTCTTACTAACTGGGGACTGATATTTATTTGTATTCATTTGCCTAGCTAGGTGCTCATACCCTGCAAGCTCAGCAAGAAATATGGATGTTTGGTTCCATCCCTTCCCTTGTTTGCATTTGACAAGGGTTACATTCTGGATACATTTCAAGTTTGTGTGAAGGATCCACTCATTACCCTGTATATGTGCTAGGATCTATCAGAACTTTTGCTTAACCAATAAATAGCTTAGATGCATGCCCTGTATATATGTGCTGTGTATATGTGCTAGGATCTACCAGAAATTGCATGGCCAATAAATAGCTGAGATGCCATATTTATGTTTTGTTAAGTATTGATGCTGCTTCTGCTTAACCCTTGGTTTATTAAATCCACTTGCAGCAAAGATCCGTAACAAACGGTTCACGTTCAAGAAGCCTAACTGGCGGGAGTGTGCCTCCATGCCGACTACCTTGCAGATCTTTTCAGTCAAAGTTGCAAGGATAAGGGGCGGCTTACAATGGCCCCTCCATGTGTTTGGGATGGTGGCCATACGAGACTGTGCTGATCAAAATCGTAATATGATCTTTGATCGCTCGAGAGAGAACTGCCAAATTCTTACAAAAGAGGTTTGTATTATCTCTTATCACTAGCCATCAGTGTCATGATTGTTTGCTTCTTGCTTTGCTGCTTTATGAAGCAATGATTTTTTCCCCGTCAGCTACTTTCCTGTCTGCCCATAGTGTTGTCAGTTCCCACAGCGGCATGTGCTCTGGGATGTTTCTATGTTTGTGGTTCCAGGTTCCTCTACATTGAAGTAATCCATTGTTTTAGTTCTTTTTTAGAACTTGTGTAGTACACATTGTGAGTTTCGCTATCTGCAATCTCTTGGTTGGTTATATGTTTGTGGGTTTGGTAATAATAAGAGAAGCAAAAAACTGCTTACATAAGATAGGGAGCACATGCACGCTGTAGCAAGCCCCTGGCTAGGAAGTTCCCCTGCAAACTTGTACTTGACCATGCTCACCTCCCTCCCTCCTATCTGTTGTAAACTAATGTAGCATGTGTAAGTCTAATTTTTAAATGTGGCTGATGGTTTCTGGCACTACCTTATGAGTTGTCTCGAAAATGTCTGATCCTTGTTCGCTAGAAATCAAATCAAATTTGCTAAATGTACAGCTCATGAATATGCATGATGCACACAAAAAATTATGCTGTCCTTTTGTTTTGTCAATAATGCATGGAAGATTTTTTTTGTAGTTTTTTCTGTTGTGCCCTTGTGTTGATAATGCTGGTTTGCATTGCTCTATATATTGTTTATTATATGCTGTTGACATCTTGTTTCACTTCAGTTTACTTAGTATTTGTTTAACGGTGCTGCATATATATAGGATCCATATTTGAAACTGACGGGGCCTTCGCGTGCTGTTGTGTTGTCCGACCCTGCGACGTTTGAGGTTGATCTGAAAGTTAAAGGCTCTACAGAATCGAAGGATCAATGCTTGAGTTTTCTAGCCGTAACTTACATCAATTATGAGGGCTTTCTCTCACACCACCTTACAAGGGAGTACCGTAGCAGGCTTTGCACGCTGGGGTTTGGACTTGGCTC
The DNA here is from genome assembly GCA_018135685.1 of Themeda triandra. Taxonomy (NCBI): domain Eukaryota; kingdom Viridiplantae; phylum Streptophyta; class Magnoliopsida; order Poales; family Poaceae; genus Themeda; species Themeda triandra. Next base: position 421,571 of record JAENPR010000369.1, read on the forward strand.
TATGACTTATTCGCTTGAGGCAACAATCGCTTTGCGAATCACCAGTGGGGAATGGCCAACTGGTTTCCGTGCAAAGTTTACTGCTAGTACCACCAGCATAAGTTGTGCGGAAGTCATCTTGCTTGATTCAGGAGACGATAAAGTGTCTGTTCTTGGTCATGGAAGAAACATCACACTTTCACGTTCTGTTGTATCTGTTGGTCATCCTGAGCAGCTCAAAGTTTGTGCGAAGGCATTGCGAGGTGATTACGTTGTTTCTGGTAGACAGATGTTTTTCAAGCCTCAGAGAGATGGTGTGAGCAATGGCACTCTGCGCCTTGGCTTCTGCACATTGGATGTTACTATCTTTTGGTCGCTTATTTAGAGACGGACATGTTCAAGAAACATATGAAGTTGCTACTTGTTGCGTCTGGAGTGGACTTAATTGGTACTACTAAGTAATTAATGATATCGGGGCTTGACTAGACTTGCTTTTGACTTGGTGTCAATTTTTATGTGTTTTCTGCAATTTCACTGTGATTGGTTTCTTCTGTTTGCTGGCTTGCTTGCTTTTGAGGAAGCAACAGCTCGCATGCAGGTGTAGTGGCATGCCGTACATGGCTGACAAATTGAGCAGCCACTAGCAAAGCAGCGGGGCATTGCTTAAGTTGATTACATGGTTATCGAAGTATAGGAGGTCTGGTCTCACTTGCAATTAATTGGCCTGCTCATTACGACTCGACTCACATTTCATTATGGCTTCTTCTGCCTCTCCTTAGGCTATCTCCAACAATAGGAACGCAAAAACAGCACCGATTCTTTTGTTTCGGTAGGACACAGTGAAAGGGTGGGACACCAAAATTAGCCGAACTCCAACAGCAAACGCAAATCCTCCGCCTCTACATCACCTCATCCTCGCCTCCGCCTCCGCGCTTCTCCGTCCTCCACGGGCACGCGCTCTCCCTCCTCGCGGCCGCCGTGCATGCGCTCCCCTCCTTGGCCCCACGCGCTCGCGCTGGACTTCGCCTCGCCGCAAATCCTTCGGCCGCGGGCTCGCCTCGCCGCGGTGTCGCGCGCCGCCACGGGTCCGCCATCGGCCCACCTCGTCACGCCTGGAAGCGCCGGCCGCGGGCGTGCGTCACCGCGCGCCGCCGCAGATTCGCCGTCGGCTGTGGCCTCGCCACGCCTGGAAGCGCCAGCCGCGGGCCTGCCTCGCCGCGGATCCGCCGTCGGCCCGCCTTGCCGCGCCTGGAAGCGCCGGCCACGGACTCGTCTCGCTGCACCGTCGCGCGCCGCCGCAGATCTGCCGTCGCCCCGCCTGGAAGCACCGGCCGTGGGCTCGCCTCGCCTCGCCGTCGTCGTCCGCTGGACGCCCCACCCTGACGCCTCCTACGGGCCCACCACTGCCAGCGCCAGACAAATGCATCGTGTGGAGAGAGAAGACTCAATTTTGCCTTCTGGCTCGCCTGGTAGGCAAAATGGCGGTGGCCTTTGCGTCTTCTGTTGGAGATTGTTTTTAGTAGGCAAAACAACTGTGCAATAGCGATTTCGTGTTTGCGTTGCCCTTTGCATTCTCTGTTGGAGATAGTCTTAGAGCAGCAGCGCCTCTCCTCCTTAGAGCATCTCCACCAGTCCCTCAATACCTCCCCCTATCCCCATAAACTTGTCATATTGGGGGAGATAGCTCTTTTTCGGCCCTCCAGCAATCTCCCAATATCTCTCCCTTTTTCTGGTGGCCACCAAAAAACACCCCTTCTCCCCTCATATGAAGGGGGAGTTGCATCTCCCCCAATAGTTGAGGCCCACCTCCAACTACCTCTTCTTCTTCCTCTTCCTGTGTCGAGTATCGAGTACCTTGCCCGCGTGCTGCTCAAGCGCGGGTGGCCACGTCCTCCTCCTCCTTGCAGTTCGCTGCCACCATGGTGCGCTGATATATTTGATCGCCTTTTCAATTCAACTTCAGCAACAATTTGCTAGTGCTCGTGCGGTGGCCACCTCTTCTCCTTTTGAGAATTGATACTATTTCATTTTGACGAGATGCATACTGTACTGAAATTGAAGCATCGAGTGTAAGCGCAAGTGGCCACCACCTCCTTCAATGTGCGGTGCAGTACTACTTGCTCGTGTTGTAGGCTAAGCCAAAGGTTGAAGAAGGCGATGACATGCAGGGCCCACGTGTAAGTGCATATTGGGGGAGATGTATTGGTGATCTGCTGCAGCACCTCCTCCAATAATCACAAAAAGTTGTATTGGTGGCCACCAATACTACTCCCTCCGTTTCAAATTGTAGTTCGTTTGACTTTTTTGTCCCCAACTTTGACCACTCGTCTTATTCAAAAAATTAGTGCAAATATGGTTAAATTTAAGTCATTTTTGAAGGTCCTATGTTAGTAAAGCAAGCCACAGCAAAAGAAATGATATTTGACATAATTTTTTGAATAAGACGAGTGGTCAAAGTTGTGGCAAAAAAAGTCAAATGAACTACAATTTGGAACGGATTAGTAGTATATTGGGGATTGATTATTGGGAAACTGCAGCAGCAGCCCTTCACCTTCATCACAAACCTATGAGGATGCTCTCGACGACTTCGACTACAAATCAAGGATTCCAAGATCACCAACAACTGATGATCCAAGTTTTGGACGGGTGGCCCAGAGACAGGTGATCGATCAACAAAGTTTCAAAAAAAAAAAAAAAAAGGTGATCGATCAACAGGGACCACCCAACGCTAAACTCCTGCCGGCACAAGATTCGTTGCATGGAGAGAGCAGGCCGCTTCACCATCAACGTTTTCATGCCCCCTCGCCACCTAGAGCTGCTGCTGGTCAGCTGGTGGTAGTTGGAGGAAGAAGGGCGTGCTCCTCCATCTCCATCTCCACTAGAGTTCAACTTTGTCTCTGCTGCCAAAACAGAGGGCATCAGCCAACTATATGCATGCTCGTTCCGTGGAAGATGAAAAAATGACACACGCTGCAATGGCATGCCAGTCAAGACTTACTACGACAGCACCAAAAGGTATCAGAATTTGAAGTTTTCCATGCCGGGATAAGCTGCATTCTCTCATACCAACAATAAAAGGAACAACACCAAAACCATACTGTCTAACTGACGGACCATCTGGTCATTCCATCATTAAAGAAAACAGGAAAGAAGGCAAATATCTGCACAACTCGCTTTTATTAAACATCTGGTTTCCATCTTTAAGGCGGTGTACAGATTTGCAGGAAATTAGTGATCTGCTGCTATCCACTCTTCAGTTCAATCAAGTACAAGGCGAACCGGAGTCTGGAGATCCATCGATATGGAGGGGGTGTTTGTGCAGAACCTTCATGTGTAGTGTAGTTCGAAGTACATTCTGTTCATAGCTATGCCGACTTGTTCATGCTGCACAGTACATGTTCTTTAACTGAGATAAACGATAGAGAGTTTGGGAAAGGTAGCGATCGGATCGGAGTTTAGGCAGGGGAAAGCAGAGAACAAGGTTTGGATTAGAGGATTACTTGCAGGAGAAGGCAAGAGTTTTTTTTCAATACTCGGCCTAGATGATTCTCACACCTCCCTCAAATTTAAAACGGTTCATCTTACCTCCTTGTCCTGGTTATAAGTGGTTTTGAAGGTGGTTTTGTCTTTTATTTATTTATTTTAGCTAAAACTTTGAAAAATCATAGTAAATGATATAAAATCATAAAATAGAAAATTCAATTCCGTTCGACTCCACATTAGTAGCTCTACATGCTGAACATATATGGTATGCTTTAGACAAAGTTTTTGCTATAACTTTGTATCCACGTTTTTCTATAATTAATTGAAATAATTAATAGCTGCAATTTCTATGGTCCAATTATGGTGAAATTTTTATGGTGGAATAATTATTGTATGTTTGGACAGTAGTAAAAATTTCCATTGGATCAACTGTAACTTAGTTTTATAACAAGTATAAACCTAAATAAATATGTAACCGAGTTTCCAATGAGTGTGAAAATTATAATACAATTCAATCATACAATAGTAAACATACAATAAAATTTTCACCATAATTGGATCATAAAAACTGCAGCTATAAGTTATTCTAGTTAATTACAAAAAGCATAGGTCTAAAGCTACAATACAAAATTTCATATTAAAATATAACATATTATAAAATCCACTGTTAAGATCTACTCATGTGGAGTCTAAAAAAATTGATTTTTTTATTTTCCTATGGTTTACTATGATTTTTCAAATTTTCAGTCAAAATAAGTAAATAAATAACCACCTTTAAAACCGCTACAACTAGGACAGGGAGGTAAGATAAACGGTTTTAAAGTTGAGGGAATTGTTTTGCCTGATTTTAGTGTTGGGGGCAGAGGGGGAATTTGGCACCCCTCCCCCATCTCCTAACCGAATGTGTTAATAATCCTCGTGTGGATGGAGATTCGGGTGGCCCTTGGGCACCGAATCGGCCGTTGACGCCCGATAGATTCGGGTCGCCTGGGGGCCGCCTTGCCTTACGGCGGTGGATGACGTCGCGACCCACGAACCTGCAACGTGCAGGTGCAGGTTCAGGGATCCTGGAGCCATAGAGGCGGCTCAGCGGACTCAGCGCATGCCACGCGCCATTCCCCTGAATTCGCGCGTGGCTTGTGCGGATTCGGGTGATGAAATCCGGCAAGTTGGAGGCTGCTGGCCCCGGATCGAGGGAGGTGTCAAGTCAGATTCGGCCGGTGGCGCCGGGAGTCGGTCATGACAGTGTTGAGGCGCCCCGATGGCGTGTCCAACAGCATCGCGGGAGCAGGAATGACAGCTCGGCTTCGAGGTGATCGGGTGCGTGTCGGTCGTTGGCCGACAACGGTGGGCCCCGCGGCCTCTGTACGTGCTTGCCCCTAGTCGGTGTAAAGCAGTTTCGGGTGTTAGTTTTTCCAGGGGCAAAATGGTCTTGTAAATGCCTACGGGCTGCTATAAATACGACCCTGATGGGACGTTTTAGGGGTCGGTCCCATGCGTTTTAGCCGGGCTATGAAGAATACATTTTGTGTCTCGTTATTCGTGTCTTTGTGTCCTCAGCTTGTACATTCGTTAGAGCGGTTTCGGCCTAGGGGGCCCTACCTCCAGGGCTTGAAACAATATTTAGAGTTTTGAGGGGAAAAAACAGATTTTGGGGAAAGTTTAGTGGTAACTTGGACTTTTTTTAAAAGAAAAATGTAGACTACAGTATTGCTGATTTTTTTTTTGAGGGAAACTACAATATTGCTGATCACACTTGGACCTCCTTGGTGATTGCGGCCCAATCCCATGAGTGGCTTCTTCAATCTCTGGTGTCGGACGCGGAATAGTAGGCACCGTAACTTTACTTAATATAAACTTTGATGTTCCCTAAAAAAACCTTAATATAAACTTTGATTGCTTTCCCTTAAAAAAAATAAAATTTGATTGCCAAGATAACTATTCACAACATTTCTCACAGACGGCTCCAAACATTCCAAGTATCGGTCTTCAATTTTGTGGCCCACTTGACGCAAGCCGTAGCCATTCAGCACGCCTGTCCGGAACTAAGAGAGCCTAAACATTCAAGACAAACTTGGAGCCTGCTTGGTTGACTTCGGCTTGCTTGGTTGGGATTCAAAATTTGTCCAACTAAAACTAGGGCAAGCCAAAATCCGGGAGGCCGTCGTACGTGGGAGGACGCGGCGAGGGCCGGCATATCAAATCATGGTTGCCAAAATCTTGGCAAGAATTTTGGTTTAACACTTGGTAGGTTACCAAAATGAAGGCTTGCCAAATTTCTCATTTTATATGGAGTTTAAGAACATTCTAGAGCTTGCCAAATTTCTCTTTTATAAAAGCCAAAACTTTGGCATGAAAATTGGTGAAACCAATTTCTTGACAATGAACCAATTGATAGCCATAAAATTGGCATGCCATGGTTTTGGTTTGGCAAGAATTGGTTGCCAACCAAGCAAGCCCCTAATTTTTGCCAAACTAAATCTATGGTATACCAAATTTATGGTCATCATTTGGTTTACTACCATAGAATTGGCACTACCAATTTTTGGCACCAAAGATTTGGTAAGTTTCTAGAAAGTTCTTATAAACTACACAAAAGATAAATTTGACAAACTTTCATTTTGGTAGCCAACCAAGTGCTACACCAAAATTCTTGCCAAAGTTTTGGCAACAAAAAATTAACATGCCCTAGTTTTGGCTTACACAAGTTTTGTCATGGCAAATTTTGGATCCCAATATATGATGAAAAAAGAGAGCTCAAACTATTTCACAGGACTAAGGGAGCGGATCAAACCATACTTTTTTGCGAGCATGAAAAATCAAGTTTGTCCTGGTAGTGGTGCATAAAAAGAACATTAGCTAAGAAAAATTGATTGTCTAGCTGTGTAATCATAATATCACACGTACCTACTCTTAGTAGCTGAAGCAGTTGACAAATCTGAATATATCTTCTTTAATGACAATAATCATATATGAATCCTCAAGCATATCTAATCAAACAAGTCATCACAAGTGTAGCCTGATTATATTTCGTGCGGCATCGCATTGGTGGGAAGGAAAAACAGCCACGGAGAACTTGAAGAATTTCACCATGACGGCATGACGAATACATTAGATAATATTTATTTTATTAATTCACAAAATATAGTTTCTTATATCATATCAATACCAGTAATGATATTGATAAATTATATTGAAACTCGAGGAAGATCTTTTTAAAGAAGTTTATACCTTTGGCTTAAACACTACTTTTTGAAGGTCAATAGAGAAGCATTCCCCATTTGATTTTATATATTGGCCCAAAATGATCCGTTATATAGTTTAAGAAGACATTTATTACGACAACACGCCGCAACACTAGAGCGAAAGGTAGCAAAACCGTAGATATACCAAAGGGAGAAGAAAGAGCAACAACAACACCACCACCAAGATACATGAACTCTTCAATGATGTCGGTCTCTAGAGAGGTGAATGGAGCCGCAACATAATCATCTTCAACCAAGCATGAAGAGGAGCTCCGCAGGGGCTTGGCGTGACTTTTGCCCAAGCTATGTGCCGAGGTGTTGAGTGGGTCAAACCAGGAGACTACAACAAGAGCTGAGGTCTTCAATCTCGTCGCTGGTCCAAACTAATCTAAGGTAGGCTTTCGTCTAGAATCTTTGCTATTGATTCTGTTAACTCACCAACACACCGGCGAGACGCAAATCGACAATGAGAGGCACACACCGATTATTGTCCACACCTGTAAGGGGAGGAAGGGAGGAGGGCTTGCAAATATACGGTAATCTAAAAATACAGTTCAAAACAATTATTAAATATGAATGGTACTCACTTCATTCAAAATTATAAGCCTTTTTTTTATATAGCTTCTGTTATTCACATAGAATTAGGCTATGTATTTTCATAAAAAAAGGAATTAGGCTACGTATATATTCATAGCAAAAACTATGTACCCAGAAAAACCAAACGGCTTATAGTTTTGAATAGAGGAAGTATTTAAATAAAATAGACAGTTAAATATTGGAATTTGTATGAACAAAATGATATATTGTTGATTTATACCTATTTCTATTTTCAAAATTATAATTATTTGTTTTTCAAAATAATACCATGAACAAAGAAATATTCATATTAATCTTCAACTAAATATTAGACTAATAATTTAACAAAACTATTGATATTATGATTTTTATTTATTTATTTTATGTTCTTTTGAATACTACCACAAATAAACATTATTAGCCTACTAGAAGGTAGCTAATTCTTGCTTAGATAGACGAAGACAGCCCGAGCCCATAATGCCAGCCGAGCGCATTCTCTCCGTGCAGCACAGTACGTACGTTTCCGGTTTCCCTCCGATCCGTCACGTACCTACTCATGGAAATGGAAAAACAAACTGGAAGTCTGGAACTGGGACTGCTAGCGGCTAGCGCCTCGCCTCGCCTCGCCTCGCCTCGCCTTGCCTACCCGTACCAGACCAGACCAGATGGGAGATCGCCCGTGGTCGTTTTGTCCGCACATGCACCCACAGCCAATGCAACGCCACAATGCAATGCAGTGGTTACTCTCCTTTTTTTTGAAATGAAAATAATAATGGTCAAAACCCCCCTGCTCCCCTGTGGCCGTGGCAGAGGCGATACGTACGCAGCTGGCAGGCGAGGGCGAGGCGAGCGAAAAAGCATTCCAATCTGCTGCTGCTGCTGCTGCTTGTTAGCTTTATTTCCATCGGCCGGATTTCTCTTTCTCTACGTACCCTCCATATCGATGGATCTCCATTTCTCTTCGATGGATCTCCATTTCTCAAAGTTTGTGCGAAGTTTGTGCGAAGGCATTGCGAGGTGATTACGTTGTCAATCTGCTGCTGCTGCTGCTGCTTGTTAGCTTTATTTCCATCGGCCGGATTTCTCTTTCTCTACGTACATACGGATAGGAACGGAGCCTCTTCCCCATCTCCATATATACTAGTATACGAAATGCAACGCAATTCATATTCGATCGTAGTATCATCATCGGTTACTGCTTAACTAATTACGTACGTAGGCTCGGCGTGCATGTTCCTTGACTAATCCTTGTTAGATTGATTGATCCATTGGTCCATGCGGTTTATATAACTAATTATCGTCACTGTATAATTATTGATTACAAGATTAGACTAGTGCACTGTGGGTTTGAACAATCAATCTTTGGGAGTGCTAGGAATGTTTGTGAAGGGAAACCAAACCAAAAAAAAAAAAAAAAAAAAAACCACTGGCAAACGGCCGAGAAAAAGAGAGAAAAGAAGCTAGCGGCATCACTTGCAAACGCAAGCAAGCAAGGGCTTTTCGCTTCCTCTCTCTACCTCTCCAAAACCCTCCTCTGTTCTGCCCTCCAAGCCATTCCCCCCCTCCTCCACCCTCTGCTCAATTTTTCCTCCTCTTCCCGGCCGTCTCCTTCCCTTCTCCTCTTGGCACCGCGGGCACTCCCTCTAAGTTCGATCGTCGCCGGCCAGCACGTACGGGCACGCATCGAACCACACGATGATGATGATGTCGATGAGCGACACGGCGGACACGGGCTGAAGCGCGAGCGCGCCACCGATCGGCCGGCCGGAACCCAAGCAGCCCAGATCGAGTGTTCCCCGGCCGGCGCGCCGCGGCCACGTACGCAGCCTTCTTCCGGCAAGCCGGTGCCTTTCACCGGGAAAGGCGCCGCGCGCCTGCACCAGCTCCGGCCGCATTCTTCCTCGACGCCAAGGTCAAGCCGCCTCCTTCCAATGGAGACGCCGACTTCAACTTGTACCTGAGCCGCTGCGCGCCTGCACCAGCCGCGGCCGCCGCCTTCTTCATCGACGCCAAGACCAAAGCCGGCGCCTTCACCGTGTACCAACCGCCGCGCGCTGCACCAGCCCCGGCCGCCTTCCTCCTCGACACCAAGCCCAAAAGCCGGCACCTTTCACCGGAACGGCGGCTTCACTGTGTGTCTGAGCCGCCGCGCGCCTGCACCAGCTGGGACCGCCGCCTTCTTCCTCGACGCCAAGGCCAAAGCCGGCGCCTTTCACCGGGAACGGCGGCTTCTCCGTGCCGCCGCCGCCCGCTCCGGCAGGCCGATCAACTGACGGTGAGCACGCCACGACGCCGTCCCTTCCCCCACTTCCTCTTCTGCCGGCCGACGAGCCGATGAGCTCTCTGTTGTGCTGTGGCCGGCCATCGAGCCGAGATCGTTTCTGCAGGAGCCGGCGATGGACACCGCAAACCCCCAAAATCCCCACCTTGGTCTGTTGTGCTGTGGCCGGCCATCGAGCCGAGATCGTTTCTGCAGGAGCCGGCGATGGACACCGCAAACCCCCAAAATCCCCACCTTGGCTAAGTGGCTCGCCACCGCGCCTACGTTTCTGTCGCTGCCGGTGAGCACCTTGGCGCGCGCATTATCGCCCTGGCCTCACCGTGCTCGACCACATCATCATCCGGATGCCCGGTGTGACGGCTCGGCAGACGCTCGATCAAGCCTCGCACCACGCCTGACGCCTGCCTGGCGTGTCCCGTGCCGCCAGGCCGCAGGCGTTGCGACCATGGCCAAGGCATCAGTTGTCCCTGTCCAGATTGTTGGTTCCCTAATAACCAATGTTAATTGGGCTAAGCCTGTTGGTTCCCTAATAACCAATGTTAATTGGGCTAAGCCTCTTATCAGTTACCATCTGCAACTACAAACAGCTAGGAACGGTGGGCAGCTAAGCCACTTAGCGGTTTTTGCAACAATTTGGAAAAAAGAGTCATGCATTGTGAAGTTATACGTAATTACAATAAAATGTTTTTTTTCTTTTTCCATTCTTATAATTCTTTTGCTGATTCCAGATCACCAATGGAGGTGCCACAAATGCAGGCATTGCCGTACCCGAACGTCCGAAATCCGTTCTCGTCTCGCCAGCTCCATATGACGGTAAGCCGCCAACCTATGATGTGGGTTGCTCAGATTTTTAATCGGATATATATTTCGCCATCAGAGAATAGTCTCATTTTGATAAGAAAACATTCCACAAATATGATCCTTGGAGCGCATAATCTTGCTAAAATATTTATTTAGATTTTTTTTCTCACACTCCAAATCAAGCAAAGGCATCATCCTTGACTTTCCATGTTTTTATGCCGTGAATACTTCACCGAAAAATTTATATCTCTTTCAACTAGTTTTGCCTATTATATTTACGTCCGAGTAACAATTGCTCCTAACTTGCAGGATGTGCCTTTTGTTCCCTTCAACATCAGTGAGCCTGCGACTGCATTCACAGAGACCAATCGACTGCGGCTGATTCGTGCCCGAAAAATGGCACCGGTGCTTCTTGGGGAGAGATTGGTTCCAGTGGCTCCAATCAAAAATCCGGTTTACGGAATTAGCTGCCACCGCATACGTCTCCACAGTCCTGCTAATATATCTCGTGTCGTAGAACTATTTGTTCGCGACACTGATTTATATTTCGCTGGGTTTCGTCGTGGGGTGGTGCCTATTCCGGCTGATGGAGCTGCACAAGATGAGCCTATTTGGGGTACTCTGTTCCTCTTCGATGACTTATATGATGATTCTCCTCCTTTTTTACAAGCACAAGCAGTGAAGATGGGCATTAACTCCACCCACACAGACAAAGGGTATTAAGAACTCATCCAAACATTTAAATTGTTTCTTTGACTGGTTTATTTGAATTAATTGACAAATTGATATGAGTTAACACATGCTGCCTTTACCTTAGAGATGCTCCTGGACCCGGGGCGATGCAGGCACTCTTCGACACCTTCTTCAACTTTCAAGATAATGTGCACATTGACCCAGGCACGAACCAAGCTAGATTTCCTCGACACATCAGAGAAGCTATGAAGATTGCAATTGCTAGGGTTATCATTGTTTTCTGTGAAGCACTTCGCCTGAAGACCCTATGCAACGCGGTGAAAGGAGCTCTTGAGTCCATCGATTTCTCTAGGGGTTTACCAAATCCATCCTGGAAGTTGATAAGGTGGTGGGGCCAACTGTCTGATGATGTTCAAACGATGAGGAAGAATCACGATATGGCATTGGCTTCTAATCTGCCGAGGGCTGCAAACTTCGTGGTAGTTGGGATAACCACACTTGATCATGTAATTGGTGCTGATGGAGAGCTGATGTTCTGCAAACTAAACAAGGATATGATCATCACAGATGAAAACCTGTCGATGTTACAAAATGAGAATGAGATGGCAGCCGTTAACGTCGTCGATCCCACATTTCGGGAGGAGGAGCAGCAGCAGCCGCAACAACAGCAGCATGTGCAAGGAGGTGGAAGAGGAAGAGGAAGAGGAAGAGGAGGGAGAGGGAGAGGGAGAGGAGGAAGAGGTGGGGAGGCAGAAGTTGTCACAGAACCGACCAATTTATACAAGAGTAAGTACCGATGTCCCCGCTAATACGTTGACACTCGTATACTTAGTCTTATATAAACCTGGTAGTCCAACGAAATCACCAAGGATTTCAAACCAACTTGCAACAAACCAAGATCGTAGTAATTCAGCATAACCACATCACCTGTTACAACCTTTTACAAATAATCTACATAGATTATATAATATCGGAGTACACTTTAGTTATTACAAACCAGAATACAAGGTAGCGGAAGAAGCATAGTTTTGAAACAAAACTATAGTTAAGGTTTACATTGCCAGTTTATAGTCAAATCCCACAAAAGCATTTGAGATGAGATATAAGAGATGACCTTGCCCATGGTCTACTCCTCCCGTAGTGGGATACAGATCCATCTTGTTGCCACAGCAAAACAGGCTTATGATCTGCAACAAGTGGGAATAAAACCCTGAGTACTCAATTGTACTCAACAAGACTTACCCGTCTTAAACCAGAAATAAAGACTCCAAGGATTATGCAAGGCTTATTATAGGTGGAGTTGGCTTACTCATTTTGCATAAAAAGCTTTAAGTGATGAGAGTAACCAAATTATTATTAGCATCAAGTTAATCTTCATTAACCTGTCATCTATGTTTGCCCCTGTGCTACAACAAGCAAGGAGAAGAGAATTACATAACCATATCAGGTTCATCATCAGCTGTCTTGTGAAGCATCATTAACCATCCACACAATTTATTGTTTTCAAGTATGGAGATAATCCTGTCAAAGCATCTCACTATCCAGGAGACGATGGCGATTCGAATCGATTACAACCCAGCTGGGGAAAAACCTAACACCAACCAGGCATGCTTTGCAAGAGCAGCCTGAAGTCACCGTTGGTACAACTCAGGAATCACGGATCCGAACAGCGCCTCACTTTAGGGTCGCCACCATGCCATGAGGTCAGGAATTATAACACCTGCCTCTGGACTTACGGACATGACTTCCCACACTGACATACCACGCCGGATATGCCAATGGATCAGGAATTATAACACCTGTCGGCGAGTGAGCACTTGATACTCTTCGCGATCCGGCCTAAGTCGAGCTACTAGGCTTTCGCGGCGGACACACCCTTCCGGACCAGCTAAGTGTTAGGCTGCGTTCAACATGACTAGGAAGGGCTCCATTCCTTGTATGTGATTAATCGGTATGACGGTTCGCTTGATTACAGAGTTCCCTGACCCTGTGACGTCCACGTTCCGCCTTACCGTCGATTTACATCCATATGGTTATTTCCACGATAGCACATATAGCCAACCGTGAACCATTATCCTAATTCTCGCAAGTGATCATTAGTCACTTGACTTCTACCGTTTAAGCATGGCTAAGCAGATGCTATGGTATCATATCATTAGGATTTCAAGGATGATAACTGGACAAGGAATGATATATATGCAGCAAGGGTTCCAATTCAATTCCTAGAACTTAATGCAACAACATAGCATATTAAGTTGTAAAAAGTTAGGAAGTTAAAATGCTCCGGGGCTTGCCTGGATAACTTAATGTCACATTAAGTTAAGATTCCATCTTTAGTCATTGATCAACCATTGTCTTCGGGATTGTCACCATAACACCGTCTTTCGGTACGGCTTCGACGTCCTTTCGTCGATCCATCAACGATCATCGTTCCTAGATGATATGTATGGATACGATGCATGCTTAAGTGAAATCAACATAATAAAGACATTTACAAGGACGAAGGATAAGTAACACGTCCCGAGTAAACTAGGGTCACTAATCGTTAAAAGGTCCGACTCTCATCCTTACTTAATGATTTACTCACGAAAAGGGTTATCACAACATTACCTAACCAAGTATTTCATCATCTTATGAGCTAAAGAATATCGAGACAAAATTATCGAACTTGGTTTCACAATTTTTGGACAAGTGACACCCTAGATATGAATTTCACAAGTTAAAAAGACTTTTCTTTAAATAATTAAAAGCTATAAATAAAAGTTTATCAAACTAAAGTTTTTATAACACCAACGCGTAGAGCACAGCAAAACGAAACTAACAAAACTAGTTTCACTATTTTTGGACTTTCCTAGCTCTAGATATAAATTCCTAAAGTTTGAATTCAAAACAAAATTTGAAAAGCATTTTCCAATTGAAACTTGGCTTACAGGCCAATCTGGCCTGCTCGGCCCAGCTCGGCCCACTACGCGGCGCGCGTGAGCGAGCCAGCGGTCCGGCGGCGAGCGAGCGGCCCAGCCCAGCAGCAGTAGCAGCAGCAGCCCGCGCGGGCGGCCTAGAGCGATGCGGGCCGGCCCAACTCCCGCGGCTAGCCCAGCGGCGCGGTGGCGGTGACGCGGCCCACGCGCGGCCTGGCGTGCGGCCTGCTCAGCCCGGCCCAACGGCGAGTGACGAGCACACGGACCAGGCGAGCGCGACGCGCGCGTGTGCGGGCGCCGGCGGCGGAGCGCGAGACGACGGCGACGAACTCGCCGGTTTCTAGCCGAACTCGACCAACGTGCGTGCGCACGAGCACCAGCATGCTCGAGCGGGTCTAGGGCTATGAAAATGAAGCACGGTGCCGTGGTGGCAAGTCGTGGCCGCGTGCACGACGGCGGCGGCGCACAGAGCTCACGACGGCCGGCGGCGTTCCGACGACAGGGAGGCGCGAGAGCCAACAAGGGCTCCGGTCCTAGACGCTACACGGCCGGTCGGCTTCAAGGCGCTAGAAAAGAAGAACAAGAGGAATATGGAGGCGCTCTGGCATGGCGAGCTCGAGCTCGCGGCCATGGCGGCCATGGCGGCGGTGCGGTGTGGAAGCTCACCTCGCAACGGCTCGGGACACGGTCGAGTCGGGGAGGAAGAGCGGCTTGTGGCGGAGCTACGGACGCGAAGAATTGAGGAATGAGCGAGTGGTGTGGCCGAATTTTGGGGCGACAGTGGTGGCGGCCGGCGGCTCAGGGAGAGGGAAAAAGAAGAGGAAGGGAAGAAGAACTCGCCAGCTTCGGCATTGAATGGAGCGATGAGGTGGCGGAGCCTTCGCGACGGCGTCCACGCGACCGGTCGCGCGACCGAGCGCGAGAAGGCCCGCGACGGCCACGGCGGCGACGAGGAGCAGGGGGAGGCATGGCGGGGCACTGTAGCGACGGTGGTTTTTTCCCCTTTTTCAAAAACTCCTAAATTCATTTAGAAACTTGAAAAATTTCCAATGTAAAAGTTGCTCCAAATAATTGAAACTGCAACTTTGCTTTTTGGGCCATATCAAAATTCTAAGTATTTTTGAAATTAGGTTTTCAAATTTGAATTTGAATTTGAATTTCAAATTTCCTAACACATTCACTATGCATGCTTATGCCCATGTGAAGTAATGCAATTAGGCTAATTAACACTTGAGGTGTTACAGCCTTCCCCCCTTAAGAAAATCTCGTCCCGAGATTTTAAAAAGCTTACCATTTGAAATAGAAGAATGGATAAGCATTTTTTTTATAGTCCTCTTGTTCCCATGTTGCATCTCTTTCACTGTGATTATTCCAAACTACTTTGAACAATTTCACCACTCGACTACGAGTCACATACTCCATAACATCTAAGACTTTCACTGGCTCTACCACATAAGAAAGATCAGATTATAATTGAATATTCCTAATTTTAACCTCTTCTTCCGAGATGCGAAGACACTTCTTCAACTGAGAGACATGAAATACTGGAAAGATAGTTCCCATTTCAAGGAAGTAATTGAAACTTGTAAGCTACTTTTCCACACTTCTCAATGATTGGATAAGGGCCAATATAGCGTGGTGCGAGTTTACGCTTCACACCGAAACGTTTCACACCTTTCATGGGGCGACACCTTGAGATATACATGGTCAACCACCTTGAACTCAATAAGCTTCCTTCGTTTGTCAAGTATAACTCTTTGTCGTTCTTAAGTGGCTTCCATATTTTTATGGATTTTCCGAACTTGCTCTTCAGCATCCTTGACGAAGTCACATCCATAATATTTTCTTTTCCCAGTTTCTACTCAATTCAAAGGGGTTCTACATTTTCTACCATATAAGGCTTCAAAGGGAGACATCTTAATACACTTTTGATAACTATTATTATATTATGAAATTTCAACAACTTGCAGGCGAAACTTTTCTCATAACTATTTCTTTCCTCAACAAATTCTCAAATCCCTTGAACATTTTGCATTTCTCAAAAGATTGAGAGAGTTCACAAAGTTTGATGACATTTCCCCCAGCGTTTGAGTCACTTCATTAAGCCTTCATGTAGGTGAGCAGTTAGTTGTCTCACTAAAAGTTCTAAGGCTTCAACTCTTGTATCAAGCAATTATTGTTGTTGCCGATATAGATGACCATTCTCGAAGTCAGCCGAAAAGGATTTACACCTAAAAGGGCCAATTCAACAAATGATTACTATCTATTCATCTAGCGATTGAGAGCTGGGATGAAAAATCACGAGCACAAGGAATAACTTTTGAAGAAACATAGATCTCCCTTGACCCGTGTCTCACTAATAACTTATCCGACTTGAGTGTTGCGTGCCTCCTTTTGCTTCAATAGGAGTGGCACATATCCAACCAATAATAACATTTCTCATGGAAACGGTTAATAGAGTCACTTATCTACCATCTCTTGTAGTCTGTTAATGTTTATGTCAATGACCTGTTTGTTCGAAGATTATCTTCTTTGCAATTCTAGAAGAAAGTTTCATTACAATTGGTCCAACAAGACCTCCTGATCAGACTTAAGAAGATAAACAAGGGAGGAGTCATGATAAGATAACATATTGGTGTATTTTCCATAATGGATCATGACTAAAACCACAATACCAGCGCGTGCCGAGCAGCACAGCTCTGTGTCGGCCACCACAGGAGGCTCTCGGTTTCGTCGCGGCACCATTAGTTATTAATCACGACACCATTACAGAACTTACAATCAACATGAAATTCCACATGACATGGACAGATCTTGCATGGGTAAGTGTCATGTGCAAGACTAGTTAAAATAGCCATGATGATCACAAGATTCAAAAAATTAACAAGGATAAAATGAAAGAACAGTTATGGCACAAGACGACATGGATACATCCCGTGCCAACCCAGTTGTGACTAGATATAATGCCATCAAGGAGTTCAAATATGAATTTCCCTGATAGGTTAGAAGAGTATGGTTACCTTAGTTGCGAGCTATAGTGGCTCAAGCTCACAAACCTCGATACCTGCGCGCGCCTAACAGAAACTTGGGTGACCCGGACACACAAGAGACTCTAGGTTCCGTCGCGGCACCAGGGTTACAGAACACGGCACCACTATAGGACACAACAGCAGTAACCCACGTTTTGTAAGATTGAGAATGTAACCACGATTTAAAGTTAGTCACAATCACAAGGCAGTTAGGAATTCGAAGAACAACTTTGAATCCCTAAGAAGTATTGACAAGAGGACATCACGCTAACTATAGACTATAAGGGATCACGATCATAGGCTTGGGTAACGGCGAAGCCCAGCACTAACACCGCACAGGTGATTCTGGGTTTCGACGATGTTTCCCAGTCATGGGTCATGGTACCTTAGAGGACACAATCATAGTGATATTTGAGGAAGATTTTCGTTGTTAAACGACACCAAAGAGGCAGCATGGTTCGGATTTGAGAGGAGTCAATGCATGACATAATTATCAATTGAATCAAGGAGTTGTACCAGGCTTTGGTTTTGAGGTGACGATGTATATCAAGGTACATCTACTAAGTCCCAAAGATTAGGAACCTATGGAGTAAATATTACCAAATGGTTAGTAAATCATATATTGTTATTCACACTAGAGATATTGCCCTTCTTGTTGTCTTCATTTAAGACAGTTGCTTCGTTGTTCTTTCCAGCTCAGTATTGAATTCCTCTGGCCTCTCACGCCTCACAACAGAAGCATGATGGATAGCAATATTCATGAGTTATCAATGCCATCTATGTAGGAGTAAGTCTTCATTTAAACGAACATAGCACTGATAGCTGGACTGTTGTTACTCTTAGCTTTATCTGTACCATGAACTAGGGCAAACCCATTAAATTGACTCCACACCACAAGATATGGGTCACCTTTTGGAAGCACTAGCCATAGCAGGAACAACTCTTTTTGAAAATTATTTTAAAAATGTCTCTAGGAGCTTGGTAGACTATTACAGTATCACTATTTTACGGTGTCTTTCCGTGTGCCATAAAGAATCTGCCATACCAATCAGGCTTAGGCATCGCTCTATTTAGAACCACTACTATGTCAACTGTAACAAGGCCTTGATTCTTAAGTTATTGCTACTGGCTCCATTGATTTCTAGGTTTTGTATCTTCGGATGACAACACTGGAGAATAAAAATTTCTCGTAGTAGCGAAGGAATGCAGAACTTCATTAGGAACTTCTTAATACAATGTGACTCTCTAGTTACAATTTGATGATTTGAAACTCTTCCTCTGGTGGACCTTGTGAGCAGTACGCTTCATGTGGACCATTTGACCAAGACTACAACTCTCATGGGACGACAATTGTCAAAAAGAGAGAATCAATTTGGAGGAGAGAGAGCAATGCAATGACATGACATGAGCATTTCAATATGATGCATGCACGATCCATACGTCCTCACAAAGCTAACTTTGATTCTGACGTTCTAGACGGTGGCATACATACGTTCTCTCATATATCGTGACTAGTCGAACTAACGTAAGCGTTGTTAGTGTACCTGCAGAAAAGTTTTCATTTCAGCCCAACAATTCCCAATATAACACACAAGGAAAGCAGTAACACATGTTACGCACCCCCCTCCATCTATGCATATTCCCAATATACATAGATGTAGGTGCACGATACCCGAATCATCGTCAGAAGACGGCATCACCAAGAATGGTGGAAAACACCCTCACATGGGACACTTTCATATAAACATGTGTGGAACATGTGAATACTTCAGTACCATATAAGCACTCCCCTAGATCGGCGTTTGTCCGATCATGCTCTCACAACTCACCTTACCTTGGCGATGATTCAAACATTAACACTAGCGACATATATGGCTAATTCATATATGAAGGTCACCACCACCATTAGACCACAGGGTAACTATTGCGGTCAAGTTATCACTCTTCATACCTTAGCAAAGGCGTCGATGCAAAATTTAAATTCCCCCAAGTTAGCACTTAACTAAGCCACCTATAAGTCCTTATATGGGCATAAGGGATATGAACACTGGCAACCTTTAGGTTTGAAATTAAGTTTTCGCAAAAGCTTTTGTTTTAACACACAAATGACATGTTTAGTGCTGAACCATGCTCCGATGCCAGCCGTCACAGAACCGACCAATTTATACAAGATTAAGTACCGATGTCCCCGCTAATACGTTGACACTCGTATACTTAGTCTTATATAAACCCGGTAGTCCAACGAAATCACCAAGGATTTCAAAAAGTCCTCATTTGCTATTTTACGATTTTTCCTTGAATTACTATGAATTTCCAAAGTTTCAGCAAAAACACTGCAAATAGGTCCTTTTAGCACTATTCATATGAGTCTATGGTTTCGCAGTTTGGCCCCTCTCTTTTGTCTACTTCCAGGATGAGGTCCCTGTCGCGACTTACAACAGAGGAGGAAGGGGAAGCGGCGATTTCGGCCGGTGAGGTCGTCGCCGGCGGTGGGGAAGATGCGGGGAAACATCAGGGCGTCGGCGCGCACTCGCCGGTGCCCTCGGCTCGTCCCAAGGCGGTCCGCGGCGGTCCGGCCACGTGAGCCGTTGCTCACTGGCCATGGTGGAGCTGCTGCTGTCGCTGTGGTGGTGGTGATGGAGAGGAGCCTGGGGCGCCGGCGAGGAAATTAGGAGGAAGGGGCGCCGGCTGTTGCTGCTATGCCCCTGCTCGGCGGCCTTGCTCTGCTTTGCCCAGAGAAAACAAAAACAGCGAGAGACAGACAGAGAGGCAGCGAGGGAAAATGAGAGGGAGGAAGGGAGAGCCAGAGGGGGAAAAGAGAAGAGCAAATTCTCCACTTCAATCATTTGAAATATGACACATGGAATGAAGAGGTGGCAAGCTAGAAGGTGCAGGAAGGATCAAGAGATGACATGGACACGCTAGAAGAGGTGAGAAGGTCAGCGACGTCGACGGTGAGCAGAAGGTTTTTCGCGGGTTACTGTAGCAGCACCAGATTTTCAAATTTATCAAATTACTCTCAAATTCATATAAGAACTTTAAAAACTTCCAAAGTAAAAGTTGCTCCAAATAATTGAAACTGCAACTTTGCTTTTTGGGCCATATCAAAATTCTAAGTATTTTTGAAATTAGGTTTTCAAATTTGAATTTGAATTTGAATTTCAAATTTCCTAACACATTCACTATGCATGCTTATGCCCATGTGAAGTAATGCAATTAGGCTAATTAACACTTGAGGTGTTACAGAAGTCGCAGCTCGTGGCAGAGGTAGAGGAGGAAGAAGAGGCAGAGGAAGAGGTGGGGAGGCATAAGTTGCAGCTGGGGCAGAGGAAGAGGAGGAATGATCTCAAGCTTGCTGATGGTGTTAGCGTCTGCTGTATTTCCTTCAACTTTGGGCAGTTTTGAATGTCCGCTTTTGGTATGTGTGCAATATTTCCTGGAGCGAATTGAGATTACTGCTCCACAGGTCGCATGCAATGTACTCTACTTGTTTGCATGTTAGCTCATGGTTAGGGGGCTTGGCCTAGATAGGACTCTAGAATATCGCTGAAAAAATTGTATTGTCTTGATGTACCTCTTATCACTTTTGTTTGTTTTAATTCCAATTACAATTAGTGTGGTGGCATTCAAACCATGTCGTCCATTTATAAGTATTGTTGGGACCAATAATGCTTGGAGTCTTGCTTCTGATGTATCTAAGCACACTAAGCACAATTGGTCATGGTCATCAACGGATAGCTCACATCCGCTGCTGGTCTTGCAGACATTGGGGGAGGCAGATTCTGAAGGACCCGGTCCTTCCTGGATCCTGAAAGACCTTACTGTCTAAAGGACACGTGCCCCTCATCAATCTCAAAGCGCATAGAACCTGTTCGCTACTTTGGATCCATTCTTTATTCACATCTGACGCCACGTTACATACACCGTTAAGTTGTATCCTTCCCATCTCACCATCTGAATGACTGAACCCCAGGCCTTGGCTTCGATCAGAAGCTTCAGTGCGTGCGGAAGGGTCTCCGGCTGATCTCCTGCGCCGGCGCGGACGCCGCCGTGAACGCGAACGCGTTGCCTTAGCCCGTGAGCACCGGCCGGTGGCTCCGGTTCCTTATGCAGTCATTCATGAACGGAGGCAGTACTGTAGCGCGGCGGTGCGACAGCGCCACATGAAGGCACCGACGAGGTCGAACCGCGCGAGGAGGCGGAGCGCAGGGTGGGTGGAGGCAGCGACCGGATTGTCGCGATATCGCCGGGCCCGAAGAAGAAGGCATGGTGCGTGAACAGGTCATCAGAGTTCATCCCTGTCCTTTGCCGGGGCCGGGAGCGGAGCTTACTCCGGTGGTCGTGGATGATCTCCGGCTGCAGGCTGCTGAAATAGGCAAAGCATTGATGTAACTGAATCTGCTTTATCTGAATCACGGTCAACGTTCTTTCAATCAAAGGAGAACATGAGTTCCGTTGCAACTGCAGTTACAGATGTAGCATCTCCTTCAGTCATTCTGTTACATGTTCTTTAGGATAGTCTAATGTTTCTGAAACTGGGGAGAATTGTAACATGGTTGCGAAAAAGACAAGTCAAGTTGTCAGATCTCTGTTTGGAGCTTCCTCTTCACGATATGAAAGTACGAGGCAAGCTGATGAGTAATGCAGCACCAGAAAAATACAAACAGCAAATATGTACAAATGGTTTGAACGTGTAGCAGTATATCAAAGTTTGCTACTGAACATGTACAGTTCATCAGTAGCATTAGAAATTCAGAGTCTAATGGAATTGATCATTTTTTGTTGCAAAGTTTGTGCTATTGATTACTACATGGTCAAAGCAGCTTATACATTTTTGCTAGTGTTTGTATTTTTCCTTTTGCCAGGAAGGTGCCTTTGTTCAGCATGCAGCACTACCAAATGCAATAATTCAGACAAATCGATGGTACTTGGGTAGCAGCACTACATACACATGTGGAATTGTTCAAGGATGTTCTCCAAATCAAAATCAAGAAACAAACCCATGTATTAGTAGATTCCATATTGCACAAGAAAACTCCATATTGCACAAGTAAACTCATGGTTTTTTATTGAGATTCATAAAACAAATGTGTTGCTATTTGCGACCATTGCCTACTGCCACCGAGTGATCAAAAGAACTAAAGCTACTAGTTGGTTAGCATTTGTCCAATTTTCATCAACTTTTGGTAAACTGAACTTTAGAACGCTTGTCCATAAAGAGTTATAATGCATTACATGTACATTTAAATTCCTTGGACCCCAGTCGATGAGCATGCCGCATGCTAAACCAAGGTGCCATATGTATTTCAGATAAAAAATTACAATGTGCATACATCTTGTGCCATTTGGATTGCAATTCTTTCAAAGCATTTTCAGAACAAAACTATTGTCTAAGCTAGACTGAAAACTTTTACACTGATCTACTTTGATCCTTTGCAACCATTGCAAGATATCCATCAATAGGAAGGGGTGGTGATCTGCCTGAACCCCATGAAGCTGGCCCTGAGCTTCGCGGACGTCGCACGAATTTGAGTTCTTCAGTTCGGAGTAGCTCAGCTTTTAGCCTGCGTTTTGTGCCTTCCTGAATGTGTTCTTCAGTTCGCTTGAAGTGCACCTTTTGCGGATTGCAGCGCTATTGCTCTCTGATCTCTTCTCCCTTTGGTTGTGCTCCATCGTACCAGTACCTTGTCTGCTGACCGCTGGCTGTAGTTCAATCCTGAAAGTTCAGTGGTAATGGGATACATGTAAATTCCAAATTAATTCTTTGGCTTAGCATGTCAAAGGCATGTCTGAGCGGAGGAACAAGGACGAGAACCCAAGGAAGAGGGTGGACAGTCCGGGCGCTTACGATGCCAAGGACGGAAGAGTGGAAGTTGACGTTGCAGAGGTGACAGAGCTCAGCGGCCTTGTGGTTGACGGGGCAGGAACCGATAGACTGTGGCGCGCGGTGATCGCCAACATGTCCCTGGCCGCCGGCGCGTCGGAGGGGCGGGAGGGGAGGGGATTGGTCTCCTGAAGCACGCCGACATGCCCTGGTGGTGGCTTCCGATGGAAGGCACTGCCGTATTCATGATCCGTCAGATGCTAACGGCGTCTCCAACTAAGGAAATTGTGGCAGCCTGCTTTGAGATTGGTGTATGCCAGGTGTAAGTAAAGGAGGGAGGTCTCTCTAGATGAAGAAAAGACTGGGTCCTTCAGAATTTACCTCCGACATTGGGCACGCATCCTGGGTTCACAGGCATTTTTGCACAGAAGGACATTGTTGGTTGGTTAAGCGTCTGAACCTACAAATATGTTGCCGGCTAAGTGCAAGACAGCTGTTGGTTGCAACACTCTGATGTGAGACGTTTCAGATGTTCAGCATCGTTCACAGGCAGGCGTCTTCAGCGACATCAAAATTTAAACTGAGCAAAGTATTTTCATTTCATTCAAGGTCACAATTTCATTTCAGTCAATAACCCAGAAAGAAAGGAAGACATTTTGTGTCACGGAACTGAGCAATATTTTCTCCTTTATTCAGTCAACAAAATATACAGGGAAAAGAAAAAGCTCCTAGACTCAGGTACGCCGCCAACTCCGCTGTTGTGTGCCATCCCGCACATCTTCAAGTTGGCTCCACAAAACTCGGACGGTGACATCTCATGGCCACCTACTGATGACATACTATATGCCACGGTCGACAACAGTGAGGCGGTGGACAGCAATACAGACTGGAAGAACGGAAAAAAAAGGAAGGAAACATGTCCACAAACAACAAAACAGACACGCAGTACATATATAAGAGTGTGATCATTGAGGGGTAGCTCCATGGCTCTGCCTGCCTGTCCCTGGAGCCTGCAAAGCCGACGTCATTTCATCTGTCATCATGTAGATAAAATTGTCTCAGCAGAAGGACTACACTGCAAACCTGAAAATGTAAATGGAGCTGCAAGCAGTAGCCATGCTGCTGGGCATTCAGAGGAAAAAAAAAAAAAAAAAAACACATTCAGAAACAGGTAACATTATTACGACTACATAAGTTTTTTTTTGAAGGAATACAATTACATAACTGGCTAATAAGATATAATCTAATAACAAATACAGATACTTATATACAAAGGTTTAATCTGCAAGTGTCCTATGACTACCTTTTGGATCATAATTTATACCGCAAGAAGTGCCATGCCTGCTATCATTAATAGCCTATCCTCAGCGTCAGCTGTATTTCCTTCAACTTTGGGCAGTTTTGAATGTCCGCTTTTGGTATGTGTGCAATCTTTCCTGGAGCGAATTGAGATTACCGAACCTTCTCTCAGAGATGCCAGATGTTAGCTTGATAACTGAAATCTGGTCAGGGAATGACAATCGATATCGTTGCCAAGATTGCTAGAATCATGCAAATCAAGAAACATTAGGGACGGGGCCACCAGACGTTGTGAGTTGATCTTTGGATAATTGTACGCTACCAGTTCTTCAAGGGAAGGCAAATTCCCAAACCTTTCTACTGGTACAGATTCCAAACACCATTTTCTTGTAGGAACTGTTCAAGGCTTGATAACCTTGGCAGCCTATAACCCTTATCTGTGACCCTTATCTGTGACAATGATGAGAAAATGGTAGGGTCATCACAACCACGAAACCAGCTTGGAAGGTATTCACCTGGATAACAGTTGACTTCCACAGATTTGATATTGGTGGGAGGGCGTAATGCTTCAAAAAATTCTTCTCATTGTGCTTTGGAGATATTCCTTTAGACCATGCCTGAGTCAGACTACAAATAGACTTCTTCATAAGTTCAACTTTTGCTGCAACCCAGCATCATTATTAAGAACTTGCAATTCAAACTTTTGTAGATTGATTAGATCACTAAAGCGTATTACTTCGATTCTGCATTTATTCACACTTAATGGCTGCAGATTATAGAGGTGATAGAATGCTGCAGGAAGGCTATCAAAACTGCCATCATCAGAGATTTTAAGCTACCGTAGATTCTTCATGTTGCTAATACTATCAGGCAACCCTGACTTGATAGAGGCACAGACCAAGACGTGCATGCATGAAAGTTCAGCACACCATTTCTTCATCACATTATTGCCCATTTTACCCTTCAAAGACTTATTGCAAAGTAGGGTGCGCAACTTTCTTTGCTTGCATAGATTCTCCAAGTCAGAACACTTAGAATCTCTGCTTTTGAGCACCGATGGATGACAGATATTCCTAGGAATCCTTTCAATATCCGTTTCTCTTTTATTGTGAAGCAATTGTCCTTTGAAACCAGTTGTGACATGTCATGTATCAAATCATGCATTATGACAAATGACTTTTTTTTTTAACGCGAAGTTTCCGGAACAATGACAAATGTGCAAGTTCTCTTCAAAGTACTTGCAGCCAGTTTGTTGAAGTGGAATGTGATGTTCAGCTTCCACAAAGCCTTCTGCCAGCCAAATTTCAGCTAAATCTCCCTTTACAAAATTGTAACCTTTCAGGTACAGGGCACAGAATGAGAAGCATCTCTTTAAATGGAATGTTAAATAAATGTAGCTCAAGCGAAGAGCTGGCATAATTTTGGTGTCCTCTTGTTTGTGCTCCCACAGTTGACTGTTAAGAATCATATTCCAATGTTCTGGGTCAAGACTCCTTCCTAGCAGCCGTCCAGGGGTTTTTGCAGCTAAAGGAGAGCCTTTCAACTTTGGGAGTATTTGTTTACCAATCCGTTCCAACTCAGGATTTCTACAGGAGCTATCAGATCCAACACATTGTTTGAAAAGCTACTGAAAGATATCGTCCTTCAAACCCTCTGATAGAAAGGGATCCATTGTGCGCACTATGTCAGCAACCTTTTGAGACCTAGTTGTGACAATCATCATGCTTCCCTCAAATGCATGTTTAAAAGGAGCATAGAAGAACCTCCAGAGCTCCCCATTTTCAGCCCACATGCCATCAAGGACAGTTAAGAATCTTCTCTTTGAGTGTATCTGCAAGATCAGACTGAAGAGAGTTTAAAGTATCCTTGGTCGGCACTTTCCTAGTAAATTGTTCTATGGCCTCTTTAGTTAACCTCTTGACATCAAAGTCATCTGAGACAAGAATCCAGCCTACCACATCAAAGTGTTTTTTTCACTTGTGGATCGCTGCAGATATTTTGGGCCAAAGTAGTTTTTCCAATCAGTCATCTGAGACACAAATCCAGGCTACCACATCAAAGTGTTTTTTTTTTTCACTTGTGGATCGCTGCAGATATTTTGGGCCAAAGTAGTTTTTCCAACACCTCTGATTCCAACTATGGGCATTACTGGAACACTTAATTTTGTAGCTTCACTATTGTCATTTCTTGGTCTCTTACGGGTGGAAAGACCCCTGCTATCATTTGCAGGTACACCAAGCAGTCTAATCAGCTCCTCTATTTCATCATCACAACCAAATATCTCTGCTTCAGTGGAGAAAGAAGTGGTCTCGGGTCTAACTGACCTGTCAAAACGTGGAGTTGCTTGATGTAAGCCCATTGTCATGAGCAGTTTAAATTGGTTATCTAGCCTCTCCTTGATGTAACCCAATTTGTGAATGAAAGTGTGAAAGAATTCAGTGACTGGTTCTGCTGAAGTCATGCACTACCCTCAATTTTCATCTTCTGCTCGTAGCATCGGAAATCTTCCAGAAGGTCATCCGCATCATACACAGCATCCTTAAGTTCTGGAAGGAGCTCTGCCACACTTTTCTCATGGCTCTTCCACTCTGCTCGATCAATTGAGTTGCACATCACAGGTAGAGTATCCCGAAGGCATCGAAGAGAGCTCTGCAACTTCAGTACATCATCTTCTTTAAGTTCTTGATTTTCTGCTCCATTCGAACGGAATCGCAGAGATCCAAACCATTGGAAAAAAGTGACACACTCGTTGAAGCCAGATATGGTCTCGACGGCTGTTTTAATGCTGCATATGATCATATTGGCATGACTCTGAAGATTTTTGCAGCCCTCTGTGCTGGACAGATAGTAGATTTACTGAACATTAGAAAGGTATATATTATGGTCACATATTAATGCGGCCTAGACGAATAGGTCCTCTCTCCTCCGCCGGTCCCGACCGTTGGCGACTCCGTCCCGACCACGCCGCCGCCGTTGATGGCTGGCCGTCCGACCTCCACGGCGTAGATCCGGCCGGCCGCTGCCTTCCCCACCCCGTCACCGTCCCCCTCCACCAACCAGTTCCTCTTCTCGTCTCCTGAGCAGCCCGCATAATTCGCAACAATGTCGAACGCGGGGTGCCCGTCTTAGTCGACCCTGGCCCGCTCCCCTCCGCCGCCGCCGGCGGCGCCGGCCTCGCCCCCGCCGCCGGCGGCAGCCTGTACCTCCCCGCGCTCTCCCCCGTCAGGTCCTGCCTCCCCCCAGCAGTGATGCCTCCTCGTCTTCTCCCCGCCGCCACGGCGTCGCCCGGGGGCCGGCGGGCCGCTGCCGCCGTCGTCTGACACGGGGACCGCCTCCGCGACTCCCTCCTCCCCCGCACCCCCGACGGGCCGGCCCAGGGCGCCGCCGTGGCGCAGGGCGCCAGGACGGGACCCTGGCCCTGCACCGGGGTAGCCACGCCGCCGCCGCCGGGCGCCGGGTCGGGCTCGCGGCCGGCCGCCGCTGGGGCACCGGGGAGCCGCACCCCTTCCACTGTCGCCGGCCCGGCGACGACCTCCGCCGCGGCCCCGGAACTCGATTCCGAGTCTGGTGGAACGGAGGCCCCGGACCTTCCCGACCCCGACCGGCTCCCGTCCGTCGTCGTCCCACCAAATCCTCCCAGTGGGGTGGCTGCCGGTATGGCAATTGACGTCGATCCCTCGAAGCCAGTGAGGCACGCCTCCGCGGCGGCCATGACCGGCATGTCGCCCGTCGCTCAAGTTGCTGCAGCCGCACCACAACCGTCCGGCGCCCAGGGCAAGCTCTCACCCGAGGCTCCGCCTTTCTTCCCCCGCTCTGCAGGGAGGTCCAAGGAGCAAAGATAGGAGGATGGCTACCTCACGGACTGCTCCGAGTTGAGTGACGATGAGCTCGTCGAGCAGCCTCCAGTACCTCGGCGTTCGCCGACGGCCTCTGCTGCGCCCTCACCCTCTCTCGCCGGCGGACCTCCACCGGGGCCTGAGCCGTCTTACTTGCAGGCCGCGCGCCGGGCCTTCGCTTCGGTCGTCGGCTCCGACTCTGGAGCTGCCGCGGAGAGCGGCAGCCATGCTGCAGGTTCGGGGACCGGTACCTCGTCCCCCGCGCGCCCGCGTCGCCGACAGCGTCGTCGCAAATGGACGTCAGCTGCCACTGCTGCGGCACCTGTGACGGGGGGCGCTGCGGGGCACACCCGTCGACGCCGGCGTCGTCGTATGAGGTCCGTGCCGTGTGCTGGCGCTTCCGAGGCAAACACCACAGACGTGCCGCCGCCATCCACGGACCGAATCCCAGCCCTCCGACGGTTGGGCGCTCAGCGTCGAGCATCGCCACCACTAGCGGCGGACCGGATCCCTGCCCGTCGTGGGAAGATGGCCTCCGCCACCACACTCGCCGACCCTCCGGCCCCAGAGCGTCGGCCGGTTCACCTACGGCTTGGCTCCCATCGCCGAGCCTCGATGCCGGATGCCGAGGGATGGCAGCGAGTGCTCCCACAGCGGCCGCAGCAGGTGGAGACCCGGCCCACGTCGACCGGCAGATGGGGGCGCGCCCACCGGCCGGGGAAGGGCGCGCCCACGCGACGACGCCCCGTCCCGCGGGGGTTGGTGGGCCTCTGCTTCAACTGTCTCGACCGCGGCCACGTCGCTGCTCAGTGCCATTACCCGTCACGTTGTCTTCGTTGCCACGGTGCCGGACATCGGGCCAAGGTGTGCACGACTGTCGTCCCACCTCCGCTGAGGCAGCGGTCGTCCGCGCCGTCTTCGTCGAGGACTATGTCGTCACCTCTGGAGGATGTGAGCCGCCCTAGGGCCGAGACCTCCGTCGTTAATAGTGTCGCTACCCCGGTTGGTGAGGCTATTGCCCCTCTTGTTCTTCTCACGCTTACTGATGCGGCCGCGTTAGACGAGCTTCTGGCGCACCTTGCTTCGAAATTTCAGGTGACCATGTGGGTGGCCGGAGGTCGTAAGGGGCAGCAGGGACCCCTTTCTTGCTCTCCTTTGCAGGTTGGTAGAGAGACGCCACCAACGCCTTCCAAACCCGCGGTGGACCCTCCGCCGTGCATGCCAGACAGGACCGCGGCGGAGACCTCGTCGGTTATCGTGGCCTCCGTGGAGGAGGGTCTTGGCGCGGCAGCTGCTGACACCTCGATCGGCACGCCGGGCAACGACGACGGCCTGGACTCGGGCCCCTCTGGACCTGTGTCTGCGGCGCTGATGGGCGGCATCGACGGGGATGCCTCCCCGCCGTCCCCCGCCGTGGCGGAGCTCCCGGCGCCCGTCGAGGAGGCCACTGCCCCATGCGTCGTCGAAGCCGCCGAGCCCCGTCCGTTCGACAACACGGGGGGGCTCATTGTCTCATTCCAGAGCGCCGATGTCGACGCCACTGTGGCCCCAGTGGAGAGTGCCGCCGTGGGGCACGCTAGTGCGGATGGGATGGTACAAGCGCCTGGTAGCGCTGATGCCATCGACGACTTCATCAACTCCTTCTGGAAGCCGTTATCGCCGCCGTTGCTCTCCACGCCGACCTTGCGGATCACTAAGGCGGGTCCCAGTGAGGAAACACTGGAGTGGCTGCCCAAGCGTAGTGCCCGCCTAGCTGCCAAGAACAAGCTCAACAAGCCAGACGTGCAGGCAAGGTGGGTCCTCATGAAGAAGCTCGGGTACGAGGTCGAGACGCAACGCCCCAATGAAACTACCTTCGAGGAGTTTCACGAGGCCGCGTTCCAGGTCGCACTGGCGGGTGAGGCAGAGGAGGCCATGCAGGCTCTGCTTCAGCGATCAGGGAGGGCCAGGACTGGGAGCTAGAGACTTCGCCCCGGTAGCTGCTTTTTCAGTTTTTAGGTCGCTATATTCGTTTAAAATGTAGTCCCCTTTGTTGTATCCAGTAGATAGGTCTCAAACTTTTGTCTGCCATTGGATGTGTGCGTCTTGCTAGCATCAATGGTTTGACGCACTGTTGTTGTTTTCGTTTATTCCTCTTAATGAAAAACGGGTGAAGGCCCGGTCGCGAAAAAAAAAGGTCACATATTAATGCTAATTAATGTATAGTCATGACACTCTAGTTGATGCAGCAAATAATTTCTCCACAAATTCTTTCCCAGAAACAGATTAGCCATCATCGGATCACAGTTCAAATTTGATACTTCATCCACGAGTTAGTATTGGATAATGAGAATAAATTCTGAACCTATCACTGCAATGTTTACAATAGAAATATTACTTACAAGATTTTCATATAGTTTAATCAGAATTCAGAAACAATGGAACAACTGAAAAGGAACCAAAAGAAAAGTAATGGATACAAGATGCAGCTTATGTTTTACTCAGTTTTTTTTTTTTTTTTTTTTAGAACTTTAGATAGATCAGAGTAATGCTAAAAGCAAACCATGCAAGTGGATCATGCATAATACACATGATACTTGGTGATCATGCATAGTAGATTGCCGTCTTATAGCTAGATATATAATCAGTTCCCACCGTCCTTCCTGTCTTTTTCCATCACCAATTGTGTGCACAATCCAAAACAGAGATGGTAATCTAAGGACAGGTAATGAACCACCTGTCATTTGGTTTGTTAAAAAAAAGAAACCAGATAGCTAGCAAATGTGATAGGAAGGTTAAAAAGCCAAAGTGAGAGTCATGAGCTTACAGCAGGGTGGATTGCAAGGTGGATCCGCGGAGCAGATTGGTTGGCATACTTAATGACCCTACCAAAGCTACTGTGCTCTTTCAGCTCTCTCTCAGCCATTTCGCCGAGTACGGTGTAAGCACTACGCCACCAAGCCGTGCAAGCAAGCAAGGTGCCCGCACACATGTACGTGCCTGGTATGCTCGCCTGGGACGCTGCTTGCATCCGTCGACCGTGCTTGCCGCGGCCGCGGGCCCGCGGCAGCTGGTCGCCTGCCTGCCCGAGCGGGGCCGCTCCTCTCCAGCCCCGAGCTTGCATCGCATCGCATGCCCCGACCTGGACGCCCGCCACCTCGCAGGCGGCCAGGCGCCGGCCCTCTGCTCTCTTCCCCCGCGTGGCCGCCGCCGCCGCCGCAGTTGTCTCCAGCGCGCGCAAGGAAGCGGGACGACCGCACGAGTTGGTCCGCCTGATTTCTCGGGACGGCTCAGTCTGGAGGAGATATTCCTGGGCCAGGATCATCCCGTGCGCCGGAAGCAAAACAGCGGACGTCCTGTCCCGGCCTAGAAGCCAGAACTTGTCTCAGTTGCTGGGCCGAGGCCCCCCATGGGTGTTTGAATGTCACACGGGCCTCGCACAGGGTAATTACACTGCTACCACCTTTGTTAAAGTGACGATGAAGCGAACCCACCCACTGCTTGTCACGTGTGCTAGTTCCAGTCCTCGTTGCAGCAACAACTCATCAAAATGTTAGAAGCACAATGCATGCAGGCCTCAAAGCATGATGAACATGCAGTACAGAGTAGGAGTGTCGCAAATTTCTTCCCTTCCATCATCCCCACTCTTCCTCTCCCTGCAGTAGCTACTGTATGGCCATGCACAGAACGGGTCGAAGAGGAGGACCATTCGTTTTGCAGCTTTTGCAATAGCATGAAAGTGTTGCAGAGATGAGTGCAGAGGAAAGCAAATGCAGGGAGAGTTGAAGTAGCTATATATGTTTAACTTACCAGCTGAGTGAATGTTTCATCAGATGCTGCACTTGATAGGGTTCTCTGATGTCTAATGCTCAGTTGGGGTGGCGGCATTCAGAATTTCTTTCATATCATGTCGTCCATTGAAGAATATAAAAACATCGCTGGAGCCTGGAGCAGCAAAGGCTTGGAGGAGTCTTCCAGAAGCTTTCGAAATATTGCTATGCAGTCTGAGTTTCTGGCAGAGAAGAACTGTCAGACGAAGAATCTCCCATTTCTGTTTTATTATTACAAATAGACAGACATGGAGGAGTAGGGCAAAATAACCATCTCTTAGTGGTTGGCCGCATGCATCGCGCTGTGTTCAGAAAAAAAAAATATATGGTGGCACTGACTGACACCAGCAAGCATGCAAATGTTCAATCAAAGAGGATTGTTATTCCAAGTGCCAATCCAGGAAAAGGTAGGCAACGAAAATGGCTCGGCACATTGTTAGTTAAGTGTCTGAACCTACAGATATGTTGCCCGGGTAAGTGCAAGACAGCTGTTGGTTGCAACAATAACACTCTGATCTGAGACGTTTCAGATGTTCAGCTGGGTTCACAGGCAGGCGTCTTCAGCAACATCAACATTGCTGCCAGCAAGATCATGGAAGAGCAATGTTCTCATTTCATTCAAGGTCACAATTTCATTTCAGTCAAGAACCGAGAAATATATAGGGAAAACAAAATGTGTCACGGAACTGAGCTGTTTTCTCCTTTATTCAGTCAGTATATAGGTAAAAGCAAACGAGGTCCAGGTTCACGCCGTGACTGTACGTGTGACATCCACACGGACGAGGCATGCATGGCGCGAGAGACTCCGGTACGCCGCCAACTCTGCTGTTGTGTGCCATCCCACACATTCGAGTTGGCACCACACGACTCGGACGGTGGCATCTCTACTTCTCCAGTATATGCCACGGTCGACAATAGTGGAAGAACGAAAAAAAAAAAGGAAGGAAACATGTGCACTGCCCGGATTAATAGCAAAAGGCAGAAAATGAAGTACGCGTATAAGAGTGTGATCATTAAAGGGTTAGCTCCATGGCTTCGCCTGCCTATCTCCGGGGGCTGCAAAGCCGACATTTCACCTATCATCAAGTAGAGAACATTGATCAGCAAAAGGAATACTCCCCAAAACTGAAAATATAAATGGAACTGCAAGCGGTAGACTTACTTCTGGGCATTCAGATAAAAGTAACATTAGAAACAGTTAACATTATTATGCTTACATAACTGGCTAGTAAATATAATCTAACAAAGAAAACAGGATACACATATACAGAGGTTTAATCCCCAAGTGTCCTATGACTACCTTTTGGATCATAATTTATACAGCAAGAAGTGTCATACCTACTACCATATGAATAGCCTCTCCACAGAGGCTGCTGCACCTCCTCCAACTTTGTGCAGTTTTCAATCCACACTTTTGGTATGTATGCAATCCCTTCTGATGCACCAATTGATACAAGGTCTTCACAATTCCTAATCTTTAATTCCTGGAGTGATTTGAGAGTACTGATCCACAGGTCACGTGGAATGTACTCTATGTGTTTGCATTTATCTATCTTCAGTGATTTGAGGGATGTGAACTTCTCCAGGCACATAGGAAACCAGGCAGATAAATCCCCACAATCCGTTAGGGTGAGCTCTTGGAGGGACGATGGTAATACCATTTCACTTTGCCATTTTAGACGCGGACAGGACTCAATGGACAAATTCTTCAGACAAGAAAAACTCCCATGATGAAGAGTCTCTAGCTGGAAGCAGGATTGAATGATTAGGTCGGTGAGTAGCGGGAACTTTTCGTCAATGCTGCCATGTGAAGTGCTAGTGGATATTGGTTTAGATTCTCTAATAAAACTCAGAGATGCCATATGACTGCTTGTTAACTTAAGGGCTACTTTGGCAGCCCAGATTCCCGGAGGGATCCCGGCCTTTTCCCTGGGCCGATCTCCCCCGTGCCAGTCTTCCCCGGGCCAATTTCTGGCGCACTTTGGCAGCCCACCCATGCGTGGATCGCAGCCCGCTTCCACTCGTTTTCCGCGTGGAATGATTCCACGACTCCTGTGGCCGGGGAGGGCTTCCCCGTGGCGAGACCGCTCGTGACTCGTGAGTCGCGGCTTTTCCTTCGTCGCGAGTGGCGAGGCCGCCGCCGCCCCAAGCATCCGGCCGCCGTCGCGAGGCCGTGGTCACTCCGGCACCCGTCGACGCAACCCCGGCATCACGTCGCCGCCTCTTATCGTCGCGTTAACGGTGAGCCCGCCTCAGCCTCTGCCGCTAGGGTTTCGTGTCTCTCGATCCTCTCCTCACAGACTATTGCGTGTAGATCCTGGGGCTGCCGCCGCTGCCTCGACGCACGGCTGCGTGAGCTTGATCCAGTGCCGCCATCGTCGGCCAGCCTACCGCGCGCCGACTCGATCTTCACCCAACATCAGGTGAGCCTTTCCTCTCTCTCTCTCCCCTCCTTGTCCTCACCAGATTGAGCTCCTGCGATTTTGATGTCCTGTTTGGATGATGGTTAAAGTACTACCTTGCGACTTGAATGTGCTATGCTGATTTCTGAATTTATTTAACCTGCAGTGCCTTAATCAGCGATGCTATGCATGCATGAGGCTTCTTTAGCATGTGTCAGAGAGCAAACTCTCATGTTTTAATTAGCTCAATAGACTCTGAGTCATTTAGCTCAAACTTTTCACAGTGTGCCTCACAATCTCAAGGTCTAGTACACAAGATGATGTTTATTAGAGTTTCTGAAAATTAAAGACAATGTTTCTTTCTTTGCGTCGTTTTTTGTTCTTTTGTTAGAGCAACTCTGTCAGTCCTTGTTATGTTGTTCTGTTTCTTTGTTCTGTCATTAGAGTTGAATTGTTTCTGCATTTTGTGGTGAGATCCGGTTTGGGATAAAGAAATCTGCTATCATACATACTGATATCCATCTGTATCAAACATTTGGTTGCATCCTTCAACTCTGTAACTGTCAGGTTATTGTACATTAATTGCTCCTTGGCCTCCAGGACTTGATCCAAGAAAGGGTTCTGGTTTACATCTTTTCCTTCCCGAATGCGTGTCTGCTATGGCATTCCAGTTTTTCTTTTTGAGTTTCCATTCAGTTTTTCATAATAATGATGCAGTTTTTTAACTTGTTGGCCATGAGGCTTGATAGTAAAGCACCATTTAACAAGGATTGGTGAGCCGGTTTCTGTGTTCAGAACAGTTTTGGTAATCATTGTTGGAACAGATTAGTGTAGTCCTTAGTGTTGATAAAGTTGTTAGTATAAGTATAGCATCCTCTTTTCATGTGCCAGCGTCTAGCCATGGTTTGGTTTCCTGAAGCTGTTCAGTAGTTGAACCAACTATTTTTCACCTTGTTTTGTAACAAGTTTGAACTGAATATTATCACCCATACTAACAGGATCTCACAAATGTTGTTTCTGAATCCAAAATGTATACAGTGAAGTAATAAGTCAATCCAAAATGTTAGATGGTACTCTTGCATGGTTGTCCATTTTATTCTCACATTTTCTGTATCAATCATTTCTTTCCTGTTCTTTTGAGAAACCAAAACTGTCCTTTCTGTGCTTGGTGATTATATCATATAATCATGGAAATAGTCATCGTTCTTTCTTTCTTTCTTTTTTGTGAGAGCATGATCACAACTGAGCTGCAAAATCAACTGTTCTTGATTTTGTTGTGTAGTTATGAATTTGTGTAGTCATCGGCAAAATGACCTGAGCATTTTCGATTCTGAAATGTTGGATTTGTAGGCAGCATGGGATGGCTTGCTGCTTCATTTCAGTGTATTATGCATGTTTTCTCACCTTTGTTGTTTTAATTATTCTCCCTTGTGAATTTGTCCGGCTGATGAATTTCATGTGAACTGCTACTTTTCAATAAACTGATCTATTTATTTTAACCTATTGTACTTTTTCTTTGTGTTATATGATACACGCAGACGGCTTGGTGGATGCAATGCATGATCTGATAGAAGTGAAGTGATGCAGTGCTATAGTGAAGTCGTAGCTTTGTTCAGTTCCAAACATGCCAATAAGTCTCATGTCCCAATTTTATTTTTAATTACCTAATGCTGGATGGAGATGATCATGTGAAAGCGTTTAGCTTTGTTGGAAGATGGTACTTGAACAGTTGAACATGACTTCTGTATGAAGTATAATTATGAGATTTCACCATTTTCAGTTTGATGTAAGGATGCAGAATAATTCGTATGAGATGTCTGTATTTGTATGGTGGAGAGACTTATGGCTCATATTTTCATTTTGCATGATTTTGTGGTTCTGATAGTAATACAAAGTGACTATAATATTATTTACCTCTTTTTGTTTTTTTCCTAAATTTTTCCTGAATTTTTGAGACATTTTCTGAATTATTATCTGCAATGGATTTAGTCTAAGCTACCTGGAAGCGATCGGTGGTTCTCTTCCCTGGGAAAAGTCTGCCAAACAACGGCAGGGCAGCTTCCCCGTACGTGGATGTCTTCCCAGCGGCAACGAGGGGAACCGCTGATCCAAAAAATTCCCCCGTCGGGGCAGCTAGTCCATGGGTTTGTTTCCACGTACTGCCAAAGTAGCCCTAAAGGTGGTAAGGGAAATGCAATCAATATCGTCTCCAAAACTTCCAGAATCCATAGAATAAAGCGTCTTTAGGGACGGGGCCAGCAGACGCCGTGAGTTCATCTTTGGACACCTCACCACATACAGTTCTTCAAGGGAATGCAAATTCTCAAACCTTTCTGTTGGTACAGACTCCAAACTTATGCAATTCTGAATCCAAATTTTCTTGATGGCAGGCATATAAGCTGGCTGCAGAAACAGTTCAAGGCTTGATAATCTTGGGCACTTTTCAATCAATATCTCTGTTAACGATGATAACATGGCAGAGTCAGAACCACGAAACCAGCTTGGAAGGTTTTCACCTGGATAACAATAGAGGTGAACAGATTTGATACTGGTGGGAGGGTGTAATGCCCTAAACACTTCCATCTCATTGTGCTTTGCAGGTCCCGGCATATCCAATATCTGTTTAGACCATACAAGTCTCAGACTAAAAATACAGTCCTTCTTCATGAGTTCAGTTTCTGCTGCCTGATCCTTGCTTATTTCACAAAGATTACGTATAGACAAATCTCTAGTTATTAGATTAGAATTCTTTATCAACCTAACGCCCTCTCCATTCCCCATTGCAGCATCAATGCTAAGAGATTTTGATTCAAACTTCTGTAGATTGATAAGGTTACTAAAGCCTCTGGGTACTTCTGTAAATCTGGATTTCCTAGCACATAATCGCTCCAGATTATAGAGGGAACAGAATGTGTCAGGAATTCTCGTGAAATAGCAAGAATCCAAGATTTTAAGGCACCGGAGATTCTTCATGTTGCTAATACTATCTGGCAAGCCCAACGGCTCAGAGATAGAGGCACAGACCATGACACGCATGCACAAAAGTTCAGTACACCATTTCTCCATCACTTTATTGCCAGCTCTATTGCTTAAAGACATGTCACAAAGTAGGGTACGCAACTTTGTTTGCTTGCATAGATCCTCTAACTCGGAACACTTCAAATCACTGCCTTTGAGCACCGATAGATGACGGACGTTCTGAGGAATCCTTTCAAGATCTTTTTTCTCTTTTATTATGAAGCACTCGTCCTTTGAAACCAGCTGTGCCATGTCATGAATCAGATCATGTATTACGTATTTCCCACGAATTTTCTGAAAAAATGACAGATGTGCAAGTTCTTCAAAGTACTCGCAACCAGTTTGTTGAAGTGGAATGTTTTGTTCAGGTTCCACAAAGCCTTCTGCCACCCAAATTTTGGCTAAATCTTCCTTTACAAATTTGTAATCTTTCTTGTACACAGCACAGAATGAGAAGCACCTCTTCAAATGGAATGGTAAATACATGTAGCTCAGTCGAAGAGCTGGCAAAATATCAGTCTCCTCTTGTCGAAGCTCCCACAGTTGACTATAAAGAATCTTATTCCAATGTTCTAGGTCAAGGTTCCTTCCTAGTAGTCGTCCAAGGGTTTTTGCAGCTAAAGGAGAGCCTTTCAACTTTGGGAGTATTTGCTCACCAATCCGTTCTAGCTCAGGATCATTGTTAGAGCTATCAGATCCAAACACACATAGTTTGAAGAAATTCCGAAAGACATTGTCCTTCAACCCCTCTAACGGAAATGGATCCGTCGTTCGCACTATATCAGCAACCTTTCGAGACCTAGTTGTGACAAGCATCATGCTTCCTTCAAGTACTTGATTAAAAGGTGCATAGAATGTCTTCCAGAGATCCCCATTTTCAGCCCACATGTCATCGAGAACAATTAAGAATCTTCTCTTGCTGAGTCTATCTGCAAGATCAGCTTGGAGAGAGTTCAAATTATCCTTGGTCGGCACTTTCCCAGAAAATTGTTCTATGGCCTCTTTAGTTAACCTCTTGACATCGAAGTCATCTGAGACACAAATCCAAACTATATTATCAAACTGTTTTTTCACTTGTGGATTGCTGCAAATAGTTTGGGCCAAAGTAGTTTTTCCAACACCACCTATTCCAACCATGGGCAAAACCGGAACACTTGTTATTATTGTTGCTTCATTATTGTCGGTGGTAGCACAAACTTGGTTGCTTGCTGATGAACGGATTGCACTTCTTTTCCTCTTGGGTTTGGAAGAACCCCTTCTATTATTAGCAGGTACACTAAGCAGTCTAATGAGCTCCTTTATTTCTTTATCACGACCAAATATCTTTGCCTCAGTAGGGAAAGATGTGGTCTCTGGTCTGGCTGATCTGTCAAAACGTGGAGTTGCTTGATGCAGGCCCATTGCTTTGAGTATCCTAAATTGGTTATCTAGCCTCTCCTTGATGTGAGCCAATTTGTTCAAGTTACCTTGAATAAAATCATGTAAGAATTCATGGATTGGTTCCATTGCACTACCCTCAATTTTCACCTTCTGCTCATAGCATCGGAAATCGTCCAAAAGGTCTTCTGCATCATACACAGCCGCCTTAAGTTCTGGAAGGAGTTGCGCCACACACTTATCATGGCTCCTCCACTCTGCTCGATCAATAAAGTTGTACATTGCAGGTAAAGTATCCCGAAGGCATTGAAGAGAACTCTGCAACTTCAGTATATCATCTTCTTGGTCTTCCAAAATATGTACATCATCTTCCTTAAATTCTATGTTTTTTGCTCCATTCGAACGGGGTCGCAGAGATCCAAGCCATTGGAAAAAACTGACACACTCATTGAAGCACGTAATGGCCTCGATTACTGGTTTTATGTTGCTTATGTTCATACTGAGTTGACTCTGAATATTCTGCAGTCGTCTGCTGGGAAGTAGTAGATTGACTGAACATTAGAAAGGTATATCGTGTGGTCACATTTTAATGCTAATAAAATGTATAGCTATATGGCAAGCAAGTTGTTTTTTTAGAATTTGAGGGCAGATGCCCCTGTCATTGCATTGCAAGGACAAAAGATTAATCGTTTACAGCGTTTTAGGCGGGTTACGCCTTCACCCATACAGTCCAGGACAGCTCAACTCAACACCCAAACTACTACCAACCTAAACTACTCAATCCGAGCCAAACTGCCAGAAGACAGCCGAAAGCAGATAAAGTTTTGGCTTATTAAACGAAAATGGCAAGCAAGTTGTTGAAGCAAATATGGTTTTCATAGAAACAGAACAGCCATAATTAAATCGTAGTTTAAATGGGTACTTCCTCACGGACTTGGTAAGGGACAACAAACATGAAGAACAAAATTTGAACAGGTCACTGCAATGGTTACAGTACAGATATTACTTCACAGGGTACTTTATGCAAATTAGTGGATGCGAAAATGCAGCTTTACCCTGTTTTTTATGTTAACAGATAGATCAGAGTAATGTTAAAAGTGAAACACGCACAATACATAAGATACTTGGTGCTGTCTTGTTGGATTACCTATTTATCCGGATATAATCAGTTTCTGCAACCCTTCCTGTCTTTCGCCATCACCAATCATGTGCAGATTCCAAAACAGAGATGAGATGTTTATATTGGGGCAGATCTAATGAGTACGGAGTACAGACAAGTAATCATCCACCTGTCAGTTTTTTTGTTCAAAAAAGGAAATGGATTGCTAGCAGAATGTGAAAGGAAGGTTAAAACGCCGAACTTACAGACAGTCATCAGCTTAGAGGATGGATTGCAAGGCGGATCTGCGGAGCAGTTTGGCTGCCTCAATTATACTTGAATGTAATCTTCAGGATTTGAAACAGCTATCTGACAATGTAAGGAAGCAACGATGCGTCTGCTCTTCACAAATATACAAGGAGTGAAGGAGAAAGTAGACCAGAAGACAAAAAGCTGACGGCCCTCTCGAGGCTACCACACCGTGTGATATTGTGAAGACCGCCCGCGAGGCTACCAATGTGGGCTCAGGAATCTTTTGATGCTGGGGATATGTATATAAACTGCAACTTGACAATCCAGTTGGCACATATATAAATCAGTGACAGCACCTCAACACTTTGTGGAACCTTCCACACTGGTTGTCCCGTTTCTAAAATAAAGTAAGTAGTAGTGCCCGTTTGAATCGCCTGTATTGAAACTAATTCAAGCAAAATCACATTCTAGCGATTTCTTTCAAGAGGAATTAAATTGTCTAGAATCTGATTGAATCTAACATTCTTGTTCGTATACAGATGTAATTCTTTTCCAGTAATCAAATTACATACATCACTTGGAGCTACTAGGTTGCAGCAGCGCGGCTTACCTCACATCACATGCCGCCGGGCGCGAAGATGGACTGAGACGCCAGACCGCAGTGCAAGAGCAAGAGGAGCCTCGGCGAGCCGTCGCTGCATCTGCATGCGAGGAAAGGGAAAACGGAGCCGAATCCTCGACCTGCAATCCAATGCAGTGCCGCCCAAAGCTGGAGGTGAAGGCAGGCACAGCGGCATCGACCGAGTCAGCGCCGCCGTCCGCCCATGACGCCGGCGAGTCCCCCTCGCCAGCACGGTCTCTCGCATCGTCTCCGAGTGCCCGTGCCCCGCCGCAGCTTGAGCTTGAGCACCCCTATCCTCCACGGCCGCCCCCACCAGGGCGCCACCGTGTTCGCCTGCTCCGTCCCGTTCCCCCGCCCTCGCCGCGAGTTAAGCGGACGGCGGTGAGCGAGACAACTCAGCGTGGGCTCTCAGTTTTGGGCCACGAATTTGTGGTGGGCTTCCATTTCAGAAATTGCTTGCCATAATCTTAGTCCACCAAAGCGAAAAGCCCTATGAAATCAACTCCCGGCCCATCTCACGCAGACAGAGTTAATTGCCTGTCTTCCATTCTGTGTGTATGTATCTAATCTTTTTTTTCCCCCTGATGAATCCTGAGCCTGAGGTACCATGTCTCTGTTCACATATAACAATCAGGAAATTTGTCATTTACCCTGAGAAAATCTGTTAAATTTTATATCGACTTAGCATCGTGGCCGAAAATGGCAATCTTGTAACATAAATATTTTCTTTTTCTAATACAAAGATATGCACGCTCGTGCGTATTCGAGAGAAAAAAAACATCGCTTCCGACTGCAGTAATAAAATTAGCTCTGCATATGCATGTCCAGCAGGAAATGAGTTACTATATAAGTTA
Source organism: Themeda triandra (assembly GCA_018135685.1). Taxonomy (NCBI): domain Eukaryota; kingdom Viridiplantae; phylum Streptophyta; class Magnoliopsida; order Poales; family Poaceae; genus Themeda; species Themeda triandra. The sequence goes on from JAENPR010000369.1 coordinate 462,968, forward strand.
CCATTAACATATATTTAAGCCTCTCATCTCTAGGCAAGCATTCTACTAGGTCTCTAGCTACTCGATCGATCTAAGTAAGTAGTGCACATGGACACAAGCAAATTAAAGCTGAACAATAAGCTTGCGCTTGTCCACAGGCTTCTAGCATTCTTATTTCGTGCACCGATGCCGTGCAGTCCACACCATCTCGACATCTTTTCACATACCTCATTCATTCTGTGAAGCTGCATCCGACATATATATAGGCATGCCATTGCCCACTCATGAGTTTGATCTCTGTGCATGCATGTAACCGTCGATCGAGAGGAAATGGATATATACGACTAACAGCTACACAAGTATGCTAATTTCAGGTTAGTTGTTGCCTTGTCGGCCGCATGCATCTCGCTGTGTTCAGAAAAGATAATATCGTGGCACTGACTGACACCAGCGAGCATGCAAATGTCCAATACAAAAGGATTATTATTATTCCAATTGCCAATCCAGGAAAAGGTAGGCAACGAAAATGGCTCGACACATGATTGCAAATGCAGAGGACATTGTCTCAAGTCTAGACCTACAAATATGTTGCCTGGGTAAGTGCAAGACAGCTGTTGGTTGCAACACTCTGATCTGAGACTTATCAGATGTTCAGCTGGGTTCACATGCAGTGCAGGCGTCTTCAGCCACATCAACATTGCTGCCAGCAAGATCATGGGACTGAGAAATAATGTTTTCATTTCATTCAAGGTCACGATTTCATTTCAGTCAAGAACCAAGAAATAATAACGGAAGACTTTAATTCGGTGTCACGGAACTGAGCAATGTTTTCTGCTTATTCAGTCAACAAAATATTTATAGGGAAAACAAACGCGGTCCTTAGGTTCATGCCATCCCACACGGACGAGGCATGCATGGCGTGAGAGATTCAGGCGCGCCACCAGCTCTGGCGTTGTGCGCCATCCAACACATCTTCAAGTTGGCGCCAAACGACTCGGACGGGGACATCTCATGGCCACCTACTGATGACGAAGTATATGCCACGGTCCACAACAGTGGGACGTTGGCCAGCAATACAGATTGGAAGAACAGGAAAAAAAAAGCAAGGAAAATGTAAATGGAGACATGCAGTACATATATAAGAACGTGGTCACTGAGGGGTAGCTCGATGGCTCTGCCTGCCTGTCCCCGGAGGCTGCAAAGCCCATTTCACCTGCCATCATGTAGAGAACATTGCTCAGCAAAAGGACTACTCTCCAAAACTGAAAATGCAAATGAAACTGCAAGTTGTAGCCTTGCTGCAGGGCATTCAGAAACAGTTAACATTATTATGATTACATAACTGGCTAATAATATATAATCATCTAACAAAGAAAACAGAATACACATATACAGAGGTTTAATCCCCAAGTGTCCTATGACTAACTTTTGGATCATAATTTATACAGCAATATAATAAGCGTCATACCTACTACCATGAACTCAGTGGCTGCTGCACCTCCTTCAACTTCGGGCAGTTTTCAATCCACACTTTTGGTATGTGTGCAATCCCTTCAGATGCACCAATTGATACAAGATCTTCACAATTCCTAATCTCTAATTCCTGGAGTGATTTTAGATTACTGATCCACAGGCCACGTGGAATGTACTCTATGTGTTTGCATTTATCCATCGTCAGTGATTTGAGGGATGTGAGCTTCTCCAGGCACCTAAGAAACCAGGCAGATAAATCCCTACAGTCCTTTACAGTGAGCTCTTGGAGGGATGATGGTAACACCATTTCACTACGCCATTTTAGACGTGGACAGGACTCAACGGACAATTTCTTCAGACAAGAAAAACTACCATGATGAAGAGTCTGTAGCTGGAAGCAGTATTCAATGGTTAGGTCGGTGAGTAGCGGGAACTTTTCTTCAATGCTGCCATGTGAAGCGCTAGTGGATAGTGGTTCAGATTCTCTAATAAATGTCAGAGATGCCAGATGACTGTTTGATAATATAAAGGTGGTAAGGGAAATGCAATCAATATCATCTCCAAAACTCCCAGAATCTTGCAAATAAAGCCTCTTCAGGGACGGGGCCAGCAGACGCCGTGACTTCATCTTTGGACACTTCCACACATTCAGTGATTTAAGGGAATGCAAATTCCCAAACCTTTCTGTTGGTACAGACTCCAAACTTACGCAATCCCCAACCCTCATTTGCTTGATGGCAGGCATATAAGCTGGGTTCAGAAACAGTTCAAGGCTTGATAACCTCGGGCATTTTTCAAATGGTATCTCTGTTAACAATGAAAACACAGTAGGGTCAGAATCATGAAACCAGCTTGGAAGGGTTTCACCTGGATAACTGCGGAGGTGCACAGATTTGATACTGGTGGGAGGGCGTAATGCTTCAAACACTTCTCTCTCACTGTGCTTTGGAGGTCCCAGCATATCCAATTTCCATTTAGGCCATACCAGATACAGAGTAGAAATAGAGTCCTTCTTCATAAGTTCAATTTCTACTGCCTCATCCTTGCTTATTTCACAAATATTATGTATAGACAAACCTCCAGTGATTAGATTAAAATTCTTTATCAACCTAATGCCCTCTCCATTCCCCATTGCAGCATCAATGCAAAGAGATTCTGCTTCAAACTTTTGTAGATTGATAAGGTTACTAAAGCCTCTGGGTACTTCTGCAAATCTGGATTTCCTAGCACATAATAGCTGCAGATTATAAAGGCAACAGAATGCTTCAGGAATGCTGTTGAAATAGCAAGAATCCAAGATTTTAAGGCACTGGAGATTCTTCATGTTCCTAATATTATCTGGCAAACCTGGCGACCGAGAGATAAAGGCGAAAACCATGACACGCATGCACAAAAGTTCAGTACACCATTTCTCCATCACAGTATTGCCAGCTCTATGTTTTAAAGACGTGTTGCAAAGTAGGGTGCACAACTTTGTGTGCTTGCACAGATTCCCTAAGTCGGAAAACTTAAAATCTCTGTTTTTGAGCACCGATAGATGACGAACATTCTGAGGAATCCTGTCAAGATCCTTTTTCTCTTTTATTATGAAGCAATCGCCATTTGAAACCAGTTGTGCCATGTCATGTATCAAATCATGCATTACATATTTCCCACGAAGTTTCTGGAAAAATGACAGGTGTTCAAGTTCTTCAAAGTATTCACAGCCAGTTTGTTGAAGTGGAATGTTACATCGAGGTTCCACAAAGCCTTCTGCCACCCAAATTTCAGCTAAATCTTCCTTTACAAATCTGTAATCTTTTGGGTACACAGCACAGAATGAGAAGCATCTCTTTAAATGGAATGGTAAATAAATGTAGCTCAACTGAAGAGCTGGCATAATTTCGGTGTCCTCTTGTTTGTGCTCCCACAGCTGGCTGCTAAGAACCATATTCCAATGTGCTGGGTCAAGGCTCATCCCTAGTACTAGTAGCCGTCCAACGGTTTTTGCAGCTAAAGGAGAGCATTTCAACTTTGGGAGTATCTGCTCACCAATCCTTTCCAACTCAGGATTATTGTTGGAGCTATCGGATCCAAATACACATAGTTTGAAGAAATTCTGAAAGACATTGTCCTTCAGGCCCTCTAATAGAAAGGGATCCATTGTCCGCACTATATTAGCAACCTTTTCAGACCTTGTTGTGACAAGCATCATGCTCCCCTCAAGTACATGTTCAAAAGGAGCATAGAACTTCTTCCAAAGCACACGATTTTCAGCCCACACATCATCAAGAACAACTAAAAATCTTCTATTGTTCAAGCCCTTTGCAAGGTCAACCTGAAGAGAGTCCAAATTATCCTTCATCGGTGCTTTCCCAGAAAACTGTTATATGGCCTCTTTAGTTAACCTCTTGATATCAAAGTCATCTGAGACACAAATCCAAACTATCTTACCAAAGTGAGCTTTCATTTGTGGATGGTTACAGATATTTTGGGCTAAAGTAGTTTTTCCAACACCTCCAATTCCAAATATGGGTAAAACTGGGACACTTGTTATAGTTGCTTCATTACTGTCAAGGGTAGCACAAACTTGGTTGCCTGCTGATGAAGGGATTGCACTTCTTTTCCTCTTGGGTCTGGAAGGACCCCTTCTGTTATCTGTAGGTACACCAAGCAGTCTAATCAGCTCCTTTATTTCATCATCACGACCAAATATCTTTGCCTCAGTGGGAAAACGAGTGGTCTCGGGTCTGACTGATCTGTCAAACCGTGGAGTTGCTTGATGTAAGCCCATTCTCTTGAGCTGTTTAAATTGATTATCTAGCCTCTCCTTGATGTGATTAAATTTGTTCAAGTTGCCTTGAATGACATCATAAAACAATTTATTGCCGGGTTCCACTGAGATCACACTGCCCTCAATTTTCACCTTCTGCTCGCAGCATCGGAAATCTTCCAGAAGGTCTTCCGCATCATAGACGGCAGCCTTGACTTTTGGAAGGAGCTCTGCCACAGAGTCCTCATGGCTCCTCCACTCTACTCGATCAATAAAGGTGTACATTGCAGCTAGAGTATCCTGAAGGCATTGAAGAGAACTCTGCAACTTCAGTATATCATCTTCTTTAAGTTCTTGACTTTCTGTTCCATTCGAATGGGATAGCAAAGACCTAATGCGTTGGAAAAACTTGTCACACTCATTGAAGCCAGCAATGGCCTCGATGACCACTTTTATGTAGCTTACTATGCTCATACTGACTTCACCCTGAAGATTCCGTCGTCCTCTATGCTGCACAAATAGTAGATTTACTGAACATTAGAAAGGTAGTATATCTTGTGGCCACATATTAATGCTAATTAAATGTATAGTTATGAGAAGCTAGTTGATGCAGCAAATATTTTCTTCACATATTCTTTTCTAGAAACAGAGCAACCATATTTGAAACTTCCCCAATGAGTTAGTATGGGATAATTAATGAGAATAAACAAGAATCTGTCACATCATTAGTTAGAATAGAGATATTACTTCACAAGATGTTCATACAGTTCTATAGGAAACAATGGAACAATCATGGACGAAAATGTTTCACTGTGTTTTTTTATGTTTAGAAAGATGCTAGTGGATCATGCATAAAACACAATGCTTGGTGTTAGTAGATTACCGTCTTATAGCTGGATATAATCAGTTCTTGCCGTCCTTCCCATCTTTTGCCATCACCAATCGTGTGCACATTCCGAAACAGAGATGATAGTTTACATGGGGGCCAATCTGGTGACTAGTGACTGGTGACTACAGACAAGTAATCAATCACCTGTCATTTCGTCTGTTAAAAAAGAAATCAGATAGCTAGAAAATGCAAAAGGAAGGTGTTGGAGTATATGTATATTAGGCCCATGAGGCTAGGCCCATGAGGCCCATGTATGCTACACTATATAGCTACCCTTCTAGGGTTACCCCAAATCAATAGAGAACAATTCCAACATGGTATCAGCCTAGGGTTTTCCCTTCCCCAACCCACTCCCGATCCAGGCGCCGCCACCGCCGCCACCGGCACGCCGCCATGGCCGGCCATGGCGGGCCTCCCCCTCCTCCCTCCTACTTCCTCTCCTTCCCTCCCCTCTCCACCTCCACAACCTGGGCGCAAATCGCGGGCTCCTCTCCCGCTGCTGCTCCGCGCGCGGGCGCGCCGCCGGGCTCTGGACCCAGGCGGGCGCTCCCGTCCTTGGCTTCGGCCCGCCGGCGCCGGGAGCCGGGGCTGGCGGCTCGCGCCCAGCTCTGGCCCTGGCGGCCGACGGGGAGGTGGCGGGAGGCTCGCGCCGGCACCGGGGGGGGGCGACGTGGGCGAGGACGGCGCCGCTGCCGTCGACACCGATGCCGCCGACACCGACGCTGCTGGGACCGAGGTCCCTGTCCTCCCAGGCGCCGCCGCCTATGCGGACCCGACGGCCGCGGCTGTCTACGCCGCCGCGGCCTCTATGCCGCTGCAGCCATCGCCGCCGCCGCAGCTGGCCTCGGGACGCCGCCCTCCATCAACTCTCCGTCCAGCGGCCTCACTCTTACTGCGGGAGGAGCAGCGGGCATGCATCTCCAGGGGGCGGGCGCCAGCACCCAAGGAGGGACTTTCACCTTCCCTCCCCCGCCTCCGGTCAACCTCTACGCCCCTCGGCCCACCTCCGCCCTTGCTGCCGCGCTCATTTCCGCCCGAGTAGTGGCTGCAGCGGGACAGGAGCGTGTTCGTGCGGCTGCCCTCGCTTGGCAGCGCGAGCGGGACGCCTCCGACATTCTGGCCCGCCAGATCGCCGAGGCGGAGCAGCTCCTCGCCCAGTCCACCCACCACGACGTTGGGGCCACCTCCTCCGGGTCAACGGGCCACCGCACCTCCACCACTGTGGTCCTCCGGCACGACCCGGCCGATCCCCTCGTCGCTAGCTCCACTACCAGGCCGGGGGTGTCCAGAACATCCGGCTGCTCGTCCCAGTCGTCCTCGACCCCGAGTCGCCCTCCTACGCCCGCTGGCGGGATCTGGTGGTCCTCACCCTCCACCGCTACGCCCTCGACGACCACGTCCTCGACGACCCCACGCCCGTGGTCCAGACTCCGTCGTGGCAGCGCCTCGACAGCATCGTGCTCTCCTGGATCCTCGGCACGATCTCCGTCGACCTCCACGACTTCATCCGCAACACCACCTCCGCTCGCCAGGCCTGGCTGGCGCTCGAGGGCCAGTTTCTAGGCAATGCTGAGGCCCGGGCTCTGCGGCTCGACGCGTGTTTCCGCACCTTCATGCAGGGGGACCTTGCCGTTGGCGAGTTCTGCCGGAAGATGAAGGCCATGGCGGACTCCCTCGGCGACCTTGGCTGGCCCGTGGAGGACCGCATCCTCGTCCTCAACGTCCTTCGCGGGCTCAGCGACTGCTACGCCCACCTCCGGACGTGGATCACCCGGCAGAGGCCTTGTCATGGAGGAGATCTCTTAGGGCCTCCAGCCGGGGTCCACCTCCGCGACGGGGCCTCTCTCCGCTCCAGGGTCCTCCTCGACTGCACTTGCTGCTACTCTACCGCCTCGTCCGTATGCTCCGCCCACGCCACCGTCGTCTGTTCTGGGTCCTCTCCCCCCGGGCCGAGCGGGGGTGGGGGGCCGTGGCAAGAAGAAGAAGGGCGGAGGACGTGGTGGGGGTCCTGGTGGTGGGGGGCTGGCCGTGGTGGCAACCCAGCTCCTCAGCCGCCGCAGGGTGCTGCTCCCTGGCCCTCCTTCCACAACCCCTGGTCCGGGCGCATCTCCATGTGGCCCTTCCAGACTCCTGGTGGGGAATCTCGTCCGCCGGCCGCCATGTTCGTTGGTGCTCCTCCGGGGTTCTACCCAGCGTCCCCGTGGGGCACACCTTCTGGCGCCTCACCTGGGCCGGCCGGCTGGAGCCAGGAGGCTCTGGCGCGCTCCTTCAGCACTATGGGCCTGACACCTCCTGTCGGCCTAGAGTGGATCGCCGACTCGGGTGCTACCTACCACACCACCCCGGACCCTGGTATACTCTCGTCTGCTCACCCTCCTTCTTCCTCTCACCCCTCGTCCATCATGGTCGCAAATGGCTCGTGTCTTCCTGTCACATCCGTGGGTGCCGCCGGCACTCATGACTCCTTTCATCTTCCCGATGTTCTTGTTGCTCCCACCATGGTTCACAATCTTCTTTCTATTCGTCGTTTTACAGCTGACAATTCTTGTTCTGTGGAGTTTGACTCTTCTGGTCTTACTGTGAAGGATTTGGCTACCCGGCGTCCTCTGCTCCGATGTGATAGCACGGGGCCCCTTTACACTCTTCGGTTTCCGGCGTTTGCCTCGCCATCTTCGCTTTTGTCAGCTGCCTTCACCACCACTTCTTCCTCGACTTGGCACCGGCGCCTCGGCCATCCTGGACGTGATGCCCTGATGCAGCTTAGTCATAGCTCAGACATTCGTTGTACTAGAGCTCATGATGAGCATTTGTGTCATGCGTGCCAGCTGGGCCGTCATGTTCGTCTTCCTTTTTCTAGTTCTTCTTCACATGCGGCTCGCATTTTTGATCTTGTACATTGCGACCTATGGACGTCTCCTGTACTCAGCATTTCTGGCTATAAGTACTATCTGGTGGTGGTTGATGATTTTTCTCATTACTCGTGGACTTTTCCCTTACGTGCTAAGTCGGATGCTTTCCCCGCGATTCTTCACTTTTTCGCTTGGGTTTCCACTCAGTTCGGCCTCACCATCAAGGCCGTCCAGTGCGACAATGGTCGTGAGTTCGATAACTCCACCTCGCGTGCTTTCTTCCTCTCTCATGGTGTCCAGTTGCGCATGTCTTGCCCGTACACCTCCTCTCAGAACGGCAAGGCTGAGCGCATGATTCGCACGATCAACGACACCATGCGCACGCTTTTACTTCAGGCCTCACTTCCCGCTCGCTTCTGGGCTGAGAGTCTGCACACCTCCACCTATCTCCTTAACCGCCTTCCTTCCGCTGCCTGCCCGGCTCCCACGCCACACCACGCTCTTTTCGGTACCCCTCCTCGGTATGACCACCTTCGAGTCTTCGGGTGTGCGTGTTACCCGAACACCACCGCCACCGCTCCTCACAAGCTCGCTCCCCGGTCGACCCTGTGTGTCTTCCATGGGTACTCCCCGGATCACAAGGGCTACCGATGCTATGACCTCACGTCTCGTCGGGTCCTTATCTCTCGCCATGTGGTGTTCGATGAGTCTTCCTTCCCCTTTTCCGGCACCACCCCCCCACTTCCGCCTCGGAGCTTGACCTCTCCTCTTTGTTTCCCACTGACGCGGTGGTCGAGCCACCTTTACAGTTGTTTCCTGCAGGTCCTACCGCACCGTGCCCTTCGCCGGCAGCGTGCCCCAGCTCGCCGTCGCCGGTGACTCCCCCGACCCTGCTCCCTACTCGGGTATGGAGGGGTCACCTTCTGGGCCAGCCCCTGTCGTTCCGCCTGACGGGGGTCCCGGGCCGTCACCTCCGGCTCAGCCTGTGCGCTTCACCCAGCCGGTGCTCGTGTACCAGCGTCGGGCCCGGACTGCACCGCCACCGCCTCCGTCACAGTAGGTGGCCCCTTCGTCGCCGGGGTCACCACCGGTGGCGTCTTCCTCTCCACCGGCGACACCGACGCCGCCGCCGCGGCCTTCGGCCGCCCGTGTCGAGCCGCCGGTGTACCACCCGCCGCTGCTTCACAGGGACCCTCGTCACACTCACCAGATGGTGACGAGGCAGGCGTCCCGCCCGCAGGCCCTCACCGCCGCTGCCTGTGAGACGGGGATCTCTCCGGTACCCTCTTCCGTCTGCGAGGCTTTGTCGGACCCTCACTGGCGTCGCACGATGGAAGAGGAGTACGCGGCACTCCTCGCCAACCAGACCTGGGATCTGGTGCCACGTCCGTCAGGCTCCAACGTCGTCACCGGCAAGTGGATCTGGACACACAAGCGCCGGGCTAATGGCACTCTTGAGAGGTACAAGGCTCGCTGGGTTCTCAGGGGCTTTACTGTTGATGTCTATTAAGTGCAACTGAAATAAGAAGGGTTCCGCAAGCGCACAGAATATATCATCGTAGCATTTTAACCAGGAGTAATCCAGGTATCGTTATTTATAATTTTACCACTGGGAAGGGAATACACTGGATAATGAGTGATGAGCAATGCACATGCGATAATGGAGAGTTTAACCTTGTCTGTATCGATCATCTCATACAGGGTAAGTGTCACATAAAATATAGGAATGAATGATAATTGACATAAGATAAATGAGAGCAATTAGCCACATAAAATGATAGTAACAGCCATCTCAACTTAGCACTCTAAGCTTATAACACTAGCATGGACTAGGACGATCTAGGGTATAATCCTATGTTATTCTAACTATAAAGTCAAAGCATACAATGATTAGTGCAAGAACATCTAGCAATCATGGCGGGAAAAGGTTACATCTATGCATAGTGATATTACCGAGAGAAGACTAGAGACATAGCAATGACTTCAATGTAATAGGGGTATTCCGCTAGACCTATACTCGGGAGAAGGGCTACAAAGGACTCAACAGACTGTCACTCCCGCGATCTACCTCACGATCCGGAATATAGGGTGCAATCGATAAATACGGTCCAGGCACCATGCCTACACAATATCTATCACTCACCCATTGGCCTAATGAGCAAGCGCTATACGATCCTATGCATAAACATAATTCTAGTCCAACTATGCTAAACATATAATCAAAGTAAACTAAGAACGATATAATTGAGAACATAATCAAATAGAGCAAAGTCAATTCGATATAATAGAATAGAATAAAGTACTACTCATAGTATCACGAACAATGATGAATATTACAAGAATGTAGAGGGAATTACCAAGAACTCCGACAGATCCGGACTCCAAGCTAGGCTTGATTCCCTCTAGATCTATTCCTATGTAGCTATGCTACTAAACTATGGAGCTCTAATTGAGATGGTGGCTCGGCTTCTCGAATCCTCTCGATGAATGAAGAGAGAATGAATTAGGGTTTTACCCGGGGGCCGGGGCTCGAATATATAGCCCCTAGGATGAACCACGGCCCTCGGATCAAACCGACCTAAATGGACGATAATTATTCATCCTCAAAGGCGGTGGAGGCGGGATCCGCGAGACTCCACCTCATTGGCCGAGGTGGGAGTCGGCCGCCCAGGGGAGTCGGCCGACCTCGGTCTATGCCGGGTTGGCCCCCGCTTTCGGTGTGTCGCCTTCGGAGTCTTCTAGAGTATACAATTTTACCCGTTCGGTCTTTATCTCTATGTAATCATGACATGTGGGCCTCCTTTCGTTCTCTTTCTGATAACCCCCTGCAGAAATAGACAATCACCAAAACTCGTGGAATTCTGTCACTGTAACCCTTATATCTAACAGGTGAACTCATATTAGTCCTTTCTCTTGCTGCGTTGACGGTATGAAATTGATACTTAACGACCGTCAACAAACTCCCCCAAGCTTACCTTTTGCTCGTCCCTGAGCAAAGATAGACATAGTGATGGATCAGGAGTTGCTGCAATGCTTTCACTCCTCACAAGTACACATGCGTTCAAACAAGAACTCTCCTCCGGATTAGAGTGAACTATTCTGACTCAAAACTCACTCATATTATCTTTCACCATGGGGCTTGTAACCGTCACTTGGGTCTTGAGTAGTTGAAAGATAGAATGGTCAAGTCAAGCGCCATGTTTCTCGCTCTTTGATCAACTATTATCCCGGAGTTTTTGTAAGGTTTTGAAATAAAACTCGAGTTCCTTGTATGAACCTTTCGGGTCTCTCATTTGTGGTATTTACGGATCCTCTCCAAGGCATGAGTAGTGTATGCCTTCTCTCTTCTCTCGAGAATATGTGGTATTTGTGAAACTAAGGCATAGTGAAAAGTGCTTCTCTCTCTTACCCTACTTTCTAATAGGCTTATGTGGAGCTCATAGGTGGGGAGACACTCAAACTCACTTGCATATATTGCACAGTTAAGACATGGATCCAATAGGAACTAAAATAATAATAAAGTCATATGTGCATGTGAATGAGGAAATGGAATGGATGAGATGATGATAGGATGATGATGGGATGATGATGATAAGGAAGTGATTATGGGGGGTGATCACTTTGGTGAACATCTACTTCTACACTTGCTCCTTGGGGATAACATAACTCCCTTTATTCGGAAACCTTGAAACTTCTTGAAACTTCTTGAAAGGAAGGACTTGGCTACTCTTTCTTTCTTCTTCTTCTTCTTTTTTTTAGAGCAACCAATCCTCTGAAAACGAAACTTTAGCACGGGGAGTGTATAACTTGAAATGATAATGACTGGAGCTTTTATGTAGGCAAATGGAACGGCGATGATTATTCTAGATGTTCACTCCTAGGATAGGAGTAGAACCTTTCCTGGATGAAGTGAAATGAATGGCGTACGTATATGTGGATGGATGGATGGATGGATGCGTACTCCCAGGGTAGGAGCAGCATAAGTGCGTATCTCCAGGGTAGAGATAGCACTAATTGTGGTGGAATACGTACTCCCAGGGTAGGAGCAGCATAGGTGCGTATCTCCAGGGTAGAGATAGCACCATATATGGTGGATATGGATCTATATGTGGGTGGTACTTCTAGGGACAGAAGTAGCATAGAATGAATGTAGTAGTTATAAAATGGGTGCATGCTTCGAGGACGAAGTAGCATAGATCAATGGATGGAGAGCACATAGTATTGACTTTAACGCATGATCGATTCCTTATGGGTCCACAAAGATAACCACACTCAATGCCTATAAAGACTACACTCAAGCCTACAATATGATCTATATAAACGAGATGGGTTTTCCTAATCTAGTAAGCATGAATATATGGCTGTGGTAGGAATTTGAACTCTCATCATAAAGGAACTCATCATGCAGGAATTTAATATTTTCAAAGATAAATTCTCGAGAACTCTAGTATCTCTAGGAACAAGATGGACAAAGCAGCTCAAAACCTTCCTATATCATACCCGTCAACTACATAGACTTAGATCAAGTATTTGCTACCCACAAGTTTCGGTTCGAGCAAATCTCAAATCTAAACGGTTGTGTCCAAAACTCGGAGAGTGCAAGTTTGAAAACTAGGTACTTGAAAGGAATTATGATGAGCAACTATTCATCATCTCCATGTAGAGTTTATTCTAGGGATCATTTTTAAAGACAGATTGCAAGAGCTCTCCAAAAGTAGAAAAGGATAAATAAGGAAATCTTTCTAGGTTTCTATGGTTATCTATCTTTTTTAGTTGTCTTAACAAAGCACACTCTAACAAGGTATAAATAGATAAGTTGGAGACACTTAGCTTGGTACACGGGGGATGCTCTCCCCAAGCCGGATGTTGACATAGTCTCGCGATGTTGCGACAGCACCGAAGACGTTCTAGTCCTCTTGGAGTGCCGTAGATAGTTGCCGTTGGAGACAGTGTTCAAGTGTCACGGGCAAAGCACTCCGACAGGGATTTGGATGTCCTTACGCCCGTTAGCTCTTCTTGATCCTTGATGTTCGTGAAGCTCAAATAGACAACAAAGCTTGTGGAACCGATTAAGCGTTAGTGATAAAACCTCTAGGCCTTGGTTGTCTAGAACTTCCTAACTTAAACTTGTTCTAACGGGATCACAAGAAATATTTTTATCTTTTTATTATTTAAGGAATGCGAGACGGGGAAAGATAAATATCTTTGAGAGATTATTTTTGTGCCACCACAGTGAATGAGTATCCACATGGGGCTTAAAGTTTTTTCTGGATGCAAAACATCTTTGTTTTCTTTTTTCTAATGCAGAGATAAAAGAGTGAAGATGCAACTAGGATGCAAGTAGGGGAAATAAGTATGCTAAGGTAAAAATGCAATGCTGAAAAGTAATTGCTGATAAATACTAAGTTACCTCTTGGCGCGGCGTTCGGTGGTTTTAAGTCCTCCGAACAGGACTTGTCATGTTCGCTCATTTTTCAAGGGGCGCATTGGCTGGCGCCTCGGATGCTGTCGCCTCGTGTGTAGGAACTGATTCTGATTTTGCTTTTACCTTCCACACCTTCTTTGTTGGGGAGGGTGACCTTGAGGAGGAAGCTTCTTGGATCACTTGTTTCTCTTCTGCTGGTAGCACCTCTTCTTCTTCTACAATGTTCTTCTCTTCTGGGTACCGGTCTTCATATCTTGACACTTCTCCCTCATAGTCGGCCCATCCATCTCGTAGTGATGTTCTTCTTGTTACGCGGCCGACGGGTACGCTGCCTTCTCCTTGCTCTGTTCTTCTTGGGCTCCTCGGTGATTATATAATTATTGTTGAAGTAGCGGCGTACCTTCTCGGTGGGAAAGTGGAAATGGATCTCTCCCGTCCCAATATAGATGATAGCTCGGTGGTGTTCGGGAATGGTCTTCCTAGGATGATTGGAGGATCGTAGTCATCTCCCATATCGATGACTAGGAAGTGCGTAGGGACATAATGGTCATCTATCTGGATGAGGACATCCTTCACTTCTCCTTCGACGAAGCGGAATGTCCGATCTCGCCATCTGCAGCCAATTTGTGCATAGGTGGGCTCCAAAGGCATAGTGCCATATAGATATTCATAGGTTACCTTGGCCATAATGTTGACGCCCGATCCAAAGTGTCACTGCATGCCTTTATTGAAAGAGCTTCGTTGATGGAGCATTGAATGGTTGGGACACCGGGTCATCCTTCTTGATCGACGTGGGGATCGAGTAAGTGGTCATGCTCCTTGTGGACTGCGGTGACCATCCTCACTGTCTCTGTCTTCTTGGTCTTCTTATCTTTGGTCTTGCTCTTCTTAGCTGGATTCTTCTTCTTCTCATTGTTCTGTTGATGAGGGTGTGCTGGGAACTGCATCACTCTGTTCTTGAAGAAGAAGGTTTCTCTCTTGCCCTTGATGTTGAAGATGATCTTGGCAGTGTTGGCATACATGATGGCTCCAGCAGTGTTCAAGAATGGTCGTCCGAGGATAATGGGGGACCTTTCATCATTGCCTGTATCCACTACCACGAAGTCTGCAGGGACATACGAGTTGCCCACTCGTACACATATATCTTCTAGTACCCCAAAGGAACACGGAGTGACTGATCTACAAGCTACAAGCACATGGTTGTGTATGCTAAGGGGCATCTGAATAGCTTTTCATATATCACTCTTGGCATGATGTTGATGCTTGCACCGAAATCGCAGTTTGCTTCATTGAAGTTGGTACTTCCAATGGAGATCGGAATGACTGGTCTCCCTGGATCGCCCTTCTTGATTGGCAGAGTTGAGTCAATCCATGACCCCTTCGATGGATCACTCCGGCTGTCTTCTACATTGAATATATCAACAAGATTTGCAGTTTCGAGCTCTTCGGGTTGTCCCCGTTTACCTTGGCCGACGAGAGGGAGCAAGGTTGACAGTCGTTGTACCCGCGACTCAAGTATTTTGTTGAAGCCGACTCTTGATGGCATTGGAAAAACCATCCATTTCATTTGCCGAGTGTCTCTAGGACCTTGTCATTTGATGCCGGCTTCTTGGACAGATTGTCTATCATTTTGCCTTGATTTAGCACTAACTCTCTCAAAGGCGGCTGGTTGTAATTATTGTAGGAGGGGTTGTTACCTTGATAGTTGCCACGAATAATTGCACGAGTAGTTAGGCCTCTGCTGCTGATTCCAACCTTGATTCTGCGAGGACGATAGTAATTGTTGTTGTTGTTGTTGAGTAGTTCACGTCCTCCTTCGGCTACGGGCGGTTAGCACCTGTGTGCCAGTCTCTCCACACTCTTCACATGTCATGCGAGTATCATGTATATGCATGACTTCTTTCTTCTCCGTGGCTCTCTCATCGAGCCTCTTCATTAACAGTTCCATTTTGGCAGACAGCATGTCTACCTCCTTCAGCTGGTGCATTCCTCCACCTCTCTTGCGGGTCTGAGTTCTTTCTTCACTCCAACCTTGGTTGGACGCCATCTTCTCCACAAGAGCTGTGGCTTGAGGAATAGTGAGTGATAAGAATGCACCTCCAGCAGCAGCATCCATTGTCTCACGTGTGTTGTTCTTTGAGCCCATGGTATAATGTCCGCATAAGCAGCCAATTCTCCATGCCATGATGAGGACATTCGAGGATGTAATCTTGAAAGCGCTCCCAAGCTTCGGGACAGTCTCATCATGATGTTTCTTGAAAGCTTGATATCTTCCCACGAAGAGCATTTGTCTTGCCCATGGGGAAGAACTTCGCCAAGAAATTGGTGGAACATAGTGCCCACGTAGTATTCTTCTCCTTATTGACGTAGAACCACTGCTTCGCTCTCCCCAAGAGTGAGAATGGGAAGAGGCGAAGTAGTATAGCATCTCCGGGGACATCCTTGATGGTGAATGTGCTACAAATCTCCGGAAGTGTTGGAGATGAGCACTAGCATCTTCATGGGCCTTCCCACGTAACCGGCTTGCTTGCACCATGTTGATCAGCGCAGGCTTGAGCTCAAAAGCTCCTTCGATGTCAGCAGCTGGTCCAGTACGAATGTTGTCCGTAGTGGGAGCTGAGAACTCGCGGAGTGACTTGTTCGCCATGATTGATTGGTCTTCTTCAACCTGCTTCTGGCCTTTCTGAATAAAGCTTCTGAATTGTCAATATAATTATCAGGAAGAATTGTCTTTTTCATACATTACCCTGCATAAGATATAAGATAAACGAAAGACAAGGGTAAGGCTGTATGAGTAGAGAATGGTGACAGTGCTCAATCTCATTATTTAGTGCAATGCTGCTCATTATCCATTGGCTTTCAACCTTCCCCGCAACGGCGCCAAAAATGCTTGTTGATGTCTATTAAGTGCAACTGAAATAAGAAGGGTTCGCAAAGCTTACGAGAATATATCATCGTAGCATTTTAACCGGGAGTAATCCAGGTATCGTTATTTATAATTTTACCACTTTGGGAAGGGAATGCCTTGGATAATGAGTGATGAGCAATGCACATGCGATAATGGAGAGCTTAACCTTGTCTCGTATCGATCATCTCATACGGGGTAAGTGTCACATAAAATATAGGAATGAATGATAATTGACATAAGATAAATGAGAGCAATTAGCCACATAAAATGATAGTAACTGACCATCTCAACTTAGCACTCTAAGCTTATAACACTAGCATGGACTAGGACGATCTAGGGTATAATCCTATATTATTCTAACTATAAAGTCAAAGCATACAATGATTAGTGCAAGAACATCTAGCAATCATGGCGGGAAAAGGTTACATCTATGCATAGTGATATTACCAGAGAAGACTAGAGACATAGCAATGACTTCAATGTAATAGGGGTATTCTGCTAGACCTAATACTCGGGAGAAGGGCTACAAAGGACTCAACAGGACTGTCACTCCCGCGATCTACCTCATGATCCGGAATATAGGGTGCAATCGCAGATAAATACGGTCCAGGCACCATGCCTACACAATATCTATCACTCACCCATTGGCCTAATGAGCAAGCACTATACGATCCTATGCATAAACATAATTCTAGTCCAACTATGCTAAACATATAATCAAAGTAAACTAAGAACGATATAATTGAGAACATAATCAAATAGAGCAAAGTCAATTCTGATATAATAGAATAGAATAAAGTACTACTCATAGTATCACGAACAATGATGAATATTACAAGAATGTAGAGGGGAATTACCAAGAACTCCGACAGATCCGGACTCCAAGCTAGGCTTGATTCCCTCTAGATCTATTCCTATGTAGCTATGCTACTAAACTATGGAGCTCTAATTGAGATGGTGGCTCTGGCTTCTCTGAATCCTCTCAGATGAATGAAGAGAGAATGAATTAGGGTTTTACCCAGGGGCCAGGGGCTCTGAATATATAGCCCCCTAGGATGAACCACAGCCCTCGGATTAAACCGACCTAAATGGACGATAATTATTCATTCTCAAAGGCGGTGGAGGCAGGATCCGCGAGACTCCACCTCATTGGCTGAGGTGGGGAGTCGACCGCCCAAGGGGGGGAGTCGGCCGACCCTGGTCTATGCCAGGTGGGCCCCCGCTTTCAGGTGTCGCCTTCTGGAGTCTTCTAGAGTATACAATTTTACCCGTTCGGTCTTTATCTCTATGTAATCATGACATGTGGGCCTCCTTTGGTTCTCTTTCTGATAACCCCCTGCAGAAATAGACAATCACCAAAACTCGTGGAATTCTGTCAGTGTAACCCCTATATCTAACAGGTGAACTCATATTAGTCCTTTCTCTTGCTGCGTTGACGGTATGAAATTGATACTTAACGACCGTCAACATTCACTCAGCGACCTGGTGTTGACTATGATGAGACCTTCAGTCCAGTGGTGAAGCCGGCTACAGTCCGCACGGTGCTCTCGCTGGCTCTCACCCGCTCCTGGCCCGTGCATCAGCTGGATGTCAAGAATGCCTTCCTGCATGGCCTTCTCACTGAGACAGTTTACTGCAGTCAGCCGGCTGGGTTTGTTGACTCCTCTCGTCCTGACATGGTCTGCCGGCTCAACAAGTCTCTCTACGGCCTCAGGCAAGCCCCACGGGCGTGGAACCATCGCTTTGCTGCTTTTCTACTGACACTGCGGTTTGTGGAGGCCAAGTCAGATACGTCCCTGTTTATCTACCACCATGGAGCTGAGGCTGCATACCTACTGCTCTATGTTGATGACATTGTCCTTACGGCCTCCAGTGAGTCACTCCTTCGCCGCATCATCACCTCTCTTCAGCAGGAGTTTGCTATGAAGGATCTGGGTGTGCTCCACCACTTCCTTGGGGATACTCTTGAGCCTCACACTGCTGGGCTACTTCTTCACCAGCGGCAGTACACTCTGGATATCCTTGAGCGAGCTGGGATGACAGACTGCAACCCCTGCTCTACTCCAGTTGACACACAGGGCAAGCTGTCAGAGGCCGAGGGTACCCCAGTGACAGATCCCACCGCGTACAGGAGTCTTGCTGGTGCTCTGCAGTATCTCACCTTCACCCGGCCGGACATCACCTATGCAGTTCAGCAGTTGTGCCTTCATATGCATGATCCGAGGGAGCCCCACCTCACTGCTCTCAAGCGTCTACTCCGCTACCTCCGCGGCACTGTGGACTACGGCCTGCTCCTTCACCGGCGGTCCTCCACCGAGATGGTCGTCTACACTGACGCGGACTGGGCCGGCTGTCCGGACACTCGGCGCTCCACCTCCGGCTACGCTGTCTTCCTAGGCGGCAACCTGGTGTCCTGGTCGTCTAAGCGCCAGCAGGTGGCCTCCCGCTCCAGTGCCGAGGCGGAGTACCACGCCGTTGCCAACGGCGTGGCTGAGGCCTCCTGGCTACGGCAGCTCCTGGCCGAGCTCCACAGCCCTCTTCTCCGGAGCACGCTTGTCTACTGCGACAACGTCAGTGCGGTCTACCTCTCCACCAACCCCGTGCAGCACCAGAGGACCAAACATGTGGAGATCGACCTTCACTTCGTCCGTGATCGGGTTGCCATCGGCGAGGTGCGGGTCCTCCACGTACCGACTACCTCCCAGTTCGCCGACATCTTCACCAAGGGCCTCCCGTCGTCGACCTTCACCGATTTCCGCTCCAGCCTCAACATCACCAGTGGCTAGTTGCGTCTGTGGGGGGGCTCATGTGTGTTCTTCTTTTCATGGTGTCCAGAATGACTCCGCTGCGACGGTAGTTCAGACTGCGGGGGGTGTTGGAGTATATGTGTATTAGGCCCATGAGGCCCATGTATGCTACACTATATAGCTACCCTTCTAGGGTTAGCCCAAATCAATAGAGAACAATTCCAACAGAAGGTTAAAAGACCAAATTGAGAGTCATGTAAAAGACCAAATTGAGTGTCATGAGCTTACAGGTGGATTGCAAGGTAGATCTGCGGAGAAGATTGGTTGGCCTCGATTATTCTTGAAAGAAATCCTCAGGCTGAGAAACAGCTATTGAGAATGTAAGGAAGAAAGCAAGCAACGATGCATCTGATCTTTGCAAATACAAGGAGGAAGTACAGTAGATCAGAAGACAGAAAGAGGCTTACTGGCTAGACCGGCTGGCAGGAGACTAATGATGATGACATGGGTCTCTTCTCAGAGCAGTGTTGCTGGGATTCTCTCCTTTGTGGTTAAACTCTTGCCCTGCAAGTCTGCATATACAGAGTAGCTCCAAATGCATAAGGGAGAGGACTTGGCATGTTCCAACTTTGCCATACTTTTGTGGGGATATGTATACAAAATGCAACTTTCCAACCCAATTGGTCCACTGACAGCACCTTAGTGGAAGCTTAGTAAAGTCATTTCTTTTAGAAAAAGGATGGTAGAGAGCCAGAGACCCCTGCCAATGTACCTTACGATTATCTAATTTCTAGTCCAATTGCTATAAAGAGAGAGGGTTTTTTTTAATGATGTTTTTCATGACCGAAACCAACTATTGACTCCTTTTTCTAAAAAGAAAAAAATTGTTAGGTTAAAGGTATACTGGCCAAAGATTCTTACTCCACCATCCAAAACGGCGCTTTAAAAAAAATTGTCATCCACCTAAGTTTCCACGAACCCACCCCAAATATTTGTAACGGGGTAAATGGAACTTTTTATTTTTGTTAACCCTCAGTTAAAAAACATATTTTAGTAACAACTTGGACAATAAGGTACTTGTTGATCTAACTATTTTTGGACATGTCAGGGGGTCCTGCCACGTGTACTGGTATGCCACGCTGGTGTGGGTGGGTTGCTGGTCCAGCGTGGCGACACTGATCACTGATGGCAGCCTCGCCAGCCGGCTAGACCATTGAAGAGGACAAAGCAATATGTTGCCTGAGCAACCAAACCCAGTTTAAGTCACCTTGTGTTTTGTTCAGGGATGTAGTGCAATTTGGTTGCAGGTCGAATGGATACGATGAACTGTGCTCTTTCACCTCTTTCAGGCATTCCATCGAGCACATTGTAAGCACCTGCGCCAACGCTATCACTATGCCCTCATGCCGTGCGCTCGCCGCCCGCCGTGCAAGCAACTGCAAGGCAACATGTGCCCACGATACAACAAACAAGCAAGTCTTCTATCTGTGGTTCGATGCAACCAAGTAGGTTGCTAGCACACGTTTACCTGCTCGCCCGCCTGGAATGGAATGTTGCTTGCCGGGTCGTGCTTGCCGCGGGCCCGCTGCAGCTCCTCGCCCGACGCGCGGATAATTGACTGCGCGCTCGCTCGTGGCTGCTGCTCCACCGGCGACCGCCTGCTCGAGCGGCCGGGCCACTCCTCGACCGGAGCAGTTTGGCTGCCTCAGTTATACTTGAATGTAATCTTCAGGATGAGAAACAGCTATCTGACAATGTAAGGAAGCAATGATGCATCTGCTCTTCACAAATATACAAGGAGAAAGTAGACTAGAAGACAAAAGGCCGACGACCCTCTCGAGGCTACCGCGCCCGTATGTGATTGTGAAGGCCGCCCGCGACGCTACCAATGTGCAGTGCTCAGGCGTGTCTTTTGATGCTGGGGGTATGTATATAAACTGCAACTTGACAATCAAGTTGGCACAGATATAAATCACTGACAGCACCTCAACATTTCCTTGAACCTTCGACTTCGAGGCTGGTTATCCTGTTTCTAAAAGAACGGGATTAAAGAAAAAAAATGAAATTGGGACATGCATGATAACGGAAACTTAGAGGTAGTATTGCCCGTTTGAATCGCCTGAATTGAAACTAATTGAAGCAAAATTACATTCCAGCAATTGCTTTCAAGAGGAATTAAATTGTCTAGAACTTGATTGAATCTAACATTCTTGTTTGTATGCAGATATGATTCTTTTTCCAGTAATCAAATTACATACATCACTTGGAGCTACTAGGTTGCAGCAACGCGGCTTACCTCACATCGCATGTCGCCGGGTGCCAAGATGGACAGAGACGCCAGGCCGCAGTGAGAGCAAAGAGGAGCCTCGGCGAGTCGTCGCTGCATCTGCGTGCGAGGAAAGCGAAAACGGAGCCGAATCCTCGACCTGAGGCTGCAATGCAATGCCGCCCAAAGCTGGAGTTGAAGGCAGGCACAGCGGCGTTGACCGAATCAGTGCCGCCGTCCACCCATGACGCCGACGAGTCCCCCTCGCCGGCACGGCCTCTCGCATCGTCTCTGACTAACAGTACCCCACCGCAACTTTAGCAACCCTATTCTCCACGGCCACCCCGCCAGGGCGCCACCGTGGACGACCTGCTCCATCCCCTTCCCCGGCCCTTGTGCGCGATACGCGAGCCGCGGCGAGTCAGGCGGACGGCGGCGCTCAGGAGCGAGACAGCTCAGCGTGGGTTCTCAGCTTTGGCCCATGAATTTGTGGTGGGCTGCCATCTCAGTTTTGCATAGGAATAATAGCCCATTGAAACGAGAAGCCCTATGAAAATCAATTCCTGGCCCATCTCAGGCATCCAAGCAGGCCAAATACAATATAAATTTAAGAACAGGAAGAAATGAAAAAAAATGAAATTAAAAGAAGGGGAAAGCTAGGAACAAAGGTTATGAGGGGAAGTTTTGAAATTAAAACATTACCATATAAAATTAAAAATAATCAAAATATTACTAAGGAATTCAGAAGAAGGGCACTATAGAGTGTCTCCCACCAGGCCCAAGTCAGGAGAACAGGAAATTAGTGTTTATGAATAGATCGAGCTGCATAATGACTGGATGGATGAATAAAATGATCATTTCTTTGTTTTGTTCTTTGAAACTAAATCCACATGCTAGCTACATCAGGAAGTTTGGTTCTCTTTTAGCAAAGAATGTTCAAGAGTAGGACCATTCGTTTGCAACAGCATGTAAGTTGCAGAGACGAATGCAGGTGAAAGCAAATGCAGGGGAAGTTGAAGTAGTGAGATGCTTACCGGTTACCAGTGAGTGCTTCTTCAGAAGCTGGGACCTGAGGGGGTTCTGTGATGTCTACTGCACTTGGTGTGGTGGCATTCTAAATTTCAGATCATGTCCTCCATTTATATGAATATAAAAATATCGCTGGAGCCTGCTGGAGAAGCTTTCGAGATATTGCCGTGCAGTCTGAGGTTAGAGAAATGTCATGTTCTCACTGCCTGTGTGTGTGCGTGTGGAACCTCTCGTTTTTCTCTATTATAACAAATAGACAAACATGGAGGAGTACCGCACACGTATGTGGAGCAAGATAAACATCTGTAGTTGTTGGCCGCATGCATCTCACTGTGTTGAGAAAAGAAAATATCGTGGCACTGACTGACTCCAGCGAAGATGCAATTGTCCAATATTATTCCAAGTGACAATCCTGGAAAAGCTAGGCAAGGAAAATGGCTCGGCACATGACTGGAAATGCACAAAAGGTGTTTGGTTGGTTAGTGTCTGAAGCCTCAAGCCTGAACATATAAATATCTTGCCCGGGTAAGAGTCAGGAGCTTTTTTCCCTGTGTGCCATTATAAAAATTTGAAATGCCCTACGTACCATCGAGATGAAGAAAAGTTCCTCCAGTGCCCTTACTAAAATTTTTCTTTACCTGCGTACCATTTCCGTCACATTGCCGTGTGTTGCTAACGGAGCTGGATGGAAAATTACTCTTTTGCCCATCTCTCTTTCAAGTCCCCATCGAGTCCAGACTCCAGAGTCTTCACTTGGAGCTGTTTTTTTTTTTTTTTTTTTGATAATATGTATCTGTATTTCAGATAAGGAAAACATACAACCAAAGGTACGAATACAGACACATACGAAAATACAGAGATGGTTGTTTCAACCAAACTACACAAAGATCCCTAAACAAGAAAGAAAAAACAACAGAAACCCTGGGATCTTCGTAAACCACCAGTGGACATCCTCGTCGTCGCCGGTCACCGCCGCCGTCGAAGAGGACGAACACCGCCAAGAGCTGGAGGGGTCCCATCGCACGAAGCTTTGAGCGGAGTCGAAGTTGACACCCGTCACCAAGGACGGGATGAAGCCGTCGGCGATCCCTCATCGACCGGGGCCGCGCCCCAACTCCTCCAGCCCCCCAGATCCGGACGCAACGACTTGGAGCTGTTCGTTCTCCACTTGAATCCCAAACCCTAGAGGAGAGGAGATAGCAGCGGGTGGGCGTGGAGGCGAGCGGCGGCCGGTTCCGGGCGAGTCCGTCGCGCGGGGGCCGGGGGCGCGTCGCGCGAGGGCTGAGCGCCGCGGGTCGAGGGGTGCGTCGCGCGGGGGCTGGGCGCCGCGTTGCCCTCACCAGCGAGCGGGTGGGGAAGACTGCAGGAGTTGCTGGTGAGGTTCCAAGCATCGGATCGAGGAGGCTGCAGGCGCTATGGCGGACGGGCGACCAGAGGGGCGAGTTTCTCCTTTCTTGCTTCAATTGCATTACATCAGTGCCATGTTTAGTGTGGATGGGATTTGATTAAACTCTGTAGACATGTATGTTGTTCATCTTTCAATTGTAGGGATGAAATTCAATGGGGCTTTCTGAATCCATCCGAAATTCCACTATGGGACAATGTTGCAGTCCCATGCACCCCATCAATGCCAGCCCCTAGCCATGTAGAACATAGCGAAGGAACTAAACCTGGGAATACAGAACCAGAAAATGACATGGTTGATGCTGAGGATAATTATCTTATAAATCCTGAACCAGAGAATGAACATGTGGGGGTTGATGAGGAGGGTTTATACCTTGATTATTTGATTAAAAAAGGATTAAAAATAATAAAAAATCCAAGCATTGCACAGAAACACTCCGGTAAGCATTCACCGAAGTGTTTCTTCAGAGTTCAGAAGCTGGGACTTGACATGGTACTGTCATGTCTACTCATGTCGTCAATTTCAGCTTGTGAAGGAGGAGTACTGCACAGTGCACAAGGATGCTAGGTTCATCAAGCCAATTTCAGCTTGTGAAGCAAAATAAACATTTGTAGTTGCTGGCAGCATGGATCTCACTGTGTTCAAAAAACGAATATCGTGACACTGACACCAGCGAACATGTGAATGTCCTATCAAATTTGAAGGATTATTCCAAGTGTCAATCCAGGAAAAGCTAGGCGATGAGCCGATGACAATGGCTCGACACATAATTATCAGAAACATGCATTATGCTGCAAATGCACAGAACAGAAGGACATTTTTTTTTTTGAAAAGAACAGAAGGACATTTGGTTGGTCAAGTGTGTGATGAATCTATAAATATGTTGCCTGGGTAAGAGTCACACAGACAGTTTTTGGTTGGAAACACTCTGATCTTAAAACATTTTCAATGTTTAGTTGTGGACTCAGTCTGAAAGAAAACTGACACAACACAAGTATGCAACCTTCATGATAGCTTCAGCATGTGCAACGAAAACAAATATCAATCAAAT
Organism: Themeda triandra; assembly: GCA_018135685.1. NCBI lineage: Eukaryota > Viridiplantae > Streptophyta > Magnoliopsida > Poales > Poaceae > Themeda > Themeda triandra. Next base: position 487,741 of record JAENPR010000369.1, read on the forward strand.
AGTATACGGTAGGAACTGTGAGGCAGCAAACATACACTTTCAATATGTCCATTCATCAGAAACAAAAAGCCTGCTTTGAATGTGATACAAAACTAACATACATATTACTCAAGAGTCAGGGCAATATGCATATTTGGCAAAGCTGATACGAATGGTGACAGAATTTGTTTGTAAGGGTAATGGTGTCACAAAAGAGAGCAATGTTTTCTTTTTTATTCAATCAACAAATATATAGGTAAAACAAACAAAATTCGCACCATGACCGTATGTGTGCCATCCCACACGCACGGACGAGGCACGCATCCCACTCATATACAGGCGTGCCGCCAACTCTGGCGTTGTGCCCCATCCCGCACATCTTCAAGTTGGCGCCGCGCGACTCATCAGGACTCACAGACAGCCACGACGCAAACGCAGCGCATTGCATGGCCACCTACTGACAAATGTATCCGCGCCACTGTAGACAACGACAACACAGAGACAGTGGCCAGCAGTACAGACCGGAACAACGGAAAGGAACAACGGAAAGATGAGATGAAGGAAACGTTGTGCATTTGGCCAGATCAATATAGCCAAACCAACAACAAAACGGACGTACAGTACTCCTATATAAGAGCGTGATCATGTAGGGGCCAGGTAGCTCCATGACTTCCGCTTTACCCGCCTGTCCCCGGCCGGACCCGGAGGATGCAAATATAGAGCCGTCATTTCACCTGTCATCACCAGGTAGAGAACGTTGATCAGCAAAAAGATTACTCTCCAAAACTGAAAAATGTAAATGGAACTGCAAGCAGTAACCACTACTAGGTTGGGCATTCAGGGTAACTGGAGATTAAAATCGATTAGGATTGCATAACTGCTAGTATGATATAATCTAATATAGCACACGAAGATGGTTACATACACATACAGAGGAAGTGCCATACCAACTACAATCCAAAGCCTCTCTGAAGCGGCTGCTGTATTTCCTTCAACTTTGGGCACTTTTGAATGTTCACTTTTGCTATGTGTGAAATCGCTTCTGGTCCACCAATTGATGCAAGGTTTTTACAGTTCGTAATAGTTAATCCCTGGAGTGATTTAAGATTACTGCTCCACAGGTCGCGTGGAATGTCCCCTATATGTTTGCAATTATCTATCCTCAGTGATTCGAGGGATATGAGGTTCTCCATGCATCTCGCATGAAAATAACCACAATCCTTCTCTAAGTGGATGTTTTGGAGGGATGATGGTAACACTATTCCATTTTCCCATTTGAGATGTGGACAGTTCGAAATGTACAAGCTCTTCAGAATAGACCAACTCCCATTAAGAGTCTCTAGCTCTTCGCATTCTTCAATTTTTAGGTCACTGAGCAGCGGCAACTTTTCTCTATTGAATGTCAGCGATGACAGACGATAGTTTGATAAAGCAATGGTGGTCAGGGAACGGCAATCAATATCGTCTCCAAGATTCCCAGAATCTTTCAAAGAAAGCTCCTTTAGGGACGGGGCCGACAGACGTTGTGAGTTGATCTTTGGACAATTGTGCACCTTCAGTTCTTCAAGGGAAGGCAACAAACCGCTAAACCGTTCTACTGGTACAAATTCCAAACTTGTGCAATCTCTAATCACCATTCTCTTGATGGCAGGCATATAAGCTGGCTGTAGAAACTGTTCAAGGCTTGATAACCTTGGGCAGTCTACAATTGTTATCTCTGTTAATGATGAGAAAATGATAGAATCATCGGAACCATTCAACCAGCTTGGAAAGTATTCACCTGGATAACTTCTGAGGCACACAAATTTGATATTGGTGGGAGGCTGTAATGCTTGAAACACTTCTATCTCATTGTGCACTTGAGGTCCTGGTGAAAGATTTCTCTCTTTAGACCAATCCAGAGTCAGATCAAAAGTATCCTTCCTCTTCATAAGTTCAATCTTTGATGCCTGATCCTTGCTTATTTCACAGAGGTTACATAAATATAAATGTCTAGTGATTAGATTAAAATTATTTTTAGGAAAAATCGCATTTAGCAACCCAACATCAATCTTAAGAAATTGCAATTCGAACTTTTGTAGATTGATCAGGTTACTGAAGTCTCTTGGTATTACTTGGATTCTGCATTTCCTTGCACTTAATATCTGAAGATTATAGAGGTAACAGAATGTTGCAGGAAAGTTTTCAAAATGTAAATTATCCAAGATTTTAATGTACCGAAGATTCTTCATGTTGCTAGTACTATCTGGCGACCCAAACTTACAGATAGAGGCACAGACAAAGACACGCATGCACACAAGTTCAGTACACCATTTGTCCACCACAGTATCGCCAGCTGCACTGTCTAAAGACTTGTCACAAAGTAAGGTGCGCAACTTTGTTTGCTTGCATAGAATCTCTAAGTTAGAACACGTAAAATCTCTGCTTTTGAGCACTGATAGATGACGGACGTTCTGAGGAATCCTTTCAAGATCTTTTTTCTCTTTTATTATGAAGCAGTCGTCCCCTGAAACCAGCTGTGCCAGGTCATGTATCAAATCATGCATTACATATTTCCCACGAAGTTTCTGAAAAAACGACAGATATTCAAGTTCTTCAAAGTATTTGCGACCAGTTTGTTGAAGTGGAAGGTTATGTTCTGGTTTCACAAAGCCTTCTGCCACCCAAATTTCGGCTAAATCTTCCTTTACAAAAATGTGATCTTTCGGGTATACAGCACAAAATGAGAAGCATCTCTTTAAATGGAATGGTAAATAAATGTAGCTCAACCGAAGAGCTGGCAAAATGTCGGTGCCCTCTTGTGTAAGCTCCCATAGCTGACTGTTTAGAATCATATTCCAATGTTCTGGGTCAAAGCTCATTCCTAGCAGCCGTCCAAGGGTTTTTGCAGCTAAAGGAGAGCCTTTCAACTTTGGTAGTATTTTCTCACCAATCCTTTCCAACTCAGGACTACTGTTGGAGCTATCAGATCCAAACACATATAGTTTGAAGAAATCCTGAAAGACATTGTCCTTGAGGCCCTCTAATAGAAAGGGATCCATCGTCCCCACTATGTCAGCAACCTTTTGAGACCTAGTTGTGACTAGCATCATGCTCCCCTCAGGCACATCTTTAATAGGTGCATAGAACTCCTTCCAGAGATCACGATTTTGAGTCCACATGTCATCGAGAACAATTAAGAATTTTTTCTTCTTGAGGCTACATGCAAGATCAGTCTGCAGAGAGTTCAAATTATCCTTGGTCGGTGCTTTCCCAGAAACTTGTTCTATGGCCTCTTTTGTTAACCTCTTGACATCAAAGTCATCTGAGATACAAATCCAAGCTATCACATCAAAGTTTTTTTTCACTTGTGGATGGCTGCAGATAGTTTGGGCCAAAGTAGTTTTTCCAACACCTCCAATTCCAACTATAGGCAAAACTGGAACACTTGTTATCATTGCTACATTTGCCGATGAACAGACTGCGCTTCTTTTCCTCTTGGGTCTGGGAGGACCCCTTCTATTACTTGCAGGCACACCAAGCAGTCTAAGCAACTCCTTTATTTCATCATCACGACCAAATATCTTTGCCTCAGTGGGGAAAGAAGTGGTCTCAGGTCTGACTGATCTGTCAAATCGTGGAATTGCTTTGTGTAAGCCCATTCCTTTGAGCAGACTTTGTTGGTTTTCTAGCCTCTTGTGGATGTGAGTTAATTTCTTGAAGTTATGCTGAATGAAATTGTGAAAGGACTTAGTGCCAGCTTCTGCTGAGGTCCCACTGCCCACCTTTTGCTCGTAGCATTTGAAATCCTCCAGAAGGTCTTCTGCATCATACACAGCATCCTTAAGTTCGGGAAGGAGTTCTGCCACACACTTCTGATGGCTCCTCCATTCTGCTCGATTAATAAAGTCACACATTACAGGTAGAGTATCCTGAAGGCGTCGAAGAGAACCCTCAAATTGCTGTACATCATCTTCTTTAAGTTCTTCATTTTCTGCTCCTTTCCAACGGGACCACAGGGATTGAACCCATTGGAACAGAGTGACACAGTCATTGAAGTTAGTAATCACCTCAAAGACCGGTTTTATGCTGCTTATGCTCATATTGACTTGACTCTGAAGATTTTGCAGTCCTATGTGCTGGACAAACAGTAGATATAGTGAACATTAGAAAGGTAATCTTTTGGTCACATTTAATTGCAAATGAAATGTAATAGTTATGACAAGCCAGTTGATGCAGCAAAAATTTCTTTCCTAGAAACACGTGAGTGGATCATGCATAATACACAGGGTACTTGGTGATGTCTTGTAGGATTACCTTGTTATTGCTGGATATAATCAGCTTCTGTTGTCCTTCCTATCTTTCCCCGTCACCAATCATGTGCACATTCCAAAACAGAGACGATCTTTTATATGGGAGGCCAGATCTGGTGACTAAGGACAACTAACCATTTACCTGCCATTTCGTTTGTTAAAAGAAAAAAAGTCAGACAGAAGCTTGCAGATGCGAATTAAAAGGTCGAACTGAGAGTCATCAGCTTACTGCTTACAGAATGGATACCAAGGTGGATCTTGTGAGCAGATTAGTTGGCCTCGATCGTACAGTACTTGAAGGAACCTTGACAGATGACAGGTACGTATCTGACGATATTTGGTTCCGGCCTTGCTTCCAGGGATGGCTCAATGGCTGGGGATGCAACAAGGACGGGGCTAGGCGATCCCGTTCACAGATCTTGCACCCAGCCCCCAGCCTCTAACACCAAATCGAGCGGACGGGCTCGTCCCCCTGTCACTAGTGTGCTGCGCAGTTCACAGGGGAGAGAGGGCATGTTACACCTGGGAGAGAGAGGGGAGAGAAGGAAGCGTGAAGGGTGTTTACCGAGGCGCGACGGCGGCGAGTGAGCAGATCGGCTGCCGAGAAGATGGAGGCGGCGGAGACTGAGCAGATCCGCTGCCGGAACTGGAGAAGATGGCGACGGCGGCGGCGTTCTTGGGTGGGCGTGCAGGTGCAGGCTTCGACCGTTGGATGAGATGACGGCGGCGACCGGCGACCGGCGGCGGAGGTGCGGCGAGGCTTCACATAGCTCGTGGTGACGAGGCGACGAATGGCGGTGAAGCTCGGCGGCGGCTGGGCTCCGGCGACCTGCGCGAGCGGCGGGGGCTGCTCGGCCGGCGAGGTGCGGTGCCGTGCAGGGGAGGACGAGAGTGGTTGAGGAAAATGCAGGTGAAATCAATGGGCACTAAAAGAAGACGAGAAGAAAAGGGAAGGACGAGAGTGGTTGAGGAAAATGCAGGTGAAATCAATGGGCATTAAAAGAAGACGAGAAGAAAAGTTTTACAAATAAAAGACGACCAGAAGGGAGAGAATTTTTTCGTGCCAGTGGGCAGTGGGCAGTGATCGGCAACGCACTTGCCTCGCAAGAAAAAAAAAAAAAAAAAAAAAAAAAAAAAAAAAAAAAAAAAAAAAAAAAAAAAAACCTTGCCTCGCAGTTTCATAGCGGAACCCCACCATGTGCACACCGCCTTGACCTTTGACCCCTGCCCGACGACTCACCAACCAAAGTCACGAGCACGCACTTGCCTCGCAGTTTCCTTCATCAGGTGAGCAAATTTATATTTATATTAAGAACAAAAATGTTTAGAAATAAGTAGTTCTAGATTTTGCGAGAACGTTGTTTCATCCATCTTCAGGAGAAAAATGTTCCAAGTTTGGAAAACAAAATGTGTTTGGTATAAAAAATGTTCTAGGTCGAGAAGGACATGAACAAACTCAATGCTTCTGGTGAGGAGAATTTTGTCCCATGTTATTAGAGAAAGAAAAAAGTATATAGGACAAAAGAGAAATGTTCATCTTCACCATAAAATTGTTTGTTTAGGAAACAAATTATAATTTTCAAGCATCACATAGGGAAGATTGACATGGCCAAGGCATTCAACTCGGCTGCCTGGGAGTTCCTCCTTCAAATCCTCACCTACATTCGACGGCGGCGGAGACAGAGCAGACCGGCTGCCGGAACTGGAGAATATGGAGGCGGCGGCGTTCTTCGGTGGGCGTGCAGGTGCAGTCTTCGACCGTTGGATGAGATGACGGCGGCGACCGGCGACCGGCGGCGGAGGTGCGGCGAGGCGTCAGATAGCTCGTGGGGACGAATGGCGGTAGAGCTTGTCGGCGTCTCGGCTCCGGCGACCTGCGCGAGCGGTGGGGGTTCGGCCGGCGACGTGCCGTGCAGTGCAGGGCAACAGAGGAAAATGCAGGTGAAATGAATGGCAGTTGGCAGTAAATTCAGTCGCCTTGTTTAGGTTGTCTCCAAATTCCAAGTTTTTTCACTCTCTCTCCATCACATCAATTTTTAAACTCATGTATGGAGCATTAAATATAGGTAAAAAAACTAATTATACGGTTTAGTTTAAAATCACGAGATGAATCTTTTAAGCCTAGTTGGTCTGTGATTGGACAATATTTTTTAAATAAGACAAAAGAGTTACTATTCATCGGATTGAAATTTTTTGCAATCTAAACAAGGCCTCAGTCCAGCATGGGTGGGTGGGGACTTGGCTTTTAGTGCCAGGTGCGGCGCACTTGCCTCGCAGTTTCGTTCCTGGCAGCAGCGCGTTGAATTCAAGAGAGCAAGCAGCAGTAGTGGTGGAACCCCACCATGTGCACCGCATTGACCCTTGCCCCACTCACGACTCGCCAAGTCACGAGTCCACTCACGAGCACACACCCTACGTGCGAACGAAAAAATATTTAGAAATAAATAGTTTTAGATTTTGTGAGAAACATTGTTTCATCCATCTTCAGTAGAAAAATATTCCAAGTTTGAAAAACAAATGTGTTTGGTGTAAAAATGTTCTAGGTCGTCGAGGACATCGAACAAACTCAATAATGCTTCTAGTAAAGAGAATTATGTTCCATGTTGTTAGCGAAAAAATCTAGGACAAGACAAATGTTCAGCGCAACACAAAATTGTTTATTTAGGAAACAAATTATAATTTTCAAGCATCATAGGGAAGATGACCCATGTCCATATGTAAAATGTTCCAAGTTCATGAAAAAAAAATTAGCATCACAAAAACAATGTTTCTTGAGAAAAAAAATGAAGTAAAAAAATAGAGCAAAGTGAATATTTTAAAACATGAAGAAAGTAATGAAAATATAACACTAGAAATTTTAAAAATAACTTTTTTCATTGCCAAGGGGAAAGCCTCCCCACCTGGGTTTTGTATTTCATTAGCCCGGCCCCTAATGCGCCATCTTTACAAATACTGAGGATTACATAGTTTTATACATAGCCATGTCAAAAGACTAAACATCAATCATCCCAGAGCTTTTTCTTCCTTCTCGGCAGCGCATTGGGGTTTTTTTGCCGGAAGACGACTCCGTTCCTTCTTTTCCAAAGCCGGCGCCAGCATAAGGCAATGAACATACTAAGACCTTGTTTAGATGTACATGTATTCAACTCAATCCATGTATGTTGGGATAAAATTTTAAACTAAATTTCACCCTCCACTTCAACACACATGGATTGAAATAGACACATGAGCATCAAACAAGCCCTAAACTGATCTGTCGGAGTGTGACCAGGGCATGTGGTTTTGTGCATGATACATTTGAAGTACAAGTATTAAAGAGAGAGTGAGAGAGAACAATAAATGAAAATGTTACTATCTAAAAACACGTGAAAGGGAGAATGCTATCTCTCTCTGTTGCTTCTATTGTAAAGAGCAAAAAGTTAGGAACAAAAGGGTGATGAGGAGACATTATGAAATACAGTACAATTAATAATCTAGAGAAAAGGAAAAAATAATCATAAGGAAAATTAATCTAAAACAAAAAAGGAATAAAAAGGAACAAAAGGAGCCATCTAGAAATAGAGAGTAAATCAAAAGGGAAATAGAATTACTAGTATTGATAAGGGATAATGCTTTAGTTAAAATGTATAAAATTCTTTAAATAAAAAATTACATAAATATTTTCATGTTGTATATTAATATAATTAAAGTGAGTTATCAGTATCACTGTTATTGATTTTGTTGAGAGAATATTTTCCTAGGCTTGGTAAACTAATAAACTAATAAAATAAATATTTACCCTAATATATAAATGTTTACTTGGTCTACATCATGGTGGAATGTAGCATTTTGCCTACTTTTAACATGACAATGGTAGAAAGTGTGTAATTCACTATACCACAGCCCAAAAACTGGCGTCCAACCAAGGGTCGCTAAAAATACTGAAATAGCGTTGGATGGTTGGTTGGTATAGGTTAGTGACATTCGGTCGGACGCTATATCTTACTATTTCGTCCGAAGGTTGGTCGCTATTTTTATTTTGGTTTAGCGTCGGACGGTCGGTGGGTATAGTAATTAACTGGGTCCATCGGTCGGTACATCCAACTGGGCCTGCGCGATCACGTTTTGCCCAATTGGCACCTAAAATTCGGAGGGCCCATGACGGTTGGGGTTGGAAAACCCTAGCTTCTCCAATTTCCTCTCCGAGCCGCCGTTCACACCCCGCCGCCACGACCCCACACTCCAGCCCATGCCGCGTGACTCTCTTCCCACGCTCACGCGCCGCGAGCACTCGCAGACCCCCACCGCCGCCGCTCACCTCGCCCCGCGCCCGACTCCCGGCCGCCGCTCGCGCCCGGGACGCGCCCCTCGTCGCCCGGCCGGCCGGCGTGAAGGCGGCGCGCCCTCGTCGCTTGCGTGAAGGCATAGCTCCTCGTTTTCGCGGCCGGAGCCGAGGAGGCGGCGCACCGCCGCCCGGAAGGCGTCGAGGGCAGTGGAAGAAGAGGAGAAGGCCTTCGAGGACTGCGCTCACCGACGAGTAGCTGCGAGAGGTAGTGCCATGCCCGCCCGGCATCTGGCCATTGTGGATCTGGTCGCCGTGGATCCGCTCATCGGTGTCGCGGATCCGGCCAGCAGCGTCGCGGATCCGGCCCCTAGTCGATGCAGAAGTCGTCTCCCCTGATGCCGGTGAGCTCCCAATTCCCAAGCCTCGCTAAAGCAGTTCGTTAATTTGCCCAGGCGGTTGCTTCTACGTCTCGAGCTGCATCTATGTCCACCTGCCTCTACATCTACGTCTCAAGCTGCCTCTGCAGGTAGCAATCGCTGGCCCTAGCTGCTTAAAATTGCCTCTGCAGGTAGATCAGTAAGAATCTCATGAATGGTACAATGATGAACACAACTGACCAACCTACAGATATCTATTTTGCGTGTCAGCCGCTGCTTCTCTCTTCTTGACAGGCTCTTCCCACTGGCAAGGTTCACCAGCAATCTTGATGACAGCAGGCCAGAGTAGTTTTGTGCCTTACCAATAATATTGCTTTGTAGATGTTGGTATAAACTCTTGCCCCCTACCTTCGCCGGAGTCCGGAGGAGGAGGGCGAAGGTTTCCCAGATAGAATGCAAGGTCTAAACAGTTGCCAAAGTGGAACAAGAGTCAGGGGACCCCACCAGGGTTTTTTGTATTAATTGGGACTAAAAATGTCAAGAGTTCTCCCTCCTTTACACATGCCATGCCCTTGGTATTTATAAGCCATACCAAGGGTCATGTGGCTTTTTACCCTAGGGTTTCAACCATTGTTACACTTACAGATGGGCCCTAACAAGGGCACTCTTGTACATTGTAAAGCTAAAAGCATCTCTTCCTAAAACTATCCTAAAGCGCCACGTGTCGCGCCCTCACGGACTTCACGTGTTGCCTTCTGCCGCCGCCACGCGTCGGGTCCTCAGCGTCACCCCGTGTCGATTTGGAGGGCGATCGTCCGGAGGTCTTCCACCGCCTCGAGTATTTGGATGGGCGGATCAACGGCTCCGAAGGTCTCGGAAACCCCGCTCATCGCGGAGGTCTTGGGAGACTTCACCGAACCTTCGTGCACCGTGCGATAATAGGTTTGAAACGCACGAACACAAAGGTTTGACGTACCTTCGCTGACTCGTAGAAACGGGCTTGACGACCTTCGCCGTAGGTGGGCACATATCGGCGAAGGTCTTTCAAGGTTGCTTGGCACTTTTGCGCGTCTTGGCCCTTGCTAGGGCCGCGGAGCTAAGTAGGGGGGTCCTAGCGGAGGTTGTTCCCCCCAACAGTAGCCCCACGATGGTTCGGCCCGGCTGGCGGGGTCGGAGCAACGCCCTTAAGAAAAGAGGGGGAATGGGCTGGTGGCGTGTCGCCTGAGGCCCACCTCCGCAGCGACGCCCAACGGTTGCTCGCGGCCTGTCTTAGCTGGGCCCTCTTGCTGTTTGTTGCTTTAATGGGCCGAGGTGGGCTTCGCGACTGTGGTGGTGATGGGACGGTTAGGGTTTGCGTGGCACTTTCCCCATCGTTGGATCGCCAGATCCTCGAGATTTGTGCCGTCCTTTACTGCGGTGAAACCCCCCGGCTTATAAATAGTCGGGGTGGGTGAAAAGGACGCTTTTTACCTGTTTTCGCGTCTTTGCTTCCACCGCCCGCTTGCTTTCGCTCGCTCGCTCACGGAGGTTGTAGACTCGTGCGGGGGTGAGAGACATCAGGAAGTCGGGGGCTGTGAGTGGGAGCGGAGGTGATCCAAGTGAGACGGAGGTGATCAAGGAGAGGCGGAGGTGATCGTTTGATGGCGAAGGGATCTGAGGCGAAGGGGACTGATGCTATGGGCACTGTTAGCACCCTCCCTGTTTATGAGATCGGAGCTAGTTCTGTGGCGGCGGGGGATCTCGATAGGTTCGCTGCCAGAGGTTGGCTGGAGAGGGGCAGGGCGACGGCTCCCGGTGGTGTGCTGACGCCGCACCCTGACGACAACCAGGTGGTGGTCTTCGAAGCTTTCTTTGAAGCGGGGCTCCGTTTTCCTCCTCGCCGGTCTTGGGGGCTGCGGAAGTTCGGCGTCAGTTCCATCACCCGACGCCCAATAGCTTCCCGAAGCTTTGCGCGTTTGTGTGGGGGTGCCACTCGCAGGGGGTGGAACCGACTGTGGAGGGCTTCGCGAAGGTGCACAGCATGCATGTGCAGAGGAAGACGAAGACGGTGACCACCGGCGACAAGACGGTGACGGAAGACAGTCAGTTCGGGGTTCTTACGTTCCGCCGTCGGAACAATGCGAAGGTTCCGGTTCAGGCTCAGAAGAACAAGTGGGAAGGCTGGCTGAACAAGTGGTTCTATTACCGTTTGGACGACGCGGAGGGGCGTGACTTGGTGGGCGGCCTTCGCCCGCTCCCGGACAAGGATACTCTGAGAGTGACTACCGCTTCTGACCAAGGGTCGCGGCTTTGCGAGGACGCGATGCGTGACCTCTCTCGGTGTATGGTGCAGCGGGATGTGTTCGCGGAGTATCACTGCGCGAAGGTCGTGCCCCTGAAGGCCGACCATGACTGGACAGGCCTGGCGAAGGATGGGCCGTCGTCTTATGCGGCTATAGGGTACGAGTTTCTGAAGGACTTAAATTTGCCGAACCTCCGCACTACTTGGGCGGAGGAGTTCTCCTCCGCTGCGAGCGAGGCAGAGGCCGTGAAGAAGATCCGTGGTGTGGTTGAAGCGGAGGTGCTGGAGCTCGTTGGGAAGGTGGACGCGGAGGAGCAGAGAAAGATGAAGGAGGAGATGGAAGGGGTCACCCGGGTGAATCGGGTTTATGACCTGCTTGGCATCAAGTACCGGGGCGAGGCTGAAGCTGCTGTCCCAGCGAAGGAGAAGCCGACGCGGGCTAAGAAGCGGTCGGCAACAGAAGCGGCCTCGGAGACCTCCGAGGTCTCGGTTAGCGATGATGTCCCCGCCCCGGCCGGCGGAGGTGGTCGTGGGGGCGGGAAAATCCGGAAGACGTCGGCTGGCGGCCGCGGAGGTGGGTCGACAGGAACTACTCGCTCTGGCGCGGCCTTCTCTTCTGCTGTATCTACGGAGGAGGCGCTGAACGTTCTCCCTGTCGCCCAGCGACCTCCGCTGGCGCCTAGGGGTGGGCGGGGACGGGAGAGTGGAAGAGGACGTGTGCCCTCTTTGGCTTCGCTGGCGGTGCCAAAACCAGCTCCGGTTTTTTATAAATCACGAACAAATAGTAGAATAGTTTAAAATGGAAGCATTAAGAAATTGGAGTATATGGAAGCTCCTCGGTAGTACGCTGAGGTAATCAGAAGGGTCACCGTATAATTGGAGTATATAAACATGTCGCAGACATTCAGGGCATTACAGTTATTTCTCAGACAATCTACAGTTTGACAGCACCTCTAACCAAACGGCCTTCTGCTTTTCCCACAGCTGCTTTCTCACAGCTGCTTTTCCATAGCTCACAGCTCACATCAGCTTTTCCAAAAGCCACAGCTTAACCAAACACACCCTGAGATCCACTTGCACCCACCAAATAAAAGCCAACTCTTACACTGAGAGTTGCGCACAACATGCACCCAACCACCATCCGCCGGCTCCTACACTAAGAGTCGCGCATCATTTTGCCGACCCTTACCCTGAGGATCGCGCACCCTCTCTCTTGTAGTTTGCAAAATTTCTCCATGCATTGTTCATCATGACATCTCTCTCCACCACATCTGTCGGGTACCTAGATTAGGGGGTCCTAAATTGGGTGAATTAGAGATGAGCAAATCGGCCTCCTCCCTCTCTAAAAATCCCAAAAACCGACTGAAGAAACCCCCAATCCTTCTCATGGGCCGGCCCACTATCGGGCCCACAAAGCTTCAGAACCTTCTAGCTCGAGCAGTGGCCGCTCACCCGCTCGAGAGAGAAGTACGGAAACCGCTCGAGCGAGCAACCGCTCGAGACGGTAGCATAAACCGCTCGAGCCAGCAACAGCTCGAGCGGGGACGGAAAGCGCTCGAGCGAGCAACCGCTCGAGTCTGCCCTCAATCATTGCCTGTACAGAGCACGCACGTGGCCACAGGGCTCGAACAGCGCCCAAGTACTCTGACACCGCCTAACCCCATGGCTACAGGGCCTGCAATAGTGGGACGTGCGCCAGTCCCCTCCGCCATTGCGCTGCCCATTCCCTGGATTCAAGGTTGACAGGTATCACTGTGGAGCCGCGCCACGTACTGTGCCACGTGCGACACACCCTTTAGGCGCTTTAGTCAAGCCCCCGCACCGTCAAACACGTCGTGCCGTCCCATCGCTCGGGCCGACGACCCCTCGAGCCGGCCCCCAGGCGCTCAAGGAAAGTGATGGCAGACGCGATTGGCGTACGGAGTAAGCAGTGACCAGTCCATCCCTCCTCGACGGCCATCCTGCGGAGTTCCCGGGCAGGCCATCATCGCCCACTCCTCCATTTCGTCAGCACTCGTTAGGCAAGGACAAGCAGGCCATCACCAGCCATGCCGCTACAGGCTCGAACCGGACCAAAGGGAGCGTCTACAGTCTCGACGACTCGACATGGCGCCCGTACCTCAACATCACACCCACGACAGCCCTAATCACCGTGTAACCCTGAGCCTCCCCTTGGCCTATAAAAGGGGACGCCAGGGCCTTGTATAGGGCAGGCTTTTCACGCACACACGTTCCCACATTTTTCACACTCTCATTTACGGCTAAGTCCCGCTTGTACTCACCCCTGTACAAGCACCCCGGTGCAAGATAATACAAATTCCTCCCCTCTGCTGGACGTAGGGCATTCTCTGCCTGAACCAGGATAAACGCTTGTGTCCTTCTTGCATCACCATCCGGATTAGGGAGCACGCATAGAAATTTACTCGTTGGTGTTATACCCCCCGGGGTACGAAACACCGACAGTTGGCGCGCCAGGTAGGGGGGCTGCGTGTTTTTCGCCCGATTCCCGCCATTTTCCGGATGGCCTCACCCGCTTCCTCGCTTGCGTTCGCCACGGTGATCTGGTTTGGGAGTCTAGAGTTCGTGTCGCTCGGCCCAGGCCACGACATGGCTCTACTCTCGATCAGTGGACCAGGAGGGGAACGCTCGTCACCCCCACGCGCTAGTGGTGCCGCGCGCCGACCGTGCCACCACGGCTCGCCACCACGTCGCCGACGCCACCAGCACCAGCATCACCGCCAGCAGGCACAGGGCCTTGAGCACCCTGCCCGTGTGCCCTCCCAGCCAGACGCCACGATGCACCCAGCCGGGGTGCCAAGTGTACGGCAGGGGGTGGCACATGGACAGGGAGTCCTTGATGTGGACCCTGGCTTCACGTTCGCCATGCGCTCACCGAGAGAGCCCGGCGTGGCGCCTCGAGCGCGCGCACGGCCGACGTCGCCCAACCTGTTGCCGCACGGGCTTTACCGAGCTCGTCGCAGGCTTCCGTCTGGGCTCACCAACGCCGCCACTACGTATGCCAACGAGATCCGGACGGCCATGGGACCGCAAGAGGGGAGCCCCGGCACCCTCCTGCGCGCCACCATGGACTTGGAGATTGTATGGCCAGCATCAGTAGACCGCGGGTTTGACAGAGCACCTGGCTCGCAACGCCGCAACACGGTCGGGGATATGCGCCGCTGGATCGAGGAAGAGAGCACGGGGAGGCCCTGGACGCCGTCCAGCGCTAACCCAGACTCCGACGACTCGGACTCGGGGTGCTATGACCCGGCTCGCGAGTGTTTTCATCTCAACGACGACGTCCCGTCGGATGAGGAGACCAGAGATGGCGCCGCCGTGGCCGTCCCTACAGCCAACCAGGCAGACGTGACGCCAGCGGTCGGAACATCAGCCGCTGGAGCCCTGCAGGTGATCGAGCCGCGTGGACCGCCACCGCAAGCCCAAGATAACCAGCGACCTGAAGACGATGCTCGAGCGGCACAATGGGCCCAGCTCAGAGAGATCGAGGCCAAGATGAATGAGGAACGCGCAAATCTGGAGCTGCTCAAGTGCGCGCTTGAGCAGAACCATCCGCTCCCTCCTCGAGCTCTGGGTGCTCGAGGAAAGGCACGAGGCGTCCTCAACCGCATCGTTAATGATGGGCAGCCAGAAGTGCCGCCTGAACCTGTCCACTTCCCTCGAGCAAGCCAGAATGTACTTGCGGCGGCTATGCTGCTGCGGGACATGCCGGCGCCCTCGAATCCGCACGCGTTGCGGATGCGAGATGAGATCCAGGGGCTCCTTCAAGTCGCGGCCGTCCAGCAGGCCGAAAGCTCGGCCTCGAGACAGCGTGAGGCAGCCCCAGAACAACCACGGCATGAGCGGGAGGGTTCCGTACACCAAGAGGCACCCCCTCGATGTGGTAGAGCCCCTGCTCGAGATCGCATCCTCGACAACCGCGCGCCTCAAGATGCGCGTCATGACATCAACGACAATCGACGACGCAAGGCTGCGGGTGCCGAGGACCGTGGCTACAAGGCCCATCGAGGGGGACGCTACGACAGCGACGAGGACCGGTAGGCTCCCGAGCCGCCGGGCCCTCGAGTTTTTAGTCGAGCCATCCGCAACACGCCGTTGCCAAACCCGTTTCGACCCCCCACGAGCGTGGTCAAGTACAACGGGGAAACCAAGCCGAGCTCGGGTCGGGCCGATTTCCGGCCGGGCTGCCCGGTGGGAGGGCTCGAGAGGATAGGGCAATCATACGCCGCCTTCCTTTGTTTCTCTCGACACCGCTCGACGGTGGCTCGAGGAGCTTCCCCAATCGGATCTACGATTGGGCCGACTGGTCCAGATTTTCGAGGGGAACTTCAAGGGCACCTACATACGGCCCGGCAACTCGTGGGATCTCCGTGAATCGCAAGCAAAGTGCCGTGGAATCTCTCCGGGATTTTGCTCGACGTTTCTCCAAGCTGCGCACCGAGCTGCCGCACATCCCAGACCACGACGTCATCCTGGCGTTTGTCTCAGGCACCACGTGCAAAGAGCTCGTGCGAGAGCTCGGGCGCAACCGCCCAAAGACGGTCAACGAGCTCATGGACGTCGTCGCCGACTACGCTGCCGGTGATGAGGCCGTGCGGGCCTTCTTTGGCGGTACCGAGAACAAACCCGCACCGCCCCCGGGTGGCGGTGAGGGCTCGAGCAAGGCCCAGAAGAAGAACGGGAAGAAGAAGAAGGGCAACCAGCAAGGCAAACGCGTGGTCGCGGAAGACGAGGTGGCCGTAGCCGACCGCAAGAAGCCTCGACCCCCTCCGGATGGGGGCGTCTTCGACAAAATGCTTAAGCAGCCGTGCCCCTACCATAAGGAGCCGGTCAAGCATAACCTCGAGGACTGCCGCATGCTTCGAGGCTACTTCAAGAAATTTGGCCTTGACAAGGACGATGGCAAGAAGGATAAGGGTGGCGAGGACCGAGCCAACGACAATGACGACGATGGGTATCCGCCCATCACCGAGTGCTACATGATCTACGGCGGCCCAACCACCCAGATGACACGTCGAGAGCGGAAAGCCGAGCGCAGGGAAGTTTTCGCCCTGAAACCCGCCACGCCTCAATTCCTCGACTGGTCGGATGCTCCCATCACGTTCGACCGTGATGATCATCCAGAGCACGTCACCAATCCCGGCGCATACCCTCTCGTCGTCAACCCGATCATCCTCAACGCCCGCTTCACCAAAGTTCTCATGGATGGAGGCAGCAGCCTCAACATCATCTACATGGAGACCCTCACACTGCTCGGCCTCACAAGAGCTCACCTCCAGCCGAGCGCCGGGGGCTTCCACGGAGTGGTCCCTGGCAAGAAAGCGCTCACGATCGGCCGCATTGACCTCCCCGTCATCTTTGGGATGCGCTCGAACTTCCGTCGAGAGGTCATAACTTTCGACGTGCCCAGTTTCGAGGGGACCTACCACGCCATCCTGGGCAGGCCATGCTACACCCGGTTCATGGCAATCCCCAACTATGCCTACCTCAAGCTCAAGATGCCGGGACCAAAAGGAGTCATCACCGTCAACTCCACATACGAGCACGCCTACCACTGCGATGTGGAGTGCGTCGAGTACGGGAATCGGCCGACGAACGTGATGGGAGCATCGAAGACTTAGCCATGATGCTCGATCACATGGCGGCCGAGCCCTCTGCTCCAACACCCAAGCGACAGCCGGCAACTTCGAGCCCGCCGAAGACACCAAGAAGATCCCGCTCGATCCGAGCTCCTCGGGGAGAAGACGCTGGTCATCGGCGCCTCCTCGACGGCAAATAGGAAGCGGTGCTCGTCGACTTTCTCCGCGCAAACGCCGACATGTTTGCGTGGAGTCCCTCGGACATGCACGGCATACGAGGGATGTCGCCGAGCACGCCTTGGAGATCCGTCCGGTTCGAGACTGTCAAGCAACGCTGCGCCGCTTTGACGAGGAGAAGCGCGGGATCATCCGCGAGGAGGTCGAGAAGCTCGAGAAAGCCAGATTCATCAAGGAGGTACATCATCCCGAGTGGTTAGCTAATCCTGTATTGGTAGAGAAAAAGAATGGAAAAATGAGGATGTGCGTAGATTACACTAGTATAAATAAAGCATGTCCCAAAGTCCCATTTCCTTTACCTCGGATAGATCAAATCGTTGATTCCACTGTGGGTTGCGAAGTACTTTCCTTCCTCGACGCCTACTCTGGCTACCACCAAATCAAAATGAAGGAGTCTGACCAGCTCGCGACTTCATTCATCACCCCCATGGGCATGTATTGTTATGTCACAATGCCTTTCGGCCTTCGAAACGCCGGGGCAACATATCAGCGCTGCATGCTCCATGTCTTCGAGAAACACATAGGAGAGACCGTCGAGGCCTATGTCGATGATATCGTTGTCAAGACTCGAAAAGTAGAAAACCTTGTCGCGGACCTCAAATTGACGTTTGGATGCCTCCGAGCTAAAAACATCAAGTTGAATCCCGAGAAGTGTGTCTTTGGTGTGCCTCGAGGCATGTTGTTAGGGTATATCGTCTCCCAGCGCGGCATCGAGGCCTATCCCGAGAAGGTCGCGGCCATCATGAGAATGGGGCCAATTCGAGACCTGAAAGGGGTGCAAAAGATCACTGGATGCTTAGCTGCACTTAGTCGGTTCATTGCGCGCCTGGGAGAAAAAGCTTTGCCTCGTACCGGCTCCTCGAAAATCCGAGCACTTTGCATGGACACTGACGAGAGGAGGCCCTCTCAAAGCTGAAGAGCATGCTCACATCTCCTCCTGTGCTCGTGCCGCCTCGGCCGGCTCGAGACGGCATACCCGCCGAATCCCTCCTCCTCTATGTTGCCGCAACCACTCAGTTGGTCAGCACCGTCATAGTGGTCGAGAGGCGGGGAAGAGGGCACGCGCTCCCGTCCGGCGGCCGGTATATTTCATCGGTGAGGTGCTCTCGGATGCCAAAACTCGGTACCCTCATATCCAAAAACTGCTCTACGCAATCGTCCTCACCCGTCGAAAACTCAAAGCCACTATTTCCTAAGCCACCCGGTGACGGTAGTGTCATCATTCCCACTTGGTGAAATTATCCAAAACCGGGAAGTAGTGGGTCGAATCGCCAAGTGGTCGGTCGAGCTCATGGGCGAGACCATCACTTACGCCCACGAAAAGCTATCAAGTCTCAAGTCCGGGCCGATTTCGTCGCCGAATGGACCGACATCCAACTCCCCTAGTCCGGATCCAGGCCATTTGTGGACCATGTATTTCGACGGGTCACTTATGAAGACGGGGAGCCGGCGCGGGCCTGCTCTTCATCTCACCCCTCGGAGTACACATGCGTTACGTGGTGCGCATCCACTTTGCCGCCTCGAACAATATGGCAGAGTATGAGGCGCTCGTTACCGGGTTGCGCATTGCCATCGAGCTTGGGGTCCGACGCCTCGATGCTCGAGGCGACTCGCAGCTCGTTATCGATCAAGTGATGAAAGCCTCGAGCTGCCATGATGAAAAGATGGAAGCGTACTGCAATGAGGTGCGCAAGTTGGAAGCCAGCTTCCATGGTCTCGAGCTCAACCACATCCCAAGGCGCTTCAACGAGGCTGCGGACGAACTGGCCAAAATCGCTTCATCTCGGGCGCCGCTACCCCCCGACGTCTTCTCGAAAGATCTTCACGAGCCGTCCGTGAGGTGGGACTCGGGGGCTGCGGCAGGACCAGCCGTTGAGCCTGCTCCTACGACCGAACCCCCCTCGACGGGGGCCACAGTCATGGAGATCGACCAGGTTACGAGCCCACCAACTGACTAGCGTGCACCATTCCTCGAGTATCTCATTCGAGGGGAGCTGCCAGAGGAAAAAACGGAGGCGAGACGACTGGCATGACGAGCCAAGACGTACGTCATCTACGGAGACGACAGGGAGCTTTACCGACGTAGCCCGACCGGTATACTTCAACGGTGTATCTCGATCGAGGAGGGCAGGAAACTGCTCAGAGACATGCACTCGGGGGCTTGCGGCCACCACGCTGCGCCAAGAACCCTTGTCGGGAACGCATTCCGTCGAGGCTTCTGCGGCCCCACCGCATCGCTGCGACGCCATCAAGCTTGTTCGAGCGTGTGAGGGATGCCAATTCTACGCCAAGCAAACGCATCTTCCAAAGACACGCACCGGATGATCCCCTCACGTGGCCATTTGCGGTCTGGGGGCTCGACCTGGTCGGACCCCTCAAAAAGACGACGGGAGGCTACACCCACTTGCTCGTGGCCATCGATAAGTTCACCAAGTGGATCGAGGCCAAGCCCATCACTAACATCCGATCGGAGCGAGCGGTCGAGTTCTTCACCGACATCGTCCATCGCTTTGGAGTTCCCAACGTCATCATTACTGACAATGGCACCCAGTTCACAGGCAAAAAGTTCTTGGACTTCTGCGATCGGTACCACATTCGTGTGAACTGGTCGGCAGTCGCCTACCCTCGAACTAATGGCCAAGTCGAGCGCGCAAATGGCATGATCTTGCAAGGTCTAAAGCCAAGGATTTTCAAACGCCTAAACAAACACGGCAACAAATGGGCGGCCGAGCTCCCATCAGTCCTATGGAGTCTGCGGACGACCGAGAGTCGAGCCACTGGGTTCACCCCGTTCTTCTTGGTCTATGGGTCTGAGGCCGTCCTCCCCACTGACCTCGAGTACGGGTCCCCTCGACTCAAGGCCTACAATGAGCAGACTAATCAGGAAAGGCTGGCAAACGCCCTCGACCAAGCGAGAAGAGGCTCGAGACACGGCGCTCCTACACTCGCGCGCTACCAACGAAGCTACGGCAATATCACGAGAAGAACGTGCGCAAGAGGATTTCGAGGTCGGCGATCTCGTGCTCCGTCGACGCCAAGATAACAAGGGGGCGCCACAAGCTCACTCCTCCTTGGGAAGGCCCGTTCATCGTGGTCAAGGTGCTGAAGCCGGGAACGTACAAGTTAGCCAAAGAGGACGGCTCGACCCTCACCAACGCATGGAACATCGAACAGCTACGTCGCTTTTTCCCCTAGACCTCGATGCCTTGTACATATTCCGTTTAAATGTACCGCTAGTATGAATAAATAAGTCAGTTTCCTACTTTTTGTTCGTACATAAGGTGGGCTCAACTTTGTTTTCACAAAGTCAAGCCCCCCTCGGGGGCTAGACCAGGGGGGTCCCCCCCTGAAGTCCTCGAAAAAACGCACCTAGTTTTTTCAAAAACAACGCTCGATGTAATCTTTCCCCTCCTCGCCTCGAAGTTTTTCGTAAGCTAAGTGTTTGCGTCACCTCGAGCTCACCGAGTCAAGACGATCGAGCACAAGGCTTCCCACGCTTCCGAGCTACGGCACCCTAACTCATCCCCTCTCGAAGTGGTTCGAGCACAGCGCCAACACTTAGCTAAAACAAAGTAAAGGCAGGAAGCGGAAAATGATATCAAGCGCAAAGAAAAAACTAGAGCATAACGGTTCAAATTACAAGCATCAAGATTTTAGGCCGCTTAGACCATTCCATGACCAGAATATTTTGATTCTTACAAGGGCCTTGTTGCCCAGATTTCGGCTCGCAGGCCGGATAAAAACTACTCCACGTCAGGCGGGAGGACTTCTCGCAGCAGATCACCTCCAAGACGGGCGCCCGGCTCCTCAGCCTCGGCCTTGAGCTGCTCAATCCGGGGGTTGACCCCTCCTTCTTGCTCGCCCTCGGCGTAGGTGAAGCCGCTCGCAACGGCCTCCATCCCGGCCCGGGCGTCCTCCCTCGAGATGCTAAACCCCGAGTAGAAGATGGCCATCGTCCGCGCGCGGCGAAGACGAGGGCCTCCCGGATACGACCCCGAGAGAGGCGCCGAACTCACGGACCCGGCTAGCATAGCTCGCCGCATCCGGCCCTCGACGTCCACCACCGCGGGAAGCCCCGGTTGGCGCTAAGGGTGTCGATGGCGCCGGTGATGTGGGCCTTGGGCGAGAGCACGCCGTCGGCCCGGCGCATGGGTTGACTTTGCGTACTCACGCGCGTCCACCAGGTCCGCCTCCAAACCTGAAAAAGGACGACAAGAATCAAGTACTTAATCAAGTGCTCGAGCAACACGTATGAATCACGCACGAAAAAAGGACTAAAGGACTCGAGCACTTACGGGTGCAGCGGGTCGAGAGCCCTTGCTCGCGCTCGAGCGCGCCGCGCGAGCTCGGTTCCTTCCTCGGAGGGCGCGCTCGACGTCGCGCTTTTCCGTCCGCGGCTCTTCATAAGCCTTGCCGGCGCCCGGATGGCGAGGTCCTTGTCCGTCACCACCGACGGAAGTTGACCACCTCCGTCGGAGACCGCTCGCCCGCTCTTTCTCTGCTTCGAGCGCGCTGGCAAGGGCCTCCTTCTCGGCAGTTTCCCGGGTGACCGTTGCCTGGAGCTCCGTCACATAGGCCTCGACGCCGGCCTTGTCCTTTTGGAGCTGCTCCATGTCTCGGCATTTGGCCTTGTAGCCCTGCAGCGCCGTAGCTGCGTCCTTCTTGAGCTGCTCGAAGGCTTCGTGCAGCTGCGCGTACTTCTGACGAGCGGTCTCGGCCTCCTGCGCGACTTGGGCAAGCTTCTCGCCTGCATCCCGCTGCGCCACCTCAGCCTCCTGCGCCACCCGAGCGAGCTCATCTTGAGCCTTCTTGGCGTCCTCCTTGGCGGCGTCTAGGGCGGCATTGGCCTCTCGAAGGAGCCGAGCAAAGCGGTGCCGCTCGCCCTCAGCTTCCTGCCCCATCCGCACGTACCGCCGGATCTCGTGCTCGCTGTCTTGCGTGGCACGGACATGCACGGATTTGGCATAAGAGCGACTCTGTGTCGCCTGAACCTCGAAGGGGAAATGTTAGAACATAAAACGTGATAGACCAAAAGGGCAAGCAACCGAACTCAAGGGCACTCACAGAGAGAAGCCAGGGCATGTCCTCCGAAACGAGCGACAAAGCAGTCTTCAAGGCGCTTTCGAGCCATTGCCGGCGCTCCTCGGCCTCCACGTACGCCTCAAGCTCCTTCTGATCGTTCATCACGATCGGGGGCGCCTCGTGGTCAAGGGGGTCAGAGAGCACCAGCGGCGGCCTCTCCCAAAGAGGGAACTCCTCCCGTATCTCCTTGTCAACGGAGGAGTGGAGTCTCCTCACCGCCTCCAGGTCGACATCCGCCGTCACCACCCGCTCGGCCAGGGTAGGTGGGCGTTGCGGCTGACTCCAGGAGGAGGACGCCTCTTGGGCGAGCGCCCGCGCCTCAATCCACCTCCGCTCCTCGATAGAGACGTCGGTGGGCTCGGTGGGACCAAGGCCGACCGACCGCATGTGGTCGTCGACGATGGCCGCCGCCGTCAGCTTCCTTTGGGCCTCCTCCCACTGGTCGGCGTCGGTCATGACCTCGAACCTCACCTCGCCCGTCTCCGAGTCGGGCACGAGGTGGGGCACCAGGTCCCCCAACAGCTGCAGAGGCTGCGGCGGCGCCTGGTACGGCACCAGATGGAGCTCTCGCTCGACGTCCTGGCGCTCATCGCCACCCGTGATGGAGGGCTGCTGCACCACTGGCTCCGCCTGCTGCTCCACCAGCGCCGCCTGCTGCTCCGCTTGCAACTGACGCTCTTCGCCGCCTGCGGCGGCAGGCTGCACCACCGGCCCCGCCTGCCGCTCCACCGGCTCCTCCGCCTTCTCCTCCTCTTGCGTGGCGGCGGGGTGCTCCTCGAGCGCCCCCTCTCGAGCGGCAGTTTGGGCCTCCCCGTCCTCGACCCTTTGCCCAGCAGAGGAGTCGACCTCCATATCCCGAGGAGGGGTTGGGGCTCGGCTCGGCTGAGGCTCAGGCGCCGTTCCCGCCTCCTGCATCTCCACATCCCCCACCGGCCGATCGGTGGCTGCCGGCGTTTCCTCCTCCTCCTTCTCCCTGCGCTCCTCCTCAAGCTGGCGCAGGCCGATTGGCCAGGAGGACTTGGCGCCCGAGCTCGGACTCTCGTCTTCGAGCATGATGGGCTGCTGCTCCGATCCGGCCCCCGTCGTGGGAATAAAGGCCGCCGGCTCTGGCGCCATCGCCCCTTGGTCGCCCGCCGCCGCGTCACCCAGCGCGCCGGACGACGACGGGGTCTCGAGCGGGAGGGCAGTCGAGGCCGTGGTGGTGGTGGTGTCCTTCTCCCCCGTAGCCTTGGTCACGGCCCCGGCACGCACGGACGCGGCCCGCCATCAGCTTGCCACGCCTAAGCGCATCCTTGGCCCGCTCTAACCAAACTGGAGCAGAAGGAGGAAGAGTCACTCCACCTGGCATTGACGGGGTGCCGCTCGACCCTCCTGTGGACCTCATCCTCTTAGTGGGCAGCATAGGGGGGAGGGACGGTAAAGTCTGCAGGGGGCGCTTAGTCCTGGAAGAAAGAGAAAAACAAAAATTCACTATGACAAAACACTCACACGCGAACAAAAGAGTGCGATAAGGGATAGGTCGACCAGAAGACTTACCCTGCGGTCGAGGTAGCGCTGCTCGAGCCGCCCGGCTTGCTCGAAGCGCTCGGGGGCTTCCGAGCCTCAGGCGCCCCCCTCGAGTCCCTCGAAGACTTGGGGGCCTCGAGCCCACCACTGGTGCCGCTCGGGGGCTCTGACGCCTTGGCGGCCGCCCCCGTTCTGGCCGACTCCTTGGCCGGCTCGGGCACGGCGTCCCTTACGGGATCGGGTCCTGCGGGTCGAGGTCCGCTCGGCCCCGGCGGTCGCTGGAAGGAGCCCGGCGTTGCTCGCCGGCCGCGCAGAAGTCGAAGTGCGCACATTTGCAGCCTCATCGTCGCCGGGTGCGCGCCCGCTGAAGATGAATGGTGGCGGGAGGAAGAGTCCCGCCGCGTCGGAGAGGGCGCCCGCCTGTCATGGCTAGAGCGGCGGGGCGACCCCTCCCGCCGCCCTGCTTGAGCCGGCAACGGCGAGCGAGCGCGGTGGCTGGAGCATTGAGACGCCCCCCCCCCGCTGCCTTGCCTGAGCCGGCGACGACGTTCGAGCGCCGCGGCTCGACGACTCCGGCGGCTGCTCGAACCGGCCGACGAGTCGTCGCGCGCGAAGGCTCGGCGCGAGTTAGCTCGCACGCGAGAGCGAGGAGGCGTCAGGGCTCGAGCGGCGGTGGCGCCATCGCTGTCGGTCGCCTCGTCGTCATCGCCCTCGTCCTCGTCAGTCGACTCGAGACTAGAGCTCCAGTCGGTCGGGTCCGCCGCCAGACACAATTCACGCGCCCGGCGGCGCCTAGCCTTACGCTTCTCCTTCTCCTCTAGCGCACGGGCTTTCTGCGCCTTCTCCTCCCTCCTCGAGACCACGGCAGCGTGTTCTCGTTCGCCCCTCAGGCGTCTTACCTCGCGGTTGGGCGCGTCCTCCTTCACCGGGGGCCTCGACTCCGCATGGTCGTTGATATTCTGAAAAAAAGGGGAACAGGCCTCGATAAGGATCGCTCGAGTAAAAGAAACGACGAAAGAGATGTAGGGATATGAGGGTGCTACGCTAGCCAGAAAACAAAACTTATTCTACCTCATCGCCCAGGATCTACTACTAGTTACCGGTTACGGGATTACCACTAGACGCGCAGAAGCAGCGGAAGACGACTCGATGTAGTCGAACGCGTCGCAGCAGTGCCGTGCAGTTGCGTGGTCGTCCAACAACTCCTCCCACCACTTGTGGTTCGTGCGGTTCGTCCTCGTGCTCCAGATGCAGCACCTCCGAGGTGTCACACACGTACGAGGGAGAAGCGATGCGCCTCCGGACTGCTAGGTCCGCGAGGAGCGAAGGCGAGAGCGTGGAGGGCGACGGCGGCTGCCAAAGGCGTGGATTGGTTATGTGTGTTTGGCCACGCCCCTCCCCTCTTCTTATATAGGTGTCTCTCATGTGCTTTCCGAATTGGAGACGCATTAGAAACCCTAAGCCTTGTCTAATTCGAGTCCAACTCGAATTAGGCTTCCAGCCTCTTAAGCGTGCGACCCTATGGGTTCACGCACACATAGACATGGGCCGAATACTCCTATTCGCCCAATAGCCGACAGCGGCCTCTAGCAAGGCATGACAACTCCTATGCGTACGCAAATGATCATATCGACGAACCACTACGACCATATACAAGTTACTCCCTTGCCTCATGATATATGGTTCAACTCGTGGGTTAACACTTAACCCAAGCACGGCCATGCATTTGTTGATCCAATCACTTGAGTGATCCAGTGATATCTCTCTCATTAGAGAGGGGCAAGTCCCATCTTGATTGTCTATGTCTCGCAAAGCATGCTTCTCGACAAACCCGAAGACATCCTTTATAACTACCCGGTGACGGAGTAGCGTTTGTCGGTCCCTAAGCAAGTCGATACACATCTCGAGTACATACAACAATCTCGGGTCGAAGGACATAACGTATATGATGTGTATAGAGACAATCTCATGTCGGTCGATCCGGCCTACATGTCATACATGTGCCCACATTATTAGTTCGACATCTCCATGTCCATGACTTGTGAAACATAGTCATCAACTAATAATGTGCTAGTCTAATATTCATGTGTGTCCTCACATGAACTCCGACCGAGGGACGAATATAGAATAACCATACAAGTAAAAGAGTTCCACAAACAATTCACATAATTGCCAATCAATACAAGTTGTCTTTAATGGATATTCAATGGACACATTTTACATATCATGGATACAAGCGAAATATCATCATCTCTATGATTACCTCTAGGGCATATTCCCAACAAGAGAATCTCGAAAAAACTCACAAAGCCCAGCAGGTTGAAGGCCGGACGCATGCGAAAGAGGCCGACTTGGTTCTCGCCGAAGTTCCTCCCACCGTCAATCACGTCGCGCACCCGAGCCACGATTGTGGCGACCGGGAGGGGCGCGTCCGACATCCTGCTGGCCGCGAGCGCCGCAGGATCGGCGTCCTCCGTCATCTAGTCGAGCCGTAGCGGGCGCTCGGCGAGCGGGAGCACCCGGCGGCTGTGGAACTCGGCAACAACGTGCGCAATGTTGAAGAAGAGGTTGCCGGACCTCCGGTTGCGGAGGCTCGAAATGGCGTTGAGCAGGGAGTCCATGCGGGGCTGGCGTGCCTACGGCTGGCCGTGCGTCCAGTTGAAACCGGGCGCGGTTAGCACGGCGCCGGTGTACTCCGGGAAGAGGCCCTCCTCGTTGCGGAGGTAGAACCACTCTCGGTCCCAGCCGGCGTTGTTCGACGTCCACGCGCTGGATAGCCAGCACTCTTTCCTCTTCAGCCCGATCGAGCAGGAACCCGCTCGAACGTAGCGGCGGACCTTTGGTTTCTTCTTCTTCTCCTCTTCCTCCTCGTTCTCCTCTTCCTCCTCCTCGTCACCGTCATCACCGTCGTCACCGTCGTCGTCGGCGGCCTCCTTGCCTTTCACCGCCTTGGTGAAGAGCGTCGCCTTAAAGATGTGGGTGAACAGGTCCCACTGCGGCGCCATACCCAGATACCCCTCACACACGGCGGCGTAAGTAGCCGCGAGCGAGATGGAGTTGGGGTTGAAGTGCTGGAGCTCAACCCCGAAATGGTGGGGGAGCGCCCGCATAAAGCGGCTCGGCCGCACACCAAGTCCCCGCCGGTGGAACTTGATAAAGCTCAGGATGTAGCCCAGCGGGGGATTGGGCTCGAAGTGGTCGTCGTCCGGCACTCGCCACTCCGGTGTCCCCTCTGCCGGATTGGGCGGGAGCAGTCCGCCATTAACCAGGTTGATCAGCATCGCCTCGGTCACCAAGGACCGAGGCCACGGAAGCGCCTCCTCCATCACCACCGGCGTGGGAGGCTTGGCGGCCTCCTTGCCTTTGCCCTTGCCTTTCCCACCGGCGCCCTGACCAGAGCCCTGACCCGTCTTCCTGACTGACCTCCTCATATCGGCGACGGGAGCAGGGCGGTGGAGCAATGACGGCGGCAGAGCACGAGGAACGGTGGCGCGGGGAACGGTGGCGCAGAAAGCAGGCACGGTCGTGGGCTAGAGCGGCGCTGGCGGTCGCGGGCGGCGGCGACGGCGATTGCAGATGACGGTGGCGGCGGATTGGATCTAGAGCAGGGCGCAACTGACGACAGGAGCGGCAGGGAAGGCGAGAATGCGGGGCAGAAGAACCGGGAGCCTGCTCCCCCATATTTATAGAGCCCAAGCCGATCCGCGTGAATCGCATCCGACAGCCTAGATTACGCCATCCAACGGCCGCGCGCCCCCGGCGGACTCGACGAGAAACGGTAACCGCATTTATTTCCGTCTGACAACCGCCACCTGCCTCCACTTACAGGGCGCACGCATCGCGAGACGGAGCGGAACCGTCACCAAGCCACGATCATCATGATGCGCCGGTTTCCACCTAAAAAGGCGCGCCGCTTGCAACGGACGGATGCGCCTCGAACAGACACGGTGACGGGACGTCTCGACAGACGGTTCCCTACATGGTAAGAAAACCAGGGACCCCGGTCCCACAAGTAAGTCTCGAGGGAGCGGAGGCTGACCCACGGACGGGTTCGAACAGCCGCCCTCGAGCACCCGTGTTAGGGGCGCCTATGGGAAGGAACCCTCGAAAGGTTCCGCTCGGGAACGAACCCTCGAACCCAGATGGCGTGTCCAAGGCGGAGCACTAGGTATCCAAGAGATCCCGTCGACGGGAGGCACTCGAGCCGCCGGTCCCCTCGAACGGGGCCGGTCCTCTGGAAACTAAGCGCCCAGCTCTAATGAGAGCGCCCCCGGGCCACGAAGCCGTCTCCCCTCGAAAGGAGACGAGCTCTCACTTGGACTACCCGCCATCAGCTCACAGGGAGGTATGGTGCTCGCTCGGTCGCGAGTAGTGTCAGACCTCTCGCCACTTGGATCTGATCCAAGAGATCCAGCGAGGAACCGGATCACGACTCCAGCCCAGCCATTCGGGGCTCGGGGGCTCGAGTCACATAAACAACCTCCCTCGACACGGGAGGAGCAGGGAATACTCGGGGGCTCGAACAGCTGTCAGAAATCTCCTGCCTTGAGATGCTACAACTCCAGTTAATAATACTCTTACTTAAAACCGTTCATCTCAAAGCCCCCAGAGGAATGCCTCATTCCTCTGGGGCCTCGGGGGCTACCCCCGCGGGGGACACTCGCGCGCCCCCCCACGGAGAAAGGACGAAATAACTCCTCGAGACAATATGACCCTAAGTCTAGGTACTTCAACTCCACTTCATGATCCCTTGCTTGAAGTTTTTTCACAATCAAGCAAGGGCTCGGGGGCTACTGTCGGGTACCTAGATTAGGGGGTCCTAAATTGGGTGAATTAGAGATGAGCAAATCGGCCTCCTCCCTCTCTAAAAATCCCAAAAACCGACTGAAGAAACCCCCAATCCTTCTCATACTGGGCCGGCCCACTATCAGGCCCACAAAGCCTCAGAACCTTCTAGCTCGAGCAGTGGCCGCTCACCCGCTCGAGAGAGAAGTACGGAAACCGCTCGAGCGAGCAACCGCTCGAGACGGTAGCATAAACCGCTCGAGCCAGCAACCGCTCGAGCGGGGACGGAAAGCGCTCGAGCGAGCAACTGCTCGAGTCTGCCCTCAATCATTGCCTGTACAGAGCACGCACGTGGCCACAGGGCTCGAACAGCGCCCAAGTACTCTGACACCGCCTAACCCCATGGCTACAGGGCCTGCAATAGTGGGACGTGCGCCAGTCCCCTCCGCCATTGCGCTGCCCATTCCCTAGATTCAAGGTTGACAGGTATCACTGTGGAGCCGCGCCACGTACTGTGCCACGTGCGACACACCCTTTAGGCGCTTTAGTCAAGCCCCCGCACCGTCAGACACGTCGTGCCGTCCCATCGCTCGGGCCGACGACCCCTCGAGCCGGCCCCCAGGCGCTCGAGGAAAGTGATGGCAGACGCGATTGGCGTACGGAGTAAGCAGTGACCAGTCCATCCCTCCTCGACGGCCATCTGCGGAGTTCCGGGCAGGCCATCATCGCCCACTCCTCCATTTCGTCGGCACTCGTCGAGGCAAGGACAAGCGAGGCCATCACCGGCCATGCCGCTACGAGGCTCGAACCGGACCAAAGGGAGCGTCTGTCCACGGCCTCGACGACTCGACATGGCGCCGTACCTCAACATCACACCCACGATGGCCCTAATCACCGTGTAACCCGAGCCTCCCCTTGGCCTATAAAAGGGGACGCCGGGGCCTTGTATAGGGCAGGCTTTTCACGCACACACGTTCCCACATTTTTCACACTCTCATTTACGGCTAAGTCCCGCTTGTACTCACCTGTACAAGCACCCCGGTGCAAGATAATACAAATTCCTCCCCTCTCGCCGGACGTAGGGCATTCTCTCGCCTGAACCGGGATAAACGCTTGTGTCCTTCTTGCATCACCATCCGGATTAGGGAGCACGCATAGAAATTTACTCGTTGGTGTTATACCCCGGGGTACGAAACACCGACAACATCCTTCCCATCAATAAATTTTTGGGCTATGTTCTTAGTTAGAAAAAAAAAGAGTGAAAAAAAATGAGAGATTGTTTTAGTAGA
Source organism: Themeda triandra (assembly GCA_018135685.1). Classification (NCBI taxonomy): domain Eukaryota; kingdom Viridiplantae; phylum Streptophyta; class Magnoliopsida; order Poales; family Poaceae; genus Themeda; species Themeda triandra. The sequence continues at coordinate 517,430 of JAENPR010000369.1, forward strand.
CAAACGGGAAAAATCTTAGATCCCCGTTCAAAAAAAAATGAGAAAGTAAATATAGATGTTCTTTGGTAGCCCATCTTTTTCTTCATCACATTCATCAATAAAAGAGAGCATGTCATGATGCATGGAGACCCAAAAATACCACAAAAATTAGGAATCACCTTTTATTCCATCCACACACTTGCACATCTCAATCAAGGTGTATAGCTTAATCTCCGTAAGGTTCAATCCTCGACCTTACAACATATGTGATACAAGTATGCCCACTTACATACCTACCCAAAACTCAACTCTCAGCTTTAGTGGTAGTAAGAAGGCAACTTGAAAAAGCCTTTGGTGAGGTCACTATACACTTTTGAGCGATCGAGTGGGTCATTTGAGGAACTTGGTTTATTTATAAAAAACTTACAAAACCACCGGACTGAAAGTTGATCTTGGGACGAATGAAAAGCACCGGTCTTTGGAACTGTTCTATTTTGCAATCACCCAAGACTTGAGAAAATTAGAAGCCCCACTCCATCAGGGATCATAGAATAGATACAATTGCCGATTTATCCAAATAGCAGTAGAACGCTCTCTTCTAGCTTGTACACTTGAGATATAATCGGCATCGTAGCAACCCCTGATCAACAACCCAAAGCAAGGACTTGCTCGGGACGAGCAAGGGGTAAGCTTGGGGATCTTGTTGGCGGTCCTTAACTCGCTTTATACCCGCCAACTATAGGTCACTATGGGGGAAATAAATATTTTATGTCACATATATCTTTACTATTGACCTAGTTCCACCCGTGCTTGGAAGAAATATTGTTTTGCAGAATATATACCAAGTACGGGAATTTCCGGAATAAAAGTACGCTTTTCGGAAGGCGTAAAACAAGCTCAAGAGCAAGTAGGCCATGGGGTCGAAATGGGCCAAAAGCACCAAGCATGGACAAGACCCGATGGCGGCCCAGCCCACCCGCCAAAGGCGGTCGGGCGGCGTCACCCTGAGCGCGAGCACGTTCAGGGCGCGCGCGCCCACCCTGCCGCCAGGTGGGCCCGGCCAAAGACGGTCGCCTCTTTCCATCTGGGGATTGACGGTTTTGCTGGTGAGTTTACACCACTACCCCTGAACCGCCTTCTGGGGGCTATAAATGAAGAGGAGAGGCCCCCCACCTTCACACACACCATTTGGAGCCATCTCTACACCTCACACTTGTTCTTTAGCATTAGTGTTAGTCATTTGGAGCTAGGCAAAGCTACTTGGAGAGCTTGTCTCCAGGAGGAAAAGCTACACCTTTGGTATAAATCTATGGAGCGTTCTTCCTTAGTCAAGTTCTCATTATATTTATATAGTCGTGCATATGAACTAGAGTATAGTCTAGTACACGATATATTCTATGATCAAGAACTAGGCCATAGTTCTTGTGAGAGTTGTTCATCGTGTTCTACATTGTTCTTCATCGTTCATGTGTTTTACTTGTCTAGATTAGATTATAGAAGAGGAATAGCGGTTCGATGTGCCTTCGGGCTTGCCTATGTTCTAGCTCGTCCATCCGTAGGGTGGGAGTCCTGGGGGGATGTAGGTAGCTCCTTAGTATGCGGACGTGGTGTCCGGGTGCGAGGGAACCTTCGGATATGTCGGCATGCCACGGTTGAGGTGGTAGGCGGCAGGTGGTGACAGCCCTGTCCGTCCTTTGTAATCCCCCACGTTCGCATGTTGAGTAGGAGTTCGTAAATGCCGCCATCGACTGGCAGACCAGTTGCCGCGGTCTCCCCATATTCCTAGTCTATAGTCAAGTCTTGACTTGTATAACATGTGGAATTAGCTGTTCTAGTATTGACTATATAGGACCTGCCTGCTCCACGTAGATTATTCTTTATTCTTTATTTTACCTTTTGTCCTTTGAGGTTGCTCTAAGTGTGTGTCCACTATCCAAACTACCATATGCTTACCCCTGTATAGCACATTGGTCGGTTTCTCCTCATGCTAGATATTGTATTCATACCCATGCTAGAATACTTAACTACCCCATGCCTTCCTTTGGGAAATTATAAATAACGATACCCCGAATACTTCCGGGTGAAATGCTTTGCGACGATAGATCCGTGCGCTTGCGGATATTTATCTATTAGGATGTGATCTATCTCTGGCAACACTCGCGTAGTTGCTAGAACCAGTTTCTAGTAATTATGCCAAGTAAAGCCATTTAGCGTTTCTGGCGCTGTTATCAGAATCGGGCTCTAAGTCTATTTTGGTAATCGCGCTTGTCGGTGTTTCGGACCCCGGGGGTTATAACACCAACGAGTAAATTTCTATGCGTGCTCCCTAATCCGGATGGTGATGCAAGAAGGACACAAGCGTTTATCCTGGTTCAGGCAGAGAATGCCCTACGTCCAGCAGAGGGGAGGAATTTGTATTATCTTGCACCGGGGTGCTTGTACAGGGGTGAGTACAAGCGGGACTTAGCCGTAAATGAGAGTGTGAAAAATGTGGGAACGTGTGTGCGTGAAAAGCCTGCCCTATACAAGGCCCTGGCGTCCCCTTTTATAGGCCAAGGGGAGGCTCAGGGTTACACGGTGATTAGGGCTGTCGTGGGTGTGATGTTGAGGTACGGGCGCCATGTCGAGTCGTCGAGACTGTAGACGCTCCCTTTGGTCCGGTTCGAGCCTCGTAGCGGCATGGCCGGTGATGGCCTCGCTTGTCCTTGCCTCGACGAGTGCCGACGAAATGGAGGAGTGGGCGATGATGGCCTGCCCGGAACTCCGCAGATGGCCGTCGAGGAGGGATGGACTGGTCACTGCTTACTCCGTACGCCAATCGCGTCTGCCATCACTTTCCTCGAGCGCCTGGGGGCCGGCTCGAGGGGTCGTCGGCCCGAGCGATGGGACGGCACGACGTGTCTGACGGTGCGGGGGCTTGACTAAAGCGCCTAAAGGGTGTGTCGCACGTGGCACAGTACGTGGCGCGGCTCCACAGTTGTTAACACCAGAATTTGGTCAGGGATATGACAGGTGGACCTGCAAGGAGCAGAGAGAGCAATTCGGCAAGTGCGTATGCGGTCGGCTAATTTCCATGCGTTCGGCAAATGGTCAAGCGGTCGGTAACGGCTTTATTTGAAGGCGAAAGAAGGAAAGATGAAGCTGGCTAGAAAGGGAAGGAGTCGTGATAATCAAGGACTCCGATTATGGATAGAGTTAGCGTGTCTGGTCTTTCCAATTTTGTTTGAACAGTTCGTAAGTGCTTAGGACTCATGTTTGTCCGGGGTATAAATATAAACCCTCGACCATTGTAATAGAGGTTCACAACCAATTCAATACAACCGGCTACGCGCCACCCTTCGAGTCCTTTTAGTCGAGTCGTCGAGTTCTTCGAGAGGGCCAATCGATCCGTCGACCTCCGTAAGTCCCGCAACCTTGTTATCATGTCTAGTATCGTGCGGCGGATTTAGATGTGATGCAAGAAGTCTTGCCGCAATGCTTAGTATCATGCGGTGGATTTAAGCATTGAACCAAGAGGGTTCCGTGTTAGTCAGAGTCGTGCGGCAGGCTAAGATTAGCTAGGAGCTAGTTACCAAAGTTTTCTTTGATTAGGTCATGAGTCGTGCGGCGGAGACTAAGATCTAAGCTTAGAGGCTAGTTATCGGCTCTTTTAGATTTGGCATGATCTAATAGATTCATTAAGTTATCACGTGTTGCTTGCTTTATTTAATGTTTAATTATTTGCAACACTCTTTTGCCCAATCTAGATTGATACTCTTTCGGCTTGTTGATCATTCTTTTCATACTTATTCAATATCGAGTAGATCAAGCTCATATAGCCGAATTAGATCAATCTAGGTTGTTACGTGTTGTGGGTTCATCCACGTTATATGTAGATAAGCCTTGACAGGACCGGGTACCGTGCGGCAGATGCAGGTCTTTGGGTTACTCTAGAGCTAGTCATCCGGTGGACTAGAGATCGGTTTAACCTGATAGGTTTCTTTTACATGTTACATGTTTGTTCCTTCTTCATGGACCCCGATTCGGCAATCTTGCCAATACGGTTATGCTCATACATGTAGCGAGTATTTATAGATCTGTTAGGTAATTACGTGCTTTTAGCTCTTTATTGATAGATTGTATCATGCGGTAGATTGATCTAGTAGTAAGGAGTGGCGTAAATTCATAGTGAGTGGTATCATGCGGTGGATTAGCTTGCTTGAGTTTATGCTTGACGGGTTTATGAAGGCTAGACGTGCGGCAGACTAGTTGAAGTAGCCTATGCATGTATTTGTTTAGTAGATTTATATTTATAAGTTACTTATTCTTAATTATTAAGTGCTTGATGATGCTTTAAACCCGAGAAGTAGTTTGATATGCGTTTCACGATTCAATCTTGTTCAAACATGTCTTCATCTATCGTATTCGGCAATTTCGTTGTTTACATTAGTTATGTACTTTAGCCGAATGAAGCGCAACCGCTGGCGAGATAGCTTCTATAGCTATATGTCGTCGTAAGTGGCTTCGGGGCCGTAAAGATGGAACTGCCTCGGTCTCACCCAAAGACGTTCCAGCTTATGATCTTACTTGTTTTATCCCTTGTCGATTTTCAGGTCAAATCGACCGGCACGCTTCCGGATTCGTACGCCCGGCACCCGATTGAAGCTAGGCTTTCCGGCTTGCCGTGTGTGAGACGGGGTGGTCACATTTTGCGTCAACACACTTTTTGGCACACCCGGTGGGACCAACTTCTCAATATAAGATGGGATCGGAAATTGACAACGGCCACGTTCCGAACGTGACCATGGACGAGCCGCCGCCGAGCAACGCCGGATGGTGGAGCAAGCAATGGAACAATTTCAGCGAAATGTCTCGATGTCCTTTTCCAAGAACAAGAGTGGCGAGTGATGATCAAGCAAGCACGCCACGAGTTCTTCTCGCCGGTCGATCGATGTTACCGACGAAGAGGAGATGCGAAGGTAGTTGGAGCCATCTACAAAGTTGTAGGAGACACTATGTTGAATCACAACACAGCTTTCCGGGCACCTTCCGCAAAATCATGGCTGAAACTTTTGGTCCGGCAAGTTGACAAACGATTTGAAGCAAGATTTGGAGAGCTTGCTGGACAGTGTACTTCAACACTCAAGAATCTTCGGGGAAGTCAACTGGAGGAGATGAGATAATCGGTACAAGCAAGGATGGAGTTATTCATGATGGAAAAGAGAAGCCTCCCGTGACCGAGCAAAGCAAACTCATGGTCGGTAGCTTTTGGTGCAACAACGAGATATACCCGCATCTCGCATACAAGATTTCTCCAAGTAGCAAACAGATTGCATAAGAGTGTCTATGGAGATGGGTATAGTGAATTCACGATTACGGTGCTCGGATGCTTTGCCGAATCCGGGATACGGGAGTGCATCGGGAGTGCCTTCTAAGAGACGGGGAGCAAAAGATGCAAATGATGAGCTCCTAAGCGAATGGCCGATATGATGCGAATCAATTCGGCTGAAACCAAAGCATCGACATATGCATACAAATCTCCTTTCCCGAATGGTACAATAGGGTAGCTCTTCCACCAAGAGTTAAGCCACCAACGGATTTGACCAAATTCTCTCGGTCAAGATGACACCAGTACCATTGAGCATGTCGTAGATATCCGATGCAACTTGGAGAAGCTGCCGATGAAGCTTGGAGGATTAGATATTTTCCTATGTCTCCGACGGGGCCGGCTTTCACATGGTTTGCATCGCGGCCGGCCAATTCTATTGGTACATGGGCGAATTGGAGCAAAAGTTCCATTCATACTTTTATACGGGAACCAATGAGAAAAAGATGGTTGATCTGTGGGCTATGAGGATGAAGACTACTGAGACACCAATGGAGTATCTCCGCAGATTCAGAGAAGCAAAGAACATGTGCTATTCTCTGACTATTCCTGATGATCAACTCGCACAATTGGTCATTGCAGGCATGCTGCCACATATCAGAGACAAGCTATTCGGCATGGAGTTTGAAGACCTTGGGCGGCTTGCACAAAAGCCGACAAAGAATGAGCAATCAAGCCCAAGGGTTCAAAAGAGATGCTCGTTTTCGGAAGAACAAGGCAAACTGTTGACATGTATCGAGGATTTCTAGAAGAAGCATCGAATATGAAGATGAAGATGAGGTAGCCGCTGCAGCAGTTGATTTGGACAAAGGAGCCTACTTTGGTCAGTCATCGGTGGGTGAAGCAAAGCAAAAGGGATCCTATGATTTTGATGTCGTAAAGCGAGATAAGCTCTTTTTGTATCTGGTCCAAGAGGGACGCGTTAAGGCCGCGGAGAAGGACATCCTATCTTTGCGCCCGAAGGAGTAAAGGATAAGAAGTACCTTGTGGATTTCATGATACAAATTCTCATCATATCAATGATTGCCGAGTGTTCGAATAAAGATTCGAAGGCTATTCAAGATGGACACTTAAGATTTGATGGCAAGATGAAAGTAGACAAGAACCCGTTCCTCGAACATGGTCTCTTTCTCCATAGGCATGATTGATGCCGGTGAGTCCAAGGAAAAGGGAAAGATGAAGGTTCGACATCCGAAAGAGCCAAGGAGAGTGGTTCGTTGACCCTAATCGGCAAGTTACCAAGGAGGAAGTGCAACAAGCGCAGTTCAAGAATAGCCGAACAGAGAAGGGTCGACTTCGGATGCGGCTAAGGGAAATTGCCGAATACACGCCGATCCGAAGCGCGGGGTTACAAAGACGACACTTGTTGAATAAGTGGCAATGGGAAAAGAAGATGGAATATGATGAGGAAAAAGAAGTACATTGAAGAGGAGCGCAGTTCATGGCGTAACGTCGCGAGATATGAAGCGGAGGTGCGCCAAAGAGAACAAGAAGAGTACGGGGAGAGAACAAGAGCAATCTCATTGGAACTGTTCTTTCTTCGGTTCTTGTTGGAATGAAGGCTTGAAGTTGCTCACCGAGAACAATTGTCCGAATGCGGTGATCAATATTCGAATACAGGCAATCTCGAGTCAACCGTCCCGTTCACGATAGACTTGGGATGAAAGTTCCGGAGAACGATCGGCGCTTAAGAATAAACGGTTTTGATGAACATCGGAGGAAGAGATTTGCGAGATCAAGCTTGGGCTCACAAAGCGGTGTCCATAATGCGAAGAGAGCTCCTACAGGTGGCAAAGAGGACAGTGGTGCCCTCCGGTCAGTGCGGAAAAGTCGAAGAGAAGAGTTCGGCGTTTGAGAAATCAAGAAGCGAAACAGGAATTAGCCGAAAAGAAGCTAATGTGGCGTCCTAAGAAAAAAGATAATGGACGTGGTCCTTCGGCCGATACTAACATGGTGTTCTTTATTCCATTAGAGTTTAAAGCTCCCGAAGATCAAGAAGTGCAAGATGAGGTATATTCAGATTTTGATGAGACCGAATGCCGAGACTTGATGGCTCAACTTGTGTTGACTCGGCAAGCAATCTTTGACAAGCCGTTAAGAACCGTCATCTCGAAACCATTATACCTAAAAGGATATGTCAATGGCAAGCCTTTAACCAAGATGCTTGTTGATGGAGGGGCTGCTATCAATATTATGCCCTATGCTACTTTCGGGAAACTTGGTATGACAAATGAAGATTTCTTCATGACCGACATGATTCTTAGAGATTTTGCGGCAATGCTTCGATACTCGTGGAGCAAGTACATGTGGAACCGATGATTGGATCCAAGACCTTGATCACTACCTTCTTTGTCATTGATGGCAAGGGGGCATATAGCATGCTTCGGGAAGGGATTGGATCCATGCTAATTCTTTGTATACCCTCAACTATGCATCAAATCCTTATTCAAGTGGGTAGGAGATGATGTAGAAGTTGTTCAGCCGATGATTCAGTTAGTGTTGCCACTTCGAGCACGCTTATTGGGAGTATGATGGACTAGATTGCCTTTCGGGTAAGGTATGGAAAGAAGGTCCTGTCAATGTGTTCGACAGAGATCAACAGCCGATCCAAGCAGTCGGCTCGAAAGGTAACTTTTAATGGGCAATCCAATCGATGGCAACAAAGGCAAACTGGGTTGTGGTTTCATGTCGGCCGACAAGTTAGAAGAAATCAATGTTGGTGATAGCACAAAGTCAAGGCCGATGTATATTAGTGCAGATTTAGACCCAGAATATAAATTGAAGTTAATAGAGTTCTTTGAAGGAGTTCAAAGATTGTTTTGCTTGGGATTACGAGAGATGCCTGGATTGGATCGATCAATTGTTGAGCATAAGTTGCCTATAAAACCTGGATTTCGTCCCTTCAAACAACCTCCACGAAAAATTTATAAAGAAGAGGTATTGGCCGATGTAAAGAAAGAAGTTGAAAGACCGATTGAAGCAAACTTTATTCGGCCATGCGGGTATCTTGAGTGGATTTCAAATATAGTGCTGTCTACAAAAAGAATGGGAAGATGAGAGTATGCATAGATTTGAGAGATCTCAACAAAGCTACTCCCATGGATGGTTACCCAATGCCAGTTGCCGATTTACTAGTTGATGCGACAGCGGGGTATGAAGTCATCGGCTTTATGGATGGCAATGCTTGGCTACAATCGATTTTCATGGCGGTTGAAGATATTGCAAAGCGCATTCGGATGTCCTGGCCACATTGGGTTATTTGAATGGATAGTAATGACATTTGGATTGAAGAATCTTTGGTGCAACTTATCGAGAGCCATGAATTATATCTTTCATGAGTTGATCGGCAAAATTGTGGAAATTTATATTGATGATGTGGTGGTCAAATCCAGAGACCATGAAAGACATTTAGCCGATTTGAGGAAGACTTTGGAGTGCACAAGGAAACATGGTTTAAAAATGAATCCAAATAAGTGTGCTTTTGGGGTCTCGGGTTTGGTGAGTTCTTGGGGTTCTTGATCCACAAAGGAGGGATAGAAGTTGGGAAAAAGAGCATGGAAGCAATAGACAAAGTTGTTCCCCCAACTAATCTTACGAGTTGCGGTCATTCTTGGGCAAGATTAATTTCGTGAGGAGATTCATATCCAATTTATCGAAAGAGTATTGCCTTTCTCTCCATTGTTGAAGCTCAAGAAAGATCGAAATTTGTTTGGGGTGACATACAACAAAAGGCTTTTGATGAGATCAAGCAATATATGAAGGCACCACCGGTGTTGGTACCTCCACGACTTGAAAAGCCTTTCAAGTTTGTATGTGGCGGCCGATAGCCTAACAATAGGATCGGCCCTTATGCAAGAGTTTGATGGAAAAGAGAGAGTAATAGCTTACATTAGCCGAAAATTGTTAGATCCTGAAACAAGGTATTCGGCTATAGAAAAGCTCTGTTTGTGTGTTTATTATTCATGCACCAAATTTCGGCACTATTTGTTAAATGCCGAATGTGTGGTGATATCTAGTTTTGATGTAATTAAACACATGCTATCAATGCCGATTTTAAGTGGCGAGAATCGGCAAATGGGTATTACACTTTGTCGAGTTTAATTTAAGGTATGAGTCGGCAAAAGCGGTGAAAGGACGGGCAATTGCCGATTTTATTACTCAACATCGTGATTTATCTCGTTGATGTGATTAACATTGCCCCGTGGACATTATTTTTTGATGGATCGTCATGTGATAAAGGCGGTGGTCTTGGTATTCTTTTGATATCCCCACGTGGAAGGACATTTGAGTTTGCTTTTTCAATTGAATATCCTGTCACTAACAATCAAGCGAGTATGAGGCTTTGCTTAGAGGGCTTAATTTGTTAATAGAAGTGAAGGTTTGTTGCTATTGAGGTGTTTGGTGACTCGAATTGGTGATCAATCAATTAACGGGACAATATGAATGCAAAAATGATGTCCGCAAGGGTACCATGAACAATGTAGGGAACTTCTGAAAAGCTTTTCAGTAGTTACTTTGCATCATATACCCAGAGAGCACAATGGAGAGGCAAATAAATTAGCTCAAGCGGCCTCTGGATATCGGGAAAATCATGAAGTCTATACGGCAGAAGAAGGTGCTTTCAATGGTGATCAGATAAAAGATGATTGGAGAAGTGATATTATCAGTTATCTGAAAGACCCATCTCAAAAAGTTTCCCGAAAGCTCAGGTATAAAGCCCTTAAGTTCGTACTTCTTGATGATCAGTTGTACCACAAATCTATAGATGGAGTGTTGCTCAAGTGCTTGAGTCAAGAAGAGGCTAAGAAGATTATGTTTGAAGTCCATGAGGGAGCTTGTGGTGCACATCAGTCGGCTTACCGAATGAAGTGGATAATAAGAAGGACGGGTACTTTTGGCCGACTATGTTGGAAGATTGCTTTGAATATTACAAAGGATGTCGAGATTGTCGATATTTGGTAATGTTCAAAGAGCACCGCATCTGTTTTGAATCCAATAATTAAACCTTGGCCGTTTAGAGGATGGGGTATAGATTTAATTGGACAGATCAATCCTCCATCTAGCAAAGGACACAAATTTGTGTTGCTGGCAACAGATTATTTCACCAAGTGGGTTGAAGCTATCCCTTTGAAAAAGGTCACATCGAAAATATGATCAATTTTGTCAAGGAGCATATAATTCATAGGTTTGGGATTCCAGAGACCATTACAACCGATCAAGGGACTCAGTTCACTTCTTCGGAGTTTTGTGACTTTCTTTGAAAGCATGGGGATAAGATTATATAATTCTTCTCCTTATTATGCACAAGCTAATGGCCAAGCGAGGCGTCAAATAAGATCATGATCAAGATTATCCGAGAAGAAGATCGATGAGAAGCCAAGGAGATGGCATTTGGTCCTTAATGAAGCATTATGGGCTTACCGAATGGCTTGCCATGGATCCACACAAGCATCTCCATATGAGTTGGTTTATGGACATAATGCTATAATGCCTTGGGAGTTGCAATCGGGATCAAGGAGAGTTGAATTACAAAAGGACCGACGAAAAAAGACTATAAGGATCGATGATGGATGAATTAGAAGATTTGCATTTGATTCGTCTTAAGGCCTTGGAGAACATTGAGAAGAATAAAATACGTGTTGCCAAGTACTACAACAAGAGAGTTAAAATTAAGCAATTTGCGAAGGAGAATTGGTTTGGAAAACAATATTGCCGATTGGTACCAAGGATAGAACATTCGGCAAGTGGTCTCCGAATTGGGAAGGACCTTTTCGGGTTGTCGGTTGTGCACGGCAATGCGTATATTTTGAAAACACTATTTGGAGAAGAACCGACTAGAGCCATCAATGGCAGATACCTTAAGAAGTTTTATCCAAGTATTGAAGTTGGTTCTTAATCAGAACCGTGACTTGAATATGAGATAGCCGATATTATTGTATCGCCTCTAGTGCAAAAATAGCCGATATCATGAGTATTGTCTTCAGAACAAAATAGCCGATACGGTTGTATCGCCTTTAGTCAATTTTTAAAGTATAGATGAACAGTTTGATTTTATCTCTCAGATGGTAGGTTTATTGGGAGGAGATAAAGTGAATTGAAGAGTTACATTGCAAAAACGTCGAGTCGTGGAACAGGACCGAGATCCAATCGGCTAAGACAACGCTATGCGTTCAGGAGATTTTCGTTCGGCAAGTGTGATGCAGTCGAGTTTTAAGTAAAGGATTGATGATTCGAGCGAATGCAGCAAAAGAGAAATCATCACGCATGCAGACAAGATCAAGCGAGATGGCCAACGTTCTTCATTAAAACTTTTATTTTACAACCCGCGTCAATCCCGATACAAACTACTCCTCTTCATTGGTGAAGAGCTTGTTGAGGACGGACTCGGGTTGGTGGAGTTGGCCGCGGCGTCGGCATGGTTGTCGTAAGACCCCAGGAGGCCTTCGATGCCTTCGACTTCATGGGGAGGCCCGTCCGGAAGCCGGTCGGCGGTACCGAGCGTAGTCGCTCCGGTCCAGTGGACATCCCCGCCAAGCCGAGCGCGGTGCCGAGACGCACGCCGTGAAGAGCAACCCGGTCGATCCGACGTGCACCGCCTCAAGGCGCTCTACCACATTCGCCCCCTGGGCGTTCACGTGGTTGGCCACCTCCGTCGCCGCCAACTTCAGGCGGTCCAGCTCTGCGGTGAGGTCTGCAAAGAAAAATTAAGCTGGATCAGTAAGCAGACCAGAAGGAACGGGGATTGAAGGGCAATCGGCAAAGAGCAAATACTGGTGATGGCCTCGCTCATCTGCCGGCAGTTGTCCTCCAACTCCAGCTGAGCGATCCCGAACTTCTTGGTTTCTTCACCAAGAAGCTCCATCGCCTCGTCCCGCTCACGGCGGTACGCGGCAGCATCGTATCGGCTGTATGGCGGGATCTCCTCATCGTCCCTCTCCCATATGGGAACGTACGAGGGAGCCGACCCCGACGAGGCCGACGCGGAGGCCGGTGCCGGAGCAGGAGCAGGAGCCGGGGCTGGAGCCGGAACCGGCGCAGGAGCAGGAGCGTCAAACGCCGCGGCTGGCGCCAGGAAGCGCCACTGGCCGGTGCTGATTCTCGCCGTCCTTCAAGCAAAATGCAATCAAGATCGGCCAAACAACGAGAAGAAACCGCAAGAAGATGAGTAAAACATCTCTTACTGCAGACGGCGGCCACCGCGACTGCTCCCCTCCGCCGCGTCCGCCGTGGGAGCAGGAGCAGAGGAAGCGGTGTGGGTGCCAGCCCGGGCGACCCGCCTCCGGGCATTGGCGATGTACTCGCCGGTGTCCCCAGTGATCCTGAAACAGATCAAAGAGAATGAGCAACCGCAAGGGGGCAAAGACTCAGATCGGGTAAAATCAACAAACAGCACAACTCAAGGGATTGAGAAATCTCACCGCCGGCGCTGGTTGCTGCTTCCCTCCGCCTCGTCCTGGGCAGGACGCTTGTTGCGGTCTCCGCTGCCCGCCATTGGTGGTGGTGGGGTTTTCTGGAGGCTTGAAGACGGAGAGGAAGTGGAGGAGATTAGGGAGGATGGCAACTGCTTGTGCTTGTGTGATGATGGTGGAAGCCGACTGGTCCTATTTATGAACGTGGGAGCCGTGGCGAGACTGCGGGAAAGCCAAGCGACGAGATAGGGTTTCCACACCTATGGGCCGGATTGAATTGGGCCGGGCCCATCATTACCGACGATTCGATTACCATGCGCTCGGTCGGCTAAATGGCCGATAGGAGGAATTCGGCTAAGGCAAACGCTTTAACCATAGCGGTTACATTCGGCTAATACATACAAGTGAGTACCGTCGGGATGAGGATAGCCGAATGATAAAAACGAGAGAAGAAAGAGAAAAACAAATATTAAACCGAAGGAATGCAGATTCTCGCTGAATGCAATACATTCAGAGCATAATATTTACAAGTTTCGTCATACGAGTCAGAGGTTTATACATTCAAATAAGAGTTGATGACATTCAGGGCGTCAGTCTTGATTTTGTTGACCGCATCAAGGGCTCTTTTGTCTTCAACCTCAGAGTTTTGGATCTGCTGCAGCCTGTTCTTGATTTGCTTGGTATCTCTGACAAGAGAGCTTATCTTGGTCTTGGTGAGTCAAGAGGTGGCAGGGTAGCGAGTTTGGCTTCATGAGATTGAATGTTGGCATCCAATTGAGCCAACTGGGCTGCCAATCTAATCCTCTCATTTCTCATGCTCTGCAACTCCGGCTCCAAGGTGTCCCAAGACTGTTTGGCTGATTTGAATTCGAGTAGAGCTCCTTGACTGCTGTTCTCTCGGTTGCCTTGTCGGTCTCCAAGATAGCCTTGTCGATATATTCTTATGTGCTCTCTTGACGACGGCAAAATGGTCATCAAGATGAGACAAGGCGTTGATGGCATCCTTGAGATCGAAGGGAGCTCTTGGATGAGTGGCTCGCTATTTCCCTTATTTTGTCGACTCCCGAGTCAGTCAACAATATCCTTTTCCAAAAATGAGATTATGGCCTTCAGTTTAGCCTGACTCTCTGTTGATAATTGCCGATTGGAGGATACTTCATCATAATCAGCAAACTCTTCGGCAATGAGGGAGAAGCTGGCCTGTTGAAGAGCAGTATCCTGATGACAGAAGAAAATTTATTAGCCGAATGACTTGACTCAGATAGGAAATGACTGAGGAAAGTTAAGACAAATACCTTTTCGGCAAAAGTCTGATCGACGGCCTCCTGAGTAGCATCAAGGCTTTGAGTGATTGACACAGTTGCTGTCTCATGAATAGCAGTGTCATGACTGGTTGATATATCTTGAATTGCCAAAGGAGCCGAATCGGTACATCTTGAAGAAGAATTCTTTCGCCGCTTCTCTTAACCGATGAAGAGGGATGCATTGTTGCCGTGATGTTTGTTCATCAGCCTGATGAGAAGGAGTTTCTTCTGCTGCTTCTCCTTGTTCACCTGCTTGGTCATCTGTTTGGTGAGGAGAAGTTTCTTCTGATGTTCCTCCTTGGTCACCTGGGCCAAATATAGTAAGATTAGTACAGAGGCAAAAGGTGAGAATTATGAAAGCAAATACATACCAGGATTGATGGGCTCATCGGCATTTGCTTGGCCAGTAGGGGTTTCAGGAGAATTATCTAAAATCACCACCCCGTCGGGACTTTGAGGGTTGACCGTACTGCTGAAAGATAATTATCAATTCGAATATATTTACGAGAAAGAAAATAAGGGATCAAACGCATTCATACCTGAGGGGGCAGCTTGGCCTTCTTTGATCTTGTTTTCTTGGGGATGGCAGTGTCCTTGATAGGGGAGGAAGGAGTTTTCCTTTTGAGGTCCTTCAGAGCACGGTGTCATCACGGGTATCTTGTTGAATGCTTTCAGATTCGGAGCATCATGCCCCGTGAGCGAGAACGGGGCCGCCGCGGTATTGAACCTCGGAGGACTTGGAGGGGCAATATCCTGTTTAAAAGAGGTGCTTAGAAATAGAGCACAGACATATAGTGGAAGGTGGTTATAAAAGCATACCTCATCATCAGAAGAGAATGAAGGCATTAAAACTTGGCATAAAGGGTGGACTTGCGCTCTGAATATGTGAGAATGCCACTCCTGCCACCAGAGATTAAATGAGGGATGAACAGCTTCAATTATCACCAGAGGATTTGGTTCATATATTGGAAGCTTGCATCCAAGATTGAAAACTTTATTGGCCTCAATTGTATTTAGCAATGTCTCTCTGGGTCTGATTATACTTGAGAAGTATGGCCTTGGGGGCAACTGGCCAAGTCCAAATTGCCTGGCAACCATGTTTGGGTTGTAGAATTCATAAGTTGAGCTTATCATCCGGCCATGATGAAACTCTGCTGGTAGGGCACAGGGCTTGATGAAGGAGTTGAAAATATCCCTAGAGTCATCATCTACACAGCCCAGCTCATAGCTAAATCTGCAGGGGAGAGTTAGATCTTCATTCTCTCTATATGGAAACCAGATCAAATGATTGAATCCCTTGTAGAAGATCTTGAAAAGACGGCCCAGATCCAAGTCAATGGTGATTGAAGATGCAGCTTCTCCATAAGTCCGACAAGACTTGTATCTCGGGATCTTCACCTTCAAGCATAGTTGATTGAAGGAAAGTTCGGGTTATGAAGGTCAACGAAACGATTTGATGCATATATAATTGCAACCACATCCGAAGAAGCCACCATGGTCCATTGACGCAAGAAATTTCACCCGGTTCCTCATCTCGCACGGTGATCCGGTGCATCATATGGTAGAACGCTCCCAATGAGATATTTCCCCAAGGGAATCGATTGCTGCAGCCAGTTCTTCCGCCATCACTATATGATTCGAGTTGGCTCATTGGATTTACCACGAGAAAATGAATCTCGCATAGCCACATGTTCATGAAAGCCCTATATTCTTTATCGACACGGGGCCGTCGAGGCATAAGTCCGAATGTACTTGGCCCAACCTCCTCCCGATTTAAGCGCCCTCGTTGGTCATGGCTGTTGCTTTTGTATTTGAAAGGGTATGTTGGCTTGGTGACATTCGGACCGGTCATCATGAAGATGTCGACAAGGTGATCGACATTGGGCCGTGGCCGAAGGTGAAAGCATTGATGGCGTCGAGACCAAAAGTGAGAAGCGGCTATCAAGAGGGAGTCGTTTCTTGGCATATCGGCTAGAGAGAGCTCCGGACAATGCTGAATATCCTGTGATTCCCGTAAATCACTGTTCTCGGATCGCATCCTACGGTACCAATCACGCCATCCTGTGATTGAGGGAAGGGGCCAAGTCTTGAAAGTATTCGGCCATCTATTCGGGGGCAATCCTAGATTTGAATGGGATCCTCAAAGTTTCCTTTTCAATAAAATCCCTCGGATTAGGGTCTCCCATCGGACCAAGAAAAAACGATCCAGGACACGCAAGATTGGAGATCAGGATCTCATTCTTCATCTCCTTTAAGAAGAAATTGAAGCGAATGGATCAAAGAAGTGCATCTAAAAACTGATTCAAGAAAGTTGCCGAATGGGTAAAGAAGATAGGGTTACCTCTAGAAGCTCTTCTTGGGTTCCTGTTGCCATAATGGAGCTGGTTGAAGTTTCCGTCGCCATTGAAGATGGCAGCGAGCACAGATCTTAGGTGGCGGCTGCAGACGTTGGCGGTGATAACCTAGGCGAAAGGCGCTGACAGTCAATTTCGAAATAAAATCCTTTTATCTCGAAATTGAGGGGGCATGTGTTAACACCAGAATTTGGTCAGGGATATGACAGGTGGACCTGCAAGGAGCAGAGAGAGCAATTCGGCAAGTGCGTATGCGGTCGGCTAATTTCCATGCGTTCGGCAAATGGTCAAGCGGTCGGTAACGGCTTTATTTGAAGGCGAAAGAAGGAAAGATGAAGCTGGCTAGAAAGGGAAGGAGTCGTGATAATCAAGGACTCCGATTATGGATAGAGTTAGCGTGTCTGGTCTTTCCAATTTTGTTTGAACAGTTCGTAAGTGCTTAGGACTCATGTTCTGTCCAGGGTATAAATATAAACCCTCGACCATTGTAATAGAGGTTCACAACCAATTCAATACAACCGGCTACGCGCCACCCTTCGAGTCCTTTTAGTCGAGTCGTCGAGTTCTTCGAGAGGGCCAATCGATCCGTCGACCTCCGTAAGTCCCGGCAACCTTGTTATCATGTCTAGTATCGTGCGGCGGATTTAGATGTGATGCAAGAAGTCTTGCTGCAATGCTTAGTATCATGCGGTGGATTTAAGCATTGAACCAAGAGGGTTCCGTGTTAGTCATGAGTCGTGCGGCAGGCTAAGATTAGCTAGGAGCTAGTTACCAAAGTTTTCTTTGATTAGGTCATGAGTCGTGCGGCGAGACTAAGATCTAAGCTTAGAGGCTAGTTATCGGCTCTTTTAGATTTGGCATGATCTAATAGATTCATTAAGTTATCACGTGTTGCTTGCTTTATTTAATGTTTAATTATTTGCAACACTCTTTTGCCCAATCTAGATTGATACTCTTTCGGCTTGTTGATCATTCTTTTCATACTTATTCAATATCGAGTAGATCAAGCTCATATAGCCGAATTAGATCAATCTAGGTTGTTACGTGTTGTGGGTTCATCCACGTTATATGTAGATAAGCCTTGACGGGACCGGGTACCGTGCGGCGGATGTGGTCTTTGGGTTACTCTAGAGCTAGTCATCCGGTGGACTAGAGATCGGTTTAACCTGATAGGTTTCTTTTACATGTTACATGTTTGTTCCTTCTTCATGGACCCCGATTCGGCAATCTTGCCAATACGGTTATGCTCATACATGTAGCGAGTATTTATAGATCTCGTTAGGTAATTACGTGCTTTTAGCTCTTTATTGATAGATTGTATCATGCGGTAGATTGATCTAGTAGTAAGGAGTGGCGTAAATTCATAGTGAGTGGTATCATGCGGTGGATTAGCTTGCTTGAGTTTATGCTTGACGGGTTTATGAAGGCTAGACGTGCGGCAGACTAGTTGAAGTAGCCTATGCATGTATTTGTTTAGTAGATTTATATTTATAAGTTACTTATTCTTAATTATTAAGTGCTTGATGATGCTTTAAACCCGAGAAGTAGTTTGATATGCGTTTCACGATTCAATCTTGTTCAAACATGTCTTCATCTATCGTATTCGGCAATTTCGTTCGTTTACATTAGTTATGTACTTTAGCCGAATGAAGCGCAATCGGTTGGCGCGATAGCTTCTATAGCTATATGTCGTCGTAAGTGGCTTCGGGGCCGTAAAGATGGAACTGCCGGTCTCACCAAAGACGTTCCAGTTATGATCTTATTGTTTTATCCCTTGTCGATTTTCGAGTCAAATCGCGGCACGCTTCCGGATTCAGACGCCCGGGCACCCGATTGAAGCTAGGCTTTCCGGCTTGCTGTGTGTGAGACGCAGGGTGGTCACATTTTGCGTCAACAACAGTGATACCTGTCAACCTTGAATCTAGGGAATGGGCAGCGCAATGGCGGAGGGGACTGGCGCACGTCCCACTATTGCAGGCCCTGTAGCCATGGGGTTAGGCGGTGTCAGAGTACTTGGGCGCTGTTCGAGCCCTGTGGCCATGTGCGTGCTCTGTACAGGCAATGATTGAGGGCAGACTCGAGCGGTTGCTCGCTCGAGCGCTTTCCGTCCCCGCTCGAGCGGTTGCTGGCTCGAGCGGTTTATGCTACCGTCTCGAGCGGTTGCTCGCTCGAGCGGTTTCCGTACTTCTCTCTCGAGCGGGTGAGCGGCCACTGCTCGAGCTAGAAGGTTCTGAGGCTTTGTGGGCCTGATAGTGGGCCGGCCTAGTATGAGAAGGATTGGGGGTTTCTTCAGTCGGTTTTTGGGATTTTTAGAGAGGGAGGAGGCCGATTTGCTCATCTCTAATTCACCCAATTTAGGACCCCCTAATCTAGGTACCCGACAGTAGCCCCCGAGCCCTTGCTTGATTGTGAAAAAACTTCAAGCAAGGGATCATGAAGTGGAGTTGAAGTACCTAGACTTAGGGTCATATTGTCTCGAGGAGTTATTTCGTCCTTTCTCTGTGGGGGGCGCGCGAGTGTCCCCCGCGGGGGTAGCCCCCGAGGCCCCAGAGGAATGAGGCATTCCTCTGGGGGCTTTGAGATGAACGGTTTTAAGTAAGAGTATTATTAACTGGAGTTGTAGCATCTCGAGGCAGGAGATTTCTGACAGTTGTTCGAGCCCCCGAGTATTCCCTGCTCCTCCCGTGTCGAGGGAGGTTGTTTATGTGACTCGAGCCCCCGAGCCCCGAATGGCTGGGCTGGAGTCGTGATCCAGTTCCTCGCTGGATCTCTTGGATCAGATCCAAGTGGTGAGAGGTCTGACACTACTCGCGACCGAGCGAGCGCCATACCTCCCTGTGAGCTGATGGCGGGTAGTCCAAGTGAGAGCTCGTCTCCTTTCGAGGGGAGACGGCTTCGTGGCCCGGGGGCGCTCTCATTAGAGCAGGGCGCTTAGTTTCCAGAGGACCGGCCCCGTTCGAGGGGACCGGCGGCTCGAGTGCCTCCCGTCGACGGGATCTCTTGGATACCTAGTGCCCCGCCTTGGACACGCCATCTGGGTTCGAGGGTTCGTTCCCGAGCGGAACCTTTCGAGGGTTCCTTCCCGTAGGCGCCCCTAACTCGGGTGCTCGAGGGCGGCTGTTCGAACCCGTCCGTGGGTCAGCCTCCGCTCCCTCGAGACTTACTTGTGGGATCGGGGTCCCTGGTTTTCTTACCGTGTAGGGAACCATCTGTCGAGACGTCCCGTCACCGTGTCTGTTCGAGGCGCATCCGTCCGTTGCAAGCGGCGCGCCTTTTTAGGCAGAAACCGGCGCATCATGATGATCGTGGCTTGGCGACGGTTCTGCTCCGTCTCGCGACGCGTGCGCCCTGTAAGTGGAGGCAGGTGGCGGTTGTCAGACGGAAATAAATGCGGTTACCGTTTCTCGTCGAGTCCGCCGGGGGCGCGCAGCCGTTGGATGGCGTAATCTAGGCCGTCGGATGCGATTCACGCGGATCGGCTTGGGCGCCGGTCCTGCTCCCGTCGCCGATATGAGGAGGTCAGTCAGGAAGACGGGTCAGGGCTCTGGTCAGGGCGCCGGTGGGAAAGGCAAGGGCAAAGGCAAGGAGGCCGCCAAGCCTCCCACGCCGGTGGTGATGGAGGAGGCGCTTCCGTGGCCTCGGTCCTTGGTGACCGAGGCGATGCTGATCAACCTGGTTAATGGCGGACTGCTCCCGCCCAATCCGGCAGAGGGGACACTGGAGTGGCGAGTGCCGGACGATGACCACTTCGAGCCCAATCCCCCGCTGGGCTACATCCTGAGCTTTATCAAGTTCCACCGGCGGGGACTTGGTGTGCGGCCGAGCCGCTTTATGCGGGCGCTCCCCCACCATTTCGGGGTTGAGCTCCAGCACTTCAACCCCAACTCCATCTCGCTCGCGGCTACTTACACCGCCGTGTGTGAGGGGTATCTGGGTATGGCGCCGCAGCAGGACCTGTTCACCCACATCTTTAAGGCGACGCTCTTCACCAAGGCGGTGAAAGGCAAGGAGGCCGCCGACGACGACGGTGATGACGGTGACGAGGAGGAGGAAGAGGAGAACGAGGAGGAAGAGGAGAAGAAGAAGAAACCGAAGGTCCGCCGCTACGTTCGAGCGGGTTCCTGCTCGATCGGGCTGAAGAGGAAAGAGTGCTGGCTATCCGGCGCGTGGACGTCGAACAACGCCGGCTGGGACCGAGAGTGGTTCTACCTCCACAACGAGGAGGGCCTCTTCCCGGAGTACACCGGCGCCGTGCTAACCGTGCCCGGTTTCAACTGGACGCACGGCCAGCCGCAGGCGCGCCAGCCCCGCATGGACTCCCTGCTCAACGCCATTTCGAGCCTCCGCAACCGGAGGTCCGGCAACCTCTTCTTCAACATTGCGCACGTTGTTGCCGAGTTCCACAGCCGCCGGGTGCTCCCACTCGCCGAGCGCCCGCTACGGCTCGACCAGATGACGGAGGATGCCGATCCTGCGGCGCTCGCGGCCAGCAGGATGTCGGACGTGCCCCTCCCGGTCGCCACAATCGTGGCTCGGGTGCGCGACGCGATTGACGGTGGGAGGAACTTCGGCGAGAACCAAGTCGGCCTCTTTCGCATGCGTCCGGCCTTCAACCTGCTGGGCTTTGTGAGTTTTTTCGAGATTCTCTTTCATCATTTCTTTTACTCGAGCGATCCTTATCGAGGCCTGTTCCCCTTTTTTTTCAGAATATCAACGACCACGCGGAGTCGAGGCCCCCGGTGAAGGAGGACGCGCCCAACCGCGAGGTAAGACGCCTGAGGGGCGAACGAGAACACGTTGCCGTGGTCTCGAGGAGGGAGGAGAAGGCGCAGAAAGCCCGTGCGCTAGAGGAGAAGGAGAAGCGTAAGGCTAGGCGCCGTCGGGCGCGTGAATTGTGTCTGGCGGCGGACCCGACCGACTGGAGCTCTAGTCTCGAGTCGACTGACGAGGACGAGGGCGATGACGACGAGGAAGACGACGAGGCGACTGACAGCGATGGCGCCACCGCCGCTCGAGCCCTGACGCCTCCTCGCCCTCGCGTGCAGGAGCTAACTCTGGCGCCAGGCCTTCTGCGCGACGACTCGTCGCTGGTTCAGGCAGGCCAGCAGGAGGAGTCGTCGAGCCGCGGCGCTCGAACGTCGTCGCCGGCTCAGGCAAGGCAGCGGGGGGGGGGCGTCTCAATGCTCCAGCCACCGCGCTCGCTCGCCATCGCCGGCTCAAGCAGGGCGGTGGGAGGGGTCGCCCCGCCGCTCTACCCATGACAGGCGGGCGCCCTCTCCGACGTGGTGGGACTCTTCCTCCCGCCACCATTCATCTTCAGCGGGCGCGCACACCCGGCAGCATGAGGCTGCAAATGTGCGCACTTCGACTTCTGCGCAGCCCGGCGAGCAACGCCGGGCTCCTTCCAGCGACCGCCGGGCCGAGCGGACCTCGACCCGCAGGACCCAGGATCCCGTAAGGGACGCCGTGCCCGAGCCGGCCAAGGAGTCGGCCAGAACGGGGGCGGCCGCCAAGGCGTCAGAGCCCCCGAGCGGCACCAGTGGTGGGCTCGAGGCCCCCAAGTCTTCGAGGGACTCGAGGGGGGGCGCCTGAGGCTCGGAAGCCCCCGAGCGCTTCGAGCAAGCCGGGCGGCTCGAGCAGCGCTACCTCGACCGCAGGGTAAGTCTTCTGGTCGACCTATCCCTTATCGCACTCTTTTGTTCGCGTGTGAGTGTTTTGTCATAGTGAATTTTTGTTTTTCTCTTTCTTCCAGGACTAAGCGCCCCCTGCAGACTTTACCGTCCCTCCCCCCTATGCTGCCCACTAAGAGGCTGAGGTCCACAGGAGGGTCGAGCGGCACCCCGTCGATGCCAGGTGGAGTGACTCTTCCTCCTTCTGCTCCAGTTTGGTTAGAGCGGGCCAAGGATGCGCTTAGGCGTGGCAAGCTGATGGCAGCTGCGTCCCGTGCAGGTGCCGGGGCCGTGACCAAGGCTACGGGGGAGAAGGACACCACCACCACCACGGCCTCGACTGCCCTCCCGCTCGAGACCCCGTCGTCGTCCGGCGCGCTGGGTGACGCGGCGGCGGGCGACCAAGGGGCGATGGCACCAGAGCCGGCGGCCTTTATTCCGACGACGGGGGCCGGATCGGAGCAGCAGCCCATCATGCTCGAAGACGAGAGTCCGAGCTCGGGCGCCAAGTCCTCCTGGCCAATCGGCCTGCGCCAGCTTGAGGAGGAGCGCAGGGAGAAGGAGGAGGAGGAAACGCCGGCAGCCACCGATCGGCCGGTGGGGGATGTGGAGATGGGGAGGCGGGAACGGCGCCCGAGCCTCGCCCGAGCCGAGCCCCAACCCCTCCTCGGGATATGGAGGTCGACTCCTCTGCTGGGCAAAGGGTCGAGGACGGGGAGGCCCAAACTGCCGCTCGAGAGGGGGCGCTCGAGGAGCACCCCGCCGCCACGCAAGAGGAGGAGAAGGCGGAGGAGCCGGTGGAGCGGCAGGCGGGGCCGGTGGTGCAGCCTGCCACCGCAGGCGGCGAAGAGCGTCAGTTGCAAGCGGAGCAGCAGGCGGAGCCAGTGGTGCAGCAGCCCTCCGTCACGGGTGGCGATGAGCGCCAGGACGTCGAGCGAGAGCTCCATCTGGTGCCGTACCAGGCGCCGCCGCAGCCTCTGCAGCTGTTGGGGGACCTGGTGCCCCACCTCGTGCCCGACTCGGAGACGGGCGAGGTGAGGTTCGAGGTCATGACCGACGCCGACCAGTGGGAGGAGGCCCAAAGGAAGCTGACGGCGGCGGCCATCGTCGACAGCCACATGCGGTCGGTCGGCCTTGGTCCCACCGAGCCCACTGACGTCTCTATCGAGGAGCGGAGGCGGATTGAGGCGCGGGCGCTCGCCCAAGAGGCGTCCTCCTCCCCGGAGTCGCCCGCAACGCCCACCTACCCCGGCCGAGCGGGTAGTGACGGCGGATGTCGACCGGGAGGCGGTGAGGAGACTCCACTCCTCCGTTGACAAGGAGATGCGGGAGGAGTTCCCTCTTTGGGAGAGGCCGCCGCCGGTGCTCTCCGACCCCTTGACCACGAGGCGCCCCGATCGTGATGAACGATCGAAGGAGCTTGAGGCGTACGTGGAGGCCGAGGAGCGCCGGCAATGGCTCGAAAGCGCCTTGAAGACTGCTTTGTCGCTCGTTTCGGAGGACATGCCCCGGCTTCTCTCTGTGAGTGCCCTTGAGTTCGGTTGCTTGCCCTTTTGGTCTATCGTGTTTTATGTTCTAACATTTCCCCTTCGAGGTTCGGGCGACACGAGTCGCTCTTATGCCAAATCCGTGCATGTCCGTGCCACGCAAAGACGAGCACGAGATTCGGCGGTACGTGCGGATGGGGCAGGAAGCTGAGGGCGAGCGGCACCGCTTTGCTCGGCTCCTTCGAGAGGCCAATGCCGCCCTAGACGCCGCCAAGGAGGACGCCAAGAAGGCTCAAGATGAGCTCGCTCGGGTGGCGCAGGAGGCTGAGGTGGCGCAGCGGGATGCAGGCGAGAAGCTTGCCCAAGCCGCGCAGGAGGCCGAGACCGCTCGTCAGAAGTACGCGCAGCTGCACAAAGCCTTCGAACAGCTCAAGAAGGACGCAGCTACGGCGCTGCAGGGCTACAAGGCCAAATGCCGAGACATGGAGCAGCTCCAAAAGGACAAGGCCGGCGTCGAGGCCTATGTGACGGAGCTCCAGGCAACGGTCACCCGGGAAACTGCCGAGAAGGAGGCCCTTGCCAGCGCGCTCGAAGCGGAGAAAGAGCGGGCGAGCGGTCTCCAAACGGAGGTGGTCAACTTCCGTCAGGTGGTGACGGACAAGGACCTCGCCATCCAAGGCGCCGGCAAGGCTTATGAAGAGCTGCGGACGGAAAAGCGCGACGTCGAGCGCGCCCTCCAGAGGAAGGAAACTGAGCTCGCGCGGGCGCTCGAGCGCGAGCAAGGGCTCTCAACCCGCTGCACCCGTAAGTGCTCGAGTCCTTTAGTCCTTTTTTCGTGCGTGATTCATACGTGTTGCTTGAGCACTTGATTAAGTACTTGATTCTTGTCGTCCTTTTTCAGGTTTGGAGGCGGACCTGGTGGACGCGCGTGAGTACGCAAAGTCAACCCATGCGCTGGCTGACGGCGTGGTCTCAGCCAAGGCCCACATCACCGGCGCCATCGACACCCTTAGCGCCAACTGGGGCTTCCCGCCGGTGGTGGACGTCGAGGGGCCGGATGCTGGCCAGAGCTATGCTAGCCGGGTCCGTGAGTTCGGCGCCTCTCTCCGGGGTCGTATCCAGGAGGCCCTCGTCTTCGCAGCGCGCCGGACGATGGCCATCTTCTACTCGGGGTTTAGCATCTCGAGGGAGGACGCCCGGGCCGGGATGGAGGCCGTTGCGAGCGGCTTCACCTACGCCGAGGGCGAGCAAGAAGGAGGGGTCAACCCCCGGATTGAGCAGCTCAAGGCCGAGGCTGAGGAGCCGGGCGCCCGTCTTGGAGGTGATCTGCTGCGAGAAGTCCTCCCGCCTGACGTGGAGTAGTTTTTATCCGGCCTGCGAGCCGAAATCTGGGCAACAAGGCCCTTGTAAGAATCAAAATATTCTGGTCGTGGAATGGACTAAGCGGCCTAAAATCTTGATGCTTGTAATTTGAACCGTTATGCTCTAGTTTTTTCTTTGCGCTTGATATCATTTTCCGCTTCCTGCCTTTACTTTGTTTTAGCTAAGTGTTGGCGCTGTGCTCGAACCACTTCGAGAGGGGATGAGTTAGGGTGCCGTAGCTCGGAAGCGTGGGAAGCCTTGTGCTCGATCGTCCTGACTCGGTGAGCTCGAGGTGACGCAAACACTTAGCTTACGAAAAACTTCGAGGCGAGGAGGGGAAAGATTACATCGAGCGTTGTTTTTGAAAAAACTAGGTGCGTTTTTTCGAGGACTTCAGGGGGGGACCCCCTTGGTCTAGCCCCCGAGGGGGGCTTGACTTTGTGAAAACAAAGTCGAGCCCACCTTATGTACCAACAAAAAGTAGGAAACTGACTTATTTATTCATACTAGCGGTACATTTAAACGGAATATGTACAAGGCATCGAGGTCTAGGGGGAAAAGCGACGTAGCTGTTCGATGTTCCATGCGTTGGTGAGGGTCGAGCCGTCCTCTTTGGCTAACTTGTACGTTCCCGGCTTCAGCACCTTGACCACGATGAACGGGCCTTCCCAAGGAGGAGTGAGCTTGTGGCGCCCCTTGTTATCTTGGCGTCGACGGAGCACGAGATCGCCGACCTCGAAATCCCTCTTGCGCACGTTCTTCTCGTGATATTGCCGTAGCTTCTGTTGGTAGCGCGCAGAGTGTAGGAGCGCCGTGTCTCGAGCCTCTTCTGCTTGGTCGAGGGCGTTTGCCAGCCTTTCCTGATTAGTCTGCTCATTGTAGGCCTTGAGTCGAGGGGACCCGTACTCGAGGTCAGTGGGGAGGACGGCCTCAGACCCATAGACCAAGAAGAATGGGGTGAACCCAGTGGCTCGACTCTCGGTCGTCCGCAGACTCCACAGGACTGATGGGAGCTCGGCCGCCCATTTGTTGCCGTGTTTGTTTAGGCGTTTGAAAATCCTTGGCTTTAGACCTTGCAAGATCATGCCATTTGCGCGCTCGACTTGGCCATTAGTTCGAGGGTAGGCGACTGCCGACCAGTTCACACGAATGTGGTACCGATCGCGAAGTCCAAGAACTTTTGCCCGTGAACCGGGTGCCATTGTCAGTAATGATGACGTTGGGAACTCCAAAGCGATGGACGATGTCGGTGAAGAACTCGACCGCTCGCTCCGATCGGATGTTAGTGATGGGCTTGGCCTCGATCCACTTGGTGAACTTATCGATGGCCACGAGCAAGTGGGTGTAGCCTCCCGTCGTCTTTTTGAGGGGTCCGACCAGGTCGAGCCCCCAGACCGCAAATGGCCACGTGAGGGGGATCATCTGCAGTGCGTGTGCTGGAAGATGCGTTTGCTTGGCGTAGAATTGGCATCCCTCACACGCTCGAACAAGCTTGATGGCGTCAGCAGTTGCAGTGGGCCAGTATAAGCCTCGACGGAATGCGTTCCCGACAAGGGTTCTTGGCGCAGCGTGGTGGCCGCAAGCCCCCGAGTGCATGTCTCTGAGCAGTTTCCTGCCCTCCTCGATCGAGATACACCGTTGAAGTATACCGGTCGGGCTGCGTCGGTAAAGCTCCCTGTCGTCTCCGTAGATGACGTACGTCTTGGCTCGTCGTGCCAGTCATCTCGCCTCCGTTTTTTCCTCTGGCAGCTCCCCTCTAATGAGATACTCGAGGAATGGTGCACGCCAGTCAGTTGGTGGGCTCGTAACCTGGTCGATCTCCATGACTGTGGCCCCCGTCGAGGGGGGTTCGGTCGTAGGAGCAGGCTCAACGGCTGGTCCTGCCCCAGCCCCCGAGTCCCACCTCACGGACGGCTCGTGAAGATCTTTCGAGAAGACGTCGGGGGTAGCGGCGCCGAGATGAAGCGATTTTGGCCGGTTCGTCCGCGGCCTCGTTGAAGCGCCTTGGGATGTGGTTGAGCTCGAGACCATGGAAGCCGGCTTCCAACTTGCGCACCTCATTGCGTACGCTTCCATCTTTTCATCATGGCAGCTCGAGGCTTTCATCACTTGATCGATAGCGAGCTGCGAGTCGCCTCGAGCATCGAGGCGTCGGACCCCAAGCTCGATGGCAATGCGCAACCCGGTAACGAGCGCCTCATACTCTGCCATGTTGTTCGAGGCGGCAAAGTGGATGCGCACCACGTAACGCATGTGTACTCCGAGGGGTGAGATGAAGAGCAGGCCCGCGCCGGCTCCTGTCTTCATAAGTGACCCGTCGAAATACATGGTCCACAGCTCGGCCTGGATCTGGACTGGGGGGAGTTGGATGTCAGTCCATTCGGCGACGAAATCAGCCAGTACTTGAGACTTGATAGCTTTTCGTGGGGCGTAAGTGATGGTCTCGCCCATGAGCTCGACTGACCACTTGGCGATTCGACCCACTACTTCCCGGTTTTGGATAATTTCACCAAGTGGGAATGATGACACTACCGTCACCGGGTGGCTTAGGAAATAGTGCTGGAGTTTTCGACGGGTGAGGACGATTGCGTAGAGCAGTTTTTGGATATGAGGGTACCGAGTTTTGGCATCTGAGAGCACCTCACTGATGAAATATACTGGCCGCTGGACGGGGAGCGCGTGCCCCTCTTCCTGCCTCTCGACCACTATGACGGTGCTGACCACCTGAATGGTTGCGGCAACATAGAGGAGGAGGGATTCGGCGGGTATGCCATCTCGAGCCGGCCGAGGTGGCACGAGCACAGGAGGAGATGTGAGCATGCTCTTCAGCTTTGAGAGGGCCTCCTCTGCTTCAGGTGTCCATGCAAAGTGCTCGGATTTTCTGAGGAGCCGGTACGAGAGGCAAAGCTTTTTCTCCCAGGCGCGCAATGAACCGACCGAGTGCAACTAAGCATCCAAAGTGATCTTTTGCACCCCTTTCAGGTCTCGAATTGGCCCCATTCTCATGATGGCCGCGACCTTCTCGGGATTGGCCTCGATGCCGCGCTGGGAGACGATATACCCTAACAACATGCCTCGAGGCACACCAAAGACACACTTCTCGGGATTCAACTTGATGTTTTTAGCTCGGAGGCATCCAAATGTCAATTTGAGGTCCGCGACAAGGTTTTCTACTTTTCGAGTCTTGACAACGATATCATCGACGTAGGCCTCGACGGTCTCTCCTATGTGTTTCTCGAAGACATGGAGCATGCAGCGCTGATATGTTGCCCCGGCGTTTCGAAGGCCAAAAGGCATTGTGACATAACAATACATGCCCATGGGGGTGATGAATGAAGTCGCGAGCTGGTCGGACTCCTTCATTTTGATTTGGTGGTAGCCAGAGTAGGCGTCGAGGAAGGAAAGTACTTCGCAACCCGCAGTGGAATCAACGATTTGATCTATCCGAGGTAAAGGAAATGGGACTTTGGGACATGCTTTATTTAAACTAGTGTAATCTACGCACATCCTCATTTTTCCATTCTTTTTCTCTACCAATACAGGATTAGCTAACCACTCGGGATGATGTACCTCCTTGATGAATCTGGCTTTCTCGAGCTTCTCGACCTCCTCGCGGATGATCCTGCGCTTCTCCTCGTCGAAGCGGCGCAGGCGTTGCTTGACAGGTCTCGAACCGGGACGGATCTCCAAGGCGTGCTCGGCGACATCCCTCGGTATGCCAGGCATGTCCGAGGGACTCCACGCAAACATGTCGGCATTTGCGCGGAGAAAGTCGACGAGCACTGCTTCCTATTTGCTGTCGAGGGAGGCGTTGATGACCAGCGTCTTCTCCCCCGAGGAGCTCGGATCGAGCGGGATCTTCTTGGTGTCTTCAGCGGGCTCGAAGTTGCCGGCCTGTCGCTTGGGTGTTGGAGCAGAGGGCTCAGCCGCCATGTGATCGAGCATCATGGCTAAGTCTTCAGATGCTCCCATCACGTTCGTCAGCGATTCCCCGTACTCGACGCACTCCACATCGCAGTGGTAGGCGTGCTCGTACGTGGAGTTGACGGTGATGACTCCTTTTGGTCCCGGCATCTTGAGCTTGAGGTAGGCATAGTTGGGGATTGCCATGAACCGGGTGTAGCATGGCCTGCCCAGGATGGCGTGGTAGGTCCCCTCGAAACTGGGCACGTCGAAAGTTATGACCTCTCGACGGAAGTTCGAGCGCGTCCCAAAGATGACGGGGAGGTCAATGCGGCCGATCGTGAGCGCTTTCTTGCCAGGGACCACTCCGTGGAAGCCCCTGGCGCTCGGCTGGAGGTGAGCTCTTGTGAGGCCGAGCAGTGTGAGGGTCTCCATGTAGATGATGTTGAGGCCGCGCCTCCATCCATGAGAACTTTGGTGAAGCGGGCGTTGAGGATGATCGGGTTGACGACGAGAGGGTATGCGCCGGGATTGGTGACGTGCTCGGATGATCATCACGGTCGAACGTGATGGGAGCATCCGACCGTCGAGGAATTGAGGCGTGGCGGGTTTCAGGGCGAAAACTTCCCTGCGCTCGGCTTTCCGCTCTCGACGTGTCATCTGGGTGGTTGGGCCGCCGTAGATCATGTAGCACTCGGTGATGGGCGGATACCCGTCGTCGTCATTGTCGTTGGCTCGGTCCTTACCACCCTTAT
This sequence comes from Themeda triandra, assembly GCA_018135685.1. Taxonomy (NCBI): domain Eukaryota; kingdom Viridiplantae; phylum Streptophyta; class Magnoliopsida; order Poales; family Poaceae; genus Themeda; species Themeda triandra. The sequence goes on from JAENPR010000369.1 coordinate 547,017, forward strand.
CCTTCTTGCCATCATCCTTGTCAAGGCCAAATTTCTTGAAGTAGCCTCGAAGCATGCGGCAGTCCTCGAGGTTATGCTTGACCGGCTCCTTATGGTAGGGGCACGGCTGCTTAAGCATTTTGTCGAAGACGCCCCCATCCGGAGGGGGTCGAGGCTTCTTGCGGTCGGCTACGGCCACCTCGTCTTCCGCGACCACGCGTTTACCTTGCTGGTTACCCTTCTTCTTCTTCCCGTTCTTCTTCTGGGCCATGCTCGAGCCCTCACCGCCACCCGGGGGCGGTGCGGGTTTGTTCTCGGTACCGCCAAAGAAGGCCCCCACGGCCTCGTCACCGGCAGCGTAGTCGGCGATGACGTCCATGAGCTCGTTGACCGTCTTTGGGCGGTTGCGCCCGAGCTCTCGCACGAGCTCTTTGCACGTGGTGCCTGAGACAAACGCCAGGATGACGTCGTGGTCTGGGATGTGCGGCAGCTCGGTGCGCAGCTTGGAGAAACGTCGAGCAAAATCCCGGAGAGATTCCACGGCACTTTGCTTGTAGTTACGGAGATCCCACGAGTTGCCGGGCCGTATGTAGGTGCCCTTGAAGTTCCCCTCGAAAATCTGGACCAGGTCGGCCCAATCGTAGATCTGATTGGGGGGAAGCTCCTCGAGCCACCGTCGAGCGGTGTCAGAGAGAAACAAAGGAAGCTGGCGTATGATTGCCCTATCCTCTCGAGCCCCTTCCAGCTGGCAGGCCAGCCAGAAATCAGCCAGCCAGAGCTCTGGCTTGGTTTCCCCGTTGTTCTTGACCACGCTCGTGGGGGGTCGAAACAGGTTTGGCAACGGCGTGTTGCGGATAGCTCGACTAAAAACTCAAGGGCCCGGCGGCTCGGGAGCCTGCCGATCCTCGTCGCTGTCGTAGCGTCCCCCTCGATGGGCCTTGTAGCCACGGTCCTCGGCACCCGCAGCCTTGCGTCGTCGATTGTCGTTGATGTCATGACGCGCATCTTGAGGCGCGCGGTTGTCGAGGATGCGATCTCGAGCAGGGGCTCTACCACCTCGAGGGGGTGCCTCTTGGTGTACGGAACCCTCCCGCTCGTGCCGTGGTTGTTCTGGGGCTGCCTCACGCTGTCTCGAGGCCGAGCTTTTGGCCTGCTGGACGGCCGCGACTTGAAGGAGCCCCTGGATCTCATCTCGCATCCGCAACGCGTGCGGATTCGAGGGCGCCGGCATGTCCCGCAGCAGCATAGCCGCAAGTACATTCTGGCTTGCTCGAGGGAAGTGGACAGGTTCAGGCGGCACTTCTGGCTGCCCATCATTAACGATGCGGTTGAGGACGCCTCGTGCCTTTCCTCGAGCACCCAGAGCTCGAGGAGGGAGCGGATGGTTCTGCTCAAGCGCGCGCTTGAGCAGCTCCAGATTTGCGCGTTCCTCATTCATCTTGGCCTCGATCTCTCTGAGCTGGGCCCATTGTGCCGCTCGAGCATCGTCTTCAGGTCGCTGGTTGGGCTTGCGGTGGCGGTCCACGTGGCTCGATCACCTGCAGGGCTCCAGCGGCTGATGTTCCGACCGCTGGCGTCACGTCTGCCTGGTTGGCTGTAGGGACGGCCACGGCGGCGCCATCTCTGGTCTCCTCATCCGACGGGACGTCGTCGTTGAGATGAAAACACTCGCGAGCCGGGTCATAGCACCCCGAGTCCGAGTCGTCGGAGTCTGGGTTAGCGCTGGACGGCGTCCAGGGCCTCCCCGTTGAAAGGTCACAATGGCTAGAGGGGGGGTGAATAGCCTAATAAAATTTCTAGCAAGAATACTAGACAACCCAATTAGATAGCAAGGCGGCAAATGTGCAAAGCAAATGCTTCGACTATTCTATGCAAGCCTTCCTACCAAGCAAGGCTACTCAATTCAATTGCACACACAACAACGGTGATCAAACTACACAATGTCGGTTCACCGAAACCAACCAAGCAATTCTACCCACGGGATTTAAGCTACACAATGAGTGGTTCCCGACCGACCACAACAAGCAATTCTACTAAGCGGTAAGTAAAGAGAGGATGGAAGGTTATACCGCCGCGAAGAGTAGAAGATAGCCAATCACCGGTGTAGAAGCCAATCACCTAGAGATGCTCAAGCACAATCACAATGGAGGTCGAAGCCTTGGCAATCACAAATCAACACAATGATTTTTACCGAGGTTCACTTGCTTCCGGCAAGCTAGTCCTCGTTGTGGCGATGCACTTGCTTGGTGAGTTGCCCGCTCAATTGGCTCGGTGCCAAAGACCCCAATGGGGAGCCGCAATCTCCACACAAGTCAAGGATCCACAAGCCACGAGCAATCCACTAGAGTATCCTTTCGCGAACTCCGCGGGGAAGGATCAAGAACCCTCACAAGAACCCGGTGTGGCCTCGAACAATCACCAAGTCGAGCTCAACCACCACCCGCTGCTCCAAACCGTCTACGGTGACGGGAATCACCGAAGAGTAACAAGAATCCGCAGCCCACTCGAAGAACAAGTGCCTCTAGATGCAACTCTCAATGCAAATCACTTGTCTTGCCACTCAAATCTCACAAGAGATGCTCAAGAATGAAAGAGATGAGTGGGGGAGTGTCTCTCTAGCTCAAAGGATGCACAAGTATGTGAAAATGGCCAAGAGGAGCTCCCCAAGCCGGCCAATGGTCTATTTATAGACCCCTCCATGAAAGTAGCCGTTGCCCCCTCGGGCTGGAGCTCCAGAACGCGTCGGACGCGTCCGCCGCTGCCCGCCGGACGCGTCCGGCGCTCTTCAGCGCGCCACGTCACCCGACCGTTGGAACTTCTCCGTTCGAATCCACCGAGCGCCGGACGATGAACAGTGAACCGCCCGAGTCCGACGCCCGCGTCCGTCGCGTGTCCGGCGACCGACCACGCGAGAGACAGCCCGACCAGAAAGTTTCTGGTCGGCGTCCGGCCGCCGCCGGACGCGTCCGCCGCCGCGTCCGACGGTCTCTGCGCCCAGCCAGCCACCCTGCGCCGATCCAGCACGCGCCGGACGCGTCCGGCCCGCCAGCCCGCGCGTCCGCGCCTGCGTCGCGCCCGCGACTTGTAACTTTCTTGTTTGATCTTCGATGTCGCGCCGTCGTCGATCCAATCTCCAAACCACTTGTCCAAGGTGCTAACTCCACGAGTAGATCACTTCTCAAGCACCGGAGTTAGCGTATCTTCTCAAGATCATGTCGACAAGTGTTAGCTCTCTAGTTAGCCTCTCATGCATCATGCAAAGTCACAACTAGAGGCACTTAGGACCGCGAATGAACCGAGGAAACCCCTCTTGATAGTCGGTTATCGATCCTAAATGTGGTCACACTCGCTAAGTGTCTCGACCACTAAACCGGAAAGCCCTATCAAGTATACCTTCGCCTTGATCTCCATGGGCCTCCGTCGGAGCTTGATCACTTTACATCCTTCATGTTCATCACCGTGATCACCATGCTCCATCAACCATCGTCACGTTGCTATGTGTCTAACCACACTTAGAGCAAAGCATTAGCAACGTTTGAGTGTCATTAATTACCAAAACCAAACCGGAGCTTTCAATCTCCCCCTTTTTGGTAATTGATGACAACCCCTCGACAAACTCACAAAGATATGGAAATTGAATTCAATATGAAATTGATTTGCTTGCCCAAGACATTTTGATCAAGAAACTTGGATTGGACAAACATTTCAATTTCGGTTTTGGTAGTGGTAGCTCCCCCTACATGTGTGCATCAAATGTTTGGTCGATTTTCAAGCACACATGCAGAGATGAAACTTGTGTGAGAGTTACCACAACCAAAATGGTACTAAGGTTTATAGAATTGACCTTTGAAGCGTGATACCAATCGGAGTGCGATAATAAACCTTCCTTAGCACCATGGGAATCTAGACATTCATCAAAACTCAAGATACCTCATGAGATCACATTTTAAGCAAGGTACTTGGACAAGAGAAACTCTATGTCTAGAAACCACCTAAGCATGCTAGTACTTCAATTCATCAATCAAGTTCTATACTAGCAATACACCAAACAAGCATGAATATTGAATTTAGCTTGCAATGCTCCATATCATCATGAATGCACACACAATATGCAACAAATAGTCTATGAGCTTGCTCCCCCTATTTGTGTGCTCATGGTTGGGTCATATCATAAAAATTGATCCCCTTCCATTGCTCCCTTCCATTGCTCTTTGTGACTTATTTCTCCCCCCTAGGTGTAAACCCCCTAGGTGTATACTTTCTTCTCCCCCTTTGTCATCAATGACCAAGAAGGGTGCATAAGATGAGAGAAACAAGTCAATCAACTATGGCCAAATCTAAACCACATGCCTAGAAAATGTATCTCGGTTTGAACCAAGGGCAAGCTTCTTCACACCTCATAAGAATAAGGGTTATCTTGACCATGTTGAGATACACATCATGAGCAAGTGCTAAAGATTCAACACTAGGTTCACAAGCTCACAAACAAGTCATATGCCACCACTAGATCAAATCAAGCATAGAAACAATAGTGGTGCCATATATCCTTCAAATTCATTTGATTTGCAATGAATGACCCTAGCAAGATGCACATGTATACATGTCTACACAACTAGCAAAGGATGCATGAAATGCAACAACCAACTTTACCTTGCTATGTTGGAGGAGAGGCATGTCATATATGGGGTGCATCAATCCATGTTGGAGAAGCTAAGTATGTTCAACTCATTCCTCAACTTGCAATATCTTTTCTCATCAAGAGGCTTGGTGAATATGTTGGCTAGTTGATCTTCGGTGCCAATGCTTTCAATGCTAATATCACCCTTTTGTTGATGATCTCTAATGAAGTGGTGCCTCACATCAATGTGCTTGGTTCTTGAATGTTGAACCGGATTGTTTGTCATCTTGATTGCACTTTCATTGTCACAAAACAAAGGCACATGCTTGAACTTGATCCCATAGTCCTTCAAGGTGGCTTTCATCCATAGCAATTGTGCACAACAATTCCCCGCACTAATATATTCGGCTTCGGCGGTGGAAAGTGCCACACTATTTTGCTTCTTTGAAGACCATGACACAAGAGATCTTCCTAGCACTTGGCATGTTCCACTTGTGCTCTTCCTATCAATCTTGCAACCGGCATAGTCGGAGTCGGAGTATCCAATCAACTCAAAGCTTGACCCCTTGGGATACCATAGACCAACATCTTGAGTACCCTTCAAGTATCTCAACACCCTCTTGGTTGCCGTCAAGTGACTCTCTCTTGGAGAAGCTTGAAATCTTGCACACATGCATACACTAAACATGACATCCGGCCTTGAAGCGGTCACATATAGTAAGCTTCCAATCATTGATCTATATAGTTTTTGCTCAATCATCTTGCCATTATCATCAATGTCCAAACCACCATTGGTTCCCATAGGTGTACTAATGGCCTTAGCATCTTGCAACCCAAACTTCTTGATCATGTCCTTGATGTACTTGCCTTGACTCACAAAGGTGCCATTCTTCATTTGCTTGATTTGAAGACCAAGGAAGTAGCTCAACTCTCCAAGCATTGACATCTCAAACTCACTAGCCATCATCTTAGCAAACTCTTCACAAAAGAATTGATTTGTTGATCCAAAGATGATATCATCCACATAGATTTGCAACACAAACAAATCATCTTGTATCTTTTTGGTGAAGAGAGTAGTGTCAACTTTTCCCATCTTGAAGCCTTTGGATATGAGAAAGTCTCTTAATCTTTCATACCATGCCCTTGGAGCTTGCTTCAATCCATACAAGGCCTTCTTGAGCTTGTAGACATGGTTGGGCTTCTTGTCATCCTCAAAGCCGGGAGGTTGTGCAACATATACTTCCTCATTGATGAAGCCATTGAGAAATGCACTCTTCACATCCATTTGATAGAGCTTGATGTTATGAGCACAAGCATAGGCTAGTAAGATTCTAATTGCCTCCAATCTTGCCACCGGTGCATATGTTTCTCCAAAGTCAAGACCCTCAACTTGTGTGTACCCTTGTGCCACTAGTCTTGCTTTGTTCCTCACCACTAAGCCATCTTGATCTTGTTGGGAATATGCCCTAGAGGTAATCATAGAGATGATGATATTCCGCTTGTATCCATGATATATAAAATATGTCCATTGAATATCCATTAAAGACAACTTGTATTGATTGGCAATTATGTGAATTGTTTGTGGAACTCTTTTACTTGTATGGTTATTCTATATTCGTCCCGGTCGGAGTTCATGTGAGGACACACATGAATATTAGACTAGCACATTATTAGTTGATGACTATGTTTCACAAGTCATGGACATGGAGATGTCGAACTAATAATGTGGGCACATGTATGACATGTAGGCCGGATCGACCCGACATGAGATTGTCTCTATACACATCATATACGTTATGTCCTTCGACCGAGATTGTTGTATGTACTCGAGATGTGTATCGACTTGCTTAGGGACCGACAAACGCTACTCCGTCACCGGGTAGTTATAAAGGATGTCTTCGGGTTTGTCGAGAAGCATCTTTGCGAGACATAGACAATCAAGATGGGACTTGCCCCTCTCTAATGAGAGAGATATCACCTGGATCACTCAAGTGATTGGATCAACAAATGCATGGCCGTGCTTGGGTTAAGTGTTAACCCACGAGTTGAACCATATATCATGAGGCAAGGGAGTAACTTGTATATGGTCGTAGTGGTTCGTCGATATGATCATTTGCGTACGCATAGGAGTTGTCATGCCTTGCTAGAGGCCGGCTGTCGGCTATTGGGCGAATAGGAGTATTCGGCCCATGTCTATGTGTGCGTGAACCCATAGGGTCGCACGCTTAAGAGGCTGGAAGCCTAATTCGAGTTGGACTCGAATTAGACAAGGCTTAGGGTTTCTAATGCGTCTCCAATTCGGAAAGCACATGAGAGACACCTATATAAGAAGAGGGGAGGGGCGTGGCCAAACACACACAACCAATCCACGCCTTTGGCAGCCGCCGTCGCCCTCCACGCTCTCGCCTTCGCTCCTCGCGGACCTAGCAGTCCGGAGGCGCATCGCTTCTCCCTCGTACGTGTGTGACACCTCGGAGGTGCTGCATCTGGAGCACGAGGACGAACCGCACGAACCGCAAGTGGTGGGAGGAGTTGTTGGACGACCACGCAACCGCACGGCACCGCTGCGACGCGTTCGACTACATCGAGTCGTCTTCCGCCGCATCTGCGCGTCTAGTGGTAATCCCGTAACCCGTAACTAGTAGTAGATCCCGGGCGATGAGGTAGAATAAGTTTTTGTTTTCGGCTAGCGTAGCACCCTCATAACCCTACGGTGGTATCGGAGCTCTATCTTTGCATTGTTATAGGTTACGGATGTCGCATATGTGATATGCTCTGGTTTTAGATGAGTCTCTGATCTTGGTTCATGATCTTGCCGCGTTGGTCTTGTAACGATCTACTCGTACCGGTCGGAATTCCGCCATCCGAGTTAAGTGATACATGTAAATCCAATCATGGCGAGTTAGAGATCAATCAGATTGATTGAATTGAACCCTAGGTCAAGTGCCGAGCGCATGTGATGCGCAGCGGTGGCAGATTGGATCAGCCACCGGGCGCCGGGTTGCTGAGAAAAGTTCTGTTCGTAAAACAGCCGTAACTTTTTAACCGTAACTCGGATCGAGACAATTCTTAAACGAAAGTTGTAGAGAAAAAAATTTTACATACACCCCAAACTGACTTGTCAGTTTGGCCCGAGCCAGATTTGCGAAAAACGGCTTGGAAGATAGAGATTTTCGCGATTTACTTTTTGTAGTCGGAATCGGTTACCTGTTTTGCAGGTTTTGATGACTTCGGTATAGCCCATATCTCGTGTTTATGTCGTTCTTACCATGTTCTATTTTCACATGCTATAATGTTTTTGTCTACATTCGTGCGGTAGTGAAGTAGAACGATCCCTCGTAATGTTTAAGTTTGTGCTCCCCCAAACCTTGCACTTGTCATTTGTCTTGTACAATCGATGGTGGGTCTATGAAATTAGGGTGCCATCGATTTTACTTGACTAAGACAGTTCGTATCGGATACTTACTGCAGAAGGTTTGGTTGCTTAAACAAGGTCATCCTAACGGTTAGGGACCTTGGAGCATGAGAAGTTGGTAACCCAAGCATAGAGATGCTATCCAACAACAAGAGTCATATGCGATATGATTAGCAAAGAGTTGCTTACCGATCTATCATGTCTTCTAGCGGTGATGCTAAAGCTCACTAGTCGACTTGCTAGTTGTGGGTCTTGAATCACTAAGTTTCAATCGAGGGATATTGATTTTAGTGGGAGTAGATCATATTTGATATTATTTACTCTATCATGGATATTTTGTCTTAGTATTTTGCATTACTTATGTTGTAGATTAATGGCGTCTTCTAAGCAACCATTTACTTTGCGTTCGATTCTTGAGAAAGATAAGTTGAATGGAACAAATTATGCGGATTGGATCCGCAATCGAGAATTGTTCTCGGGGCTGAGAAAAAGGAGGAATATCTAGACACCCCTTACCGAGATGAGCTGGCGATGATGCATCTCGCTGCTTTGTGACCAAGCTAGCAGAGGGTGCATTTGTTGGGCCACACGTAATCAAGATGGTTGATTACACTCGAGGTTGGAGAAGCTAGGCTTCCCAATTGGCCCGAGTTGGCTACGATTTCATTCTCTCGTCTCGCCACCTAGCTATGGGAACTTCATTGCGAACTACCATATGCATGGGGCGAGAGGGGCTTGAATGAGTTGTGTGGCATGCGAAAAAAGAGAGGCCGACATTAAGAAGCAGGTCGGTGGCCAAGTATTGGCGATCCCGAACAAGCCTAACTTTAAGAGAAAGAAGGGTGGGGGAAGAAAAAGGGCAAGGCTAAAGATGAGATCTCCAAGCCGGCTCCGCCCGCCCCCAAAGCCGGACCACCGGGCGATGCTAAATGTTTTCATTGTGGTAAGAATGGTCACTTTGGAAGAGAAAGCGCAAGCTGTACTTGGCGTCCTTAGAGAAGGACGGCGGTAGTAAAAGTACTCCCGCTCATACGCTTGTTGTTTATGTTACAGACATCTTCCTCGCTAACTCTTATATCAATTCTTGGGTATTTGATACCGGATCGGTTGCTCATATTTGCAATACGATGCAAGGAATGATAAGAAGTAGAAGCGTGAAGAAAGGAGAGGTTGATTTCCGCGTGGGCAACAATGCAAGAGTTCTTTGCGTTGAACGTCGGGACGATGCAACTTCACTGCCGTCGGGATTTGTCATGGAATTGAATAATTGTTATTTTGTTCCTAGTCTAAGTCAAAACATTATGTCACCTTCATGTTTGATGAAGGATGGTTATTCATTTGCGAGTAAAGACAATGGTTGTGTTATCTCGAAGAATGATATGTTTGTGGCTCTTGTATCCATTGTGAATGGATTATTTATTTTAAATCTTGATGATGCACTGTCGTAATGTTAATGCTAAAAGGCCTCGGCTTAATGAGTTAAGTCCTACATATATGTGGCATTGTCGTTTGGGTCATATAAGTGAAAATCGCATGAAGAGGCTCCATGATGATGGACTTCTAACTTCGTTTGATTTTGAATCTTATGAGACATGTGAGACTTGCCTTTTAGGCAAGATGACCAAGACGCCTTTCTCAGGTTTTCCTGAGAGAGCGTCGACTTATTGGAACTAGTACATAGTGATGTATGTGGACCAATGAGCACGACGGCTAGAGGCGGTTTTCAATACTTCATAACTTTTGCGATGACTTTAGTAGATATGGCTATGTCTACCTAATGAAGCATAAGTCCGAAACATTTGAAAAGTTCAAAGAATTTCAGAATGAAGTAGAGAACCAACGTGGCAAGAAAATTAAGGCCTTGCGATCGATCGTGGAGGCGAATATTTGAGTCATGAGTTTAGCAATCATCTTAAGAGTTGCGGAATTGTTCCACGGCTTACGCCACCCGGAACGCCACGAGAAAAATGGCGTGTCCGAGCGGCGTAATCGGACTTTGTTGGACATGGTTCGGTCTATGATGAGCCGTCGGACCTACCTTTATCGTTTTGGGGATATGCTCTAGAAAACGGCCGCTTTCACATTAAATAGAGTACCATCTAAGTCCGTAGTTAAGACACCATATGAGATATGGACTGGGAAGAGTCCTAGTTTGTCTTTTCTAAAAATTTGGGGTTGTGAGGTTTATGTCAAACGGCTTATATCGATAAGCTAACACCCAAATCGGACAAGTGTTTTTTCGTGGGATATCCAAAGGAAACTTTAGGATATTACTTCTACAACCGCTCAGAGGGCAAAGTGTTTGTTGCTCGAAACGGTGATTTCTTAGAGAAAGAGTTTCTCAAAAGAGAGAAGAGTGGACAAAAGGTGTATCTTGAAGAAGTTCAAGATGAGCCAGTTGAGAAGGACTCTACGAGTGATGCTAATGTAGCAGAACAAGTTGAGATGCCCGTGGCCACAGAAACACCTCCACAACCACGAAGATCAGCAAGACTTTGCAAGTTGCGTGGGGATCTGTTATTGTTGGACGATGACGAACCCGCAACATACGCGAAGCTATGATGGACTCGATTCCGAGCAATGGCGAGTGCCATGAGATCCGAGATAGATTCCATGGGAAATAATCAAGTTTGGAACTTGGTTGACCCGTCGATGGTGTTAGACCCATCGAGTGCAAATGGATCTATAAAAAGAAGAAAGATATGGACGGAAATGTTCACGTCTATAAAGCTCGACTTGTCGCAAAGGGTTTTCGGCAAGTTCAAGGAATTGACTACGACGAGACATTCTCTCCAAAGAGCGATGCTTAAATCTATCCGGATCATTCTAGCAATAGCCGCCTATTTCGATTATGAAATTTGGCGAGATGGATGTTAAAACAGCCTTTCTAAATGGAAATTTGGAAGAGGACGTGTATATGATACCCGAAGGTTTTGTTGATCCAAATAATGCTTTGGAAAAATATGCAAGCTTAAGAAATCTATTTATGGGTTAAAGCAAGCATCTCGGAGTTGGAACATTCGTTTTGATGAGGTTGTCAAAGGGTTTGGCTTCCGTCGAATGAAGAAGAGCCTTGTGTTTACCAAAAGGCTAGTGGGAGCGCCGTTGTATTTCTAATCTTGTATGTGGATGACATACTATTGATTGGGAATGACATTCCTATGATGCAATCTGTAAAGACTTCATTTGAATAATAGTTTTTCTATGAAGGATTTGGGAGATGCAGCATACATCTTGGGCATTAAGATCTATAGAGATAGGTCGAAAAGGCTAATAGGATTATGCCAAGATACATATATTGACAAGGTGTTGAAACGGTTCAACATGGAGCAATCCAAGAAAGGGTTCTTGCCTATGTCACATGGTATGCGCTTTAAGCGACAAGCAATGTCCTTCATCAGATGAAGAGCGCAAACGCATGAGTAAGGTTCCATATGCTTCGGGCAATCGGTTCCATCATGTATGCCATAATATGTACTCGCCCGGATGTCTCATATGCTCTAAGTGTTGCGAGCAGGTACCAAGGCAATCCCTGGTGAGAGTCCGGACGTCAAGTTAAAAACATCCTTAAGTACTTGAGAAGAACTAAGGATGAGTTCCCGATCTATGGAGGTGAGGAAGAGCTCGTTGTAAATGGTTACACCGATACTAGCTTCCAAACCGATATAGATGATTCACAATCTCAATCAGGTTTCGTGTTCACGGTAAATGGTGGTGCGAAGAAGCTGGAAAAGTTCCAAGCGAGGAGACAGTGTCCGATTCTACAACGAAGCCGAGTACATTGCGGCTTCGGAAGCCGCAAAGGAAGGTGTTTGGATGAGGCGTTTCCTCATTGATCTTGGTGTGTTTCCTAATGCGGCTAGCCCATTGAATCTACATTGTGATAATAATGGGGCGATAGCGCAGCTAAGGAGCCAAGGAATCACGAGAAGAACAAACATGTACGGCGGAAATTTCACCTCATTCGACGGTTCATCGGTGAAGGTGAAATTAAAATGTGCAAAATACATACGGATTTGAATGTAGCAGATCCGTTGACAAAGGCTCTTCCATGACCTAAGCATGAGGCGCACATGAGGTCTATGGGGATTAGACATATTAGAGATTAACTCTAGTGCAAGTGGGAGACCGTTGGGAATATGCCCTAGAGGTAATCATAGAGATGATGATATTCCGCTTGTATCCATGATATATAAAATATGTCCATTGAATATCCATTAAAGACAACTTGTATTGATTGGCAATTATGTGAATTGTTTGTGGAACTCTTTTACTTGTATGGTTATTCTATATTCGTCCCTCGGGTCGGAGTTCATGTGAGGACACACATGAATATTAGACTAGCACATTATTAGTTGATGACTATGTTTCACAAGTCATGGACATGGAGATGTCGAACTAATAATGTGGGCACATGTATGACATGTAGGCCGGATCGACCCGACATGAGATTGTCTCTATACACATCATATACGTTATGTCCTTCGACCGAGATTGTTGTATGTACTCGAGATGTGTATCGACTTGCTTAGGGACCGACAAACGCTACTCCGTCACCGGGTAGTTATAAAGGATGTCTTCGGGTTTGTCGAGAAGCATCTTTCGCGCGAGACATAGACAATCAAGATGGGACTTGCCCCTCTCTAATGAGAGAGATATCACCTGGATCACTCAAGTGATTGGATCAACAAATGCATGGCCGTGCTTGGGTTAAGTGTTAACCCACGAGTTGAACCATATATCATGAGGCAAGGGAGTAACTTGTATATGGTCGTAGTGGTTCGTCGATATGATCATTTGCGTACGCATAGGAGTTGTCATGCCTTGCTAGAGGCCGCTGTCGGCTATTGGGCGAATAGGAGTATTCGGCCCATGTCTATGTGTGCGTGAACCCATAGGGTCGCACGCTTAAGATTTGGAAGCCTAATTCGAGTTGGACTCGAATTAGACAAGGCTTAGGGTTTCTAATGCGTCTCCAATTCGGAAAGCACATGAGAGACACCTATATAAGAAGAGGGGAGGGGCGTGGCCAAACACACACAACCAATCCACGCCTTTGGCAGCCGCCGTCGCCCTCCACGCTCTCGCCTTCGCTCCTCGCGGACCTAGCAGTCCGGAGGCGCATCGCTTCTCCCTCGTACGTGTGTGACACCTCGGAGGTGCTGCATCTGGAGCACGAGGACGAACCGCACGAACCGCAAGTGGTGGGAGGAGTTGTTGGACGACCACGCAACTGCACGGCACTGCTGCGACGTGTTCGACTACATCGAGTCGTCTTCCGCTGCATCTGCGCGTCTAGTGGTAATCCCGTAACCTGTAACTAGTAGTAGATCCTGGGCGATGAGGTAGAATAAGTTTTTGTTTTCTGGCTAGCGTAGCACCCTCATAACCCAACAGATCTTGCTTGTTCTTGAAGACCCACTTGGTTCCAATCACATTGTGCTTCTTTGGCCTCTCAACAAGCTCCCAAACTTCATTCCTAGTGAAGTTGTTCAATTCCTCATGCATGGCATTTATCCAATCCGGATCCTTCAATGCCTCATCAATCTTAGTTGGCTCAATGAATGACACAAAAGAGTAGTGCTCACATATGCTAGCCAACCTTGATCTTGTTTGTACACCTCTTTGAATGTCACCAATGATATGATCTAGAGGATGATCTCTTGCAATGTTTGAGGGTTGAAGAACTAGCTCATTTGCATTGCTTGCTTGACCTTGATCTTGATCTTCATGTTGAGTACCACTTGTGCTTGCCTCATTGGAATCTTCTATCACAACTTGAGTTGGCACTTGCACCTCATCACCATCATCCACTTGCCTCGACCTAATGTCACCAATGTCCATGTGTCTCATTGCATTGCTTAATTGATCTCCACCCACATCTTCTTTATTTTGATCTCCAACTTGAGAACCTTGGGTTTCATCAAATTCAACATCATGAACCTCTTCAACTAGCCCACTAGCCAAGTTCCACACTCTATAAGCCTTGCTAGAAGTAGAGTAGCCAAGAAGAAATCCCTCATCACATCTCTTGTCAAACTTGCCAAGTCTTTGCCCCTTCTTGAGTATGTAGCACTTGCAACCAAAGACCCGGAAGTAAGCAATATTGGGCTTCCTTCCATTCAAGATTTCATATGGAGTCTTCTCTAACTTCCCATGGCAATAGAGGCGGTTGCTATAGTAGCAAGCCGTATTGATAGCATCACTCCAAAACTTCTCACTCACATTGTACTCAAGTAGCATAGTTCTTGCCATCTCAATCAAGGTTCTATTCTTCCTCTCAACTACACCATTGGATTGGGGAGTGTAGGTTGGTGAGAATTGATGCACAATTCCAAGCTCATCACACAACTCTTCAACTCTTGTGTTCTTGAATTCACTCCCATTGTCACTTCTTATCTTCTTGATGGTAGTGTCAAACTCATTTTGCACCCTCTTGACAAATGACTTGAATAGATCATAGACTTCACTTTTGTCATAGAGGAAGAACACCCAAGTGTATCTTGTGTAATCATCCACAATCACAAAACCATACTTGTTGCCCCCAATTGATGTGTAGTGAGTTGGGCCAAACAAGTCCATGTGCAACAACTCAAATGCTCTTGAAGTTGACATCTCATTCTTCTTGGGATGTGAGTTCCCATGTTGCTTGCCGGCTTGACATGCACTACAAGGTCTATCCTTCTCAAATGTGACATCATTCAAGCCTCTCACTAGATCATGCTTCACCAACTTGTTCAATTGCTTCATGCCAACATGTCCAAGACGCCTATGCCATAGCCATCCCTTGCTTGACTTGCCAATCAAACATGATGAAAGTTGAGCTTCACTAGCATTGAAATCTACCAAGTACAAGCTTCCATGCCTAAATCCCTTGAAGATGATATTTGCTTGATCCTTGCTCACCACCTCAACTTGCTTGTCATCAAATATGCATTTGTAGCCAAGATCACACAATTGTGCCACCGACAAAAGATTGAAGTTCAAAGTATCAACTAGCAACACATTGGAGAGATCCTTCTCATTGGAAATTGCAACCTTTCCAAGCCCCATGACATCACCCTTGCTATTGTCACCAAAAGTGATGGAGTTGAATCCACCATTGTCATTCTTGTCAAGTGATTTGAACATACTATCTTCACCGGTCATATGATTTGATGCACCACTATCAAGCACCCAATGCCTCCCTCCGGCTTTGTAATTAACCTACAAGAAGACATTAAGCTTTAGGTACCCATTTTTCCTTGGGTCCTTGAAGGTTAGTCACTAGAGTCTTTGGCACCCAAATAGCTTTCTTCTTTGAGCTCATCCATGGTGTGCCAATGAATCTAGCACTCACACCACTCTCACTCTTAACAAGCATGTAAGAAGCACTCAACTTGTAAGAAGTGGCACTAGTGTTCTTGTTCTTGCATGCATGCTCTAGATGACCAACTTGCTTGCAACTCTTGCAATAGCTACCATTGTTCTTCACAAAACTAGTCTTGTGAAGAGCAAAAGCGGCCTTGCCTTTCTTGGGGTATAGCCCAATCCCTCTTTGTAGAGAGAAGCTCTTTGGCTACCCAAGCACATAAGCAAGCGGTCCTCACCACCATAAGCCTTAGCCAAGGTGTGATTGAGCTCCTTGACTTCCTTCTTAAGACACTCATTCTCAACTACTAGTGTAGAATCACATGCATGACCAACACTACTAGATGATGTAGAGGCATAAGAGCATGAAGGGCCAAGTGATGCAACAACAAATGAGTCATCAAGTGAATCACATGATGTGGACACATTTTTCTTTTCTATGTTCACCACTTGTGGTTGCACTTTCTCTTGCTTCTCAACTAGAGAAGAATGAGCTTTTTCAAGCTTAGAGTGAGCAATCTCTAGCTTCTTATGGTCTACCTTTAGACTCTCATAAGTAGCCCTCAACTCCATAAGTTCTTGCTCAAGGTTTTGTTTATCCTTGCGCAAGCCCCTACATTCTTTCCTAGAGTCATTGAAAGCACCCTTGCAATCCTCAAGCATGACCCAAAGTTCTTCTTTTGTGGTGTCATCATCATCATCACTCTCATCATCACTATCGGGTGGAGATTGTACCTTAGTGGCCTTGGCCATGAAGCAAGATGATGGAGCACCAAATAGAGAAAGCTTCTCTTGAATGGCAATGCTTGCGTGCCCCTTCTTCTTCTTCTTGGAATCATCATCTTCATCACTTGAGGAAGATGAATCACTCTCCCAAGTTGCCACATGAGATTCCCCCTTCTTCTTCTTGTGAGAGGAGTCTTTCTCCTCCTTCTTCTTTTCTTGCTTCTTCCTCTCCTTCCTCATAGCATCTTCATCATCACTTGCATATGGGCACTTGGCAATGAGATGATCCTTGCTATTGCACCGGAAGCACTTCATGGGACGGTCACTAGACTTGGATGAGCTTCTCTTGCTCTTGGACCGGTATCCCTTCTTCATGAGCTTCCCCATTCTCTTCACAAGGAGTGCCATTTGTTCACTCACTTCTTCTTCTTGCCCACTTGAGCTAGAGCATGGTTCATCTTCACTTGAAGACTCTTCTTTCTTCTTCTTGCCCTTGCTCTTGGATGATGTGGCCTTGAATGCCACGCTCTTCTTGTCATCATCTTTCTTCTCATTCTCCTTCTTCTTCTTCTTCACCAACTCTTCCTTCTCATGATCTTCTCTAAACTCATCATCGGCCATAATCTCTTGAAGAACTTGGTTGGGAGTTGGCTTCTCCTTCATGGTTGTCTTCACCATGACGGTCTTCAACATGTCAAATCTCTTGGGAAGACACCTCATGAACTTGGTGGAGAATTGGGAGTCCTTGATTTCTTCTCCAAGTCCCTTGAGCTCATTGACAATGACTTGGAGCCTATGAAACATCTCCGGCACACTCTCATCCTCCTTCATTGAGAAGCTTGCAAACTTCTCTTGCAACATGTAGGCTCTTGCGGTCTTGACACTTTCGGTGCCCTCATAAGCTTCTTCTAGCTTCTTCCAAATGTCATGAGCCACCTCAAGGTTCTTGATGAGCTCAAAGGCTTTATCATCAAGTGCCTCATGGAAAGCACTCACGGCAATGTCATTTGCTTGTTGCTTCTTCTCTTCGGCCGGTGTTGGCACCGCACCCTCAACAAGCTCAAACTTAGTCTCCACTACTTTCCACACCTCAAGATTGATTGACTTGAGATGACTCTTCATTTTGAGCTTCCATTTGGCATAGTCATCACCTCGGAATGATGGTGCCTTCTTGGTGTTGTTGATATGCATAACCATAGCCATTGCTTCACCGTAGGATGTTAATCCAACTCAAACAAACGGTGCCCGGCTCCGATACCACGTGAAAGGTCACAATGGCTAGAGGGGGGTGAATAGCCTAATAAAATTTCTAGCAAGAATACTAGACAACCCAATTAGATAGCAAGGCGGCAAATGTGCAAAGCAAATGCTTCGACTATTCTATGCAAGCCTTCCTACCAAGCAAGGCTACTCAATTCAATTGCACACACAACAACGGTGATCAAACTACACAATGTCGGTTCACCGAAACCAACCAAGCAATTCTACCCACGGGATTTAAGCTACACAATGAGTGGTTCCCGACCGACCACAACAAGCAATTCTACTAAGCGGTAAGTAAAGAGAGGATGGAAGGTTATACCACCGCGAAGAGTAGAAGATAGCCAATCACCGGTGTAGAAGCCAATCACCTAGAGATGCTCAAGCACAATCACAATGGAGGTCGAAGCCTTGGCAATCACAAATCAACACAATGATTTTTACCGAGGTTCACTTGCTTCCCGGCAAGCTAGTCCTCGTTGTGGCGATGCACTTGCTTGGTGAGTTGCCCGCTCAATTGGCTCGGTGCCAAAGACCCCAATGGGGAGCCGCAATCTCCACACAAGTCAAGGATCCACAAGCCACGAGCAATCCACTAGAGTATCCTTTCGCGAACTCCCGCGGGGAAGGATCAAGAACCCCTCACAAGAACCCGGTGTGGCCTCGAACAATCATCAAGTCGAGCTCAACCACCACCCGCTGCTCCAAACCGTCTACGGTGACGGGAATCACCGAAGAGTAACAAGAATCCGCAGCCCACTCGAAGAACAAGTGCCTCTAGATGCAACTCTCAATGCAAATCACTTGTCTTGCCACTCAAATCTCACAAGAGATGCTCAAGAATGAAAGAGATGAGTGGGGGAGTGTCTCTAGCTCAAAGGATGCACAAGTATGTGAAAATGGCCAAGAGGAGCTCCCCAAGCCGGCCAATGGTCTATTTATAGACCCCTCCACGAAAGTAGCCGTTGCCCCTCGGTGGAGCTCCGTAACGCGTCGGACGCGTCCCCGCCGCCGCCCGCCGGACGCGTCCGGCGCTCTTCGCGCGCCACGTCACCCGACCGTTGGAACTTCTCCGTTCGAATCCACCGAGCGCCGGACGATGACGCAGTGAACCGCCCGAGTCCGACGCCCGCGTCCGTCGCGTGTCCGGCGACCGACCGCGAGAGGCCCCCCGACAGAAAGTTTCGGGTCGGGCGTCCGCCGCGCCGGACGCGTCCGCCCGCGTCCGACGGTCTCTGCGCCCGGCCCGGCCACCTGCGCCCGATCCGGCCGCGCGCGGGACGCGTCCGGCCCCGTTCGACCCTGCGTCCGGCGCTGCGTACGCGCCCGCGACTTGTAACTTTCTTGTTTGATCTTCGATGTCGCGCCGTCGTCGATCCAATCTCCAAACCACTTGTCCAAGGTGCTAACTCCACGAGTAGATCACTTCTCAAGCACCGGAGTTAGCGTATCTTCTCAAGATCATGTCGACAAGTGTTAGCTCTCTAGTTAGCCTCTCATGCATCATGCAAAGTCACAACTAGAGGCACTTAGGACCGCGAATGAACCGAGGAAACCCCTCTTGATAGTCGGTTATCGATCCTAAATGTGGTCACACTCGCTAAGTGTCTCGACCACTAAACCGGAAAGCCCTATCAAGTATACCTTCGCCTTGATCTCCATGGGCCTCCGTCGGAGCTTGATCACTTTACATCCTTCATGTTCATCACCGTGATCACCATGCTCCATCAACCATCGTCACGTTGCTATGTGTCTAACCACACTTAGAGCAAAGCATTAGCAACGTTTGAGTGTCATTAATTACCAAAACCAAACCGGAGCTTTCACCGTGCTCTCTTCCTCGATCCGGCGGCGCATATCCCCGACCGTGTTGCGGCGTTGCGAGCTAGGTGCTGTCAAACCCGCGGTCTGCGATGCTGGCCATACAATCTCCAAGTCCATGGTGGCGCGCAGGAGGGTGCCGGGGCTCCCCTCTTGCGGTCCCATGGCCGTCCGGATCTCGTTGGCATACGTAGTGGCGGCGTTGGTGAGCCCAGACGGAAGCCTGCGACGAGCTCGGCAGAGCCCGTGCGGCAACAGGTTGGGCGACGTCGGCCGTGCGCGCGCTCGAGGCGCCACGCCGGGCTCTCTCGGCGAGCGCATGGCGAACGTGAAGCCAGGGTCCACGTCAAGGACTCCCTGTCCATGTGCCACCCCCTGCCGTACACTTGGCACCCCGGCTGGGTGCATCGTGGCGTCTGGCTGGGAGGGCACACGGGCAGGGTGCTCAAGGCCCTGTGCCTGCTGGTGGTCATGCTGGTGCTGGTGGCATCGGCGACGTGGTGGCGAGCCGTGGTGGCGCGGTCGGCGCGCGGCCCCACTAGCGCGTGGGGGTGACGAGCGTTCCCCTCCTGGTCCACTGATCGAGAGTAGAGCCATGTCGTGGCCTGGGCCGAGCGACACGAACTCTAGACTCCCAAACTAGATCACCGTGGCGAACGGAAGCGAGGAAGCGGGTGAGGCCATCCGGAAAATGGCGGGAATCGGGCGAAAAACATGCAGCCCCCTACCTGGCGCGCCAACTGTCGGTGTTTCGTACCCCGGGGGTATAACACCAACGAGTAAATTTCTATGCGTGCTCGCTAATCCGGATGGTGATGCAAGAAGGACACAAGCGTTTATCCTGGTTCAGGCAGAGAATGCCCTACGTCCAGCAGAGGGGAGGAATTTGTATTATCTTGCACCGGGGTGCTTGTACAGGGGTGAGTACAAGCGGGACTTAGCCGTAAATGAGAGTGTGAAAAATGTGGGAACGTGTGTGCGTGAAAAGCCTGCCCTATACAAGGCCCTGGCGTCCCCTTTTATAGGCCAAGGGGAGGCTCAGGGTTACACGGTGATTAGGGCTGTCGTGGGTGTGATGTTGAGGTACGGGCGCCATGTCGAGTCGTCGAGACTGTAGACGCTCCCTTTGGTCCGGTTCGAGCCTGTAGCGGCATGGCTGGTGATGGCCTGCTTGTCCTTGCCTGACGAGTGCTGACGAAATGGAGGAGTGGGCGATGATGGCCTGCCCGGAACTCCGCGGGATGGCCGTCGAGGAGGGATGGACTGGTCACCGCTACCCGTACGCCAATCGCGTCTGCCATCACTTTCCTCGAGCGCCTGGGGGCCGGCTCGAGGGGTCGTCGGCCCGAGCGATGGGACGGCACGACGTGTCTGACGGTGCGGGGGCTTGACTAAAGCGCCTAAAGGGTGTGTCGCACGTGGCACAGTACGTGGCGCGGCTCCACAGTGATACCTGTCAACCTTGAATCCAGGGAATGGGCAGCGCAATGGCGGAGGGGACTGGCGCACGTCCCACAATTGCAGGCCCTGTAGCCATGGGGTTAGGCGGTGTCAGAGTACTTGGGCGCTGTTCGAGCCCTGTGGCTGTAGGGTTATGAGGGTGCTACGCTAGCCAAAAACAAAACTTTTTCTACCTCATCGCCCAGGATCTACTGCTAGTTACAGGTTACGGGATTACCACTAGACGCGCAGAAGCAGCGGAAGACGACTCGATGTAGTCGAACGCGTCGCAGCAGTGCCGTGCAGTTGCGTGGTCGTCCAGCAACTCCTCCCACCACTTGCGGTTCGTGCGGTTCGTCCTCGTGCTCCAGATGCAGCACCTCCGAGGTGTCACACACGTACGAGGGAGAAGCGATGCGCCTCCGGACTGCTAGGTCCGCGAGGAGCGAAGGCGAGAGCGTGGAGGGCGACGGTGGCTGCCAAAGGCGTGGATTGATTTTGGCCGCGCCCCTCCCCTCTACTTATATAGATGCCTCTCATGTGCCCCCGAGTTGGAGGCGCATTAGAAACCCTAAGCCTTGTCTAATTCGAGTCCAACTCGAATTAGGCTTCCAGCCCCTTAAGCGTGCGACCCTATGGGTTCACGCACACATAGACATGGGCCGAATACTCCTATTCGCCCAATAGCTGACAGCGGCCTCTAGCAAGGCGTGACAACTCCTATGTGCACGCAAATGATCATATCGACGAACCACTACGACCACATACGAGTTACTCCCTTGCCTCATGATATTTGGTTCAACTCGTGGGTTAACACTTAACCCAAGCACGGCCATGCATTTGTTGATCCAATCACTTGAGTGATCCAGTGATATCACTCTCCTTAGAGAGGGGCAAGTCCCATCTTGATTGTCTATGTCTCACAGCATGCTTCTCGACAAACCCGAAGACATCCTTTATAACTACCCAGTAACGGAGTAGCGTTTGTCAGTCCCTAAGCAAGTCGATACACATCTCGAGCACATACAACAATCTCAAGTCGAAGGACATAACGTATATGATGTGTATAGAGACAATCTCATGTCGGGTCATCCGGCCTACATGTCATACATGTGCCCACATTATTAGTTCGACATCTCCATGTCCATGACTTGTGAAACATAGTCATCAACTAATAATGTGCTAGTCTAATATTCATGTGTGTCCTCACATGAACTCCGACTAGGGACGAATATAGAATAACCATACAAGTAAAAGAGTTCCACAAACAATTCACATAATTGCCAATCAATACAAGTTGTCTTTAATGGATATTCAATGGACATATTTTACATATCATGGATACAAGCGGAATATCATCATCTCTATGATTACCTCTAGGGCATATTCCCAACAGTGGCCACGTGCGTGCTCTGTACAGGCAATGATTGAGGGCAGACTCGAGCGGTTGCTCGCTCGAGCGCTTTCCGTCCCCGCTCGAGCGGTTCTTCGGCTCGAGCGGTTTAGGCTACCGTCTCGAGCGGTTGCTCGCTCGAGCGGTTTCCGTACTTCTCTCTCGAGCGGGTGAGCGGCCCCGCCGAGCTAGAAGGTTCGAGGCTTTGTGGGCCTGATAGTGGGCCGGCCCAGTATGAGAAGGATTGGGGGTTTCTTCAGTCGGTTTTTGGGATTTTTAGAGAGGGAGGAGGCCGATTTGCTCATCTCTAATTCACCCAATTTAGGACCCCCTAATCTAGGTACCCGACAGCGCTAAGAAATGCCAACAGTTGTCATGCAAATCTCGGAGAAATAAATCTTTGCTATATTACATAATTTTCTTGCCTCATTAAAAAACCTCATGCCCTGGCATAAGGAAAAAGAGTGCAAGGATGGTCTATGTATGTGGAGGAGAGAAAGGAAAAAACGATGCGAAGGTAAAGATTACATAGTTCTTTGTGAGACGCTAAGGGTAGTACTTGCGGAGGTCGTCGATGTTCCATGTGTGCGGTAGTTCGCGACCTTCGGCATCCCGGGAGGTGGGACGAGCCTTGCCTTGCGGAGCTTGTGATAATGTAGGGGCCAAGCCACTTGTCTTGGAGCTTGCCTCGCCATCTTCGCGTTACGCCGATCAAAACCATGTCTCCTTGGCGGAGGTCACGTGGTGAGACCTTCTTGTCTCTCCACTTCTGGGTTTTAGCCTGGTAGCTGCGGAGGTTGTTGACCGCTTTGCACCTTACTTCTTCGAGTAGGTCCTTGTCGAGCGCTTCATCTTGAGTGTTGGTATCGGAGGTAGTTCTTGGTGACCCGTGGCGGAGCTCTTCTGGGAGCACGGCTTCTTCTCCATCTTGATTGTCTATGTCTCACAGCATGCTTCTCGACAAACCCGAAGACATCCTTTATAACTACCCGATAACGGAGTAGCGTTTGTCGGTCCCTAAGCAAGTCGATACACATCTCGAGCACATACAACAATCTCGGGTCGAAGGACATAACGTATATGATGTGTATAGAGACAATCTCATGTCGGGTCGATCCGGCCTACATGTCATACATGTGCCCACATTATTAGTTCGACATCTCCATGTCCATGACTTGTGAAACATAGTCATCAACTAATAATGTGCTAGTCTAATATTCATGTGTGTCCTCACATGAACTCCGACTAGGGACGAATATAGAATAACCATACAAGTAAAAGAGTTCCACAAACAATTCACATAATTGCCAATCAATACAAGTTGTCTTTAATGGATATTCAATGGACATATTTTACATATCATGGATACAAGCGGAATATCATCATCTCTATGATTACCTCTAGGGCATATTCCCAACAGTCTCCCACTTGCACTAGAGTTAATCTCTAATATGTCTAATCCCCATAGACCTCATGTGCGCCTCATGCTTAGGTCGTGGAAGAGCCTTTGTCAACGGATCCGCTACATTCAAATCCGTATGTATTTTGCACATTTTAATTTCACCTTCACCGATGAACTGTCGAATGAGGTGAAATTTCCGGCGTACATGTTTGTTCTTCCGGTGATTCCTTGGCTCCTTAGCCTGCGCTATCGCCCCCATTATTATCACAATGTAGATTCAATGGGCTAGCCGCATTAGGAAACACACCAAGATCAATGAGGAAACGCCTCATCCAAACACCTTCCTTTGCGGCTTCGAAGCCGCAATGTACTCGGCTTCGTTGTAGAATCGGACACCTTTGTCTCCGCTTGGAACTTTTCCAGCTTCTTCGCACCACCATTTACCGTGAACACGAAACCTGATTGAGATTGTGAATCATCTACATCGGTTTGGAAGCTAGCATCGGTGTAACCATTTACAACGAGCTCTTCCTCACCTCCATAGATCGGGAACTCATCCTTAGTTCTTCTCAAGTACTTAAGGATGTTTTTAACCGACGTCCGGTGACTCTCACCGGGATTGCCTTGGTACCGCCGCAACACTTAGAGCATATGAGACATCCGGGCGAGTACATATCATGGCATACATGATGGAACCGGCTTGCAGAAGCATATGGAACCTTACTCATGTGTTTGCGCTCTTCATCGATGAAGGACATTGCTTGTCGCTAAAGCGCATACCATGTGACATAGGCAAGAACCCTTTCTTGGATTGCTCCATGTTGAACCGTTTCAACACCTTGTCAATATATGTATCTTGGCATAATCCTATTAGCCTTTTCGACCTATCTCTATAGATCTTAATGCCCAAGATGTATCTTTGCATCTCCCAAATCCTTCATAGAAAAACTATTATTCGGTGAAGTCTTTCTGATTGCAACATAGGAATGTCATTCCCAATCAATAGTATGTCATCCACATACAAGATTAGAAATACAACGCGCTCCCACTAGCCTTTTGGTAAACACAAGGCTCTTCTTCATTCCGATGGAAGCCAAACCCTTTGACAACCTCATCAAAACGAATGTTCCAACTCCGAGATGCTTGCTTTAACCCATAAATAGATTTCTTAAGCTTGCATATTTTTCCAAAGCATTATTTGGATCAACAAAACCTTCGGGCCGTATCATATACACGTCCTCTTCCAAATTTCCATTTAGAAAATTTGTTTTAACATCCATCGCAAATTTCATAATCGAAATAGGCGGCTATTGCTAGAATGATCCGGATAGATTTAAGCATCGCTCTTGGAGAGAATGTCTCGTCGTAGTCAATTCCTTGAACTTGCCGAAAACCCTTTGCGACAAGTCGAGCTTTATAGACGTGAACATTTCCGTCCATATCTTTCTTCTTTTTATAGATCCATTTGCACTCAATGGGTCTAACACCATCAGCGGGTCAACCAAGTTCCAAACTTGATTATTTCCCATGGAATCTATCTCGGATCTCATGGCACTCGCCATTGCTCGGAATCTCGAGTCCATCATAGCTTCGCGTATGTTGCGGGTTCGTCATCGTCCAACAATAACGAGATCCCCACGCAATTCGCGAAGTCTTGCGATCTTCGTGGTTGTGGAGGTGTTTCAAAGTGGCCACGGGCATCTCAACTTGTTCTCTACATTAGCATCACTCGTAGAGTCCTTCTCGATCGGCTCATCTTGAACTTCTTCAAGATACACCTTTTGTCCACTCTTCTCTCTTTTGAGAAACTCTTTCTCTAAGAAAACACCATTTCGAGCAACAAACACTTTGCCCTACGAGCGGTTGTAGAAGTAATATCCTAAAGTTTCCTTTGGATATCCCACGAAAAAACACTTGTCCGATTTGGGTGTTAGCTTATCGATATAAGCCGTTTGACATAAACCTCACAACCCCAAATTTTTAGAAAAGACAAACTAGGACTCTTCCCAGTCCATATCTCATATGGTGTCTTAACTACGGACTTAGATGGTACTCTATTCAATGTGAAAGCGGCCGTTTCTAGAGCATATCCCCAAAACGATAAAGGTAGGTCCGATCGGCTCATCATAGACCGAACCATGTCCAACAAAGTCCGATTACGCCGCTCGACACGCCATTTTCCGTGGCGTTCAGGTGGCGTAAGCGTGGAACAATTCCGCAACTCTTAAGATGATTGCTAAACTCATGACTCAAATATTCGCCTCCACGATCGATCGCAAGGCCTTAATTTTCTTGCCACGTTGGTTCTCTACTTCATTCTGAAATTCTTTGAACTTTTCAAATGTTTCGACTTATGCTTCATTAGGTAGACATAGCCATATCTACTAAAGTCATCGGTAAAAGTTATGAAGTATTGAAAACCGCCTCTAGCCGTCGTGCTCATTGGTCCACATACATCACTATGTACTAGTTCCAATAAGTCGTACGCTCTCTCAGAAAAAACGAGAAAGGCGTCTTGGTCATCTTGCCTAAAAGGCAAGCCTCACATGTCTCGTAAGATTCAAAATCAAACGAAGTTAGAAGTCCATCATCATGGAGCCTCTTCATGCGATTTTCACTTATATGACCCAAACGACAATGCCACATATATGTAGGACTTAACTCATTAAGCCAAGGCCTTTTAGCATTAACATTACGAACATGGTGCATCATCAAGATTTAAAATAAATAATCCATTCACAATGGATACAAGAGCCACAAACATATCATTCTTTGAGATAACACAACCATTGTCTTTACTCACAAATGAATAACCATCCTTCATCAAACATGAAGGTGACACAATGTTTCGACTTAGACTAGGAACAAAATAACAATTATTCAATTCCATGACAAATCCCGATGGCGGGTGAAGTTGCATCGTCCCGACGTTCAACGCAAAGAACTCTTGCATTGTTGCCCACGCGGAAATCAACCTCTACTTTCTTCACGCTTCTACTTCTTATCATTCCCCGCATCGTATTGCAAATATGAGCAACCGATCCGGTATCAAATACCCAAGAATTGATATAAGAGTTAGCGAGGAAGATGTCGTAACATAAACAACAAGCGTATGAGCGGGAGTACCTTTACTACCGCCGTCCTTCTCTAAGGACGCCAAGTACGGCTTGCGGTTTCTCTTCCGGTGACCATTCTTACCACAATGAAAACATTTAGCATCGGCCGGTGGTCCAGCTTTGGGGCGGGCGGAGCGGCTTAGAGATCTCATCTTTAGCCTTGCCCTTTTTCTTCCCTGACCCTTCTTTCTCTTTAAAGTTAGGCTTGTTCGGGATCGCCAACACTTGGCCACCGACCTGCTTCTTAATGTCTCCGTTTTCAGCATGCCACACAACTCATTCAAGCCCCTCTCTGCCCCATGCATATGGTAGTTGGCAATGAATTTCCCATAGCTAGGCGGCAGAGACGAGAGAATGAAATTTTCACAGCAGCAGATGCATCATCAGCAGGCTCATCTGGTAAGGGGGTGTCTAGATATTCCTCCTTTTTTTTCAGCCCTGAGAACAATTCTCAGATTGCGGATCCAATCCGCATAATTTGTTCCATTCAACTTATCTTTCTCAAGGATCGAACGCAAAGTAAATGGTTGCTTAGAAGACGCCATTTAATCTACAACAAAAGTAATGCAAAATACTAAGACAAAATATCCATGATAGGGTAAATAATATCAAATATGATCTACTCCCACTAAAATCAATATCTCTCGATTGAAACTTAGTGATTCAAGACCCACAACTAGCAAGTCGACTAGTGAGCTTTAGCATCACCGCTAGAAGACATGATAGATCGGTAAGCAACTCTTTGCTAATCATATCGCATATGACTCTTGTTGTTGGATAGCATCTCTATGCTTGGGTTACCAACTTCTCATGCTCCAAGGTCCCTAACCGTTAGGATGACCTTGTTTAAGCAACCAAACCTTCGCAGTAAGTATCCGATACGAACCTGTCTAGTCAAGGAAAATCGATGGCACCCTAATTTCATAGACCCACCATCGATTATACAAGACAAATGACAAAGGCAAGGTTTGGGGGAGCATAAACTTAAACATTACTTGAGGGATCGTTCTACTTCACTACCGCACGAATGTGGACAAAAACATTATAGCATGTGAAAGTAGAACATGGTAAGAACGGCATAAACACAGATATGACTTGGTATAGCCCATTGTTCTTTTCGAGATCTCCATCTCTTCAATCTGTTCATCAAAATCACTAGACAAGAGGTAACCGATTCCGACTACAAAAAGTAAATCGCGAAAAACTCTATCTTCCAAGCCGTTTTTCGCAAATCTAGCTCGGGCCAAACCGTTGGTTTGGGGTGGATGTAAAATTTTTTTCTCTACAACTTTCGTTTAAGAATCGTCTCGATCCGAGTTACGGTTAAAAAGTTACGGCTGTTTTACGAACAGAACTTTTCTCAGCAACCCGGCGCCCGGTGGCTGATCCATCGCCACCGCCGCGCATCACATGCGCTCGGCACTTGACCTAGGGTTCAATTCGATCAATATGATTGATCTCTAACTCGCCGTGATTGGATTTACATGTATCACTTAACTCGGATGGCGGAATTCCGACCGGTACGAGTAGATCGTTACAAGACCAACGCGACAAGATCATGAACCAAGATCAGAGACTCATCTAAAACCGTGCATATCACATATGCGACATCCAGAACCTATAACAACGTAGTATAGAGCTGATACCACTGTAGGGTTATGAGGGTGCTACGCTAGCCAAAAACAAAACTTTTTCTACCTCATCGCCCAGGATCTACTGCTAGTTACAGGTTACGGGATTACCACTAGACGCGCAGAAGCAGCGGAAGACGACTCGATGTAGTCGAACGCGTCGCAGCAGTGCCGTGCAGTTGCGTGGTCGTCCAGCAACTCCTCCCACCACTTGCGGTTCGTGCGGTTCGTCCTCGTGCTCCAGATGCAGCACCTCCGAGGTGTCACACACGTACGAGGGAGAAGCGATGCGCCTCCGGACTGCTAGGTCCGCGAGGAGCGAAGGCGGAGCGTGGAGGGCGACGGCGGCCGCCAAAGGCGTGGATTGATTTTGGCCGCGCCCTCCCCTCTACTTATATAGATGCCTCTCATGTGCCCCGAGTTGGAGGCGCATTAGAAACCTAAGCCTTGTCTAATTCGAGTCCAACTCGAATTAGGCTTCCAGCCCCTTAAGCGTGCGACCCTATGGGTTCACGCACACATAGACATGGGCCGAATACTCCTATTCGCCCAATAGCCGACGGCCTCTAGCAAGGCGTGACAACTCCTATGTGCACGCAAATGATCATATCGACGAACCACTACGACCACATACGAGTTACTCCCTTGCCTCATGATATTTGGTTCAACTCGTGGGTTAACACTTAACCCAAGCACGGCCATGCATTTGTTGATCCAATCACTTGAGTGATCCAGTGATATCACTCTCCTTAGAGAGGGGCAAGTCCCATCTTGATTGTCTATGTCTCACAAAGATGCTTCTCGACAAACCCGAAGACATCCTTTATAACTACCCAAGAACGGAGTAGCGTTTGTGGTCCCTAAGCAAGTCAATACACATCTCGAGCACATACAACAATCTCGGGTCGAAGGACATAACGTATATGATGTGTATAGAGACAATCTCATGTCGGGTCATCCGGCCTACATGTCATACATGTGCCCACATTATTAGTTCGACATCTCCATGTCCATGACTTGTGAAACATAGTCATCAACTAATAATGTGCTAGTCTAATATTCATGTGTGTCCTCACATGAACTCCGACTAGGGACGAATATAGAATAACCATACAAGTAAAAGAGTTCCACAAACAATTCACATAATTGCCAATCAATACAAGTTGTCTTTAATGGATATTCAATGGACATATTTTACATATCATGGATACAAGCGGAATATCATCATCTCTATGATTACCTCTAGGGCATATTCCCAACGGTGGCCACGTGCGTGCTCGTACGGAGGCAATGATTGAGGGCGTACTCGAGCGGTTGCTCGCTCGAGCGCTTTCCGTCCGCTCGAGCGGTTCCGGCTCGAGCGGTTTATGCTACCGTCTCGAGCGGTTGCTCGCTCGAGCGGTTTCCGTACTTCTCTCTCGAGCGGGTGAGCGGCCACTGCTCGAGCTAGAAGGTTCTGAGGCTTTGTGGGCCTGATAGTGGGCCGGCCCAGTATGAGAAGGATTGGGGGTTTCTTCAGTCGGTTTTTGGGATTTTTAGAGAGGGAGGAGGCCGATTTGCTCATCTCTAATTCACCCAATTTAGGACCCCCTAATCTAGGTACCCGACAGCGCTAAGAAATGCCAACAAGTTGTCATGCAAATCTCGGAGAAATAAATCTTTGCTATATTACATAATTTTCTTGCCTCATTAAAAAACCTCATGCCCCGGCATAAGGAAAAAGAGTGCAAGGATGGTCTATGTATGTGGAGGAGAGAAAGGAAAAAACGATGCGAAGGTAAAGATTACATAGTTCTTTGTGAGACGCTAAGGGTAGTACTTGCGGAGGTCGTCGATGTTCCATGTGTGAGGTAGTTCGCGACCTTCGGCATCCTGGAGGTGGGACGAGCCTTGCCTTGCGGAGCTTGTGATAATGTAGGGGCCAAGCCACTTGTCTTGGAGCTTGCCTGCCATCTTCGCGTTCTGCTTCCTGATCAAAACCATGTCTCCTTGGCGGAGGTCACGTGGTGAGACCTTCTTGTCTCTCCACTTCTGGGTTTTAGCCTAGTAGCTGCGGAGGTTGTTGACCGCTTTGCACCTTACTTCTTCGAGTAGGTCCTTGTCGAGCGCTTCATCTTGAGTGTTGGTATCGGAGGTAGTTCTTGGTGACCCGTGGCGGAGCTCTTCTGGGAGCACGGCTTCTTCTCCATAGAGCAGCTTAAATGGAGTGATGCCGGTGGCTCGCCATCGGAGGTGTTGTGAGACCAAACGACAAAGTGATGAGTTCCTCCGCCCATTTGCCCGGTGGCTTGTCTCGTGAGGTTCTTTTTATTCCTTGCGGGATGATTGCATTGGCCCTTTCGACTAGCCCATTGATCATGCGGATGTCGATCAAGCGAAATGGATTTTGGTGCCGATTTGGAAAGAAAACTCTTTGAAGGCGAAGCACAACCGGGTTCCATTGTCAACCGTGAGATCCCTTGGGTCGCCGAAGCGACATACGATCTCGCTGCCGCGAAGAACTTTTGTACCGTAGCGGAGGTGATGGTGGCAAGCGCCCGAGCTTCGATCCATTTGGTAAAGTACTCCACCGCTACCACCGCGTAGCGGAGCTTCCGGAGCGGTCGGCGGGGTCCAACCAAATCCATGGCCCAGCCGCATTGGCCATGTCGGGCGAGATCAAAGTGGTCGGAGCCCCGGGTCTTTGAATGGTTGGCGGCCGGCAACCTTCGCGTTGTCGCACCGGCAAGGAAGCATCGGACAAAGCGGTGGACCAATAGAACCCTTGTCCGAATGCCTTTCCAACTAGAGCCGTGGGCCATTGTGCGAGCCGCGAGATGCCCCGGTGGATTTCTTTGAGTATGGCGATACCTTCGCTTGTGGCGACGCATTTTAGCCAAGGAGCCGTGACCGAGGCCTTATACGTGTTCGGCCTTCGATTTTATACCCTCACGCTCTTTGAATCATTCTTTTTTCTTCTTCCTTCGATTCGGGTTCATAGAACCCTTTGATGTAAGCTATGATAGGGGCCCGCCAATCTTCGCTGGATATGATGTTGACCATTCTCCTTTGGAGGTGTGCCGCAAGCAATTGCGAGTCTTTGCGAAGGTCTCGAAGAAAACGTCCGGGAGGTAGTGGAGTTAATTGAGCCGCGGCCTTCGCTATTTCGTCTGCCTCCCTATTCTCACAGCGAGGGATAGACTTTGTGGTGATGCCCAAGAAGAAAGCTTCTGCTTTGCGGACAGTGTGAAGGTATTTCTGTAGCTCCGGATCCTTTGCCTTGAAAGTTTTCTCGATGTGGCCGGCGATCACCTGAGAGTCTGTCCGGATAATCGCCCGGCGTACAGAGAGGGCACGAAGCTTCGCAAGGGCCAAGAGGACGGCTTCATATTCAGCAGAGTTGTTGGTGCATTGAAACTCGAGTCTTGCGGCGTATCTGAGATGGACTCCCGAAGGTGAAGTTAGGATTGCTGTGATTCCGGCCCCTTGGGCGCCCCATGCTCCGTCCACGTGCACTGTCCACGGAGGTTCGATGTCTTCCGTCTTGTTGTGAGGATCTGGGGTCCAGTCTGCAATGAAATCTGCTAGAGCTTGCGATTTAATCGTGTGTCTGCCAACGAAGGTTAACGTGTAATCGCCGAGGCGGGCCCACTTGGCGATTCCCGCCCACCGCCTCCGGGTTTCTGAAGATGTTATCCAAAGGGACCTGCGAAGGTATTGTGATGGGATGAGACTGAAAATAGTGCTTGAGCTTTTTTGCAGCCATAACCACCGCATATGCGATCTTTTCGAGCTCTGAATAATGCTTCTTAGGACCTTCGAGGACCTCGATACGTAATAAACGGGGATACGTCGTCTTTGATGTTCCTCGAGGGTTTCTTTGACCAAAACGGCGCGATCGCGTGAGGCGAAGCCGCGACGCATGCCAGCTGAGCGGTTCCGAAGGTTCCGGGCTCGCGAGGGTTGTTAGCTTGAGCAAGTACGCTTGAGACTATCGAGCGGCGGCCGGCGGTGGCCCCACTTGAAAGGTTCGCAGTTTTGAGTACTTCAAAGAAGGGCAACCCCGCTCTGCACCGCGAGATGAATCTCGCAAGCGAAGCCAATCGACCGGTTAGGCGCTCGAGCGGACTTCCTTGACGCCGGAGGTGACATGGAAACGATTGCGTCTATTTTTGTTGGATTGGCTTCGATTCCTCTAGCCGAGACAAGACATCCCGTAAGCTTTCCTTTGCCGACTCCGAAGATGCACTTCTCGGGGTTGAGCTTGAGCTTCGCCTTTTTGAGCTTGTCGAAGGTTCTAGCCGATCGGCTATATGGTTGGTCCTGAGTTTGCTCTGGATCACAATGTCATCAACATAAGCCGAGACTGTTGGATCATCTTTGAAGACCTCCACCGTCATGCGGGCGAAGGTTGGGCCTGTGTTGCGAAGCCCCTCAGCCATTCTTCTGAAGCAGAAAGTGCCATCGGGGGTGATGAAGCTTGTCTTTTCTTCGTCGTCCTTGTTCATCCAGATTTGGTGGTAGCCGGAGAAGCAGTCGAGCAAAGATAAGAGCTCACAACCCGCAGCCGCGTCCACGAGGGTGCTTATCCTGGGTAATGGAAAGCAATCCTTTGGACATGCCTTGTTGAGGCTTGTGAAATCAACACACATTCGCCACTTGAGGTTTTTCTTTTGTACCAGTACCACATTAGAGAGCCAAAGGTTGGATATTTGACCTCGCGAATAACCTCCGCTTTTAGCGCTCGATCTACCTCCGCTTTGGCGGCTTGCTTCCTTTCTTCCGACATTTTGCGGAGCTTTTGCTTTATCGGAAGATGATCTTTGCTGACGTTCAGGTGATGCTCGATGAGTTTTCTGTCTACACCGACTAGGTCCGAAGCCGAACATGCGAAGGCGTCGCTGTTATCGCGGAGGAACTGGATGAGTTGAGCTTCAAGTTCGGTATCTAACAGAGCTGATATGATGACTTTCTTTTCAGGATCGTCCGGGAATAGCTGAATCTTTTTTGTCTCTTCCTCCGCCCGCGCGCGCGAAGGTAACCGAGCCGCGTCTATTTTCGGCTCGCTTCTCGTTGCTCTTTGCGTTCTTCTTCTTGCCGTCGTCTCGCTCCTTCTCCCGCAGCAATGGATGTTTTTACGCCCGGAGTGGCCGCTTGCTTCGCTATTCCGCCGTGTTTTGGTCTCCGTAGATGGCCACGATACCTCCGGCGCCGGCATTTTCATGCAGAGGTAGCGGGATGGATTGCGCATTGAACCGATTGATGGTGCCCCTCCCGAAGATAGCGTTGTAGTTGTATGGGATATCCACTACGTCGAAGGTGATGTGCTCGTGCGGGCGATTGTTTTGTTGCCGAAGGATACCGGTAGAGTGATTTTTCCGATTGCTCGATCTCGCTGACCTCCGAATCCAAATAGCGGATGCCCCGCCGGTTGAAGTTTATTTCGTCGAGCTTCATGCCATCGAAGGTGGATGTGAATAAGATGTCGGCGGAGTCGCGTTGTCCACAAGGATTTTGGTCATCCCACTCGCGATGTTTGTTTCTATGACCATCGCGTCGCATGTGGGTATTGCTTGAGCTTGAGATCCGAGCCGTTGTAGGTCAAGGAATGTGCGACCAATGATCATTTC
Source organism: Themeda triandra (assembly GCA_018135685.1). NCBI lineage: Eukaryota > Viridiplantae > Streptophyta > Magnoliopsida > Poales > Poaceae > Themeda > Themeda triandra. Next base: position 580,777 of record JAENPR010000369.1, read on the forward strand.
GTGAGGACCTTCGCAGCTACATGATTGACCCGGCGAAAGTGCTCTCTCGCTGTCTTTTATTGCCATAATCCTCCCCGAACCTCCGTGAATTGCCATGATGACCCCGTAGGTAGTGTGGGATTGTTGATTGCCGTCTCGTGCTCCCCGTGCTTCTCCCTCAACTTTAATTGGTTGTGGCGGAGGTAATCTCGGTAGAGGTGGCGGCGGAGGTAAGGCTTGCGCTTGAGTTTGATGAGCGATTGGCTCAAGTTGTTGATACCGCCGTTGTGCTTGGCGATGGTAGTATTGCCGCGTTGGTTGTGAGCATATTGACCCCGAGCGAAGGGCGGGTCGGGGGTAGTAAATTGGTTGCCGATACGGAGGTTGCCGAGCTCGATGGTTGTGGTTATATCCCCGGTTGCGGGCGGGGGTTCGGTGCCGCTCTCCTCGCGGGTATGGTTGATCGTTCTTCGCTCGCGGAGCTGGTGGGGCTTGGCCGTCTCTGCATTCAAGCCCCTTGATGTACCATACACACTTCTTGGTGTAGTGGTCGCTGGCTTTTCCACAGAAATGGCAATAATGCAGCTACGGAGGTTGCTGTCTCTGCTGATCTGAGTTGGCGAGTCTTCTATCGACTTGTGGCGGGGGTTGTCTGGGCTGGCGAAGGTGCTGCCGAGCTTGCTGATCGTTACTGCCATCAATAGCGTTGACGTTTCCCATGTCGATGCGGGGGTAGTCATTGCGAGGGTTCGGATTGCGCTCTCTTTGTTGTCGTTGCGGAGGTTGGGATGACTGAGACTTGACACGTTCATTGTTATCTCGCTTCCGATTTGCTTTTCCATGATGTCATATAGCTCGGCGATGGTTCTCGGTTCCCTTCTTGACGCCTTCGATGAACACGGTCCCGCCGGATGCAACTCGTCACCGCTAAAATCATACTTCATCCGTGATACTGTGGGTGCGATTCTTGGTGTTGAGGAATCTTTTCCACCAATCTTGCAAATGCTCATCAACCCTTTGTTTGCAATTGAGGAGAGCGGTGGCCTTGGTCGGACCGACCGACACCTTTGAAGTTTGTGCAGATCCTCTCGCGAAGGTCATCCCAAAGATCGGATGGATCCCGGGCCGGAGGTTACCGTACAGTGTCCGAGCAATATCCCTTGCCACAATTACGAAAGCTTTGGCCATGATGTCCTCGTCACCTCCGGCGGCTGAGACAGCAGCTTCATATGACATTAGATACTGACGTGGCTCGTAGGTGCCATCATACCGCGGCAGATGCTACATGGCGAAGCCCTGAGGCCACTCGGTGATCTGAAGGTCGTATGATAGAGGGGACTTGGAGTCATAATGCGGGACCTGCGGCGCTGCTCTTGGCTCTGGAACACCTCCGCCAACGGCTGCCGGATAAAGGATGTTGGCGCGGAGGTCTGGCTCCGGGCGCGGTGGGTGGGGGTCTTGCTGTTGCTCAATTGGAGGTTGTGCAACTGGGTCTCTATAATTTCTTACCTCCGCACCTGCCTCGGCCATTCTGATGCTTTGCTCAATGCGGCGAAGCTCTGCTTCCGCTTCCTCTGTCCTGCGCCTGATAGTTGCCGCTCTTGACTCTTTGTTGATTTGCTCTAGGTGCCTTTTGCCCGCGAGGATGCTCTCCCCCGGAGCGTTCGAGATGCCTTGCCAACTTGTCTTCCTCCGGCTTCACCGTCGGCCATGGATCCACCGGCGTTACCATCTCCGGAGGTAAGAGGGGGTGGCCGGATAATGATGTCTCGACCACCGACGCACGCCGCGACTTCCGGATGCGACTTGGTCGGGGTTGGGGTCAACTACTGTTTGCAGATTGCTCGATCGGAGGTTGCTCTGGGAGAGGGTTTGGCGGAACGACACCTCCGCCAGCGAGGGTCGGATCCGCATTGACTCCCTGCGCTGAGGAAAGTTCACTGAGGTTTGGAGCCATGGCTTGCTTCTTTTGTTCGGACCCCACGGACGGCGCCAACTGTTGGTATAAACTCTTGCCCCCTACCTTCACGGAGTCCGGAGGAGGAGGCGAAGGTTTCCTGCACGTAATGCAAGGTCTAAACGTTGCCAAAGTGGAACAAGAGTCGGGGACCCCACCAGGGTTTTTTTGCATTAATTGGGACTAAAAATGTCAAGAGTTCTCCCTCCTTTACACATGCCATGCCCTTGGTATTTATAAGCCATACCAAGGGTCATGTGGCTTTTTACCCTAGGGTTTCAACCATTGTTACACTTACAGATGGGCCCTAACAAGGGCACTCTTGTACATTGTAAAGCTAAAAGCATCTCTTCCTAAACCTATCCTAAAGCGCCACGTGTCGCGCCCTCACGACTTCACGTGTTGCCTGCCGCCGCCACGCGTCGGGTCCTCGGCGTCACCCCGTGTCGATTTGGAGGGCGATCGTCCGGAGGTCTTCCACCGCCTCAGACGCTGGATGGGCGGATCAACAGCTCCGAAGGTCTCTGGAAACCCTGCTCATCGCGGAGGTCTTGGGAGACTTCACCGAACCTTCGTGCACCTGTGCGATAATAGGTTTGAAACGCACGAACACAAAGGTTTGACGTACCTTCGCTGACTCGTAGAAACGGGCTTGACGACCTTCGCCGTAGGTGGGCACATATCGGCGAAGGTCTTTCAAGGTTGCTTGGCACTTTTATGCGTCTTGGCCCTTGCTAGGGTCGCGGAGCTAAGTAGGGGGTCCTAGCGGAGGTTGTTCCCCAACAAGTAGAAGTGATTTTTGAGCGAACATTGTAGAAATGAATTCATCATTCCAATGCTTAAAGCTTTTACTGTCCAATCAGCCCTTGAAAATAAAGAAAGAAGAATCAGACGAACCATTTATCTTAGCCTCCCCTTGTGCTCATCTAACTAGATTTTGCCTCCCCTTTGCTATGTGCTTTGGGGTCTCTTTGTTTATGCAGCACTGCCCGCCTAGCAGGAACAACTCCAGTTTCTGGACCGCCAGCCTGCTACTCGACATCTTACGTTTGGCACAAAAACTAATTGAGGTATTATTAGTCGACCATATATTCTGGTGAACTATCTAAAATCATGTGATATTTTTTAGTTTACCAAGATATTACCTGTCTTTCTCAAATCTGTACATAGATTACAGTTCCATTAAATGGTGGCATAGTTGCGTGATGATTAATGTTAAACATGGACAGGATAGACATACTTTTCTAGCAATCAGTGTGTATGATTTTCACTTAAGCAACCAGACCCTTTCATGTTTAACATAAAAAATGTTGTTCTAATGCAGTATTCATTTAAGTTCAGAACCTAGCTTGATTTGAAGTCACATTCTACTATTCTAGTAAATTGATGGCAAGTGTATTGCTAGTGGTTCTGTATTCAGCTGAAGTTGCAAAAGCCAACTGAAGTTGCATCAGTGTAAAGTTGCACAGAAAACTATGATGCAAGTGCAACCTGGAGAGGTGCCTTGTGCAAACCTCCTTCTAGTAGCCAGTGCTTCATCAAGTCCACTAAGTACAAGATATAGCCACCCATAGAGGAAAACATATATAGTCCATACTGGATGACAGTAAGTCGTCCATGAGTTCAGAGTGAGACAAGGATGCCGGTTGAGATAAATACTAGTTCTGCATACACTGGCTAGGGAATATTTCTGGTATGCCAGTAGAGACTGTTATCCTGCACCTGCTGACATGAATGAATGAATTAGTAGATAACTCTTTATCTTGTGATTTTTGAGTTATGTTATTTTTAGTGCTTTTAGTAGACAACACATTGTTCATGATGAGTTACTGTTTAGTTTGTGCAATTACAGGTTTGAGGCTACCTGAACCTGAAGGCTTGTTGAGAACACCACCTTTCTGAAGACTGAAGAATGACAAATAAACAAAGGTATAGACTATATACAATGTCAATCGTGTACCCTGGACCTCACTTAACATGTTGCTGCCATGATCAATAGGCATGAGATTATTTTCTGATGCATAGGCTATACGACCAGATGGAGGTGATGCCCATTTAAGGCTAACATTTTCATAGAAAAAAACATTTAGGTCGCAACTGAAATATATTAGCTAGTTGTCTAAAAGACATATGTTGATCAAAATGTGAGCTCCTCCATAAATTAGTTGATGAAAATACAGGACTATCCATTTAATTTAAGCTATTTTCGCCAATATCAAGTTTCATGTTGTATTCATGATGGATGTAAACTTTTATTTTTCAGGTGAGAGGTAATAGATAGAGGTAGCCTGATGCATGCAGCTAGCGGTTGGACTGAAGTGCTCATGGTGACTGCATTGGTTAGCTAGAGATAAAAACTTTTGTAAGGACTTTCTAGTGATGAATCATTTGTAGAGGGTACCACCAAACCATTGAGATGTAAGACAAATGTTTATGGATATAATATAATTGTGAGCTTTGATGACCTTCTTTGTCATGATTGTGTATTGTCCAAAATGGAATTGGTGATTTTATGGCTCATTGATTGTATGTTTGATTGTATGATTAGTACTAATCTTGAGGTTAACGAATAACTGTTGTTATTTTCTAGTATGGATAGCGTCTGATAGTTGGACGCTATATAATACTAGCGTCTGACTAATGGTCGCTATAAGTTTCTAAAAGACGTCGAACGGTTGGTCGCTATATCTTCAACGTACTGTCCAACGGTCGGTCGCTATAAGTATGGTCGGACGCTAAAACTTATAGCGACGCCACTATGGGGACCGGCCAAGTTGGTCGCTATATGTTTATAGCGATCACTCGTAAGTCGCTATATATCACTTATAGCGACCGTCCGTAGGTCGCTATAGATAGGTTGTGGTATAGTGATTTGGAAATATACATATCATACTTTATGGCTATTATATTGTTTTCCATAATAGCTTATAAGTATTTACTCATAGTTTTTGAAGATTTTTTTGTTTATTTTTGTAATGGCGATGGCGGACAAATTTATGTACAAGTTTAAAATGTTACTTTTTGAAACTATCGGAACTTTTATTACTCATCCGATCCAGCGAAATCGATGGTTAACAAATCCTCTTGGATGCAAACTTAGGGAATACGTTGCATTGTCTTTCATAACCGATGAGGTGGGTAATTTATATGAAAAATAAGGGGTATTTTAAACTATCTTCATAATGTTAGAGATTAGTAATTTAGATATAAATAAAATTCTGGTTTATTTTGAATAATACTTTATAAGGACACATATGGGTTATTTGGATGCTAATTTAGAGATTTCCTAGATGGATATTTTTTATGAAACAAAAGAGATAGAATTGCTATTTTTAGGGATGATGGTTAGAGTCTACAAATTAGGGCCAACTATTTCAGAATATTATGAGAATTTTTATGATTTGTCTTTTCCTAGCGCATCCCATGATAATAATCTCTACTATAATTGAAATCTCGAATTATTTTAGATCCACCAATAAAAACGTCCCCTGCTAAGTAGTCTAACTATTGTGTACCTAGAAAATTGCATACAGAAATTTGCCTCCATTAAAATCAAGGGCTCACGAAAGAACTACGCCCGATTGTAAGTGCATTCGCCCGATGTGGGTTTTGGTTAATTAATGACAATCAAATTAGGGACTAACAAGCTTATCAAGTTAATCTACAGTGTTAGTCCATTGAAAGATTTGAACGACAATATTTGGTGATTTAAACACCGAAAATTTCTATGGATGAAAGGCGCTTCAACTCATTTGGTTCAATAGATTTTTTTTTAATTGAGTTATATGAAACGCCTTACTATCAAGAGGGATGCAAAATAGACTAGCTAGATGTGGTTAAGAGTGCTCATGTCGGTCATAAATATGCGCTTGAGAGACGCTCACGCACTCACGGGCACTTAGAAAAAAGTTTTTATCCGCAAGGTGCACCGTAGTTTCTGGCCAGAGTGTTGTGCTAAAGTGAACTACCGGTAGTACCAAAGTGGATAACCCAGAGGCCGGCAAGTCACTTTATCGCACAATTCCTGCGCAAGCTTCAACGGCCGATCTGGAGAGGACCGGTAGTACCGGTGGTACCCATCGGTACCTCCTGTAATTGTCTGCTAAAAGTATAAATAGCTCTTTCCTCCACTTCTAACCGTTACCTACTCATATACTACTACTTCCCATCGAGAAAAGAGCTTCCAAGCGTTGACTCACCTACTCTCTCTCTCTTTGCTCTAGGCTTCAATCCTTGCAAGATTCGAGCTAGAGAAGTGAAATTAGGAGAGTGGGAGGCCTCGATCTACGACCTTGAGCACTTGGATCCATCGTCTCGCCGGTTTGTTTTGTATTGATACTCTTGGGTTCTTAGAACCTAGCCGTAGCGTTCTTCTGTGTTGCCCGTGTTGATTCATTTGGTGAGGGCTCCTCGAAGTGTTTGTATCACCCCTTCATTCTTAGTGTATGTCTCGAGCTAACCTTTGTGGTTGCTTGAGGGAGAGACTGGTGGTCGGACCTTAGTGGTCGGTTGGTCACCTCAACAACGAGGACGTAGGAACTTCTTTGTGGGAATTGCCGAACCTCGGGATAAATATCTTGTCTCGTGTGTTTGTTGTTGTTGAGATTATCAGTCCTCCTATACTTGTTCTTATATACTTTGTGTTATTCCTCCCTCTCCCCGCTTTAGAGGTTGAAAAGCTCGATCTATAACTTGGTGAAGAACCAAGCCTTAAGAAGCTCGGCATCATCTACTACAACATCTAGGAGTGTGGGGTAACACTTAGATCTAAAATCAAAGCTTGATTTACTCGATTTAGCAACTTTAGTAGGCACCGGTAGTACCGGTTTGTTTGCGTGGGTAAGGCACCGTGGCACCTCACCGGTAGTGCCGGTCCAAACATACGGGTAGTGCCGGTAGGTATTTGACTTCCGCATTTGAGTTTTTGAGTTTCTGTGTTTTTAGATATGCCTATTCACCCTCTAGGCCAATTAGATCCTTTCACTGATACAAGGGCTAATGGACAAAGTTTGAAGCGAGGCTTCTCACCCCACCTCACCCCTACGCCCTCCCCTCTTCTTCATGCGAACGATTGAGCTGACGAAGGAATCAGCCACCCACCGCAAGTTCCAAACCTCGTCTCACCGGAAAAATAAAAACACCACACGTATATTTTTTGAGACTAACACCGGGAGGTACTGTGTGCCTGCTGCCACGGAAGAAAAAAAGAAACCGGGCGGTTTCAAAGAAAAACCACACGACTTCCGTTGTCGCCTCGTGGTTGCTAGGGTTTCCCGGCCGCCACTAGGGACTGATCCAAGCGCCGGTGGAGCGGGCAGGAGCGACGCGGGCGACGCTCGACTCCCGCGTGCAACTCTTCCCACACGTGATCCTCGATGCCGGCAAGGACACGGTGGCTGCGGTCGCCGGCGCCGCTAGGGGTCGGCTAGGAGGCGGGCGGGTGGGACCGGCCCTCGCCTTCTCCGCGAGCGCGCCACTTCTCACCCGCGCGCAACTTCATCGAGGAGGTCCTCACCGGCTACGACGAGACCGACCTGTACATAACCTGCCTCCAGGTACGTACGTGCTCCCTCCCGGCGGCTCCGCTCCTCCCCGCGTGCGCTGCATGTGGGAGGGCGAGCAAGCTCGTGCTCGAATCCCTGTCTCGGCCGCTTGCTTACGTCCTTCCTCCCTGGTGATCCACGGGATGTGTTGATCGATCGTGTCTTTGTGCGGCAGCGTGTGCACGTGGTTGGTGCGCGCAGCGAACGCGATGGGTAGCCCGGGCAGGAGAAGAACACGCGGGTGGAGGAGATGATCCGGAGGATCTGGAACCGAAGAAGGAGGTGCGCCTTTGTGCTCTTGGCTCATTTCTTCCTCCCTTCCTGCTGCTTCTCATGTTCCTCAGATCCCATCTCGGTTTTGATAATTCAATCCGCTGGGTTGGGCTCCGGAAAGAGGAGCTAGCTGTGGGTTAGATTAGCGTTTAGCTGGGACTAGGATTCATCTTGACATAG